>BRXU01000003.1:0-600000 GCA_030267565.1 Pleodorina starrii
ATCCCAAGCCCAATGAGTGCGTTCTCCAGTTGCCCTTGTCAATTTCTTTCATGGAATGGTTCTGGGGATTTCCTGTCAAGGGCCGGCTTAGGCAAGGCTCTTAATAGCTGCTGCACGCATTAACCAATACTGCAATATTTGCAGGCATGAAAAACATAGAAGACCCTACAATAGAACGTTTCACTAATGTTCTACTTTTTGACTTTGAAATACCTGGGTGATGAGTCTCACCCATTAAAACCCCTATTGACCCCAGTGGGACTTGAACCCACAACCTTCGGATTTGGAATCCTCTGCTCCACCATTGGGCCATGGAGCCGCTGCTCATCGAAATAAAAGTCCTCATCCTGAATACATGCAGAATAGTTGCAACCGCATCATGTGTGTTGACCCATGTGTTGCTGGCAAGGAATGCAGGCCGCAACACTGTGCTGCGGCCATCCTCTGGTTGGAATCCACACATGGGATTTAAAACATACCCGCACATACCTGGGCCGGCTGCTGAATTTCTTTCATGGTACTTTCTTTCTGGGGATTTCCTGTCAAAGGGCCGGCTTAGGCAAAGGCTTTTAGCTACCGCATGCGTGGGCCTTTTGTTCCCTTTTTACGTGACGTGTTCATTGATGGGCATCGCATTGCTTCCTCATGTACTTGCTCATACATGTGCCTATCCTGAATGAAGGAGTTTGGCATCCATATGTCTTTGACGATGGTGCGGTTTGAACCCACACCTATACATACTGAAATGTTTCCTCCCTGAACTAATCCACGGAGTACAGAATTTCTGCACCTTTACTTCTCCGAAACTGCCCACCTTACGCTGAGCCGGCCTCATCTAGAAGTGCAATCAAAAGGTGTGGACACTATTTATGCTTGTTGTGAGGGTTTTAAAAGGTATGCATGTCGCTGGCCAGAGAGACAGACGAGGAAGGAGTCAATTGATACACTTTTTAACCGCTTACAAATGCGCACGCAACCTTACACAGCTGCCCAGCCGGCATCATGATTCCCTACTGTGAGAAACACTGTCATATCCAAGGAAAAAAGCGTTTCGCTACCGGGACTCGAACCCGGGTCTCGAGAGTAAGAATCTCGTTTCCTAACCGCCTAGACTATAGCGAATACATGGCCTGGACAACAACACAATAATTGGTATCAACGCATGGTAAGTATGCGCTGCCCTTGCCGGGCAGCACAACTGGTCGAATCCCACGTGTACGGCTTGCAGGCGCACATGTGTCTACATGGCCTCGCTCGGTAGCCGGCCACATGTAAGAAAGGAAGGCAGACCCATGACATTATGTCAAACATGAAGCACCCATCCCTACTTGTGTATTTCAGGATATGATGACCTAGTCTGGCATAGGGATGCAGCTCTTTTAGAATATAATTTTAGTAGAATTATTAGAACTTAGAGAAGAATCATCGATGAGCGTTTAGGAGATTCTAGTGTCGTCTTTTTCTCATGCCTCGAAACCAATGCCTGTCATAAATTAAGGCGACAGACCAAAGTCATTTCCGCCCATCCAAAATGGCCGATTCTGGTACCGGGTCGTCAAAGACACTAGTAAGAAGGATACATACACTTATGGCACGTGTGAGGTTGATGCGGCGGCCTATCATGACACTTTGAAGGGTGCCAAAGCAAAGAAAAGCACTGTATGGTGGTCACCTTTCACCGTGCTTCTACTCGAGGGTGTTGTACAGCTTATGTGCACCGTCCATGATTGTAAAATTGGCAGTCCATATAGATTACTATCTTATTAAATATAAACTTATCCCAAGCCCAATGAGTGCGTTCTCCAGTTGCCCTTGTCAATTTCTTTCATGGAATGGTTCTGGGGATTTCCTGTCAAGGGCCGGCTTAGGCAAGGCTCTTAATAGCTGCTGCACGCATTAACCAATACTGCAATATTTGCAGGCATGAAAAACATAGAAGACCCTACAATAGAACGTTTCACTAATGTTCTACTTTTTGACTTTGAAATACCTGGGTGATGAGTCTCACCCATTAAAACCCCTATTGACCCCAGTGGGACTTGAACCCACAACCTTCGGATTTGGAATCCGCTGCCCCACCATTGGGCCATGGAGCCGCTGCTCATCGAAACAAAAGTCCTCATCCTGAATACATGCAGAATAGTTGCAACCGCATCATGTGTGTTGACCCATGTGTTGCTGGCAAGGAATGCAGGCCGCAACACTGTGCTGCGGCCATCCTCTGGTTGGAATCCACACATGGGATTTAAAACATACCCGCACATACCTGGGCCGGCTGCTGAATTTCTTTCATGGTACTTTCTTTCTGGGGATTTCCTGTCAAAGGGCCGGCTTAGGCAAAGGCTTTTAGCTACCGCATGTGTGGGCCTTTTGTTCCCTTTTTACGTGACGTGTTCATTGATGGGCATCGCATTGCTTCCTCATGTACTTGCTCATACATGTGCCTATCCTGAATGAAGGAGTTTGGCATCCATATGTCTTTGACGATGGTGCGGTTTAACCCACACCTATACATACTGAAATGTTTCCTCCCTGAACTAATCCACGGAGTACAGAATTTCTGCACCTTTACTTCTCCGAAACTGCCCACCTTACGTTGAGCTAGATGAGGCCAGCTGGCCTCATCTAGAAGTGCAATCAAAAGGTGTGGACACTATTTATGCTTGTTGTGAGGGTTTTAAAAGGTATGCATGTCGCTGGCCAGAGAGACAGACGAGGAAGGAGTCAATTGATACACTTTTTAACCGCTTACAAATGCGCACGCAACCTTACACAGCTGCCCAGCCGGCATCATGATTCCCTACTGTGAGAAACACTGTCATATCCAAGGAAAAAAGCGTTTCGCTACCGGGACTCGAACCTGGGTCTCGAGAGTGAGAATCTCGTATCCTAACCGCCTAGACTATAGCGAATACATGGCCTGGACAACAACACAATAATTGGTATCAACGCATGGTAAGTATGCGCTGCCCTTGCCGGGCAGCACAACTGGTCGAATCCCACGTGTACGGCTTGCAGGCGCACATGTGTCTACATGGCCTCGCTCGGTAGCCGGCCACATGTAAGAAAGGAAGGCAGACCCATGACATTATGTCAAACATGAAGCACCCATCCCTACTTGTGTATTTCAGGATATGATGACCTAGTCTGGCATAGGGATGCAGCTCTTTTAGAATATAATTTTAGTAGAATTATTAGAACTTAGAGAAGAATCATCGATGAGCGTTTAGGAGATTCTAGTGTCGTCCTTTTCTCATGCCTCGAAACCAATGCCTGTCATAAATTAAGGCGACAGACCAAAGTCATTTCCGCCCATCCAAAATGGCCGATTCTGGTACCGGGTCGTCAAAGACACTAGTAAGAAGGATACATACACTTATGGCACGTGTGAGGTTGATGCGGCGGCCTATCATGACACTTTGAAGGGTGCCAAAGCAAAGAAAAGCACTGTATGGTGGTCACCTTTCACCGTGCTTCTACTCGAGGGTGTTGTACAGCTTATGTGCACCGTCCATGATTGTAAAATTGGCAGTCCATATAGATTACTATCTTATTAAATATAAACTTATCCCAAGCCCAATGAGTGCGTTCTCCAGTTGCCCTTGTCAATTTCTTTCATGGAATGGTTCTGGGGATTTCCTGTCAAGGGCCGGCTTAGGCAAGGCTCTTAATAGCTGCTGCACGCATTAACCAATACTGCAATATTTGCAGGCATGAAAAACATAGAAGACCCTACAATAGAACGTTTCACTAATGTTCTACTTTTTGACTTTGAAATACCTGGGTGATGAGTCTCACCCATTAAAACCCCTATTGACCCCAGTGGGACTTGAACCCACAACCTTCGGATTTGGAATCCTCTGCTCCACCATTGGGCCATGGAGCCGCTGCTCATCGAAATAAAAGTCCTCATCCTGAATACATGCAGAATAGTTGCAACCGCATCATGTGTGTTGACCCATGTGTTGCTGGCAAGGAATGCAGGCCGCAACACTGTGCTGCGGCCATCCTCTGGTTGGAATCCACACATGGGATTTAAAACATACCCGCACATACCTGGGCCGGCTGCTGAATTTCTTTCATGGTACTTTCTTTCTGGGGATTTCCTGTAAAAGGGCCGGCTTAGGCAAAGGCTTTTAGCTACCGCATGCATGGGCCTTTTGTTCCCTTTTTACGTGACGTGTTCATTGATGGGCATCGCATTGCTTCCTCATGTACTTGCTCATACATGTGCCTATCCTGAATGAAGGAGTTTGGCATCCATATGTCTTTGACGATGGTGCGGTTTGAACCCACACCTATACATACTGAAATGTTTCCTCCCTGAACTAATCCACGGAGTACAGAATTTCTGCACCTTTACTTCTCCGAAACTGCCCACCTTACGTTGAGCCGGCCTCATCTAGAAGTGCAATCAAAAGGTGTGGACACTATTTATGCTTGTTGTGAGGGTTTTAAAAGGTATGCATGTCGCTGGCCAGAGAGACAGACGAGGAAGGAGTCAATTGATACACTTTTTAACCGCTTACAAATGCGCACGCAACCTTACACAGCTGCCCAGCCGGCATCATGATTCCCTACTGTGAGAAACACTGTCATATCCAAGGAAAAAAGCGTTTCGCTACCGGGATTCGAACCCGGGTCTCGAGAGTGAGAATCTCGTATCCTAACCGCCTAGACTATAGCGAATACATGGCCTGGACAACAACACAATAATTGGTATCAACGCATGGTAAGTATGCGCTGCCCTTGCCGGGCAGCACAACTGGTCGAATCCCACGTGTACGGCTTGCAGGCGCACATGTGTCTACATGGCCTCGCTCGGTAGCCGGCCACATGTAAGAAAGGAAGGCAGACCCATGACATTATGTCAAACATGAAGCATGCCTCGAAACCAATGCCTGTCATAAATTAAGGTGACGTCAGCGTAGCTCAATTGGTAGAGCACTCGCTTGTCAATTCGGTGGTCATGGGATCGATCCCATGCTTGGTCGAATTGGTAATGGGTAGATGTGGGTTCGAATCCCACCGCTGGCCCTTGGCATTAGCCAGGGTGAATAACGGTGAGTCCGGCCCGCTAAACTCCGGATCGTGCAGGGGCGCTCGAGAAAATGTCCCAGATCAATCAGTCCGCCCGTCAGGTCTGATTCACCCTGGTGATCGCGCCGAACGGAGAAGAAATTACTCCCTAGGCCCGGTCCCCTAAACACACGCGAGAGTCTGTCTCCGCGTAAAATTAATTAATTAATAAATTAAGGCGACAGACCAAAGTCATTTCCGCCCATCCAAAATGGCCGATTCTGGTACCGGGTCGTCAAAGACACTAGTAAGAAGGATACATACACTTATGGCACGTGTGAGGTTGATGCGGCGGCCTATCATGACACTTTGAAGGGTGCCAAAGCAAAGAAAAGCACTGTATGGTGGTCACCTTTCACCGTGCTTCTACTCAAGGGTGTTGTACAGCTTATGTGCACCGTCCATGATTGTAAAATTGGCAGTCCATATAGATTACTATCTTATTAAATATAAACTTATCCCAAGCCCAATGAGTGCGTTCTCCAGTTGCCCTTGTCAATTTCTTTCATGGAATGGTTCTGGGGATTTCCTGTCAAGGGCCGGCTTAGGCAAGGCTCTTAATAGCTGCTGCACGCATTAACCAATACTGCAATATTTGCAGGCATGAAAAACATAGAAGACCCTACAATAGAACGTTTCACTAATGTTCTACTTTTTGACTTTGAAATACCTGGGTGATGAGTCTCACCCATTAAAACCCCTATTGACCCCAGTGGGACTTGAACCCACAACCTTCGGATTTGGAATCCTCTGCTCCACCATTGGGCCATGGAGCCGCTGCTCATCGAAATAAAAGTCCTCATCCTGAATACATGCAGAATAGTTGCAACCGCATCATGTGTGTTGACCCATGTGTTGCTGGCAAGGAATGCAGGCCGCAACACTGTGCTGCGGCCATCCTCTGGTTGGAATCCACACATGGGATTTAAAACATACCCGCACATACCTGGGCCGGCTGCTGAATTTCTTTCATGGTACTTTCTTTCTGGGGATTTCCTGTCAAAGGGCCGGCTTAGGCAAAGGCTTTTAGCTACCGCATGCGTGGGCCTTTTGTTCCCTTTTTACGTGACGTGTTCATTGATGGGCATCGCATTGCTTCCTCATGTACTTGCTCATACATGTGCCTATCCTGAATGAAGGAGTTTGGCATCCATATGTCTTTGACGATGGTGCGGTTTGAACCCACACCTATACATACTGAAATGTTTCCTCCCTGAACTAATCCACGGAGTACAGAATTTCTGCACCTTTACTTCTCCGAAACTGCCCACCTTACGTTGAGCCGGCCTCATCTAGAAGTGCAATCAAAAGGTGTGGACACTATTTATGCTTGTTGTGAGGGTTTTAAAAGGTATGCATGTCGCTGGCCAGAGAGACAGACGAGGAAGGAGTCAATTGATACACTTTTTAACCGCTTACAAATGCGCACGCAACCTTACACAGCTGCCCAGCCGGCATCATGATTCCCTACTGTGAGAAACACTGTCATATCCAAGGAAAAAAGCGTTTCGCTACCGGGACTCGAACCCGGGTCTCTAGAGTGAGAATCTCGTATCCTAACCGCCTAGACTATAGCGAATACATGGCCTGGATAACAACGCAATAATTGGTATCAACGCATGGTAAGTATGCGCTGCCCTTGCCGGGCAGCACAACTGGTCGAATCCCACGTGTACGGCTTGCAGGCGCACATGTGTCTACATGGCCTCGCTCGGTAGCCGGCCACATGTAAGAAAGGAAGGCAGACCCATGACATTATGTCAAACATGAAGCACCCATCCCTACTTGTGTATTTCAGGATATGATGACCTAGTCTGGCATAGGGATGCAGCTCTTTTAGAATATAATTTTAGTAGAATTATTAGAACTTAGAGAAGAATCATCGATGAGCGTTTAGGAGATTCTAGTGTCGTCCTTTTCTCATGCCTCGAAACCAATGCCTGTCATAAATTAAGGTGACGTCAGCGTAGCTCAATTGGTAGAGCACTCGCTTGTCAATTCGGTGGTCATGGGATCGATCCCATGCTTGGTCGAATTGGTAATGGGTAGATGTGGGTTCGAATCCCACCGCTGGCCCTTGGCATTAGCCAGGGTGAATAACGGTGAGTCCGGCCCGCTAAACTCCGGATCGTGCAGGGGCGCTCGAGAAAATGTCCCAGATCAATCAGTCCGCCCGTCAGGTCTGATTCACCCTGGTGATCGCGCCGAACGGAGAAGAAATTACTCCCTAGGCCCGGTCCCCTAAACACACGCGAGAGTCTGTCTCCGCGTAAAATTAATTAATTAATAAATTAAGGCGACAGACCAAAGTCATTTCCGCCCATCCAAAATGGCCGATTCTGGTACCGGGTCGTCAAAGACACTAGTAAGAAGGATACATACACTTATGGCACGTGTGAGGTTGATGCGGCGGCCTATCATGACACTTTGAAGGGTGCCAAAGCAAAGAAAAGCACTGTATGGTGGTCACCTTTCACCGTGCTTCTACTCGAGGGTGTTGTACAGCTTATGTGCACCGTCCATGATTGTAAAATTGGCAGTCCATATAGATTACTATCTTATTAAATATATACTTATCCCAAGCCCAATGAGTGCGTTCTCCAGTTGCCCTTGTCAATTTCTTTCATGGAATGGTTCTGGGGATTTCCTGTCAAGGGCCGGCTTAGGCAAGGCTCTTAATAGCTGCTGCATGCATTAACCAATACTGCAATATTTGCAGGCATGAAAAACATAGAAGACCCTACAATAGAACGTTTCACTAATGTTCTACTTTTTGACTTTGAAATACCTGGGTGATGAGTCTCACCCATTAAAACCCCAATTGACCCCAGTGGGACTTGTACCCACAACCTTCGGATTTGGAATCCGCTGCCCCACCATTGGGCCATGGAGCCGCTGCTCATCGTAATGAAAGTCCTCATCCTGAATACATGCAGAATAGTTGCAACCGCATCATGTGTATTGACCCATGTGTTGCTGGCAAGGATTGCAGGCCGCAACACTGTGCTGCGGCCATCCTCTGGTTGGAATCCACACATGGGATTTAAAACATACCCGCACATACCTGGGCCGGCTGCTGAATTTCTTTCATGGTACTTTCTTTCTGGGGATTTCCTGTCAAAGGGCCGGCTTAGGCAAAGGCTTTTAGCTACCGCATGCGTGGGCCTTTTGTTCCCTTTTTACGTGACGTGTTCATTGATGGGCATCGCATTGCTTCCTCATGTACTTGCTCATACATGTGCCTATCCTGAATGAAGGAGTTTGGCATCCATATGTCTTTGACGATGGTGCGGTTTGAACCCACACCTATACATACTGAAATGTTTCCTCCCTGAACTAATCCACGGAGTACAGAATTTCTGCACCTTTACTTCTCCGAAACTGCCCACCTTACGTTGAGCTAGATGAGGCCAGCTGGCCTCATCTAGAAGTGCAATCAAAAGGTGTGGACACTATTTATGCTTGTTGTGAGGGTTTTATGCATGTCGCTGGCCAGAGAGACAGACGAGGAAGGAGTCAATTGATACACTTTTTAACCGCTTACAAATGCGCACGCAACCTTACACAGCTGCCCAGCCGGCATCATGATTCCCTACTGTGAGAAACACTGTCATATCCAAGGAAAAAAGCGTTTCGCTACCGGGACTCGAACCCGGGTCTCGAGAGTGAGAATCTCGTATCCTAACCGCCTAGACTATAGCGAATACATGGCCTGGATAACAACGCAATAATTGGTATCAACGCATGGTAAGTATGCGCTGCCCTTGCCGGGCAGCACAACTGGTCGAATCCCACGTGTACGGCTTGCAGGCGCACATGTGTCTACATGGCCTCGCTCGGTAGCCGGCCACATGTAAGAAAGGAAGGCAGACCCATGACATTATGTCAAACATGAAGCACCCATCCCTACTTGTGTATTTCAGGATATGATGACCTAGTCTGGCATAGGGATGCAGCTCTTTTAGAATATAATTTTAGTAGAATTATTAGAACTTAGAGAGGAATCATCGATGAGCGTTTGGGAGATTCTAGTGTCGTCCTTTTCTCATGCCTCGAAACCAATGCCTGTCATAAATTAAGGCGACAGACCAAAGTCATTTCCGCCCATCCAAAATGGCCGATTCTGGTACCGGGTCGTCAAAGACCACTAGTAAGAAGGATACATACACTTATGGCACGTGTGAGGTTGATGCGGCGGCCTATCATGACACTTTGAAGGGTGCCAAAGCAAAGAAAAGCACTGTATGGTGGTCACCTTTCACCGTGCTTCTACTCGAGGGTGTTGTACAGCTTATGTGCACCGTCCATGATTGTAAAATTGGCAGTCCATATAGATTACTATCTTATTAAATATAAACTTATCCCAAGCCCAATGAGTGCGTTCTCCAGTTGCCCTTGTCAATTTCTTTCATGGAATGGTTCTGGGGATTTCCTGTCAAGGGCCGGCTTAGGCAAGGCTCTTAATAGCTGCTGCACGCATTAACCAATACTGCAATATTTGCAGGCATGAAAAACATAGAAGACCCTACAATAGAACGTTTCACTAATGTTCTACTTTTTGACTTTGAAATACCTGGGTGATGAGTCTCACCCATTAAAACCCCGATTGACCCCAGTGGGACTTGTACCCACAACCTTCGGATTTGGAATCCGCTGCCCCACCATTGGGCCATGGAGCCGCTGCTCATCGAATTAAAAGTCCTCATCCTGAATACATGCAGAATAGTTGCAACCGCATCATGTGTGTTGACCCATGTGTTGCTGGCAAGGATTGCAGGCCGCAACACTGTGCTGCGGCCATCCTCTGGTTGGAATCCACACATGGGATTTAAAACATACCCGCACATACCTGGGCCGGCTGCTGACTTTCTTTCATGGTACTTTCTTTCTGGGGATTTCCTGTCAAAGGGCCGGCTTAGGCAAAGGCTTTTAGCTACCGCATGCGTGGGCCTTTTGTTCCCTTTTTACGTGACGTGTTCATTGATGGGCATCGCATTGCTTCCTCATGTACTTGCTCATACATGTGCCTATCCTGAATGAAGGAGTTTGGCATCCATATGTCTTTGACGATGGTGCGGTTTGAACCCACACCTATACATACTGAAATGTTTCCTCCCTGAACTAATCCACGGAGTACAGAATTTCTGCACCTTTACTTCTCCGAAACTGCCCACCTTACGTTGAGCTAGATGAGGCCAGCTGGCCTCATCTAGAAGTGCAATCAAAAGGTGTGGACACTATTTATGCTTGTTGTGAGGGTTTTATGCATGTCGCTGGCCAGAGAGACAGACGAGGAAGGAGTCAATTGATACACTTTTTAACCGCTTACAAATGCGCACGCAACCTTACACAGCTGCCCAGCCGGCATCATGATTCCCTACTGTGAGAAACACTGTCATATCCAAGGAAAAAAGCGTTTCGCTACCGGGACTCGAACCCGGGTCTCGAGAGTGAGAATGTCGTATCCTAACCGCCTAGACTATAGCGAATACATGGCCTGGACAACAACACAATAATTGGTATCAACGCATGGTAAGTATGCGCTGCCCTTGCCGGGCAGCACAACTGGTCGAATCCCACGTGTACGGCTTGCAGGCGCACATGTGTCTACATGGCCTCGCTCGGTAGCCGGCCACATGTAAGAAAGGAAGGCAGACCCATGACATTATGTCAAACATGAAGCACCCATCCCTACTTGTGTATTTCAGGATATGATGACCTAGTCTGGCATAGGGATGCAGCTCTTTTAGAATATAATTTTAGTAGAATTATTAGAACTTAGAGAGGAATCATCGATGAGCGTTTGGGAGATTCTAGTGTCGTCCTTTTCTCATGCCTCGAAACCAATGCCTGTCATAAATTAAGGCGACAGACCAAAGTCATTTCCGCCCATCCAAAATGGCCGATTCTGGTACCGGGTCGTCAAAGACACTAGTAAGAAGGATACATACACTTATGGCACGTGTGAGGTTGATGCGGCGGCCTATCATGACACTTTGAAGGGTGCCAAAGCAAAGAAAAGCACTGTATGGTGGTCACCTTTCACCGTGCTTCTACTCGAGGGTGTTGTACAGCTTATGTGCACCGTCCATGATTGTAAAATTGGCAGTCCATATAGATTACTATCTTATTAAATATAAACTTATCCCAAGCCCAATGAGTGCGTTCTCCAGTTGCCCTTGTCAATTTCTTTCATGGAATGGTTCTGGGGATTTCCTGTCAAGGGCCGGCTTAGGCAAGGCTCTTAATAGCTGCTGCACGCATTAACCAATACTGCAATATTTGCAGGCATGAAAAACATAGAAGACCCTACAATAGAACGTTTCACTAATGTTCTACTTTTTGACTTTGAAATACCTGGGTGATGAGTCTCACCCATTAAAACCCCAATTGACCCCAGTGGGACTTGTACCCACAACCTTCGGATTTGGAATCCGCTGCCCCACCATTGGGCCATGGAGCCGCAGCTCATCGTAATGAAAGTCCTCATCCTGAATACATGCAGAATAGTTGCAACCGCATCATGTGTATTGACCCATGTGTTGCTGGCAAGGATTGCAGGCCGCAACACTGTGCTGCGGCCATCCTCTGGTTGGAATCCACACATGGGATTTAAAACATACCCGCACATACCTGGGCCGGCTGCTGAATTTCTTTCATGGTACTTTCTTTCTGGGGATTTCCTGTCAAAGGGCCGGCTTAGGCAAAGGCTTTTAGCTACCGCATGCGTGGGCCTTTTGTTCCCTTTTTACGTGACGTGTTCATTGATGGGCATCGCATTGCTTCCTCATGTACTTGCTCATACATGTGCCTATCCTGAATGAAGGAGTTTGGCATCCATATGTCTTTGACGATGGTGCGGTTTGAACCCACACCTATACATACTGAAATGTTTCCTCCCTGAACTAATCCACGGAGTACAGAATTTCTGCACCTTTACTTCTCCGAAACTGCCCACCTTACGTTGAGCTAGATGAGGCCAGCTGGCCTCATCTAGAAGTGCAATCAAAAGGTGTGGACACTATTTATGCTTGTTGTGAGGGTTTTATGCATGTCGCTGGCCAGAGAGACAGACGAGGAAGGAGTCAATTGATACACTTTTTAACCGCTTACAAATGCGCACGCAACCTTACACAGCTGCCCAGCCGGCATCATGATTCCCTACTGTGAGAAACACTGTCATATCCAAGGAAAAAAGCGTTTCGCTACCGGGACTCGAACCCGGGTCTCGAGAGTGAGAATGTCGTATCCTAACCGCCTAGACTATAGCGAATACATGGCCTGGACAACAACACAATAATTGGTATCAACGCATGGTAAGTATGCGCTGCCCTTGCCGGGCAGCACAACTGGTCGAATCCCACGTGTACGGCTTGCAGGCGCACATGTGTCTACATGGCCTCGCTCGGTAGCCGGCCACATGTAAGAAAGGAAGGCAGACCCATGACATTATGTCAAACATGAAGCACCCATCCCTACTTGTGTATTTCAGGATATGATGACCTAGTCTGGCATAGGGATGCAGCTCTTTTAGAATATAATTTTAGTAGAATTATTAGAACTTAGAGAAGAATCATCGATGAGCGTTTAGGAGATTCTAGTGTCGTCCTTTTCTCATGCCTCGAAACCAATGCCTGTCATAAATTAAGGCGACAGACCAAAGTCATTTCCGCCCATCCAAAATGGCCGATTCTGGTACCGGGTCGTCAAAGACACTAGTAAGAAGGATACATACACTTATGGCACGTGTGAGGTTGATGCGGCGGCCTATCATGACACTTTGAAGGGTGCCAAAGCAAAGAAAAGCACTGTATGGTGGTCACCTTTCACCGTGCTTCTACTCGAGGGTGTTGTACAGCTTATGTGCACCGTCCATGATTGTAAAATTGGCAGTCCATATAGATTACTATCTTATTAAATATAAACTTATCCCAAGCCCAATGAGTGCGTTCTCCAGTTGCCCTTGTCAATTTCTTTCATGGAATGGTTCTGGGGATTTCCTGTCAAGGGCCGGCTTAGGCAAGGCTCTTAATAGCTGCTGCACGCATTAACCAATACTGCAATATTTGCAGGCATGAAAAACATAGAAGACCCTACAATAGAACGTTTCACTAATGTTCTACTTTTTGACTTTGAAATACCTGGGTGATGAGTCTCACCCATTAAAACCCCGATTGACCCCAGTGGGACTTGTACCCACAACCTTCGGATTTGGAATCCGCTGCCCCACCATTGGGCCATGGAGCCGCTGTTCATCGTAATGAAAGTCCTCATCCTGAATACATGCAGAATAGTTGCAACCGCATCATGTGTATTGACCCATGTGTTGCTGGCAAGGATTGCAGGCCGCAACACTGTGCTGCGGCCATCCTCTGGTTGGAATCCACACATGGGATTTAAAACATACCCGCACATACCTGGGCCGGCTGCTGAATTTCTTTCATGGTACTTTCTTTCTGGGGATTTCCTGTCAAAGGGCCGGCTTAGGCAAAGGCTTTTAGCTACCGCATGCGTGGGCCTTTTGTTCCCTTTTTACGTGACGTGTTCATTGATGGACATCGCATTGCTTCCTCATGTACTTGCTCATACATGTGCCTATCCTGAATGAAGGAGTTTGGCATCCATATGTCTTTGACGATGGTGCGGTTTGAACCCACACCTATACATACTGAAATGTTTCCTCCCTGAACTAATCCACGGAGTACAGAATTTCTGCACCTTTACTTCTCCGAAACTGCCCACCTTACGTTGAGCTAGATGAGGCCAGCTGGCCTCATCTAGAAGTGCAATCAAAAGGTGTGGACACTATTTATGCTTGTTGTGAGGGTTTTATGCATGTCGCTGGCCAGAGAGACAGACGAGGAAGGAGTCAATTGATACACTTTTTAACCGCTTACAAATGCGCACGCAACCTTACACAGCTGCCCAGCCGGCATCATGATTCCCTACTGTGAGAAACACTGTCATATCCAAGGAAAAAAGCGTTTCGCTACCGGGACTCGAACCCGGGTCTCGAGAGTGAGAATCTCGTATCCTAACCGCCTAGACTATAGCGAATACATGGCCTGGATAACAACGCAATAATTGGTATCAACGCATGGTAAGTATGCGCTGCCCTTGCCGGGCAGCACAACTGGTCGAATCCCACGTGTACGGCTTGCAGGCGCACATGTGTCTACATGGCCTCGCTCGGTAGCCGGCCACATGTAAGAAAGGAAGGCAGACCCATGACATTATGTCAAACATGAAGCACCCATCCCTACTTGTGTATTTCAGGATATGATGACCTAGTCTGGCATAGGGATGCAGCTCTTTTAGAATATAATTTTAGTAGAATTATTAGAACTTAGAGAGGAATCATCGATGAGCGTTTGGGAGATTCTAGTGTCGTCCTTTTCTCATGCCTCGAAACCAATGCCTGTCATAAATTAAGGCGACAGACCAAAGTCATTTCCGCCCATCCAAAATGGCCGATTCTGGTACCGGGTCGTCAAAGACACTAGTAAGAAGGATACATACACTTATGGCACGTGTGAGGTTGATGCGGCGGCCTATCATGACACTTTGAAGGGTGCCAAAGCAAAGAAAAGCACTGTATGGTGGTCACCTTTCACCGTGCTTCTACTCGAGGGTGTTGTACAGCTTATGTGCACCGTCCATGATTGTAAAATTGGCAGTCCATATAGATTACTATCTTATTAAATATAAACTTATCCCAAGCCCAATGAGTGCGTTCTCCAGTTGCCCTTGTCAATTTCTTTCATGGAATGGTTCTGGGGATTTCCTGTCAAGGGCCGGCTTAGGCAAGGCTCTTAATAGCTGCTGCACGCATTAACCAATACTGCAATATTTGCAGGCATGAAAAACATAGAAGACCCTACAATAGAACGTTTCACTAATGTTCTACTTTTTGACTTTGAAATACCTGGGTGATGAGTCTCACCAATTAAAGCCCCAATTGACCCCAGTGGGACTTGAACCCACAACCTTCGGATTTGGAATCCGCTGCCCCACCATTGGGCCATGGAGCCGCTGCTCATCGAAATAAAAGTCCTCATCCTGAATACATGCAGAATAGTTGCAACCGCATCATGTGTGTTGACCCATGTGTTGCTGGCAAGGATTGCAGGCCGCAACACTGTGCTGCGGCCATCCTCTGGTTGGAATCCACACATGCAATTTAAAACATACCCGCACATACCTGGGCCGGCTGCTGACTTTCTTTCATGGTACTTTCTTTCTGGGGATTTCCTGTCAAAGGGCCGGCTTAGGCAAAGGCTTTTAGCTACCGCATGCGTGGGCCTTTTGTTCCCTTTTTACGTGACGTGTTCATTGATGGGCATCGCATTGCTTCCTCATGTACTTGCTCATACATGTGCCTATCCTGAATGAAGGAGTTTGGCATCCATATGTCTTTGACGATGGTGCGGTTTGAATCCACACCTATACATACTGAAATGTTTCCTCCCTGAACTAATCCACGGAGTACAGAATTTCTGCACCTTTACTTCTCCGAAACTGCCCACCTTACGTTGAGCTAGATGAGGCCAGCTGGCCTCATCTAGAAGTGCAATCAAAAGGTGTGGACACTATTTATGCTTGTTGTGAGGGTTTTATGCATGTCGCTGGCCAGAGAGACAGACGAGGAAGGAGTCAATTGATACACTTTTTAACCGCTTACAAATGCGCACGCAACCTTACACAGCTGCCCAGCCGGCATCATGATTCCCTACTGTGAGAAACACTGTCATATCCAAGGAAAAAAGCGTTTCGCTACCGGGACTCGAACCCGGGTCTCGAGAGTGAGAATCTCGTATCCTAACCGCCTAGACTATAGCGAATACATGGCCTGGACAACAACACAATAATTGGTATCAACGCATGGTAAGTATGCGCTGCCCTTGCCGGGCAGCACAACTGGTCGAATCCCACGTGTACGGCTTGCAGGCGCACATGTGTCTACATGGCCTCGCTCGGTAGCCGGCCACATGTAAGAAAGGAAGGCAGACCCATGACATTATGTCAAACATGAAGCACCCATCCCTACTTGTGTATTTCAGGATATGATGACCTAGTCTGGCATAGGGATGCAGCTCTTTTAGAATATAATTTTAGTAGAATTATTAGAACTTAGAGAGGAATCATCGATGAGCGTTTGGGAGATTCTAGTGTCGTCCTTTTCTCATGCCTCGAAACCAATGCCTGTCATAAATTAAGGCGACAGACCAAAGTCATTTCCGCCCATCCAAAATGGCCGATTCTGGTACCGGGTCGTCAAAGACACTAGTAAGAAGGATACATACACTTATGGCACGTGTGAGGTTGATGCGGCGGCCTATCATGACACTTTGAAGGGTGCCAAAGCAAAGAAAAGCACTGTATGGTGGTCACCTTTCACCGTGCTTCTACTCGAGGGTGTTGTACAGCTTATGTGCACCGTCCATGATTGTAAAATTGGCAGTCCATATAGATTACTATCTTATTAAATATAAACTTATCCCAAGCCCAATGAGTGCGTTCTCCAGTTGCCCTTGTCAATTTCTTTCATGGAATGGTTCTGGGGATTTCCTGTCAAGGGCCGGCTTAGGCAAGGCTCTTAATAGCTGCTGCACGCATTAACCAATACTGCAATATTTGCAGGCATGAAAAACATAGAAGACCCTACAATAGAACGTTTCACTAATGTTCTACTTTTTGACTTTGAAATACCTGGGTGATGAGTCTCACCAATTAAAGCCCCAATTGACCCCAGTGGGACTTGAACCCACAACCTTCGGATTTGGAATCCGCTGCCCCACCATTGGGCCATGGAGCCGCTGCTCATCGAAATAAAAGTCCTCATCCTGAATACATGCAGAATAGTTGCAACCGCATCATGTGTGTTGACCCATGTGTTGCTGGCAAGGATTGCAGGCCGCAACACTGTGCTGCGGCCATCCTCTGGTTGGAATCCACACATGCAATTTAAAACATACCCGCACATACCTGGGCCGGCTGCTGACTTTCTTTCATGGTACTTTCTTTCTGGGGATTTCCTGTCAAAGGGCCGGCTTAGGCAAAGGCTTTTAGCTACCGCATGCGTGGGCCTTTTGTTCCCTTTTTACGTGACGTGTTCATTGATGGGCATCGCATTGCTTCCTCATGTACTTGCTCATACATGTGCCTATCCTGAATGAAGGAGTTTGGCATCCATATGTCTTTGACGATGGTGCGGTTTGAATCCACACCTATACATACTGAAATGTTTCCTCCCTGAACTAATCCACGGAGTACAGAATTTCTGCACCTTTACTTCTCCGAAACTGCCCACCTTACGTTGAGCTAGATGAGGCCAGCTGGCCTCATCTAGAAGTGCAATCAAAAGGTGTGGACACTATTTATGCTTGTTGTGAGGGTTTTATGCATGTCGCTGGCCAGAGAGACAGACGAGGAAGGAGTCAATTGATACACTTTTTAACCGCTTACAAATGCGCACGCAACCTTACACAGCTGCCCAGCCGGCATCATGATTCCCTACTGTGAGAAACACTGTCATATCCAAGGAAAAAAGCGTTTCGCTACCGGGACTCGAACCCGGGTCTCGAGAGTGAGAATCTCGTATCCTAACCGCCTAGACTATAGCGAATACATGGCCTGGACAACAACACAATAATTGGTATCAACGCATGGTAAGTATGCGCTGCCCTTGCCGGGCAGCACAACTGGTCGAATCCCACGTGTACGGCTTGCAGGCGCACATGTGTCTACATGGCCTCGCTCGGTAGCCGGCCACATGTAAGAAAGGAAGGCAGACCCATGACATTATGTCAAACATGAAGCACCCATCCCTACTTGTGTATTTCAGGATATGATGACCTAGTCTGGCATAGGGATGCAGCTCTTTTAGAATATAATTTTAGTAGAATTATTAGAACTTAGAGAAGAATCATCGATGAGCGTTTAGGAGATTCTAGTGTCGTCCTTTTCTCATGCCTCGAAACCAATGCCTGTCATAAATTAAGGCGACAGACCAAAGTCATTTCCGCCCATCCAAAATGGCCGATTCTGGTACCGGGTCGTCAAAGACACTAGTAAGAAGGATACATACACTTATGGCACGTGTGAGGTTGATGCGGCGGCCTATCATGACACTTTGAAGGGTGCCAAAGCAAAGAAAAGCACTGTATGGTGGTCACCTTTCACCGTGCTTCTACTCGAGGGTGTTGTACAGCTTATGTGCACCGTCCATGATTGTAAAATTGGCAGTCCATATAGATTACTATCTTATTAAATATAAACTTATCCCAAGCCCAATGAGTGCGTTCTCCAGTTGCCCTTGTCAATTTCTTTCATGGAATGGTTCTGGGGATTTCCTGTCAAGGGCCGGCTTAGGCAAGGCTCTTAATAGCTGCTGCACGCATTAACCAATACTGCAATATTTGCAGGCATGAAAAACATAGAAGACCCTACAATAGAACGTTTCACTAATGTTCTACTTTTTGACTTTGAAATACCTGGGTGATGAGTCTCACCCATTAAAACCCCGATTGACCCCAGTGGGACTTGTACCCACAACCTTCGGATTTGGAATCCGCTGCCCCACCATTGGGCCATGGAGCCGCTGTTCATCGTAATGAAAGTCCTCATCCTGAATACATGCAGAATAGTTGCAACCGCATCATGTGTATTGACCCATGTGTTGCTGGCAAGGATTGCAGGCCGCAACACTGTGCTGCGGCCATCCTCTGGTTGGAATCCACACATGGGATTTAAAACATACCCGCACATACCTGGGCCGGCTGCTGAATTTCTTTCATGGTACTTTCTTTCTGGGGATTTCCTGTCAAAGGGCCGGCTTAGGCAAAGGCTTTTAGCTACCGCATGCGTGGGCCTTTTGTTCCCTTTTTACGTGACGTGTTCATTGATGGGCATCGCATTGCTTCCTCATGTACTTGCTCATACATGTGCCTATCCTGAATGAAGGAGTTTGGCATCCATATGTCTTTGATGATGGTGCGGTTTGAACCCACACCTATACATACTGAAATGTTTCCTCCCTGAACTAATCCACGGAGTACAGAATTTCTGCACCTTTACTTCTCCGAAACTGCCCACCTTACGTTGAGCCGGCCTCATCTAGAAGTGCAATCAAAAGGTGTGGACACTATTTATGCTTGTTGTGAGGGTTTTAAAAGGTACGCATGTCGCTGGCCAGAGAGACAGACGAGGAAGGAGTCAATTGATACACTTTTTAACCGCTTACAAATGCGCACGCAACCTTACACAGCTGCCCAGCCGGCATCATGATTCCCTACTGTGAGAAACACTGTCATATCCAAGGAAAAAAGCGTTTCGCTACCGGGACTCGAACCCGGGTCTCGAGAGTGAGGATCTCGTATCCTAACCGCCTAGACTATAGCGAATACATGGCCTAGATAACAACACAATAATTGGTATCAACGCATGGTAAGTATGCGCTGCCCTTGCCGGGCAGCACAACTGGTCGAATCCCACGTGTACGGCTTGCAGGCGCACATGTGTCTACATGGCCTCGCTCGGTAGCCGGCCACATGTAAGAAAGGAAGGCAGACCCATGACATTATGTCAAACATGAAGCACCCATCCCTACTTGTGTATTTCAGGATATGATGACCTAGTCTGGCATAGGGATGCAGCTCTTTTAGAATATAATTTTAGTAGAATTATTAGAACTTAGAGAAGAATCATCGATGAGCGTTTAGGAGATTCTAGTGTCGTCCTTTTCTCATGCCTCGAAACTAATGCCTGTCATAAATTAAGGCGACAGACCAAAGTCATTTCCGCCCATCCAAAATGGCCGATTCTGGTACCGGGTCGTCAAAGACACTAGTAAGAAGGATACATACACTTATGGCACGTGTGAGGTTGATGCGGCGGCCTATCATGACACTTTGAAGGGTGCCAAAGCAAAGAAAAGCACTGTATGGTGGTCACCTTTCACCGTGCTTCTACTCGAGGGTGTTGTACAGCTTATGTGCACCGTCCATGATTGTAAAATTGGCAGTCCATATAGATTACTATCTTATTAAATATAAACTTATCCCAAGCCCAATGAGTGCGTTCTCCAGTTGCCCTTGTCAATTTCTTTCATGGAATGGTTCTGGGGATTTCCTGTCAAGGGCCGGCTTAGGCAAGGCTCTTAATAGCTGCTGCACGCATTAACCAATACTGCAATATTTGCAGGCATGAAAAACATAGAAGACCCTACAATAGAACGTTTCACTAATGTTCTACTTTTTGACTTTGAAATACCTGGGTGATGAGTCTCACCCATTAAAACTCCTATTGACCCCAGTGGGACTTGAACCCACAACCTTCGGATTTGGAATCCGCTGCCCCACCATTGGGCCATGGAGCCGCTGCTCATCGTAATGAAAGTCCTCATCCTGAATACATGCAGAATAGTTGCAACCGCATCATGTGTGTTGACCCATGTGTTGCTGGCAAGGATTGCAGGCCGCAACACTGTGCTGCGGCCATCCTCTGGTTGGAATCCACACATGGGATTTAAAACATACCCGCACATACCTGGGCCGGCTGCTGAATTTCTTTCATGGTACTTTCTTTCTGGGGATTTCCTGTCAAAGGGCCGGCTTAGGCAAAGGCTTTTAGCTACCGCATGCGTGGGCCTTTTGTTCCCTTTTTACGTGACGTGTTCATTGATGGGCATCGCATTGCTTCCTCATGTACTTGCTCATACATGTGCCTATCCTGAATGAAGGAGTTTGGCATCCATATGTCTTTGACGATGGTGCGGTTTGAACCCACACCTATACATACTGAAATGTTTCCTCCCTGAACTAATCCACGGAGTACAGAATTTCTGCACCTTTACTTCTCCGAAACTGCCCACCTTACGTTGAGCTAGATGAGGCCAGCTGGCCTCATCTAGAAGTGCAATCAAAAGGTGTGGACACTATTTATGCTTGTTGTGAGGGTTTTATGCATGTCGCTGGCCAGAGAGACAGACGAGGAAGGAGTCAATTGATACACTTTTTAACCGCTTACAAATGCGCACGCAACCTTACACAGCTGCCCAGCCGGCATCATGATTCCCTACTGTGAGAAACACTGTCATATCCAAGGAAAAAAGCGTTTCGCTACCGGGACTCGAACCCGGGTCTCGAGAGTGAGAATCTCGTATCCTAACCGCCTAGACTATAGCGAATACATGGCCTGGATAACAACGCAATAATTGGTATCAACGCATGGTAAGTATGCGCTGCCCTTGCCGGGCAGCACAACTGGTCGAATCCCACGTGTACGGCTTGCAGGCGCACATGTGTCTACATGGCCTCGCTCGGTAGCCGGCCACATGTAAGAAAGGAAGGCAGACCCATGACATTATGTCAAACATGAAGCACCCATCCCTACTTGTGTATTTCAGGATATGATGACCTAGTCTGGCATAGGGATGCAGCTCTTTTAGAATATAATTTTAGTAGAATTATTAGAACTTAGAGAGGAATCATCGATGAGCGTTTGGGAGATTCTAGTGTCGTCCTTTTCTCATGCCTCGAAACCAATGCCTGTCATAAATTAAGGCGACAGACCAAAGTCATTTCCGCCCATCCAAAATGGCCGATTCTGGTACCGGGTCGTCAAAGACCACTAGTAAGAAGGATACATACACTTATGGCACGTGTGAGGTTGATGCGGCGGCCTATCATGACACTTTGAAGGGTGCCAAAGCAAAGAAAAGCACTGTATGGTGGTCACCTTTCACCGTGCTTCTACTCGAGGGTGTTGTACAGCTTATGTGCACCGTCCATGATTGTAAAATTGGCAGTCCATATAGATTACTATCTTATTAAATATAAACTTATCCCAAGCCCAATGAGTGCGTTCTCCAGTTGCCCTTGTCAATTTCTTTCATGGAATGGTTCTGGGGATTTCCTGTCAAGGGCCGGCTTAGGCAAGGCTCTTAATAGCTGCTGCACGCATTAACCAATACTGCAATATTTGCATCCCCTAGGAGTGCCTGAGAGTTAGGGCACTAAATTGGTGTCCGAGAGGTCACCGGTTCGATCCCGGCCTTCGCAGAGGGCTGGGTGACCGATGGGGGCCCTGGTGTGGGAACGAACAGCAGGTGATCGCATGGCTCTTTAGCCATGTCCCTGTCCCCTGCACTGGTAGAACTCATCACGGTTGAATGTTCAACGATGATGTGTCTGGCATATCTGGGAAGAATGCGTGCGGGTACCCAGATGTGATCTGAGTGAGACGGAGCCCAGACACTGAGTGGGTGGGAGAAGCAACCCATCTTAGTCAAAAAGGCGGTCACTGCGGTAATGGGCTGTACCCGCCGATGAGGCATCAGTCTGTTCCCTTAACCCACGCAAGGGCTAACGGTCCAGCGTAATACTTTCTTTCTTTCTTTCTTTACTGCAATATTTGCAGGCATGAAAAACATAGAAGACCCTACAATAGAACGTTTCACTAATGTTCTACTTTTTGACTTTGAAATACCTGGGTGATGAGTCTCACCCATTAAAACCCCAATTGACCCCAGTGGGACTTGTACCCACAACCTTCGGATTTGGAATCCGCTGCCCCACCATTGGGCCATGGAGCCGCTGCTCATCGTAATGAAAGTCCTCATCCTGAATACATGCAGAATAGTTGCAACCGCATCATGTGTATTGACCCATGTGTTGCTGGCAAGGATTGCAGGCCGCAACACTGTGCTGCGGCCATCCTCTGGTTGGAATCCACACATGGGATTTAAAACATACCCGCACATACCTGGGCCGGCTGCTGAATTTCTTTCATGGTACTTTCTTTCTGGGGATTTCCTGTCAAAGGGCCGGCTTAGGCAAAGGCTTTTAGCTACCGCATGCGTGGGCCTTTTGTTCCCTTTTTACGTGACGTGTTCATTGATGGGCATCGCATTGCTTCCTCATGTACTTGCTCATACATGTGCCTATCCTGAATGAAGGAGTTTGGCATCCATATGTCTTTGACGATGGTGCGGTTTGAACCCACACCTATACATACTGAAATGTTTCCTCCCTGAACTAATCCACGGAGTACAGAATTTCTGCACCTTTACTTCTCCGAAACTGCCCACCTTACGTTGAGCTAGATGAGGCCAGCTGGCCTCATCTAGAAGTGCAATCAAAAGGTGTGGACACTATTTATGCTTGTTGTGAGGGTTTTATGCATGTCGCTGGCCAGAGAGACAGACGAGGAAGGAGTCAATTGATACACTTTTTAACCGCTTACAAATGCGCACGCAACCTTACACAGCTGCCCAGCCGGCATCATGATTCCCTACTGTGAGAAACACTGTCATATCCAAGGAAAAAAGCGTTTCGCTACCGGGACTCGAACCCGGGTCTCGAGAGTGAGAATCTCGTATCCTAACCGCCTAGACTATAGCGAATACATGGCCTGGACAACAACACAATAATTGGTATCAACGCATGGTAAGTATGCGCTGCCCTTGCCGGGCAGCACAACTGGTCGAATCCCACGTGTACGGCTTGCAGGCGCACATGTGTCTACATGGCCTCGCTCGGTAGCCGGCCACATGTAAGAAAGGAAGGCAGACCCATGACATTATGTCAAACATGAAGCACCCATCCCTACTTGTGTATTTCAGGATATGATGACCTAGTCTGGCATAGGGATGCAGCTCTTTTAGAATATAATTTTAGTAGAATTATTAGAACTTAGAGAAGAATCATCGATGAGCGTTTAGGAGATTCTAGTGTCGTCCTTTTCTCATGCCTCGAAACCAATGCCTGTCATAAATTAAGGCGACAGACCAAAGTCATTTCCGCCCATCCAAAATGGCCGATTCTGGTACCGGGTCGTCAAAGACACTAGTAAGAAGGATACATACACTTATGGCACGTGTGAGGTTGATGCGGCGGCCTATCATGACACTTTGAAGGGTGCCAAAGCAAAGAAAAGCACTGTATGGTGGTCACCTTTCACCGTGCTTCTACTCGAGGGTGTTGTACAGCTTATGTGCACCGTCCATGATTGTAAAATTGGCAGTCCATATAGATTACTATCTTATTAAATATAAACTTATCCCAAGCCCAATGAGTGCGTTCTCCAGTTGCCCTTGTCAATTTCTTTCATGGAATGGTTCTGGGGATTTCCTGTCAAGGGCCGGCTTAGGCAAGGCTCTTAATAGCTGCTGCACGCATTAACCAATACTGCAATATTTGCATCCCCTAGGAGTGCCTGAGAGTTAGGGCACTAAATTGGTGACTGAGAGGTCACCGGTTCGATCCCGGCCTTCGCAGAGGGCTGGGTGACCGATGGGGGCCCTGGTGTGGGAACGAACAGCAGGTGATCGCATGGCTCTTTAGCCATGTCCCTGTCCCCTGCACTGGTAGAACTCATCACGGTTGAATGTTCAACGATGATGTGTCTGGCATATCTGGGAAGAATGCGTGCGGGTACCCAGATGTGATCTGAGTGAGACGGAGCCCAGACACTGAGTGGGTGGGAGAAGCAACCCATCTTAGTCAAAAAGGCGGTCACTGCGGTAATGGGCTGTACCCGCCGATGAGGCATCAGTCTGTTCCCTTAACCCACGCAAGGGCTAACGGTCCAGCGTAATACTTTCTTTCTTTCTTTCTTTACTGCAATATTTGCAGGCATGAAAAACATAGAAGACCCTACAATAGAACGTTTCACTAATGTTCTACTTTTTGACTTTGAAATACCTGGGTGATGAGTCTCACCCATTAAAACCCCAATTGACCCCAGTGGGACTTGTACCCACAACCTTCGGATTTGGAATCCGCTGCCCCACCATTGGGCCATGGAGCCGCTGCTCATCGTAATGAAAGTCCTCATCCTGAATACATGCAGAATAGTTGCAACCGCATCATGTGTATTGACCCATGTGTTGCTGGCAAGGATTGCAGGCCGCAACACTGTGCTGCGGCCATCCTCTGGTTGGAATCCACACATGGGATTTAAAACATACCCGCACATACCTGGGCCGGCTGCTGAATTTCTTTCATGGTACTTTCTTTCTGGGGATTTCCTGTCAAAGGGCCGGCTTAGGCAAAGGCTTTTAGCTACCGCATGCGTGGGCCTTTTGTTCCCTTTTTACGTGACGTGTTCATTGATGGGCATCGCATTGCTTCCTCATGTACTTGCTCATACATGTGCCTATCCTGAATGAAGGAGTTTGGCATCCATATGTCTTTGACGATGGTGCGGTTTGAACCCACACCTATACATACTGAAATGTTTCCTCCCTGAACTAATCCACGGAGTACAGAATTTCTGCACCTTTACTTCTCCGAAACTGCCCACCTTACGTTGAGCTAGATGAGGCCAGCTGGCCTCATCTAGAAGTGCAATCAAAAGGTGTGGACACTATTTATGCTTGTTGTGAGGGTTTTATGCATGTCGCTGGCCAGAGAGACAGACGAGGAAGGAGTCAATTGATACACTTTTTAACCGCTTACAAATGCGCACGCAACCTTACACAGCTGCCCAGCCGGCATCATGATTCCCTACTGTGAGAAACACTGTCATATCCAAGGAAAAAAGCGTTTCGCTACCGGGACTCGAACCCGGGTCTCGAGAGTGAGAATCTCGTATCCTAACCGCCTAGACTATAGCGAATACATGGCCTGGACAACAACACAATAATTGGTATCAACGCATGGTAAGTATGCGCTGCCCTTGCCGGGCAGCACAACTGGTCGAATCCCACGTGTACGGCTTGCAGGCGCACATGTGTCTACATGGCCTCGCTCGGTAGCCGGCCACATGTAAGAAAGGAAGGCAGACCCATGACATTATGTCAAACATGAAGCACCCATCCCTACTTGTGTATTTCAGGATATGATGACCTAGTCTGGCATAGGGATGCAGCTCTTTTAGAATATAATTTTAGTAGAATTATTAGAACTTAGAGAAGAATCATCGATGAGCGTTTAGGAGATTCTAGTGTCGTCCTTTTCTCATGCCTCGAAACCAATGCCTGTCATAAATTAAGGCGACAGACCAAAGTCATTTCCGCCCATCCAAAATGGCCGATTCTGGTACCGGGTCGTCAAAGACACTAGTAAGAAGGATACATACACTTATGGCACGTGTGAGGTTGATGCGGCGGCCTATCATGACACTTTGAAGGGTGCCAAAGCAAAGAAAAGCACTGTATGGTGGTCACCTTTCACCGTGCTTCTACTCGAGGGTGTTGTACAGCTTATGTGCACCGTCCATGATTGTAAAATTGGCAGTCCATATAGATTACTATCTTATTAAATATAAACTTATCCCAAGCCCAATGAGTGCGTTCTCCAGTTGCCCTTGTCAATTTCTTTCATGGAATGGTTCTGGGGATTTCCTGTCAAGGGCCGGCTTAGGCAAGGCTCTTAATAGCTGCTGCACGCATTAACCAATACTGCAATATTTGCATCCCCTAGGAGTGCCTGAGAGTTAGGGCACTAAATTGGTGACTGAGAGGTCACCGGTTCGATCCCGGCCTTCGCAGAGGGCTGGGTGACCGATGGGGGCCCTGGTGTGGGAACGAACAGCAGGTGATCGCATGGCTCTTTAGCCATGTCCCTGTCCCCTGCACTGGTAGAACTCATCACGGTTGAATGTTCAACGATGATGTGTCTGGCATATCTGGGAAGAATGCGTGCGGGTACCCAGATGTGATCTGAGTGAGACGGAGCCCAGACACTGAGTGGGTGGGAGAAGCAACCCATCTTAGTCAAAAAGGCGGTCACTGCGGTAATGGGCTGTACCCGCCGATGAGGCATCAGTCTGTTCCCTTAACCCACGCAAGGGCTAACGGTCCAGCGTAATACTTTCTTTCTTTCTTTCTTTACTGCAATATTTGCAGGCATGAAAAACATAGAAGACCCTACAATAGAACGTTTCACTAATGTTCTACTTTTTGACTTTGAAATACCTGGGTGATGAGTCTCACCCATTAAAACCCCAATTGACCCCAGTGGGACTTGTACCCACAACCCTCGGATTTGGAATCCGCTGCCCCACCATTGGGCCATGGAGCCGCTGCTCATCGTAATGAAAGTCCTCATCCTGAATACATGCAGAATAGTTGCAACCGCATCATGTGTATTGACCCATGTGTTGCTGGCAAGGATTGCAGGCCGCAACACTGTGCTGCGGCCATCCTCTGGTTGGAATCCACACATGGGATTTAAAACATACCCGCACATACCTGGGCCGGCTGCTGAATTTCTTTCATGGTACTTTCTTTCTGGGGATTTCCTGTCAAAGGGCCGGCTTAGGCAAAGGCTTTTAGCTACCGCATGCGTGGGCCTTTTGTTCCCTTTTTACGTGACGTGTTCATTGATGGGCATCGCATTGCTTCCTCATGTACTTGCTCATACATGTGCCTATCCTGAATGAAGGAGTTTGGCATCCATATGTCTTTGACGATGGTGCGGTTTGAACCCACACCTATACATACTGAAATGTTTCCTCCCTGAACTAATCCACGGAGTACAGAATTTCTGCACCTTTACTTCTCCGAAACTGCCCACCTTACGTTGAGCTAGATGAGGCCAGCTGGCCTCATCTAGAAGTGCAATCAAAAGGTGTGGACACTATTTATGCTTGTTGTGAGGGTTTTATGCATGTCGCTGGCCAGAGAGACAGACGAGGAAGGAGTCAATTGATACACTTTTTAACCGCTTACAAATGCGCACGCAACCTTACACAGCTGCCCAGCCGGCATCATGATTCCCTACTGTGAGAAACACTGTCATATCCAAGGAAAAAAGCGTTTCGCTACCGGGACTCGAACCCGGGTCTCGAGAGTGAGAATCTCGTATCCTAACCGCCTAGACTATAGCGAATACATGGCCTGGACAACAACACAATAATTGGTATCAACGCATGGTAAGTATGCGCTGCCCTTGCCGGGCAGCACAACTGGTCGAATCCCACGTGTACGGCTTGCAGGCGCACATGTGTCTACATGGCCTCGCTCGGTAGCCGGCCACATGTAAGAAAGGAAGGCAGACCCATGACATTATGTCAAACATGAAGCACCCATCCCTACTTGTGTATTTCAGGATATGATGACCTAGTCTGGCATAGGGATGCAGCTCTTTTAGAATATAATTTTAGTAGAATTATTAGAACTTAGAGAAGAATCATCGATGAGCGTTTAGGAGATTCTAGTGTCGTCCTTTTCTCATGCCTCGAAACCAATGCCTGTCATAAATTAAGGCGACAGACCAAAGTCATTTCCGCCCATCCAAAATGGCCGATTCTGGTACCGGGTCGTCAAAGACACTAGTAAGAAGGATACATACACTTATGGCACGTGTGAGGTTGATGCGGCGGCCTATCATGACACTTTGAAGGGTGCCAAAGCAAAGAAAAGCACTGTATGGTGGTCACCTTTCACCGTGCTTCTACTCGAGGGTGTTGTACAGCTTATGTGCACCGTCCATGATTGTAAAATTGGCAGTCCATATAGATTACTATCTTATTAAATATAAACTTATCCCAAGCCCAATGAGTGCGTTCTCCAGTTGCCCTTGTCAATTTCTTTCATGGAATGGTTCTGGGGATTTCCTGTCAAGGGCCGGCTTAGGCAAGGCTCTTAATAGCTGCTGCACGCATTAACCAATACTGCAATATTTGCATCCCCTAGGAGTGCCTGAGAGTTAGGGCACTAAATTGGTGACTGAGAGGTCACCGGTTCGATCCCGGCCTTCGCAGAGGGCTGGGTGACCGATGGGGGCCCTGGTGTGGGAACGAACAGCAGGTGATCGCATGGCTCTTTAGCCATGTCCCTGTCCCCTGCACTGGTAGAACTCATCACGGTTGAATGTTCAACGATGATGTGTCTGGCATATCTGGGAAGAATGCGTGCGGGTACCCAGATGTGATCTGAGTGAGATGGAGCCCAGACACTGAGTGGGTGGGAGAAGCAACCCATCTTAGTCAAAAGGCGGTCACTGCGGTAATGGGCTGTACCCGCCGATGAGGCATCAGTCTGTTCCCTTAACCCACGCAAGGGCTAACGGTCCAGCGTAATACTTTCTTTCTTTCTTTCTTTACTGCAATATTTGCAGGCATGAAAAACATAGAAGACCCTACAATAGAACGTTTCACTAATGTTCTACTTTTTGACTTTGAAATACCTGGGTGATGAGTCTCACCCATTAAAACCCCAATTGACCCCAGTGGGACTTGTACCCACAACCCTCGGATTTGGAATCCGCTGCCCCACCATTGGGCCATGGAGCCGCTGCTCATCGTAATGAAAGTCCTCATCCTGAATACATGCAGAATAGTTGCAACCGCATCATGTGTATTGACCCATGTGTTGCTGGCAAGGATTGCAGGCCGCAACACTGTGCTGCGGCCATCCTCTGGTTGGAATCCACACATGGGATTTAAAACATACCCGCACATACCTGGGCCGGCTGCTGAATTTCTTTCATGGTACTTTCTTTCTGGGGATTTCCTGTCAAAGGGCCGGCTTAGGCAAAGGCTTTTAGCTACCGCATGCGTGGGCCTTTTGTTCCCTTTTTACGTGACGTGTTCATTGATGGGCATCGCATTGCTTCCTCATGTACTTGCTCATACATGTGCCTATCCTGAATGAAGGAGTTTGGCATCCATATGTCTTTGACGATGGTGCGGTTTGAACCCACACCTATACATACTGAAATGTTTCCTCCCTGAACTAATCCACGGAGTACAGAATTTCTGCACCTTTACTTCTCCGAAACTGCCCACCTTACGTTGAGCTAGATGAGGCCAGCTGGCCTCATCTAGAAGTGCAATCAAAAGGTGTGGACACTATTTATGCTTGTTGTGAGGGTTTTATGCATGTCGCTGGCCAGAGAGACAGACGAGGAAGGAGTCAATTGATACACTTTTTAACCGCTTACAAATGCGCACGCAACCTTACACAGCTGCCCAGCCGGCATCATGATTCCCTACTGTGAGAAACACTGTCATATCCAAGGAAAAAAGCGTTTCGCTACCGGGACTCGAACCCGGGTCTCGAGAGTGAGAATCTCGTATCCTAACCGCCTAGACTATAGCGAATACATGGCCTGGACAACAACACAATAATTGGTATCAACGCATGGTAAGTATGCGCTGCCCTTGCCGGGCAGCACAACTGGTCGAATCCCACGTGTACGGCTTGCAGGCGCACATGTGTCTACATGGCCTCGCTCGGTAGCCGGCCACATGTAAGAAAGGAAGGCAGACCCATGACATTATGTCAAACATGAAGCACCCATCCCTACTTGTGTATTTCAGGATATGATGACCTAGTCTGGCATAGGGATGCAGCTCTTTTAGAATATAATTTTAGTAGAATTATTAGAACTTAGAGAAGAATCATCGATGAGCGTTTAGGAGATTCTAGTGTCGTCCTTTTCTCATGCCTCGAAACCAATGCCTGTCATAAATTAAGGCGACAGACCAAAGTCATTTCCGCCCATCCAAAATGGCCGATTCTGGTACCGGGTCATCAAAGACACTAGTAAGAAGGATACATACACTTATGGCACGTGTGAGGTTGATGCGGCGGCCTATCATGACACTTTGAAGGGTGCCAAAGCAAAGAAAAGCACTGTATGGTGGTCACCTTTCACCGTGCTTCTACTCGAGGGTGTTGTACAGCTTATGTGCACCGTCCATGATTGTAAAATTGGCAGTCCATATAGATTACTATCTTATTAAATATAAACTTATCCCAAGCCCAATGAGTGCGTTCTCCAGTTGCCCTTGTCAATTTCTTTCATGGAATGGTTCTGGGGATTTCCTGTCAAGGGCCGGCTTAGGCAAGGCTCTTAATAGCTGCTGCACGCATTAACCAATACTGCAATATTTGCAGGCATGAAAAACATAGAAGACCCTACAATAGAACGTTTCACTAATGTTCTACTTTTTGACTTTGAAATACCTGGGTGATGAGTCTCACCAATTAAAACCCCAATTGACCCCAGTGGGACTTGAACCCACAACCTTCGGATTTGGAATCCGCTGCCCCACCATTGGGCCATGGAGCCGCTGCTCATCGAAATAAAAGTCCTCATCCTGAATACATGCAGAATAGTTGCAACCGCATCATGTGTGTTGACCCATGTGTTGCTGGCAAGGATTGCAGGCCGCAACACTGTGCTGCGGCCATCCTCTGGTTGGAATCCACACATGCAATTTAAAACATACCCACACATACCTGGGCCGGCTGCTGACTTTCTTTCATGGTACTTTCTTTCTGGGGATTTCCTGTCAAAGGGCCGGCTTAGGCAAAGGCTTTTAGCTACCGCATGCGTGGGCCTTTTGTTCCCTTTTTACGTGACGTGTTCATTGATGGGCATCGCATTGCTTCCTCATGTACTTGCTCATACATGTGCCTATCCTGAATGAAGGAGTTTGGCATCCATATGTCTTTGACGATGGTGCGGTTTGAACCCACACCTATACATACTGAAATGTTTCCTCCCTGAACTAATCCACGGAGTACAGTATTTCTGCACCTTTACTTCTCCGAAACTGCCCACCTTACGTTGAGCTAGATGAGGCCAGCTGGCCTCATCTAGAAGTGCAATCAAAAGGTGTGGACACTATTTATGCTTGTTGTGAGGGTTTTATGCATGTCGCTGGCCAGAGAGACAGACGAGGAAGGAGTCAATTGATACACTTTTTAACCGCTTACAAATGCGCACGCAACCTTACACAGCTGCCCAGCCGGCATCATGATTCCCTACTGTGAGAAACACTGTCATATCCAAGGAAAAAAGCGTTTCGCTACCGGGACTCGAACCCGGGTCTCGAGAGTGAGAATCTCGTATCCTAACCGCCTAGACTATAGCGAATACATAGCCTGGACAACAACACAATAATTGGTATCAACGCATGGTAAGTATGCGCTGCCCTTGCCGGGCAGCACAACTGGCCTTCGGCTCGCCCTTTGGGCTCGCTTAGCAAATCCCTTTCGCGGCGCAACTGCAACCGCAAGCGCAACCGCAACCGCAACTGCAACCGCAACCGCAACCGCAACCACAACCGCAACCGCAACCGCAACCGCAACCGCAATCACAACCGCAACCGCAACCGCAACCGCAACCGCAACCGCAACCGCAACCGCAACCGCAACCGCAACCGCAACCGCAACCGCAACCGCAACCGCAACCGCAACCGCAACCGCAACCGCAACCGCAACCGCAACCGCAACCGCAACCGCAACCGCAACCGCAACCGCAACCGCAACCGCAACCGCAACCGCAACCGCAACCGCAACCGCAACCGCAACCGCAACCGCAACCGCAACCGCAACCGCAACCGCAACCGCAACCGCAACCGCAACCGCAACCGCAACCGCAACCGCAACCGCAACCGCAAATTGCAAGTACTCCTTCCCCTCCTCCCGACACACCCTGCCGTATTTTTCGCCGTGCCCCAACGGCTGACCTCCGCATCCATCTCCATCTCTTCCCCCACATCCCCCCTCACCGGGTAACTTTTGCTCGCACATCAATTTTTCGCCGTGCCCCAACGGCTGACCCCCGCACACATCTCCATCTCGTCCCCCACATCCCCCCTTCACTAATTGTTCCCACTCCCTGCCCCTCCCTGCCCCTCCATGCCTGCCCCTGCTCTGCTCTTGCGTAAATGTCACCGTGTCGTACCCCCATGCTGTGCAGCTCTTGCCCAGCATCACCCCTGCATTCTCGCCACCACGGGGTACCCCTCATGCATCTGGGTACCTCGTGCAGGCGTTGTGATGGGGAGCCAACACGTTGGCCCGCCCCCGGTCGGCACCCCTTTCCTCATGCTCTGCACCTCACTGGCACTTCTTGCCCGGCATCCCCCCTGCGATCTCGCCATCATGGGGATACCCCTCATGCATGTGGGTACCTCGCACAGCCGGTCTGCATCTCCCTTCCTTTTCCCCCGCTCCACAAATTTCTTCGTCGGGTTTCCCTACTCTCGACCCCTCGTTTTTCTTTCCCCCCCTCCCGACACACCCTGCCGTATTTTTCGTCGTGCCCCAACGGCTGACCCCCACATCCATCTCCATCTCGTCCCCCACATCCCCCCTCACCGGGTAACTTTTGCTCGGTTGTCAATTTTTCGCCATGCCCCAACGGCTGACCCCCGCATCCATGTCCATCTCCTCCCCCACATCACCCCTTGCCTTTGCCCCCGCTCTGCCTCCCCCCCTGCCCTGCCTGTGTTGTGTTTCTCTCACCCCGGGCCGTCCTTATTACAGCAGTTGCGTGCGGACTGTACTGTACTACTTCATCCGTGTTACTATTGGGGACCCTCTGCCCCATACACCCCACGCCAAGCCCACCCTGCCCGCCTGCTCTTGCCCGCCTGCCCCTGCGGGGCCCCCCTGCCCGCCTTCCCCTGCCTGTCCCTGCCTGCCCCTACTCTGCTCTTGCCCGAATGCTACCGTGTCGTACTCCCATGCTCTGCACCTCACTGGCACTTCTTGCCCGGCATCCCCCCTGCGATCTCGCCATCATGGGGATACCCCTCATGCATGTGGGTACCTCGCACAGCCGATCTGCATCCCCCTTCCTCTTCCCCCGCCCCACAAATTTCTCCGTCGGGTTTCCCTACTCTCGACCCCTCGTTTTTCCTTCCCTCCCTCCCGACACACCCTGCCGTGTTTTTTGTCATGCCCCCACGGCTGACCCCCGCATCCATGTCCATCTCCTCCCTGCCTGCCTACCCCTCCCTGCCTACCTGTGCCTGCCCACCTGCTCTTGTGTGCCCCTGCCTGCCTGCCCCTCCCTGCCTGCCCCTGCTGTGCTCTTGTGTGAATGCCACCGCGTCGTAACCCCATGCTCTGCACCTCTTTCCCAGCATCACCCCTGCCATCTCGGTCAGCACCCCCTTGAACCTCCCCTGCCCCAAAAAATTCCCCGTTTGGTTTCCCTACTTCCGACCCCTCGTTTTTCCTTCCTCCTTTCCCGACACACCCTGCTTTATGCCACGTCCGAGAACCAACATCATGTCGCCTCCCATCTTACTGTCGTTCCCCTTTTCTCCCCCCTCCCATCCCGCCTTGCCCCATGGTCCGCTCCACCTTGCCCACTGCTGGTACCACCGGGGCGGAGCCGAACGAGAACGAACACGAAAACGAAACGAAAAATGAAAAAACGAAATGCCGAGCACCCGACCCCGCCGTCGCGTCCGAATTACCCTTCGGCACCCCCCATCCCAACCTTCACTATACTGCCGGTGCTCCACATTTCGCTGCACCGCAGTCCCGCAGGAAGTTGAACAGCAGGTGGTATGGAATGTGCTTGCACGGTGCGTGCGGAGCATGGGGCAGCACTTTAGTGGCTAATGGTCTTTTGAAAAATTATTTTTCATTAAAAATAGGGTCGCGCAGGAATTGAACCGGCGATCTCTGGTTTAATATAATATTTAGTTGACCGGGATTTAATCCCGCGACCTTAGGATTCCTTCGTAGGCGACCTAACGATAGTGCGTTTTACAGACATGCCAACGTCGGAAAACCCCGGTAGACACTTTCAGACTCCGGATTTTGCACGAGTGGCCACGGTATCACTGGCCTTCGGCTCGCCCTTTGGGCTCGCTTAGCAAATCCCTTTCGCGGCGCAACCGCAACCGCAACTGCAACCGCAACCGAAACCGAAACTAAAACCGAAACCGAAACCGAAACTGAAACCACAACCGCAACCGAAACCGAAACCAAAACCGAAACCCAAACCGAAACCGAAACCGAAACCGAAATCGAAACCGAAACCGAAACCGAAACCGAAATCGAAATCGGCCCATGCACGGCGTATGCTCCACGCCGCTCAGCGTCATGCTCCATACCAGCACACCCCATGCTCTGCCCCGGTCTGCCCCGAAGGGGGACTCTTGCACTCCACGCCGCCCCACCCCATGGTCCACGCCACTCCACCCCACTCCATGCTCCGCTCTGGCCCGCCTCGCCCCATGCTCTGTGCCGTTCTGCCACACAAGTGCAACCGCAACCGCAACCGCAACTGCACACCGACACACCCTGCCCTATGCCACCTTCAAGAACCAATGTTGTGTTGCCTCCCATCCTGCCATCGTTCCCCTTTTCTCCCCCCTCCCATCCTGCCGTGTTTTTGCCCTCTTTTGGACTCGTGCCTGCCCGCTTGCCCCTGCCTGCCCCTGCCTGCCTGCCCCTCCCTGCCTGCCCCTGCTGTGCTGTTGCGTGAATGCCACCGCGTCGTACCCCCATGCACTGCACCTATTGCCCAGCACCCCCTTCCTCCTCCCCTGCCCCACAAATTTCCCCGTCTGGTTTCCTTACTCCCGACCCCTCGTTTTTCCAGCCAGCCAGCTAGGCAGCCAGGCAGCCAGGCAGCCAGGCAGCCAGGCAGCCGTATTGCTCACATTTCGCTGCACCGCAGTCCCGCAGGAAGTTGAATAGCAGTTGGTATATATGGAATCTGCTCGTACAGTGGGTGCGGAGCATGGGGCAGCACTCCAGTGTCGTGCTGCCCCATGGTTGCTGCAGTGCTGCTACTAACAAAGCAGTAACAGGCTCGTGGTCTTTTGAGAAATAAATTTTAATTAAAAAGAGGGTCGCGCAGGATTTGAACCGTCGATCTCTGGTTAAAAAACAAAATGTCGACATGGATTCGAACCGGCGACCTCTGGAATCGTTCGACGCGGTGTTCCGACCGAGCGTTTTTGAGACATGCCAAAATCGGAGAACCAATTTTCCACATGTCCAAAGTGCAAAAAATGCACCCGCCCCGCCCCATGCTGCACGGCGCCGCGGCCCACCTCGCCGCATGCTCCACCCCGCAACCGCAACCGCAACCGCAACCGCAACCGCAACTGCAACCGCAACCACAACCGCAACTCCAACCGCAACCACAATTCCATGCTCCGCCCCGCACCGTCTCACCCGATGCTCTTTCCCGCATCCCCTCAGCCTGCCTCGCCCCATGCTCCGCTCTGCCCCACCTCGCCCCATGCTTTGCTCTGCCCCACCCCGCCCCATGCTCCACCCTGCCTCGTGTCGCCCCATGCTGTGCCCCGCCCCGTTCTGCCCCATGCTCTGCCCCGCACCACCTGCTTGCCTGCCGTTCCACCCCATGCTCGGTGGATCGCAATGCTGCCGCATGCTCAGGATGCGGCTGCGGGGCGGCGCCGGCAGGAGAGGGCGGGAAGTGCAGCACGTACACGTCTGGCTGGCCTGGTGCGGGTGCGGCGGCCTGTGCCGTGGGTTCCTGACGGGGCGGGGGTGGGGAGTTTGGTGGGGCAGGGATTGTATGGATATAGAGTGCAAGCCGTACTATTGAGGCTCGTACGGCCTGTACGGTGTGTTGCAGGTCTTCAAGCCCCATCCCCCAGAATAATAATAATAATAATACGCCCGACCGGAGGCCGAGGCGTGGGTTAAGGGAGCAGAGGAGGTGGGGTGACGGGTTTCCCCGGTCCCAGTCCTCCCCCGCCACCGCGGTGGGGGTTGAGAACGAGTATGTGTTAGTTATGTGCCCGTCTGCTGTTGCGTCTCGTGCGGGGAGCGTTCCATTTGCCGCCGGGTGATCACAATCTTATTGAGCGCCCGAACAGCGTGATCGTGGAGTTCGTTGCAGCATGTTTTGGCCGCTTCACTGCCCGCCCCTAGGGTGCAGAGAAGGGGGCGTAAGTCTTTTCGGATGGTACCGGCGAAGCCTAGGCTGATGGCCTCCTGTGCTGTGTAACAGACTTTCCACCCCTCCTTTGTGTGGAGCCGGGCGAGCTCGGAGTGTTGGATGGCTTTGTCATGTTGTTTCTGCTTGTGGTTGGTGTCGGCCGTGTATCCTATTTCGAGGATATGCACGGTGTGTTGACTAGGGTCCGGGGGCCCCATGTATCCGATCTCTTGTGCCTCGTGGAGAGGGATGCTAGGGATGAGGAGTAGATCGGGGCGCATTTTGAGCCGTTCTCCCTCCGGGGTGTTTGGGAGCAGCCAGTGCGGTAGTCTTGTGCCTGCTACATAGTCCGGCCGGTCATCTGCGGGGCAGGCGTCCATGACCGTGTAGCAGCCCCCGTTGATTCCCCGGGCGAGCGTACTGGTGATGGTTTGAACCGCCTGATTGTGCCGAAGGATGTATAGAGCGTGCATCCGTGGGTGGCGGCAGCCACCCAGGATATGCCCCCCGGAGTCGGGGTTGTGGCACAGGGGGCAGCTTCCTGACGCAACGGGGCCTCCCGGGGCCAATGATTTCCTGAAGCGGTTCGCGAGCTTGGCGTTCCATAGCTGGCCGTACAGGTAGTCGAAGCACCGTTTGGCGTGCTTGTGTCGGCCTATCTTGCGCTGTAGGGTGCGTGCGCTGGCGTTGATGTCCAGGTCGGGTATGGTATTGGCAACAAACTTCATGTAATCTGTCTCATTTGTGTAGCCCGAGTGCGTTTCCGGACGCATTAGGGCTTCTATGCCCCGGTTGAGGTCGTTGGCAAAGTGCCCAGCATTCTTCTCAGGCCCATGCATCTTCCGTAGCCACCAGTATTGGTTACGTGGGTTATTGTCAGATGTTTCGGTTGTGCTCAGTGCGTCGGGGTCGAGCTTTGCAAGGCCTCGCGCGGCCCGTACGGCTGCTTTATCTGCTTCTTCGTTATATTTCACGCCAGTGTGGGCTTTTACTTTAAGTAGGGAAGTTGTTAAATTGCATGCTGCTCTCTTTTTAAGAGTAGTGACTATCTGCTCAAGCAGGGCCTTATGTTTGCTGAGCCGGAGTTTCTGTGGGTTATTGATCATCTTTTTTATTAGGTAAAGGGCTGCGGCTGAGTCCGTCCAGATGGATAAGTGGGTGTTGTCCTCAGGCGTGCCTCTGCGCATGTAGAGTGCTTGGTGGATGGCACTTAGTTCACATCTCGTGATGGTTTGGCAGCCGTGATGTCCAGCATTTACATCAATGTGGAGCGTCTTATTGGTGAGTGCGTCGACGGCCGCGGCTCCCAGTATTTGTCGTTCCTCGTCGCCATCCTTTACCTTTTGAACAGATCCGTCCGTGTAGATTGCGTTCTGGGAGTCGTATCGCAGCGACTGTTTGGCGTGGAATGTCCGGAAGACGGCCTTTTGCTCAGCAGAGGTGAGGTTGTCGCACGGACGGGAGAGTACCGCCGCGGCGGGTGGCCGGTCGCTCATACTGCGCACCCGTTTCCGCACCCACTGGGGCGGGTTCCAGGGGTGGGAGGGCTCCATGGGGGTGGCGGTTGCAGCCGGCATGCCAAGAGTCCGACGGAGGCGTTCGGCGTGGGTTCGACCAGTTGCGTTGCTGACTAAGAGAAGAGTGAGGCCCATCGGGTAGGGTTGGGGGGTATCTTCAAGGGTTTCGCTGTACAGACTGGCTGTGCCCGTGAACGCGTCGATTCTGCCGATCATAGTGACCAGCGGGTGGGTGAGGTAACGGGTATATGGCGCCGTTCGAGCCGTGGGCAGCAGGAGGAGGGTGGCGGTGGGTGTGCTCTCAGACCGTACTGTCTCGGCCCATCCCAAGGCCCATCTTAGGGCGTGATGCCCCTCCTCCGGCGTAGGCTCGGGGTGGGCGATGGAGAGGCCTGTGAATGGCTGCGTATATGCATCGTGGTTCGCCCCAAAGAGCTGGTCCTCTGAAAAGCGTGAATAGTATGTATCTACGCAGTCGGCTACATTGAGGGGGGATGCAAAGCGTTCGGTTGTGGCGCCGAGCGCGGTCGTGAGGCGCTTCATAAGTGCTTCGGGCAGCCGGCGCTCGTTTGCCGCTTTGACGGGTTGCAGTTTGGTGCCCCCGCCGTTCCGGTACCGCAGGAGGAGGCGTGCGACGTCTTCCGCAAAGCCGCCCCTGGCGGCGAGTCGGGCATGGTCTGCCGGGCGGTTCTGCTGCGCGTCTTGGTACCTGTACCACAGGCTGCGGAGACGACAGACGGAGATTTGGCCTACACAGTTACCTTGGGGGCCGTAGACGAGGGCCAGTCCGATGGTCTGCAGTCCTTCAGGTATGTCCCCGTCACCCTCCCAGGGTGTTCCGCAGAGGGGGCCGTTGTGTTTGCCGATCTGGATAGTGTAACGCCCTGTGGGGTAGATGTCCTTGTCCGGGTTTCCCGGTTGGACGTTGATTTCGACAAACTGTCTGAGAAGGCGCTGCCCTCGGGTCGTGTTTAGGCATTCGGTTTCCCATCGACCTTGTTGTTGCCTTTCCGTCAGGTGCTTGTCGCGTGTCTCCGCCGCGCGCCCCGGGTCATGTCCGGCTTCCTGAGCGCGTCGATCCCGGAATGCATTGAGCAGTTCGATCCAGTTATCTTGTTGGGCCAGACGCGTGCCCTCGTCTTGAGTGGGCGCCCAGTCTACTTCGACTAGGCCCACCTGCGGTGGTGTGCCGTTGGGAGGCGCATGGGGGTGTATCGCCTGGGGGTGGTATCCGTTGGCAGCGTAGAGGGCGAGGGCTCCTTTGGTTACTGCCGTGCGTTCCCAGTCGACCAGGTAGTAGGTGCGGTGGGTGCCTTGGTTCGGTGGGTGGATTGTGCGCTGCCTCTTTGGGGTCGGTTTGTCGACGGCGACCCGTTTACGTATTTCTGCATTGATGCACGCCACCCTTTCCTGGTCTCCGAAGAGGAATTGCGTGATACTGATTCCATACCGCGCCGGGACCTCCGCAGGCCATGGTTCCTCGCCCAGCAGCATCTGGAGGAGCCGTTCGGCGGAGCCGACCCTGGTTAGCAGGCCCTTGTGGTGCGGGTGGCGTAGGAGCTCTTCGCAATGTTGGATGGTGAGTGGGGTGTGTCGGGGGTTCCAGCCGATGGCGTCGGTGTCCACGATGCCCGTTACCGGCTTGAGGTTTTGACGTAAAAGGTATGCGTTGAGGCGGTCACGGTCGGTTAGCCGCCGTGGCTGGTGTTGCCGGGCGTGACATCTAGGCGTCGAGCGTCGTGTGGTGGGATCTGCCGTCGCGCCCCCGGGCGGCGTCGGTTGGGTCGCCTCGTCGGTGATTGTCACGCCTGGGGGTGTGGGGGCTGTGTCGGCGTGTGCGGTTTGCATGGCTTCGACCGGGTCACGGGGCTTTGGGGCGAGGTACTTTGTTATGCGTCCGTACGGTATGGGTTTGGGTCCAGCCGTTTCGTCGGTTAGGCCGGTCAGGCCGGGGTTGTCTGGAATGAGCCGCAGCTCGGGGGGTAGAGATGTGGATCCGCGGTATCTGGGTGCCCGAGCCCGCACGCTGGGGTCGGCATTCATGGCGAGGCTGAGCTGGTTCAGGGCTATCCTATGGCGCGATCCCACGTTCCGGCCTCCGATTAGTTGCAGCTGATCAGTGGTGATGATGTGCGTGCCCGTGTTCTGATCCCTCAGGGCCCGGAGGTCGAGACCCAGCTCAAGCAGAGGTTGTACGCATCGGAAGAGGAGCGCAAGCGCCTTGGGTTCGGCCGCTGGGTTGAGAGATCCGATCAGGTGGGCGAGGCTGCTCATTGTCGTTTCGTATGCTGTCCCTTTGTCCGTGAGTTCAATCCCCGCCTCCCTCACGAGAGCGAGCTGTTTCAGTGTGGTGTAGAATTTGCATTCCCGTTTGAGTTCATGTGCCGGTACGGTGCCCATGTATCGACTTTGCAGGTGGAGGAGAGCTCTGGTCACCGCTCCGAGACGGCCGTCATCATTGAGGGAGAGGACGAGGGTCTTTGCCGCCCGGACGGCGTATAAGGTGCGTACGGTGCCAACCCCCAGGCCGAGCCTCGCGGTCGGGTTGAGAATGGCGCGGGTGGGGAAGCCCATCTTGAGTCCGTAGCTGCGTTTGGCTATGCCCGCGATTTGCGCATCGAAACTGGCAATGTCTTGTGGGGTGTACGCCATGGTGGGCAGGCTGTACGCCACGAAGGGGTGTATGAGGGTTCTGATCATGTTGATGCGTTGGTCGGGGGTCGCGAGGGAGCTCTGAATGCCCCGTCCTCGTCTGTCAACCTCGGCTCGCACATAGGCCACTTGTTCTGCCCAGTCTAGCGTGGGGGTAATGTGTACTCCCAGATACTTGTACGGCTGCGTGGGGGGTGCGTACGGGATAGGCGTGTCGTCTATTCGAATTTGGTTTTTCAGAAGGCGTTCCAGGGCGGTCTGGTATTTTTGTGTGCCGGGGCCTCTACTCAGATCCTTGTCCGAGCGCGCGCGACCATGGAGTATGCCTTGTATCTGGCACTTGCTCACGTTGACCTTGAGGGCCCCCCACCTCGCATACCGTTCAATTTTTGAGCATTGGAGCCGCAGATCCGATACCGCGTTCGTAAGGGTAACTAGGTCGTCAGCGAATGCCCCCGAGCTGAAGTGATGGCGATCGTTTTCTTCCGCCCGGAGGCAGCCATATCGGTACCCCCTGCCGCCACTGTGCAGCCATCGTAGGAGGGGTTCCATGTAGATAATGAACAGGACGGGTGACAGCGTGTCTCCCTGGATCGTTCCGCGCTCGATCGCAATGTTCGCAGTGCATCCGTGCTCGGTTCGTATGCGTGTCGCGGCGTGCGAGTACAGGTTCGCAACCACTTCGATGAGGTCATCTGGGTAGCCCAGGTCGTACATGATCATAAGCAGTTTATCATGATCGATGGTGTTGAACACGGAAGTGAAATCGATATAAAGGAGGAACAGGTCGCGCCCCGTAAGACCCGCGTCTTCGATAGCGTGCAGCACGTTCTGGATTTGCCGTTCTGTATTGCGCTGCCGGAGGTACCCTTCCTGGGCCTCGGTAAAGATGTGGGCTTGTTCGCTGTAAGTTACGATGTTTAGTGTGATGTGGCTGGTGTACAGCTTGTAGAGGGTGTTGGCCAGGGCGATCGGGCGTTTGTTCTTAATAAGAAGTGGGTCTCCTTTCTTGGGGATGAGGACCGTGTCGGATTGTGTCCAGTGGGGGGGGATTTCGGCTTTGACCCACATTACGGTGATCAGGTGGTGTATTGCGGTCTGGAGGTCGTCTGGGAGGGTTTGGAGGAGTTCATTGGGCAGGCCGTCCGGCCCGGGGGCTTTGTTGCGGGCGAGGTGGCTCAGGCAGGTGCGAAAATTGCATGGGTCGAGGATTCCGGGGAGGAGGGACGGGGGTGCGCCGTCCCAGCGTGCAAGGCCTTGTCTGAGTGGGTCAGGGGCCCCAGCCTCTTCCCAGGGGTATTTGCGTGGGGCCTCGCCTGGGAGGTATTTGCCTGTGCGGGGACCGGAGACTGGCCTGGCTAGGAGGGCGAAGTGCGTGTGTAGCGCGTCGAGAATGCCTTCGGAATCCGTGCACAGGTGCCCGTCCTCGGGGTGTCGGATAGCCGCGATACCTCGCGGTTGATCGTCAGGCTCCAGGATTTGCCTGTGCGCCTGCTTTGGCTTCTTTGTGAGAAGGCGTTGAAGCCGCCTGCTTGCTCTGCACATGTGCAGTTTGCGCGTCTCATTAACCACCTTCCTGATTTCGTCCCCCTTGCTCCGGATCGCGGTGCGCAGGTCGCGGGTTTCAAGGTTGTCCCATGGGTCCCCCGGGCCTTGTGGTTGGCGGGCGGTACCAGTTTCAGGTGGGTCGGGGGTCTGATCTGTGGCTTTCGGGACCGGCATTGCCTCCTGGGGGTGCCGTGATGAGGGTTGTTGGGTCGCTTTCGTCGGGTTGGGGGGGGGGGGGCCGGCGGGTGCAGTGCTTGCGTGAGGTCGCGTTTCAGTGCTTTGTGTTCATCATATAAACGGGTCAGGCGCCTGCCAATGCCCCGTCGCGCGTGCAATGTCCCTGAGCGGGGGGGTTTTTATTGGCAGTGACTTTCGAGGATGCCGAGGCATTGCAGCATGAGCGTCCCAAGCTCTTGGCTTAGGGAAGTGATATTCGTGGCTTGCACGGCCGCGTGATTGCGCAGGTGGCCAAGGATCGTCCGCGCCTGGTCCTTGCCCGCGGCGCGCTCCATTTGGGTGGAGGCGGCTGTGATGGTCTCGTGCGCGGGGCGGAGAGCGTCCAGCAGGTGGGTAATTGCGCCCGTGAGTGTCGCCTCCATTTCCATGCGTGCTTTGTCTTTGCTTTCTTTGAGGATGGGCAGCTGGATGCGGCTCCATGAGCTGGGGTTTAGGTCTGTGGGGGGCCGGGCAGCGGGGGCAGGGAAGAGGCGGAGTCCCGCTAGGGGGAGGAGGGTACACAGCGGTCGGTGGTCGAAGTTGCCTCCACAATCATACACTTGTTCGTACGCATTGCCCTCCTTGGCCACAGCGGCGGTGGTTTGGGGAGCAAGGAGGACGTCATCGATGCGGCTCAGGTGGGTGTCGAGTCCGAGTTGCGTCTGAGTGTAGGTGTATTCTCGTCGCATGGTGTGGACTGGTTGCAGGTCGTTCTCCGTCGAGAAGCATCGGTGCGCCCTGTCATCCGTGTTGCAGATACCTGTCGACCGGTCACTCGCTTTGAGCACGGCATTCCAATCGCCCGCCATGATCAGGTGCTCACCCTTCGCTTTGGCTTGCGCCGAGGCCGCTCGCCCATATTCGTATATTTTCTGCCGTGTGGTGGAGTCGGATGGACAGTATACCCCTATGATGTGGAGGGTTGAGCTGGCCGGGGGGGCTATACGTACATGCCCTATGTACCCTTCCAGTTCAGTGGGTATAGGTTCTGCGGTGGCGCTGCCCTGTCTACTGAGGCGCTCCGCCACTCCGATCAGGACGCCTGCCTCGCGGTTGGCGCGATCGGCAACATGCGGGCGATTGCTCAGGTAGGTCTGGTATGGCTGCATGCTTTGCTTCGTGCTGGCAATAGCGCGACGATGATGGGCGCTTAGCTTGGTTTCGGTGAGCACCAGCACATCTGGCTTGTGGTCGTCGACTAGGCGCAAAATTCCCTCACGGTGCCCTTGCAGGCCTCGCGTGTTCATCGTAACGAGTTTGAGATAGCCGGTCGGTGGTGCTCCTGGTGCGGCCGGGGGCGGCTCGCTGGCTGTCTGCTCTGGCGTTTTGGCAGGTGCGACGGGAGCGTCCGCCCTTGGCTGTTTGGGGTGGGCGTACTTCGTCATGTGTTGTTGCTGAGGTCCTGTTTTTGGTTTAGGGCGGGACTGTGCAGGGGGGGAGCTTTCCGCAGGGCGCTTGCGTGGGCGTGGGCGTGTTGCATTCTGTTCCGGAGCAGGGCGCGTCGTGCCGTACGCCGCCGTTCGTACCGGGTCGGGGGCCGGGTCGGGTAGGATATGTTGCGGTGCCTGAGTTGTTTCAGCTCCTTCAGGTGCGTCGGCGGCCGTGCGGTCGCGGCCCGCTCGAATGGGGAGGCCTAGCATGCGGCGCAGGTGATATGTGATGGTGTGGGTTGCAGGCACGGGCCCCACCTTCCTTCTGGTCCGCTTTCTGCTGGTGCGTGCAGGTGCCGCGGCTTCTGGAGCGGGGGCGCGCCTGGCGGCCCGTCTCGTGTCGGCATGGCGCGCTTCAGGAGCATTCGCGGCTGCTCTACGGGGCGTGGGGACGTCTTGCTGCGCGGGCCGCGGGGGCCCCGCGGCTTCGTCAGTATCTTGCGGAGGCTGCGGGGTTTCCGCTTCAAGTTCCGCGTCGTCGGTGTCCATGGGGCTGGGGTCGGCGGGAGTTCGTGCCGGGCGGCTCTCTGGGCTCCCGGATTCCGTTGGTTGCATGTGTGCCTCGGATCCGGGGGGCCCCGCGTCGTCAACCTCCATCGGGGTGGGATCTGGGCTGGCGGCGGTGTACCGGGGTGCCGCGTGTTCTACACGCGCTCTCACCTCGTAAGAAGGCGAGGGGGGCGCTACGGCGGGGGTGGGTTCCGGTAGTGTGCGTGTGTCGTGGCCAGTCGGGTGTTGTTCCGTCGTGTCCGTGGTGACGGCGGCGGGTCGGTTAGGTCCGTTCTGTGTGTTGGTCGTCAGGGCTGCGATCCATTGCTCAGGTGGCGTGACATTCCGGAGGTCGACATGTGTTTGACACGGGGCGTTGTTGTGCCGGCGTTGGAGGCAGTAGATAGTGCCGTGGGCGAGGGGCCAATGGGTTGTCAGCTGTGTCGGGCGCGGTGATTGCGAGTCGATAATGAACCAATGCGTGTGTTGCCTTCGGACTGCTACGGCATGGCCTTCGAGATGCACTATGAAACCCCAGCTTTGGGCGTGGGGGGGGAGTTGTGCCCAGAGGGTGTGGAGCTGGTCCCCTTTGCGTATCGGAAGCTCGGTGCTCACTGATGCGATGTGTGTGTCGGGGAGCGTATTGCCGCTGGCGTCGCGGATCCGTACGTTGTGGCGCAGGTAGTGGTTCAGCACTATGGTGGAGAAGTGGCCCGTGCTGGGGTTGTGCGCGTGCTTCCAGATGGCGGCCGCCGCATGGAGGCCTTGCTGCTGCATGTGTGTTGTCATGGTACGACAGTAGCTTAGTACGTGGGGTGGGTCGATGTACGGGCCCCCGAGCAGGTTGTTGATGGCGTGAATCATGCACATCTGCGCTCGTTGCCTTTCGTGGTAGGTGGGTGTTTCCTGTGCGGGCGGGTGTGCAGGTGGCGGCCAGGGGACGTCTTCTGGGCGTCGCGGCGCGTTGTTTGTGCCGGTGGTGTGGGCGGGTGTTGCAGCGTGGCGTGTCGTGCCCTCGTCAGGCCCTCCGTATTGGGGCTCATGCCGGGGGCGGCTGAGGCGGGTCGCCTTCGGGTTGTCCAAGACTAGCAGAGCGAGCGCCGTTACGAGGGGCACCATCATGCCTTGGTTCGTGCTTGGAACGTGTGTGAGAAGCCCGGCGAGGGCACAGGCGCAGACGTGGCCGTGCACGCGGCGTGCTAATAGTGGTGTGGCCTGCAGGCCCCGTGAGATAGGGAGGATGCCGACTGCGAGGAGTGGTGCGGGGGTGTCCCCTGTAATCAGTTGCCAGCAAATCAAATTGAGAATGGCGAGGTATGCCAACTGTTGTGCAGGGGGTCCGGGTGCTTCCCGTGCTTGGCGGATGCCAACGTAAATGCTGTGTACGGCATGTCGTGCGGTGCGGAGCAGGGCGGCGCCTTGGGGTATTACTAGTGCTACGAGGATTAGGCGTCCCACCCAAATGAGGAGGAATACTGAGAGCAGATAGTGGACAATGTCGTTCAGGGGTTGTAGGGCGAGGGTTAGGGCAGTTGGGGTGAATGCGAGGGGCATGAGCAATGCAGCGTGGGCAACTTTAGTCCATTCGGCGTGTGTACGGCGTGTTCGGTTGGCTTGTACGGTTTGTCGTGCTGCCGCCATAATTCTGTGTGCGAGGTGTTCGGTACTCAGGGCGGCAGTGCGTGCACAGTATATGGCAAGGCCGACGGCCACGGGTGTTAGGACAATGTAACGGTACAGCAGGACATGGAACGCCGCGTACGCCACCGCTGCGTATTTGAGCCAGTGTAGTAGGGTCATGCCCGTCCGGCGTGACAGCCAGCGGCGGGTCTGGACTACCGAATTCGGGTTCTGTCGGTCCCAGCCGCTCACACCGTGCGGGATGGGTTCGCTTTTACCACGGGGCTGTACATCACTCGCGGTGCAGACGCCTTGGTGTAGTTGGGTGTAGTCCCACCATGTCCCAGGGTGGGCCCCTTCAGGGGCACTGCCTGCCGTCGTGACACGGCGGCTGGCCCGGTGGCTGGCCCTTGGGCTAGTACTGGCCGTTACATCCCGGTCGTCCCGGCCCGAGGCTCGTGGTCCGGCACGCACATCTGCCCAGGGGTTCCCATTCCCCCCGTATGTGTTCTCACTACCCCGGGGGAGCATCGGGGTGGGGGTACCTATGTCATATATGTGCTCTTTGACATCCGTGCCTGTGTTGGGGTCGGTGCGTGTGTCCCTTGGCTGTACGGCTTGGCAGGCAGTTACATTCTGGTCTGCCTTCCGCCCGGCGGTCCCAGGCTCATCAGCCTTGGAGGTTCGTCCCCTCCATATTCCGCCCCCGGAGGGGCGTCCCCTGTGGGGGCTGTCGCCTCCCCTAGAGTGCACCAAGATCAGCGTGCCATCATCGTACGGGTGGGCTTCAACCTCTGCCCCGCTAGGGTCCGCACTCGCGTTGCCCCACATGTGTCTGCCTATGTTGACCCAGCACCCAAGCCGTGACCCCGTACGCATACCGGCTCCATGCCCTCGTTCCAGTTCTCTCGTCCGCATATCGGTGCTGCCCCCGCCCCTCTTGCCATTCCTGATCCGCCCGTCTCCTGATGCTGCGTCATGTATGGGGGGCCATGGCCAGCGGCCCTCTCCTGCATGCCGTGCGATGTGTCCGCTGGGGCAGTCGTGGGCTCCTTCCTTTGGATTGGCGCGGGTCCTATCACTGTGGGGTCCAGGGTGCGTGGGAAGGGGTGTGGTGGGCAATCGGTTGTGGGTGTTTGGGCGTGTTACTGGGTGGGGGTGAGCAGCAGGTTGGGTTGAGCTGCCTATCCAATTGGGTGGGAAGTGGTGGGTCGGGGCGGGGGCCCCGGCATCGGGCAGTTGGTGCCGAGCGGCGGGCTTCGTCCCCTCTATGCCAGGTTTAGTGCTTACGTTTCCGGCGACCCCCTCCATGGCCTCCGCCAGGTTGCGGGCCGCCTGCCCGTCCTCCTCATCGTCGCTCAGCACCATGAGATCCACCAGGTTGGCGCCGCTGGGGGCGACGACGGCGGCCGCCATTGGGGACACGCTCCGGATGGGCTGGGGGTGGGGCGCCTTCAGGGCCGCCATCAGGGTCTCGATCAGGGTGTCCCGTAGCTGCCGCAGCTCACGCTTCTCTGTGCCGTACAAGAAGCCAGCACTCAGCATGTCCATGCTGGGCCGGCCCAGCATCGCTGCGAACGCGAGCCCCACGATGCTCATGGGTTTGCGGTAGGGGCTGAGGGCGTCCATGGGGGTGAGCGGCGTCTGCGCCCCTGTGCCGTACGGGGAGCCGGCCGGCAGGGCCAGGTGGACCCGGGTCCCGTTCAAACTCAGCAGGCAGTTGCTGGTGTTCTTCAGCTCGCCGTCGTTGACGCCAAGCATTGTGAGCACGAAGCTGGCGGGGCCCATGAGGGGCAGGCAGAGGGTTTTTGTCGGCAGCCTGTAGTACGGTTCCCCCCCGTCGCCCTGCACCATGCAGACGTCCCTCAGGCGGTTGTACATGCCCCCCGCGTCCAGGATGATCAGGCTGTCTGCGATGTCCCACACGTCCCCGCTCACGAGGCTGAGCGGCTGTCCCCGTAGGTCAACCGTGGATGGGATCGGGTACTCTGTGCTCGGATCGGCAAGGGTATCTCCTGCCTCCCTCCGCTCCTGGTCGCGGGAGGCCTGGAGCAGCGGCGCGCCCATGGTGCGGAACCGTCCGCACTTAGCCTTGAATTGCTGCGCGATGTTGCCCATCTCTGTACGGCTGAGCAGTTCGGGTAGGTCCGTTAGCAGGATCCCGCCGCTGCAGAGGTTGCGGAGCTCCGGGGGGGCTTTGTCGCCGTCTGGGTAAGCGGTGAGGCTGATGAACTCGAGGCAGTACCGGCCAGAGGTGATCAGCAGGCGCCCGGCCGCCTGGAACGCCTCGCGGGCGGAGACGTTTTCGAAATGCAGGACCCGCGCCTCCGCTAGCACATCCGGTGCGAGCTGCAGCTGCGCGATGCTGTCGTGTAGGGGCGCACGGACTCGCTGGATCTTGACATCGAGCAGGGCTGCGGCGGGGGCCTGCAGCGCCTCCTTCAGGGTGTATTGGTGTTCGGTGTCGTTGGCGCCCGCTGCAGCAGGGGGGAGTTGGGCGTGGGTGTGCGGATGGCGGGGTTGGGGCAACATGGTAGGTATGTGGTGTAGTGGGGTGTGGCTGTTTGGGGTGGGGGGTGTGGGTTTCGGGGCTTGGAGGCTGCCGTGGGGGGGGTTGAGTGTGTTTTTACTAGTTCGGTGGATGCGGGGCTCGTGTTGGGTCGGCGGTATACGCACTGATCTCAGGCGCTTGCAAGGCGGATTCATGATGGCCCCAGGCCCCCTCTCACCCGCGTCGGCCTCGTTGATGTAGGTCGCCGAAATTTGCTGCAGTGCGGCCGTTGGGTCCTCACAGCCCCCGCCGAGCGTGTGGTCCCGGATGATGGCCAGGGCGCTGTGGTTGTAGAGCTGCGCTTGTTCGCCGTATTGGGCTGCACGGACCCTGTCGTCGGCGCCGGCGTGCCGGCCGCCGGCGCCGGCCTGGAAGATGACACTGACCTTGGCCGCCTCGACCTTGACGTGGCTGTGGTTGGCAAGGGAGATCATGGGCATGACGACGCCGTCCCCTTGGGTAAAGGCCGTCAGGAACTCACAGCCCCTCGCGGTGGGAATGTTGAGTCCGAGGGTGATCGTCCGGCTGAGAGCGCTGCCGCCCCCGCTGCGGAATTTCTGTACTCCTAGTTCGGCTGAGAAGAGGTCGACGCCGGTTAGATCGACGCCCTTTGCGACCAACTGTTCCTTCACACGCGCCTTCAGAGCCTGCTTATCGGCGGGGATGCTTATGCTGTTTCCCTTCTGGATGCACAGCCCGTCGGTGTCTCCCATGGCTAGGCCCGGGATGAGAATGCGGCACCTCGGAGGCCGCTCAGTGGAGTATGCACCGGTGAGATTCATGAGTTGAGCCTCGTTGGCTGTGAGCGTCACCGTGGCCTGTGCTGCGGCCGAGCTGTGCAGCGTCCCGGCTGCCGCCATCTGGGCGGGGCGCGCGAGCGGCTTTCGCGCGGGGCAGGTACGCTGGAGCGCGTTACTGAGGTGAGAGGAGAGAGCTCGGGCTGAGTAGAAGCTTACGCCGTGCTTACAGAACAGGAGAGGCCGGTCTTTGAAGTGAGCCGGTAGCGCCATACTGCTATACGAGAGGTCAGTGTGGATGATGGCGAGTTGAGTTTGTTGATTGTGATCCGGGTATGGCATGCGTAGGGTCGCGGTGTCCTTGGTTTGAGGTAGGGGGCCGATATTCGCCGTACATTGTGTCGGAGGTGCCGGGCGCCATTTTCGCTTGCCTTCCGGGTGATGGTCTGTGTTCTTTTGAGGATGATTACTGTCTGAGAGTTTATACCATATGGTTGTGCGCGCGGCCATAGCGCTGGCTTTGCGCATCGAGTCTACATTGGTGACATGGTTGGCGTCCGCGCTTGCTGGTGGGCGCCGATGGCATATTGTACATGTTCTTATAGGCAGATTAGATGTAGGTATGTCGGTTCCGATGCCTGTGCGCTGGCAGGGTAGCCATGTCTCGCCCATCTCTCGGTGAATAATTTCTCCGTGGTCGCTCAAGTTGGTAAGCTGGGTTAAACTTATTAGTAGGCCGCTGTGGTTGGTTTCTGTGGGTGACTTGTGCTGCATAGGTGCGCGTGCTGGCGCGTGTTGCTTCTGCATGGTCCGACTTTGGCTCGGCCTGTATCCCCATGTGTTTGTCACTCCCGGTATGCGCAGTGCATATTTCAAGGTCATCCTCGGATGTAAGGTCTTCAGGGGTGGACCGAGCTCATGTCCATGCTGTCTGGGCTTCGGGCCCATATGTTCCGGGCCTATCCAGGCTGTACCGATATGTGGTTGTCGACAAAGAGGCGATTGTTGCGTGTTGATCTCATGCCTGTCCCGGGTAGGCTTGCATTGTCCTGACAGATTGACCGGAGGGGAGTTGGTACCCTGTATTTGTGGCTCATTTCCAAGGTTAACCGATTCTGGCAACGCTATGTTACCCGCCGACGTCAGTTCCGGGATTAGCAATGGTGCGTAGAGCAGGCCGGTCTGCACCGGAGCCTTAAGCTCATCCATTGTCCCCACTTCGGTCACGGAGCGGCCCTCGGCGCCCAGAATTAACACGGTTAGCACAAGCAATCCAAGCATTTTGCAATGCTAAATTGCTGCTTACCGCGCGGCCGTGAACGCGTATCTCACCTTCCACTCGTCGGTCAGCAGAACAAGTAAAAATGAACCCTACGCTTAGGACTCATGTATGTTACTATTTCTCCGCAAGTTGGGTTTGCTTCTGTTCTTAGGGTTTTTAGGCGCCGGTTCTCGCACTGTGTATGGGTTGCCAGCACTGAGTGGGTGTGTATGGGTATGGAGTCCAGGCACTATTCCAGGCGTATAACCTGTACGGTGTCTTGCAGGCAACAAGGTATGTAAGCTCTGGTCCCCACTTTTCAGGCACCGGCCCCCAGGCTCTTGCATTGTGTACCCCGTTCCTATGGTCCTGCATTGCTTGCCTCTTCTGGGTGTACTTCGGGGCGGGCAGCGGGACCTGCTTCCGTATGGGCCGATGCCTGAGGTGACCGACCGCGTTTGTGGCGCTGTGGGGCACAGCGCGAATTGGCAAAGGTTAGGGTGAGGACTCAAGGTGCAGGTGTATACTTGCGCAATGACTTACGGTTGGAAGGCGTGGACTGCTGGCGGTACCAGCTGATGGCGTGAGGGCGTTCACGTAACGCTGGGTGCAGTTGCTGAGGTGCCTTTCCAGCTTCCTCTTGTTGTCAGGCGGGATGCCTGCAACGGTGGTGAGGCCGATGCTTTCTGAAGCACTGTACAGCAAATCCGCAGCCTCGCGCCACTGCCTGCTTCTGAGGTGCTGCAGTAACTTCGCCTGTGCGTCATGTGGCAGCCGGAGCGTAGCTGCTGTGAGCGCCCCCTGATCTATTTGGTGCTGCAGGTGGAGGAAGGGATGGGAGGATAGTTATGAATTCAGGCCTGAAATGAAAACAGCTGCTTTCTGATAGGTTACATCTGTTGCTGTAATGTTTATGGTAAGTTGGGGCCATATTGGTCCTGCCTATGTTATCCTTCTTGCTGTCCTTACCGCAATGGTGCCGGTAGGTGCGGTTGCAGGAACAGGCGGGTGTGTTGCATGGCGCTCAGGCACATGGGCGGACGCCGCGTTGGCGTCCGCAACAGCTGTCGCCTCCTCCTCCACCACGGACGCCTGGGCCGACGCCTCAGTGCGAATTCCGGCTGTGCCGTGCGTTGCTGCCTGCTCGGGCCCTCCAAAGCGCGCCGCTGCATACCCTGCCTGCCGCTGCTGCTGGTGCTCGCCCAGCGCGAGCGCCTCCTCCTCTGTGTCCACATGCAGTGCAGTGGCCAGGACGTTGCGCGGGATGCTGTCCGCAGCCTCCTCCCACTGCTGTACTGCATCGTGATCAAGGCGGTCGTGCAGGTGCGGGTACACCTCCGCCAGCCAGCGCGCCCAGCGGGCGATGACATGGCCTCGCAGGTGGAGGGCATTTGTGCGCTTTGCGAGGTCGATGATTTCAGCCTCGCTTTGCGCTGCTGCAACAAGCACCACCGACACGATTTCCGGCACACGGTCAGGGGGCAAAGGAAACATGGCCGCCAGGCTGTCCGGTCCTGGATTGTTGAAGCTGATGATGTGCACCCGCAGGACTGCATGCCCGATATCCGATGTGCTGGTAGAGCGGTCGCGTGCATGCCTGCAGATGGCCAGGTGCCGTAGTACCCTGGCGGGTGCTACCACGCGCTCCTCCAGCATCGTTAGCTGCGTGAGATGTTCGGGCCGGGGCCCGTTGTCGACCGTCTTGTACGACAGGGGTGGCACTGTGCCGTTAGCAAGGCTGCCGCTGCAATGGTGACAGATGTCAAGATCGGCGTCCCCGTAACCGCTGGCTCGAATGCAACAGCTGTCGCCTCCTCCTCCACCACGGACGCCTGGGCCGACGCCTCAGTGCGAATTCCGGCTGTGCCGTGCGCTGCTGCCTGCTCGGGCCCTCCAAAGCGCGCCGCTGCATACCCTGCCTGCCACTGCTGCTGGTGCTCGCCCAGCGCGAGCGCCTCCTCCTCTGTGTCCACATGCAGTGCAGTGGCCAGGACGTTGCGCGGGATGCTGTCCGCAGCCTCCTCCCACTGCTGTACTGCATCGTGATCAAGGCGGTCGTGCAGGTGCGGGTACACCTCCACCAGCCAGCGCGCCCAGCGGGCGATGACATGGCCTCGCAGGTGGAGGGCATTTGTGCGCTTTGCGAGGTCGATGATTTCAGCCTCGCTTTGCGCTGCTGCAACAAGCACCACCGACACGATTTCCGGCACACGGTCAGGGGGCAAAGGAAACATGGCCGCCAGGCTGTCCGGTCCTGGATTGTTGAAGCTGATGATGTGCGCCCGCAGGACTGCATGCCCTGTATCCGATGCGCTGGTAGAGCGGTCGCGTGCATGCCTGCAGATGGCCAGGTGCCGTAGTACCCTGGCGGGTGCTACCACGCGCTCCTCCAGCATCGTTAGCTGCGTGAGATGTTCGGGCCGGGGCCCGTTGTCGACCGTCTTGTACGACAGGGGTGGCACTGTGCCGTTAGCAAGGCTGCCGCTGCAATGGTGACAGATGTCAAGATCGGCGTCCCCGTAACCGCTGGCTCGAATGCAGCCAGCACGCTCGTCGCCAAGCAGGTGGTACTGCAGTGCAAACGGCCGTGCCGGCGCCGTGCTGGTGGAGGGTCCTGGATCACTGCTGGCCGATGCCGGTGCCGTCCAGAGCGTGGTGTGGTTGAGGCGATGCACTGTTTGGTCCACTTCACGGGTGTTGTATAGAACCGGCTGCAGCAGCGCCACGTTGTGCAAGTACGTGTGCCCCCGCAGGTCGCAGCGCCGCATGCGGATGCCACACACGCAGCATGGGTGCAGCGGGAGATTCTCGTCCAGCAGGCGCCTGAAGTTGAGGGCGTCGCGGCTGTCGTCATCCAGTGACAGCTGCAGTGGCTGCGCTGTGCTACCTGCCGCGGCTGCTGTTTGTCCCGCTGCCGCCTGCTCCGCTGCCGCTTTTGCTGCATCGAATAGGCTGTTCCGCTGTGGAAACGCTGCTGGGTCGTTAAAACCCATAGCGTCCGCGAGTATTTGCAGCGGATCCTTCCCGTCGTGCTCCCGGGCTTGCACGGTTGCGTCCGCGAGGAATTCTCTGTATTGCTCGCATTTTGCTGCACCGCAGTCCCGCAGGAAGTTTAACAACTGCCGGGTGCTTATTGCCTGACTGGCGACCGAACCGGCCACCGGCGATCGAATCGGCGACCGAATGGGTGACTTCTCGATTCATCCCATTAAAAAATGTATTCGATTCGCATTTCGCTGCACCGCAGTCCCGCAGAAAGTTCAACAGCAGTTGGTGTGGAATCTGCTTGCACGGTGGGTGCGGAGCATGGGGCAGCACTCCAGCATCGTTGCTGCACTGCTGCTACTAACAAAGCAGTAACAGGCTCCTGGTCTTTTGAAAAGTAAATTCTAATTAAAAGTAGGGTTGCGTAGGATTTGAACCGGCGATATCTGGTTAAAAAAACAAAATTGGGCGACTGGGATTCGAACCGGCGATCTCTGGAATCGACCGACGCGGCCTTCCGATCGAGCGCTTTTTCGACATGCCAAAATCGAAGAACCAATTGTCCATACCCACGAAAACGGAAAAATGCCCGAGTGCCCCGGCATCAAATCCCTACTGGCCTTCGGCTCGCCCTTTGGGCTCGCTTAGCAAATCCCTTTCACGGCGCAACTGCAAGCACAACTGCAATCGCAACCACAACCGAAACCGAAACCGAAACCGAAACCGAAACCGAAACCGAAACCGAAACCGAAACCGAAACCGAAACCGAAACCGAAACCGAAACCGAAACCGAAACCGAAACCGAAACCGAAACCGAAACCGAAACCGAAACCGAAACCGAAACCGAAACCGAAACCGAAACCGAAACCGAAACTGGAACTTAAACCGAAACCGAAATCGAAACCGAAACCGAAACGGAAACCGGCCCATGCGCGCCCCATGCTCCGTGCCGCTCAGCCCCATGCTCCGCCCTGCATCATACTGCTGGGCCAGCTCGCGGCCCGCCTCACCCCATGTTCTGCCTCAGTCCACCTGGCTGCATGCTCCGCCCGCCTGTTGTGTGTGCTGCATACTACCGTTCACGAAGACCCTGTGCTTTCGTGCAGTGCCGTCCCACCACACCCCACCTCATGCTCCGTGCCCCTTGCCCTTGCCCCGCTTGTTCTGTCACCCCCGGGCCGCATGCCTCCCAACACACCCACCCCGCCCCTGCCCCGCAACCGCAACCACAACCGTAACCACAACCGCAACCGCAATGACAACCGTAGCGAGCGGCCTCATGCTCCACGGCGCTCCACCCCATGCTCCGCTCCAGTCTGCCTTGCTCCATGCTCCACCCTGGCTCGCCCCACCCCATGCTCCACCCCGCCCCACCCCATGCTGCGCCCCGCTCCCCCTTTCTCCTCGCCCGCCCCATAAATTTCCCCGTCTGGTTTCCCTACTCCCGACCCCTCGTTCTTCTTTCCTCCCCTCCCGACACACCCTGCCCTATGCCACCTCCGAGAACCAACATCACGTCACCTCCCATCCTGCCGTCGTTCCCCTTTTCTCCCCCCTCCCATCCTCCCGTCCTTGTCCCCTCTCTTTGACTGACCCGTGCCCGTACCCCACGATCCGCCTTTCTCCCCTTCCCTGTTATCCGTTCCTCTTGCATCGCCCCATGGTCCGCCCCGCCTTGCCTCGTCCTATGCTCCACCCCGCCCCGCCTCACCCTACGCTCCACCCCGCCCTGTGTCGCCCCATGCTCCGCCCCGCCCCGCCTCGCTCCATGCTCCGCACCGCTCCGCCTCGCCCCATGCTCCGCCCCGCTCCACCTCGCCCCATGCTCCGCCCCGCTCTGTGTCGCCCCAAGCTCTGCTCAACCCCGCCTCGCTCCATGCTCCGCACCGCTCCGCCTGGCCCCATGCTCCACCCCGCCCCGCCGTTACTGTTCTGTTTCCCTCCCGTACGATCGCCCCACCCCATGCTCCACGGCAGTGTGGCCCGCACTATTGTGCCCCACGTCTGTTTGCTGTACTCCGCCTCGCCCCCATGCTCCGCCCCGCCTTGCCCCACCCCATGCTCCCACTTCGCTGGCTCTCTTACCCACGCCGCTATCTCCGACGCGGACTGCCCCTGCCGCCGCTTTGCCGCTCCCATCCCTTATATCCACCCATGCTTCACTTATCATATATCCACTCTAGCCAGCCAGCCAGCCAGCCAGCCACGCAGCCAGGCAGCCAGCCAGCCAGCCAGTTAGGCAAGCAGGCAGGCAGGCAGGCAGGCAGCCAGGCAGCCAGGCAGCCAGGCAGCCAGGCAGCCGTATTGCTCACATTTTGCTGCACTGCAGTCCCGCAGGAAGTTGAACAGCAGTTGGTATGGAATGTGCTCGCACAGTGGGTGCGGAGCATGGGGCAGCACTCCCGCGTCGTTGCTGCAGTAACAGGCTCGTGGTTTTTTGAAAAATAAATTTTAATAAAAAATAGGGTCGCCTCCCATCCTGCCGTCGTTCCCCTTTTCTCCCCCCTCCCATCCTCCCGTCCTTGTCCCCTCTCTTTGACTGACCCGTGCCCGTACCCCGCGATCCGCCTTTCTCCCCTTCCCTGTTATCCGTTCCTCTTGCATCGCCCCATGGTCCGCCCCGCCTTGCCTCGTCCTATGCTCCACCCCGCCCCGCTTCACCCTACGCTCCGCCCCGCCCAGTGTCGCCCCATGCTCCGCCCCGCGCGGGCCTCATCGTGGGGTATCCTTCATGCATGTGGGCACGTCATGCAGCCTGTGCGGTGGCGACTCAACACGTTGGCCCACCTCTGGTTTGCAGCCCCTCCTCCTCCCCCACCCCACAAATTTCCCCGTCTTGTTTCCCTACTCCCGGCCCCTATGTCATCTTCGAGAACCAACATCGTTCCACTTTTGTCTCCCTTCCCATCCTGCCGTCCTTGTCCCCTCTCTTCAACTCACCCATGCCCCACCTCGGTTTGTTGTGCTTTGCCCTGCCTTGCCTTGCCTTGCCTTTGGGTTGCATGTCTGCCCCGCGCCGCTCCCACGGTTTTCCTGCCCGCCGCTTCATTGATGACCCCGGCATTTCCACCGTCCTCTCCTGCACGCAACGTCATGGCGCCCTCCTATCTCTCTCGCTGGCTATCCACACACCTTGTACTTCGCCCGACGCTCCACGCACCCTGGCCTCCTGGCCCTCGTCCACACCTACTTCCACCCTGCAGCATGCAGCCTCTGATCCACCCGCCGTCTAACCCATCGCCACCCACCCATCCCGTCATGTTATCCACGGATGCTGGGGGGATGAAATGATCCACTCGCCCCATGCTCCAACCCGCCCTGCCTCGCTGCATGCTCTGCACCGCACCGCCTCACCCCATGCTCTACACCGCTCCACCTCATGCTCTGCCCTGCCCCTCCCCAAGTGCTGCACTCCACTCCGTCTCACCCCATGCACCGATCCGCCCGGCCCAACAATAGTTAAGCACGTGCTGTATTGTCGTGCCTGCAGCGTATTTCCCCCCCAATGCCACCCTTAGCCCCCCGGGGGCCCCCCAATGCTACCCAATGCCCCCCGGGGCCCATGTATGCCAAGCCAAGTCCCCCGGGGGCCCCTCAATGCCACCCAATGCCACCCCAAGCCCCCCGGGGCCCCCAAATGCTCCAGCCCGCCTCGCTCCGCCCCATGCTCAGCGCCGCTCCGCCTCACCCCATATATCCACCCATATATCCACCCATATATCCATCCATATATCCACTCGTGCTCCACTTATCATATATCCACCCATGCATTGTGTCGCCCCAGCCAGCCAGGCAGGCAGTCAGCCAGTCAGCCAGTCAGCCAGTCAGCCAGTCAGCCAGCCAGGCAGCCGTATTGCTCGCATTTCACCGCACCGCAGTCCCGCAGGAAGTTCAACAGCAGTTGGTATGGAATGTGCTCGCATGGTGGGCGTGGGACATGGGGCAGCACTCCAGCATCGTTGCTGCAGTGCTGCTACTAACAAAGCCGTAACAGGCTCCTGGTCTTTTAAAAAATAAATTTTTATTAAAAATAGGGTCGCGCAGGATTTGAATCGGCGACCTCTGCTTTAAAATAAATATTTGTCAACCGGGGTTTGAACAGATGACCTCTGGAATTGATGGACATGGCGCTTCGACCGAGCGTTTTTGAGACATGCCAAAATCGTAGAACCAATTGTCCATACCCGCGAAAACCGAAAAATGCACGAGTGGCCCTGGCACTGGCCTTCGGCTCGCCCTTTGGGCTCGCTTAGCAAATCCCTTTCGCGGCGCTTGCGTGTGCCCCACATCACGCCCCGCCCGGGTCCATGCTGCGCCCCGCAACCGCAATCGCAACCGCAACCGCAACCGCAACCGCAACCGCAACCGCAACCGCAACCGCAACCGCAACCGCAACCGCAACCGCAACCACAACTGCAACCGCAACCGCAACCGCAACCGCAACCGCAACCGCAACCGCAACCGTAACCGTTACCATAACCGTTACCGAAATCACGTCATGCTCCGCCCCGCTCTGCACCATGCTCCGCTCCGCTCTGCCTGGCCCCATGGTGCATCCCGGCCCACCCCGCCGAATGGTCTACCCCGCCCCGCCGTACCCCATGCTCCACCCCGCCCCACCCCATGACCCGTCCCGAACCGGCGACCTCTGGAATCGTTCGTCGGCGGCCTTGCGACCAAGCGTTTTTGAGACATGCCAAAATCGGAGAACCAATTGTCCACATGTCCAGAGTGCGAAAAATGCACCCGCCCCGCCCCATGCTGCACGGCGCCGCGGCCCACCTCGCCGCATGCTCCACCCCGCTCCGCTCCGCTTTCACCTCCACGACACCTTCACCATCCCACCTCCACCCTCACCCCCACCCGCACCGGCCCCCACTACCTCCAGTGGCCTCCGACACAGACTGCCCCTGCCGCCGCTTTGCCGGCCACATCCCTGCCTGCCTGCCCTTCCCTGTGTGCCTCTGCTCTGCCCTTGCGTGAATGCCACCGCGTCGTACCCCCATGTTCTGCACTTGTTGCCCAGCATCGCGAGGTACCCGTGCAGCCGGTGTGATGGGGAGGGAACAATAATAATAATAATAATAATAATACGCCCGACCGGAGGCCGAGGCGTGGGTTAAGGGAGCAGAGGAGGTGGGGTGACGGGTTTCCCCGGTCCCAGTCCTCCCCCGCCACCGCGGTGGGGGTTGAGAACGAGTATGTGTTGGTTATGTGCCCGTCTGCTGTGGCGTCTCGTGCGGGGCGCGTTCCATTTGCCGCCGGGTGATCACAATCTTGTTGAGCGCCCGGACAGCGTGATCGTGGAGTTCGTTGCAGCATGTTTTGGCCGCTTCACTGCCCGCCCCTAGGGTGCGGAGAAGGGGGCGTAAGTCTTTTCGGATGGTACCGGCGAAGCCTAGGCTGATGGCCTCCTGTGCTGTGTAGCAGACTTTCCATCCCTCCTTCGTGAGGAGCTTGGCTAGCTCGGTGTGTTGGTGGGCTTTGTCGTGTTGTTTCTGCTTGTGGTTGGTATCTGCTGTGTATCCTATTTCTATGATGTGCACGGTGTGCTGACTGGGGTCCGGAGGTCCCATGTATTCGGCCTCTTGTGCCTCGTGGAGAGGGATGCTAGGGATGAGGAGTAGATCGGGGCGCATTTTGAGCCGTTCTTCCTCCGGGGTGTTTGGGAGCAGCCAGTGCGGTAGTCTTGTGCCTGCTACATAGTCCGGCCGGTCGTCTGCGGGGCAGGCGTCCATGACCGTGTAGCAGCCCCCGTTGATTCCCCGAGCGAGCGTACTGGTGATGGTTTGAACCGCCTGATTGTGCCGAAGAATGTATAGGGCGCGCATCCGTGGGTGGCGGCAGCCACCCAGGATATGCCCCCCGGAGTCGGGGTTGTGGCACAGGGGGCAGCTTCCTGACGCAACTGGGCCTCCCGGGGCCAATGATTTCCTGAAGCGGTTCGCGAGCTTGGCGTTCCATAGTTGGCCGTACAGGTAGTCGAAGCACCGTTTGGCGTGCTTGTGTCGGCCTATCTTGCGCTGTAGGGTGCGTGCGCTGGCGTTGATGTCCAGGTCGGGTATGGTATTGGCAACAAACTTCATGTAATCTGTCTCATTTGTGTAGCCCGAGTGCGTTTCCGGACGCACTAGGGCTTCGATGCCCCGGTTGAGGTCGTTGGCAAAGTGCCCAGCATTCTTCTCAGGCCCATGTATCTTCCGTAGCCACCAGTATTGATTACGTGGGTTATTGTCAGATGTTTCAGTTGTGCTCAGTGCGTCGGGGTCGAGCTTTGCAAGGCCTCGCGCGGCCCGTACGGCTGCTTTATCTGCTTCTTCGTTGTATTTCACGCCAGTGTGGGCTTTTACTTTAAGTAGGGAAGTTGTTGGGGAGGGAACACGTTGGCCCGCTCCCGGTCAGCACCCCCGATCCACCTTTCTCCCCTTCCCTGTTATCCGTTCCTCTTGCATCCAGCCACTGTCCCTTTGCGCTCTGCCTCGCCCCATGGTCCGCCCCGCCTTGCCTCGTCCCATGCTCCACCCCGCTCCTCCTCGCCCCATGCTCCACCCCGTTCCGCCTCGCCCCATGCTCCGCTCCGCCCTGCTGCGCCCCATGCTCCGCCCCGCCGTTACTGTTCTGTTTCCCTCCCGTACCATCGCCCCACCCCATGCTTCGTGGCGCCGTGGCCCGCACTATCGTGCCCCACCTGCCCCTTACCCTGTCTGCCCCTGCTCCCTGCCGGCCTGCCCCTCCCTGCCTACCCGTGCCTGCCCGCCTGCCCCTGCCTGCCCCTGCCTGCCTGCCTCTCCCTACCTGCCCCTGCTGTGCTCTTGCGTGAATGCTACCGCATCGTACCCCCATGCTCTGCACCTCTTGCCCAGCATCACCCCTGTGATCTCGCCATCGCGGGGTACCCCTCATGCATGTGGGTACGCCGTGCAGCCGGTGTGATGGGGAGCCACGTTGGCCCACTCCTGGTCAGCACCCCCTTCCTCCTCCCCTGAGATTCTCTTTTCCAGCCAGGCAGCCAGTCAGCCAGGCAGCCAGGCAGTCAGGCAGCCGTATTGCTCATATTTCGCTGCACTGCAGTCTCGTAGGAAGTTGAATAGCAGTTGGTATGGAATCTGCTTGCACAGTGGGTGCGGAGGACAGGGCAGCACTCCAGCGTCGTTGCTGCAGTGCTGTTACTAACAAAGCAGTAACATGCTCCTGGTCTTTTGAAAAATAAATTTTAATTAAAAAGAGGGTCGTGCAGGATTTGAACAGACGATCTCTGGTTTAAATTAATAATTGGTCGACCGAGATTCGAACTGACGACGTCTGGAATCGCAACCGCAACCGCAACCACAACCGCAACCGCAACCGCAACCGTAACCGTTACCATAACCGTTACCGAAATCACGTCATGCTCCGCCCCGCTCTGCACCATGCTCCGCTCCGCTCTGCCTGGCCCCATGGTGCATCCCGGCCCACCCCGCCGAATGGTCTACCCCGCCCCGCCGTACCCCATGCTCCACCCCGCCCCACCCCATGACCCGTCCCGAACCGGCGACCTCTGGAATCGTTCGTCGGCGGCCTTGCGACCAAGCGTTTTCGAGACATGCCAAAATCGGAGAACCAATTGTCCACATGTCCAGAGTGTGAAAAATGCACCCGCCCCGCCCCATGCTGCACGGCGCCGCGGCCCACCTCGCCGCATGCTCCACCCCGCTCCGCTCCGCTTTCACCTCCACGACACCTTCACCATCCCACCTCCACCCTCACCCCCACCCGCACCGGCCCCCACTACCTCCAGTGGCCTCCGACACAGACTGCCCCTGCCGCCGCTTTGCCGGCCACATCCCTGCCTGCCTGCCCTTCCCTGTGTGCCTCTGCTCTGCCCTTGCGTGAATGCCACCGCGTCGTACCCCCATGTTCTGCCTTTGTTGCCCAGCATCGCGAGGTACCCGTGCAGCCGGTGCGATGGGGAGGGAACACGTTGGCCCGCTCCCGGTCAGCACCCCCTTCCTCCTCGCCCGCCCCACAAATTTCCCCGTCTGGTTTCCCTACTCCCGACCCCTCGTTCTTTCTTCCTCCCCTCTCGACACACCCTGCCCTATGCCACCTCCAAGAACCAAGATCACGTCGCCTCCCATCCTGCCGTCGTTCCCCTTTTCTCCCCCCTCCCATCCTGCCGTCCTTGTCCCCTCTCTTTGACTCGCCCGTGCCCCTACCCTGCGATCCACCTTTCTCCCCTTCCCTGTTATCCGTTCCTCTTGCATCCAGCCACTGTCCCTTTGCGCACGCCCTGCACTGCCTTGCCTCGTCCCATGCTCCACCCCGCTCCTCCTCGCCCCATGCTCCACCCCGCTCCGCCTCGCCCCATGCTCCGCTCCGCCCTGCTGCGCCCCATGCTCCGCCCCGCCGTTACTGTTCTGTTTCCCTCCCGTACCATCGCCCCACCCCATGCTTCGTGGCGCCGTGGCCCGCACTATCGTGCCCCACCTGCCCCTTACCCTGTCTGCCCCTGCTCCCTGCCTGCCTGCCCCTCCCTGCCTACCCGTGCCTGCCCGCCTGCCCCTGCCTGCCCCTGCCTGCCTGCCTCTCCCTGCCTGCCCCTGCTGTGCTCTTGCGTGAATGCTACCGCATCGTACCCCCATGCTCTGCACCTCTTGCCCAGCATCACCCCTGTGATCTCGCCATCGCGGGGTACCCCTCATGCATGTGGGTACACCGTGCAGCCGGTGTGATGGGGAGCCACGTTGGCCCACTCCTGGTCAGCACCCCCTTCCTCCTCCCCTGAGATTCTCTTTTCCAGCCAGGCAGCCAGTCAGCCAGGCAGCCAGGCAGTCAGGCAGCCGTATTGCTCATATTTCGCTGCACTGCAGTCTCGTAGGAAGTTGAATAGCAGTTGGTATGGAATCTGCTCGCACAGTGGGTGCGGAGGATAGGGCAGCACTCCAGCGTCGTTGCTGCAGTGCTGTTACTAACAAAGCAGTAACATGCTCCTGGTCTTTTGAAAAATAAATTTTAATTAAAAAGAGGGTCGTGCAGGATTGAACAGACGATCTCTGGTTTAAATTAATAATTGGTCGACCGAGATTCGAACTGACGACCTCTGGCATCGTTAGATGCGGCGTTCCAACCGAGCGTTTTTGAGACATGTCAAAACTGGAGAACCAATTGTCCATACCAACGAAAACAAAAAAATGCCCGAGTGGCCCGGCATCAAATCCCTAAAGGGATTTGCATGTGGGTACACCGTGCAGCCGGTGTGATGGGGAGCCACGTTGGCCCACTCCTGGTCAGCACCCCCTTCCTCCTCCCCTGAGATTCTCTTTTCCAGCCAGGCAGCCAGTCAGCCAGGCAGCCAGGCAGTCAGGCAGCCGTATTGCTCATATTTCGCTGCACAGCAGTCTCGTAGGAAGTTGAATAGCAGTTGGTATGGAATCTGCTCGCACAGTGGGTGCGGAGGATAGGGCAGCACTCCAGCGTCGTTGCTGCAGTGCTGTTACTAACAAAGCAGTAACATGCTCCTGGTCTTTTGAAAAATAAATTTTAATTAAAAAGAGGGTCGTGCAGGATTGAACAGACGATCTCTGGTTTAAATTAATAATTGGTCGACCGAGATTCGAACTGACGACCTCTGGAATCGTAAGATGCGGCGTTCCAACCGAGCGTTTTTGTCGAAACCGAAACCGAAACCGAAACCGAAACCGAAACCGAAACCGAAACCGAAACCGAAATTGAAACTGAAACCGAAACCGAAACCGAAACCGAAAGCGAAAGCGAAACCGTAACCGCAACCGAAACCGAAACCGAAAGCGAAACCGAAACCGAAACCGAAAGCGGCCCATGCGCGCCCCATGCTCCGTGCCGCTCAGCCCCATGCTCCGCCCCGCATCGTACTGCTGGGCCAGCTCGCGGCCCGCCTCACCCCATGCTCTGCCTCAGTCCACCTGGCTGCATGCTCCGCCCGCCTGTTGTGTGTGCTGCATAGTACCGTTGACGAAGACCCTGCGCTTTCGTGCAGTGCCGTCCCACCCCGCCCCGCCTCATGCTCCGTGCCCCTTGCCCTTGCCCCGCTTGTTCTGTCACCCCCGGGCCGCATGCTTCCCAACACACCCACCCCGCCCCTGCCCCGCAACCGCAACCACAACTGTAACCACAACCGCAACCGCAATCGCAACCGCAGCGAGCGGCCTCATGCTCCGCGGCGCTCCGCCCCATGCTCTGCTCCAGTCTGCCTTGCTCCATGCTCCACCCTGGCCCGCCCCACCCCATGCTCCACCCCGCCCCACCCCATGCTCCGCCCCGCTCCACCCTATGCTCCGCAGCAGTGTGCCTCGCTCCATGCTCCGCCCCGCTCCACCCTATGCTCCGCAGCACTGTGCCTCGCTCCATGCTCCGCCTCGCCCTGCTTCCTCCCATCTTCCACCACGTTCCGCCTCGCCCCATGCTCCGCCCCGCCCTGCCTTGCTCCATGTTCCGCGCCGCTCCAACCCATGCTCCGCGGCGGTCTGCGTCATGCTCCGCACCGTTCCGTCTCACCCTATGCTCCGCCCCGGCCCGCCGTGTTCCATGCTCCGCCTCGCACCGTGTCGCCCTATGCTCTTTCCCGCTTCCCCTCAGCCCGCCTGGCCCCATGCTCCGCTCTGCACCACCTCGCCCCATGCTCTGCTGTGCCCTATCCCGCCCCATGGTTCGCCCCGCCCATGGGGGCGTCGTACCCCCATGTTCTGCACCTGTTGCCCGGCATCACCCCTGCGATCTCGCCATCGTGTCATGCATGTGGGTACCTCGTGCAGCCGGTGCGATGGGGAGCCAACACGTTGGCCCGCCTCCTGTCTGCACCGCCTTTCTCCTCGCCCGCTCCATAAATTTCCCCGTGTGGTTTCCTTACTCCCGACCCCTCGTTCTTCCTTCCTCCCCTCCCGACATACCCTGCCCTATGCCACCTCCGAGAACCAACATCGCGTCGCCTCCCATCCTGCCGTCGTTCCCCTTGTGTCCCCCCTCCCATCCTCCCGTCCTTGTCCCCTCTCTTTGACTCACCCGTGCCCTTACCCCGCGATCCGCCTTTCTCCTCTTCCCTGTTATCCGTTCCTCTTGCATCGCCCCATGGTCCGTTCCGCCTTGCCTCATCCTATGCTCCTGCCCGCCCCGCCTCACCCTACGCTCCGCCCCGCCCTGTGTCGCCCTATGCTCCGCCCCGCTCTGCCTCGCTCCATGCTCCGCGCCGCTCCGCTTCGCCCCATGCTCCGCCCCGCTCCACCTCGCCCCATGCTCCGCCCCGCCGTTATCTTCACTCCGCCACACCTCACTCCATGCTCCGCCCAGCTGTGCCCCATGCTCCACTCTGCCCCACCTCACCCCATGCTGCACCCCGCCTCGGTGCCGCCCCTCCAGCTCTGCCACCCTCCAGCTCGTTTGCATGCCTCACTCCCATGCTCCGCTTCGCCTCGCCTCACCGGATGCTCTGCCCCATGCTCCGCCTCGCCTTACCCCATGCTCCACCCAGCCCCACCCCGCCCCATGCCCCGTCCCGCCTTGCTCCGACCTTGTGATCGAGCGTTTGTGTGGAGTGGTGTGGCGTGTGGCGCCGTCTGCGTTGTCTCGCCCACTGTTCCCCGCGGCGCCGTGCCGTGCACTATCGTGCCTCACCTCGCTCCTCCCAATGCCCGGCCCGTTCTGCCTTGCCTCATCCTAGGCTCCACCCTGCCCCGCCATGCCCCATGCTTGTACTACCGTTCATGAAGGCGTGGCGCTTCCGTGCAGCAGTGCTTGCCCCACCCCACTCCACCGAGCTGTGCCCCGCCATGCCGAGCGCTCGACCCCACCGTCGCGTCCGAACTACCCTTCGGCACGTCACGTCACGTCCCTGCTGCCGCTTTGCCGCCCACATCCCTTATATCTAGTCACGTCCCTGCTGCCGCTTTGCCGCCCACATCCCTTATATCTACTCATCCTCCACTTCTCATATATCCACTCCAGCAGGCAGGCAGACACGCAGGCAGGCAGCCGTATTGCTGACATTTCGCTGCTCAGCAGTCCCGCAGGAAGTTGAATAGCAGTTGGTATGGAATCTGCTCGCACGGTGCACGCGCAGCATGGGGCAGCACTCCAGCGTCGTTGCTGCAGTGCTGCTACTAACAAAGCAGTAACAGGCTCCTGGTCTTTTGAAAAATAAATTTTAATTAAAAACTTGGCCGCGCAGGATTTGAACTGGCGACCTCTGATTTATAATATATATTGATCGGCCAAGATTCGAATTGAGGACCTCTGGATTCCTTCGGCGGCGACCTAGCGACCGAGCATTTTACAGACATGCCAAAATCGGTGAACCCCGGTACACACCCACGAAGTGCGAAAAATGCACGAGTGGCCACGGTATCAAATCCCAAAGGGATTTGCAAAGGGATTTGCAAATCCCAAAGGGATTTGCACTGGTCGAATCCCACGTGTACGGCTTGCAGGCGCACATGTGTCTACATGGCCTCGCTCGGTAGCCGGCCACATGTAAGAAAGGAAGGCAGACCCATGACATTATGTCAAACATGAAGAACCCATCCCTACTTGTGTATTTCAGGATATGATGACCTAGTCTGGCATAGGGATGCAGCTCTTTTAGAATATAATTTTAGTAGAATTATTAGAACTTAGAGAAGAATCATCGATGAGCGTTTAGGAGATTCTAGTGTCGTCCTTTTCTCATGCCTCGAAACCAATGCCTGTCATAAATTAAGGCGACAGACCAAAGTCATTTCCGCCCATCCAAAATGGCCGATTCTGGTACCGGGTCGTCAAAGACCACTAGTAAGAAGGATACACACACTTATGGCACGTGTGAGGTTGATGTGGCAGCCTATCATGACACTTTGAAGGGTGCCAAAGCAAAGAAAAGCACTGTATGGTGGTCACCTTTCACCGTGCTTCTACTCGAGGGTGTTGTACAGCTTATGTGCACCGTCCATGATTGTAAAATTGGTAGTCCATATAGATTACTATCTTATTAAATATAAACTTATCCCAAGCCCAATGAGTGCGTTCTCCAGTTGCCCTTGTCAATTTCTTTCATGGAATGGTTCTGGGGATTTCCTGTCAAGGGCCGGCTTAGGCAAGGCTCTTAATAGCTGCTGCACGCATTAACCAATACTGCAATATTTGCAGGCATGAAAAACATAGAATACCCTACAATAGAACGTTTCACTAATGTTCTACTTTTTGACTTTGAAATACCTGGGTGATGAGTCTCACCCATTAAAACTCCTATTGACCCCAGTGGGACTTGAACCCACAACCTTCGGATTTGGAATCCGCTGCCCCACCATTGGGCCATGGAGCCGCTGCTCATCGTAATGAAAGTCCTCATCCTGAATACATGCAGTATAGTTGCAACCGCATCATGTGTACTGGCCTTCGGCTCGCCCTTTGGGCTCGCTTAGCAAATCCCTCTCGCCATCGGCGAAAAGCGAAACCGAAAAGAAACCGAAACCGAAACCGAAACCGAAACCGAAACCGAAACTGAAACCGAAACCGAAACCGAAACCGAAACCGAAACCGAAACCGAAACCGAAACCGAAATTGAAACCGAAACCGAAACCGAAACCGAAACCGAAAGTGAAACTGCAACCGAAACCGAAACCGAAACCGAAACCGAAACCGAAACCGAAACCGAAACCGAAACCGAAACCGAAATCGAAATCAAGACCACAAGTACTCTCGTTTTTCCTTCCCCCTTCCCGACATCCATTTCCATCTCTTCCCCCAGATCCCCCCTCGCTGGGTAAGTTTTGCTCACTCGTCAATTTTTCGCCGTGCCCCAACGGCTAACCCCCGCATCCATGTCCATCTCCTCCCCCACATCACTCCTTGCCTTTGCCCCTGCTTGCTTGTTCTGTCACCCCCGGTCCCTGCCTTGCCCCCGCCCTGCCTCCCCCCCCTGCCCGGCCTGTGTTGTGCTTCTCTCACCCCGGGCCGTCCTTATTACAGCAGTTGTGTGCGCACTGTACTGTACTACTTCATCCGTGTTACTATTCGGGACCCTCTGCCCCATACACCCCACGCCAAGCCCACCCTGCCGTATTTTTCACCGTGCCCCAACAGCTGACCCCCGCATCCATCTCCATCTCGTCCCCCACGTCCCCCCTCACCGGGTAACTTTTGCTCGGTTGTCAAGTTTTCGCCGTGCCCCAACGGCTGACCCCCGCATCCATGTCCATCTCCTCCCCCACATCACCCCTTGCCTTTGCCCCCGCTTGTTCTGTCACCCCCGGTCCCTGCCTTGCCCCCGCCCTGCCTCCCCCCCCTGCCCTGCCTGTGTTGTGTTTCGTTGTGTTGGATGGATGGATGGATGGATGGATGGATTGATGCATGGATCCACCCGCACCGGCCCCCACCACCTCCAGTCCCTCCCTTCCACCGCCCCCTGTCGAATCCCCCGCCGCAGCCCCCCTCCCTCCTGCCACCCCGCCTCCCCTTCCCCCCCCCCGCTCCACCCAATCCTGCTCCTCCCTTGCTTTGCTCTTACCCGAATGCCACCGTATCGTACCCCCATGCTCTGCACCTCACTGGCAGTTCTTGCCCAGCATCACCCCTGTGATCTCGCTATCACGGGGGCCCGCCCCCGCGATGTTGGCCCGCCCCCGGTCTGCACCCCTTTCCTCCTCCCCGCTCCGTGGCGTTCCGCCCCATGCTCTGTCCCTGCCCGCCCCATGCTCCGGCCCACCCCGCCCCGCCCCATGCTCCGAAACCGAAACCGAAACCGAAACCGAAACCGAAACCGAAACCGAAACCGAAATTGAAACCGAACCGAAACCGAAACCGAAACCGAAAGTGAAACTGCAACCAAAACCGAAACCGAAACCGAAACCGAAACCGAAACCGAAACCGAAATCGAAATCAAGACCACAAGTACTCTCGTTTTTCCTTCCCCCTTCCCGACATCCATTTCCATCTCTTCCCCCAGATCCCCCCTCGCTGGGTAAGTTTTGCTCACTCGTCAATTTTTCGCCGTGCCCCAACGGCTAACCCCCGCATCCATGTCCATCTCCTCCCCCACATCACTCCTTGCCTTTGCCCCTGCTTGCTTGTTCTGTCACCCCCGGTCCCTGCCTTGCCCCCGCCCTGCCTCCCCCCCCTGCCCGGCCTGTGTTGTGTTTCTCTCACCCCGGGCCGTCCTTATTACAGCAGTTGTGTGCGCACTGTACTGTACTACTTCATCCGTGTTACTATTCGGGACCCTCTGCCCCATACACCCCACGCCAAGCCCACCCTGCCGTATTTTTCACCGTGCCCCAACAGCTGACCCCCGCATCCATCTCCATCTCGTCCCCCACGTCCCCCCTCACCGGGTAACTTTTGCTCGGTTGTCAAGTTTTCGCCGTGCCCCAACGGCTGACCCCCGCATCCATGTCCATCTCCTCCCCCACATCACCCCTTGCCTTTGCCCCCGCTTGTTCTGTCACCCCCGGTCCCTGCCTTGCCCCCGCCCTGCCTCCCCCCCCTGCCCTGCCTGTGTTGTGTTTCGTTGTGTTGGATGGATGGATGGATGGATGGATGGATGGATTGATGCATGGATCCACCCGCACCGGCCCCCACCACCTCCAGTCCCTCCCTTCCACCGCCCCCTGTCGAATCCCCCGCCGCAGCCCCCCTCCCTCCTGCCACCCCGCCTCCCCTTCCCCCTCCCCCGCTCTCTCCCGCTCCACCCAATCCTGCTCCTCCCTTGCTTTGCTCTTACCCGAATGCCACCGTATCGTACCCCCATGCTCTGCACCTCACTGGCAGTTCTTGCCCAGCATCACCCCTGTGATCTCGCTATCACGGGGGCCCGCCCCCGTGATGTTGGCCCGCCCCCGGTCTGCACCCCTTTCCTCCTCCCCGCTCCGTGGCGTTCCGCCCCATGCTCTGTCCCTGCCCGCCCCATGCTCCGGCCCACCCCGCCCCGCCCCATGCTCTGCTCCGCCGTGCCCCACCACGTGCTCTACCCTACCCCGCCCCATGCTCCACCCCGCTCCACCCCGCTGCATGCTCCGCTCCGCCCCGCCCTGCTCCATGCTCCGCCCCGTCCTGCCTTGCTCCGCCCCACCCCATGCTCCGCCCCACCCCATGTTCCGCCCCACGATGCCCCATGTCCTCCCCCACGTCCCCCCTTGCTTTTGTCCCCGCTTGTTCTGTCACCCTCAGGCTGTATGCCTCCCAACACGACCAGCCCACCCCTGCCCCTGACTTGCCTCCACCTTACCCCCCCTGCCCTGCCTGTGTTGTGTTCCCCTTTCCCCCCTGCCGTTTTTATTACCCCCACTGCCACTTGCCACCCTATGCTCCGCTCCGCCCCGCCCTGCTGCATGCTCCGCTCCACCCCGCCCCGCTCCATGCTCCACGGCGTTCCGCCTTGCCCCACCCCATGTTGTGCCCCGTCTCGCTGTGCTCCGACCTTGCGATCGAGTGTTTCTGCCTGGCTTTCGAGTGGCCCTGGTATCAAATCCCGGTGTCCTTGCCGTTGTCCTTGCCGTTCTGTCTGCTTTCCTGTTTGTGCTGCCTGCCTGCCTGCCTGCCTGGATCGTGCAGGATGAAATCCAACGGGTCGTGCAGGAGTCTAACCGACGATATCTGCCTGTCTGGCTGCCAAGTTGCCTGCTTGTGTGCCTTTTGTTTCCCTTTCGCAATGGCCACCGCTCGTACAACGAAAAATGTATACAAACACGAAATACGAGAAAGGGTAGCACAGGATTTGAATTACCCCCTCTGCCACTTGCCACCCTATGCTCCGCTCCGCCCCGCCCTGCTGCATGCTCCGCTCCACCCCGCCCCGCTCCATGCTCCACGGTGTTCCGCCTTGCCCCACCCCATGTTGTGCCCCGTCTCGCTGTGCTCCGACCTTGCGATCGAGTGTTTCTGCCTGGCTTTCGAGTGGCCCTGGTATGAAATCCCGGTGTCCTTGCCGTTGTCCTTGCCGTTCTGTCTGCTTTTCTGTTTGCGCTGCCTGCCTGCCTGCCTGCCTGGATCGTGCAGGATGAAATCAAACGGGTCGTGCAGGAGTCTAACCGACGATATCTGCCTGTCTGGCTGCCAAGTTGCCTGCTTGCGTGCCTTTTGTTTCCCTTTCGCAATGGCCACCGCTCGTACAACGAAACATGTATACAAACACGAAATACGAGAAAGGGTAGCGCAGGATTTGAACCGGCGACTACTGGATGCACGACTGCACAAAACAGAAAATTTAAAATTCCATGAAGGATTCGAACCGACGACCTCTGGAATTCTTCGTCGACAACCTAACAACCGACCGTTTTAGACACATGCCATAATCGGAGAACCAATTGTCCATACCCCATATAGTCACAAATCTGCACGAGTGGCCCCGGCACTGGCCTTCGGCTCGCCCTTTGGGCTCGCTTAGCAAATCCCTTTCGCGGCGCAACCGCAACCGCAACTGCAACCGTAACCACAACCACAACCGCAACCGCAACCACAACCACAACCACAACCGCAACCGAAAGCGAAAACCGAAATCGAAACCAAAACCGAAACCGAAACCGAAGCCGAAACCGAAACCGAAACCGAAACCGAAATCGAAATCGAAACCAAAACTGCAAGTACTCCTTCCCCTCCTCCCGACACACCCTGCCGTATTTTTCGCTGTGCCCCAACGGCTGACCTCCGCATCCATCTCCATCTCTTCACCGGGTAACTTTTGCTCGCACATCAGTTTTTCGCCGTGCCCCAATGGCTGACCCCCGCACACATCTCCATCTCGTCCCCCACATCCCCCCTTCACTAATTATTCCCACTTTGCTGGCTCCCTTACCCACATCGAGTATAGTGGCTTGTCCCACAAATTTCCCCGTCTGGTTTCCCTTCGTCGTTTTTCCTTCGTCCCCATGCTCCGCCCCGCCCCCCCGCTCCATGGTCCGCCTCGCCCCGGCCCACCCCAAGCCCCGCGGGGTCACCCAATGCCACCCCAAGGCCTCCACGTAGAAGTGCGTGAATAATCCACAGCTCTGCCACCCTCCAGCTTTTTTGTATGCACGATTTTCACCTCCACGACACCTTCACCATCCCACCTCCACCCTCACCCCAACCCACACCGGCCCCCACTACCTCCAGTGGCCTCCGACACAGACTGCCCCTGCCGCTGCTTTGCCGCCCACATCCCTGCCTGCCTGCCCTTCCCTGCGTGCCCCTGCTCTGCCCTTGCGTGAATGCCACCGCGTCGTACCCCCATGTTTTGCACCTCTTGCCCAGCATCACGGGGTACCCGTGCAGCCGGTGCGATGGGGAGCCAACAGGTTGGCCCGCCTCCGGTCTGCACCCTACCCTGCGATCCACCTTTCTCCCCTTCCCTGTTATCCGTTCCTCTTGCATCGCTCCGCCCCATGCTGCGTCCTTTCACTTTTGTCTCCCTTCCCATCCTGCCATCGCTGTCCCCTCTCTTCAACTCACGCATGCCCCTACCGTGCGATCCGCCCGTGTCCCCTCTCCCGTGATCCGTTCCCTTTGCATCCAGCCGCTGTCCCTTTGCCGTTCTCCTTGCCGTTCTCTCTGCCTTTTTCTTTCTGCTGCCTGCCTGCCTGCCTGCCTGCTTGCCTGCCTACCAGGTTTATGCAGGCATGCACGGGATCTTTCTGGGGGATCTTTTGAAACAGAAAATAATAAAACAAACGAAAAAGGGTCGCGCAGGATTTGAACCGGCGATCTCTGGTGACGATTGTTGAAGAAATAATAATAAACCGTTTGCATTAATGAAGATTCGAACTGGCGACCTCTGGATTCCTTCGTCGGCGACCTTGCGACCGTGCGTTTTCCAGACATGCTAAAATCGGAAAAGACATTGACCATACCTCCAGACTCCGATTTCTGCACGGCCGCCCCGGGTATCAAATCCCAAAGGGTTTGCATCATCCCAAAAGGGATTTGCATTGACCCATGTGTTGCTGGCAAGGATTGCAGGCCGCAACACTGTGCTGCGGCCATCCTCTGGTTGGAATCCACACATGGGATTTAAAACATACCCGCACATACCTGGGCCGGCTGCTGAATTTCTTTCATGGTACTTTCTTTCTGGGGATTTCCTGTCAAAGGGCCGGCTTAGGCAAAGGCTTTTAGCTACCGCATGCGTGGGCCTTTTGTTCCCTTTTTACGTGACGTGTTCATTGATGGGCATCGCATTGCTTCCTCATGTACTTGCTCATACATGTGCCTATCCTGAATGAAGGAGTTTGGCATCCATATGTCTTTGACGATGGTGCGGTTTGAACCCACACCTGTACATACCGAAATGTTTCCTCCCTGAACTAATCCACGGAGTACAGAATTTCTGCACCTTTACTTCTCCGAAAGTGCCCACCTTACGTTGAGCCGGCCTCATCTAGAAGTGCAATCAAAAGGTGTGGACACTATTTATGCTTGTAGTGAGGGTTTTAAAAGGTACGCATGTCGCTGGCCAGAGAGACAGACGAGGAAGGAGTCAATTGATACACTTTTTAACCGCTTACAAATGCGCACGCAACCTTACACAGCTGCCCAGCCGGCATCATGATTCCCTACTGTGAGAAACACTGTCACATCCAAGGAAAAAAGCGTATCGCTGCCGGGACTCGAACCCGGGTCTCGAGAGTGAGAATCTCGTATCCTAACCGCCTAGACTATAGCGAATAAATGGCCTGGATAACAACACAATAATTGGTATCAACGCATGGTAAGTATGCGCTGCCCTTGCCGGGCAGCACAACTGGTCGAATCCCACGTGTACGGCTTGCAGGCGCACATGTGTCTACATGGCCTCGCTCGGTAGCCGGCCACATGTAAGAAAGGAAGGCAGACCCATGACATTATGTCAAACATGAAGCACCCATCCCTACTTGTGTATTTCAGGATATGATGACCTAGTCTGGCATAGGGATGCAGCTCTTTTAGAATATAATTTTAGTAGAATTATTAGAACTTAGAGAAGAATCATCGATGAGCGTTTAGGAGATTCTAGTGTCGTCCTTTTCTCATGCCTCGAAACCAATGCCTGTCATAAATTAAGGCGACAGACCAAAGTCATTTCCGCCCATCCAAAATGGCCGATTCTGGTACCGGGTCGTCAAAGACCACTAGTAAGAAGGATACACACACTTATGGCACGTGTGAGGTTGATGTGGCAGCCTATCATGACACTTTGAAGGGTGCCAAAGCAAAGAAAAGCACTGTATGGTGGTCACCTTTCACCGTGCTTCTACTCGAGGGTGTTGTACAGCTTATGTGCACCGTCCATGATTGTAAAATTGGTAGTCCATATAGATTACTATCTTATTAAATATAAACTTATCCCAAGCCCAATGAGTGCGTTCTCCAGTTGCCCTTGTCAATTTCTTTCATGGAATGGTTCTGGGGATTTCCTGTCAAGGGCCGGCTTAGGCAAGGCTCTTAATAGCTGCTGCACGCATTAACCAATACTGCAATATTTGCAGGCATGAAAAACATAGAAGACCCTACAATAGAACGTTTCACTAATGTTCTACTTTTTGACTTTGAAATACCTGGGTGATGAGTCTCACCCATTAAAACTCCTATTGACCCCATTGGGACTTGAACCCACAACCTTCGGATTTGGAATCCGCTGCCCCACCATTGGGCCATGGAGCCGCTGCTCATCGTAATGAAAGTCCTCATCCTGAATACATGCAGAATAGTTGCAACCGCATCGTGTGTTGACCCATGTGTTGCTGGCAAGGATTGCAGGCCGCAACACTGTGCTGCGGCCATCCTCTGGTTGGAATCCACACATGGGATTTAAAACATACCCGCACATACCTGGGCCGGCTGCTGAATTTCTTTCATGGTACTTTCTTTCTGGGGATTTCCTGTCAAAGGGCCGGCTTAGGCAAAGGCTTTTAGCTACCGCATGCATGGGCCTTTTGTTCCCTTTTTACGTGACGTGTTCATTGATGGGCATCGCATTGCTTCCTCATGTACTTGCTCATACATGTGCCTATCCTGAATGAAGGAGTTTGGCATCCATATGTCTTTGACGATGGTGCGGTTTGAACCCACACCTATACATACCGAAATGTTTCCTCCCTGAACTAATCCACGGAGTACAGAATTTCTGCACCTTTACTTCTCCGAAAGTGCCCACCTTACGTTGAGCCGGCCTCATCTAGAAGTGCAATCAAAAGGTGTGGACACTATTTATGCTTGTAGTGAGGGTTTTAAAAGGTACGCATGTCGCTGGCCAGAGAGACAGACGAGGAAGGAGTCAATTGATACACTTTTTAACCGCTTACAAATGCGCACGCAACCTTACACAGCTGCCCAGCCGGCATCATGATTCCCTACTGTGAGAAACACTGTCATATCCAAGGAAAAAAGCGTATCACTGCCGGGACTCGAACCCGGGTCTCGAGAGTGAGAATCTCGTATCCTAACCGCCTAGACTATAGCGAATAAATGGCCTGGATAACAACACAATAATTGGTATCAACGCATGGTAAGTATGCGCTGCCCTTGCCGGGCAGCACAACTGGTCGAATCCCACGTGTACGGCTTGCAGGCGCACATGTGTCTACATGGCCTCGCTCGGTAGCCGGCCACATGTAAGAAAGGAAGGCAGACCCATGACATTATGTCAAACATGAAGCACCCATCCCTACTTGTGTATTTCAGGATATGATGACCTAGTCTGGCATAGGGATGCAGCTCTTTTAGAATATAATTTTAGTAGAATTATTAGAACTTAGAGAAGAATCATCGATGAGCGTTTAGGAGATTCTAGTGTCGTCCTTTTCTCATGCCTCGAAACCAATGCCTGTCATAAATTAAGGCGACAGACCAAAGTCATTTCCGCCCATCCAAAATGGCCGATTCTGGTACCGGGTCGTCAAAGACCACTAGTAAGAAGGATACACACACTTATGGCACGTGTGAGGTTGATGTGGCAGCCTATCATGACACTTTGAAGGGTGCCAAAGCAAAGAAAAGCACTGTATGGTGGTCACCTTTCACCGTGCTTCTACTCGAGGGTGTTGTACAGCTTATGTGCACCGTCCATGATTGTAAAATTGGTAGTCCATATAGATTACTATCTTATTAAATATAAACTTATCCCAAGCCCAATGAGTGCGTTCTCCAGTTGCCCTTGTCAATTTCTTTCATGGAATGGTTCTGGGGATTTCCTGTCAAGGGCCGGCTTAGGCAAGGCTCTTAATAGCTGCTGCACGCATTAACCAATACTGCAATATTTGCAGGCATGAAAAACATAGAAGACCCTACAATAGAACGTTTCACTAATGTTCTACTTTTTGACTTTGAAATACCTGGGTGATGAGTCTCACCCATTAAAACTCCTATTGACCCCATTGGGACTTGAACCCACAACCTTCGGATTTGGAATCCGCTGCCCCACCATTGGGCCATGGAGCCGCTGCTCATCGTAATGAAAGTCCTCATCCTGAATACATGCAGAATAGTTGCAACCGCATCGTGTGTTGACCCATGTGTTGCTGGCAAGGATTGCAGGCCGCAACACTGTGCTGCGGCCATCCTCTGGTTGGAATCCACACATGGGATTTAAAACATACCCGCACATACCTGGGCCGGCTGCTGAATTTCTTTCATGGTACTTTCTTTCTGGGGATTTCCTGTCAAAGGGCCGGCTTAGGCAAAGGCTTTTAGCTACCGCATGCATGGGCCTTTTGTTCCCTTTTTACGTGACGTGTTCATTGATGGGCATCGCATTGCTTCCTCATGTACTTGCTCATACATGTGCCTATCCTGAATGAAGGAGTTTGGCATCCATATGTCTTTGACGATGGTGCGGTTTGAACCCACACCTATACATACCGAAATGTTTCCTCCCTGAACTAATCCACGGAGTACAGAATTTCTGCACCTTTACTTCTCCGAAAGTGCCCACCTTACGTTGAGCCGGCCTCATCTAGAAGTGCAATCAAAAGGTGTGGACACTATTTATGCTTGTAGTGAGGGTTTTAAAAGGTACGCATGTCGCTGGCCAGAGAGACAGACGAGGAAGGAGTCAATTGATACACTTTTTAACCGCTTACAAATGCGCACGCAACCTTACACAGCTGCCCAGCCGGCATCATGATTCCCTACTGTGAGAAACACTGTCATATCCAAGGAAAAAAGCGTATCACTGCCGGGACTCGAACCCGGGTCTCGAGAGTGAGAATCTCGTATCCTAACCGCCTAGACTATAGCGAATAAATGGCCTGGATAACAACACAATAATTGGTATCAACGCATGGTAAGTATGCGCTGCCCTTGCCGGGCAGCACAACTGGTCGAATCCCACGTGTACGGCTTGCAGGTGCACATGTGTCTACATGGCCTCGCTCGGTAGCCGGCCACATGTAAGAAAGGAAGGCAGACCCATGACATTATGTCAAACATGAAGCACCCATCCCTACTTGTGTATTTCAGGATATGATGACCTAGTCTGGCATAGGGATGCAGCTCTTTTAGAATATAATTTTAGTAGAATTATTAGAACTTAGAGAAGAATCATCGATGAGCGTTTAGGAGATTCTAGTGTCGTCCTTTTCTCATGCCTCGAAACCAATGCCTGTCATAAATTAAGGCGACAGACCAAAGTCATTTCCGCCCATCCAAAATGGCCGATTCTGGTACCGGGTCATCAAAGACCACTAGTAAGAAGGATACACACACTTATGGCACGTGTGAGGTTGATGTGGCAGCCTATCATGACACTTTGAAGGGTGCCAAAGCAAAGAAAAGCACTGTATGGTGGTCACCTTTCACCGTGCTTCTACTCGAGGGTGTTGTACAGCTTATGTGCACCGTCCATGATTGTAAAATTGGTAGTCCATATAGATTACTATCTTATTAAATATAAACTTATCCCAAGCCCAATGAGTGCGTTCTCCAGTTGCCCTTGTCAATTTCTTTCATGGAATGGTTCTGGGGATTTCCTGTCAAGGGCCGGCTTAGGCAAGGCTCTTAATAGCTGCTGCACGCATTAACCAATACTGCAATATTTGCAGGCATGAAAAACATAGAAGACCCTACAATAGAACGTTTCACTAATGTTCTACTTTTTGACTTTGAAATACCTGGGTGATGAGTCTCACCCATTAAAACTCCTATTGACCCCAGTGGGACTTGAACCAACCTTCGGATTTGGAATCCGCTGCCCCACCATTGGGCCATGGAGCCGCTGCTCATCGTAATGAAAGTCCTCATCCTGAATACATGCAGAATAGTTGCAACCGCATCATGTGTGTTGACCCATGTGTTGCTGGCAAGGATTGCAGGCCGCAACACTGTGCTGCGGCCATCCTCTGGTTGGAATCCACACATGCAATTTAAAACATACCCGCACATACCTGGGCCGGCTGCTGAATTTCTTTCATGGTACTTTCTTTCTGGGGATTTCCAGTCAAAGGGCCGGCTTAGGCAAAGGCTTTTAGCTACCGCATGCGTGGGCCTTTTGTTCCCTTTTTACGTGACGTGTTCATTGATGGGCATCGCATTGCTTCCTCATGTACTTGCTCATACATGTGCCTATCCTGAATGAAGGAGTTTGGCATCCATATATCTTTGACGATGGTGCGGTTTGAACCCACACCTATACATACCGAAATGTTTCCTCCCTGAACTAATCCACGGAGTACAGAATTTCTGCACCTTTACTTCTCCGAAAGTGCCCACCTTACGTTGAGCCGGCCTCATCTAGAAGTGCAATCAAAATGTGTGGACACTATTTATGCTTGTAGTGAGGTTTTTAAAAGGTACGCATGTCGCTGGCCAGAGAGACAGACGAGGAAGGAGTCAATTGATACACTTTTTAACCGCTTACAAATGCGCACGCAACCTTACACAGCTGCCCAGCCGGCATCATGATTCCCTACTGTGAGAAACACTGTCATATCCAAGGAAAAAGCGTTTCGCTACCGGGACTCGAACCCGGGTCTCGAGAGTGAGAATCTCGTATCCTAACCGCCTAGACTATAGCGAATACATGGCCTGGACAACAATGCAATAATTTGTAACAACGCATGGTAAGTATGCGCTGCCCTTGCCGGGCAGCACAACTGGTCGAATCCCACGTGTACGGCTTGCAGGCGCACATGTGTCTACATGGCCTCGCTCGGTAGCCGGCCACATGTAAGAAAGGAAGGCAGACCCATGACATTATGTCAAACATGAAGCACCCATCCCTACTTGTGTATTTCAGGATATGATGACCTAGTCTGGCATAGGGATGCAGCTCTTTTAGAATATAATTTTAGTAGAATTATTAGAACTTAGAGAAGAATCATCGATGAGCGTTTAGGAGATTCTAGTGTCGTCCTTTTCTCATGCCTCGAAACCAATGCCTGTCATAAATTAAGGCGACAGACCAAAGTCATTTCCGCCCATCCAAAATGGCCGATTCTGGTACCGGGTCGTCAAAGACCACTAGTAAGAAGGATACACACACTTATGGCACGTGTGAGGTTGATGTGGCAGCCTATCATGACACTTTGAAGGGTGCCAAAGCAAAGAAAAGCACTGTATGGTGGTCACCTTTCACCGTGCTTCTACTCGAGGGTGTTGTACAGCTTATGTGCACCGTCCATGATTGTAAAATTGGTAGTCCATTTAGATTACTATCTTATTAAATATAAACTTATCCCAAGCCCAATGAGTGCGTTCTCCAGTTGCCCTTGTCAATTTCTTTCATGGAATGGTTCTGGGGATTTCCTGTCAAGGGCCGGCTTAGGCAAGGCTCTTAATAGCTGCTGCACGCATTAACCAATACTGCAATATTTGCAGGCATGAAAAACATAGAAGACCCTACAATAGAACGTTTCACTAATGTTCTACTTTTTGACTTTGAAATACCTGGGTGATGAGTCTCACCCATTAAAACTCCTATTGACCCCAGTGGGACTTGAACCCACAACCTTCGGTTTTGGAATCCGCTGCCCCACCATTGGGCCATGGAGCCGCTGCTCATCGGAATAAAAGTCCTCATCCTGAATACATGCAGAATAGTTGCAACCGCATCATGTGTGTTGACCCATGTGTTGCTGGCAAGGATTGCAGGCCGCAACACTGTGCTGCGGCCATCCTCTGGTTGGAATCCACACATGCAATTTAAAACATACCCGCACATACCTGGGCCGGCTGCTGAATTTCTTTCATGGTACTTTCTTTCTGGGGATTTCCAGTCAAAGGGCCGGCTTAGGCAAAGGCTTTTAGCTACCGCATGCGTGGGCCTTTTGTTCCCTTTTTACGTGACATGTTCATTGATGGGCATCGCATTGCTTCCTCATGTACTTGCTCATACATGTGCCTATCCTGAATGAAGGAGTTTGGCATCCATATATCTTTGACGATGGTGCGGTTTGAACCCACACCTATACATACCGAAATGTTTCCTCCCTGAACTAATCCACGGAGTACAGAATTTCTGCACCTTTACTTCTCCGAAAGTGCCCACCTTACGTTGAGCCGGCCTCATCTAGAAGTGCAATCAAAATGTGTGGACACTATTTATGCTTGTAGTGAGGTTTTTAAAAGGTACGCATGTCGCTGGCCAGAGAGACAGACGAGGAAGGAGTCAATTGATACACTTTTTAACCGCTTACAAATGCGCACGCAACCTTACACAGCTGCCCAGCCGGCATCATGATTCCCTACTGTGAGAAACACTGTCATATCCAAGGAAAAAAGCGTATCGCTGCCGGGACTCGAACCCGGGTCTCGAGAGTGAGAATCTCGTATCCTAACCGCCTAGACTATAGCGAATACATGGCCTGGACAACAATGCAATAATTCGTATCAACGCATGGTAAGTATGCGCTGCCCTTGCCGGGCAGCACAACTGGTCGAATCCCACGTGTACGGCTTGCAGGCGCACATGTGTCTACATGGCCTCGCTCGGTAGCCGGCCACATGTAAGAAAGGAAGGCAGACCCATGACATTATGTCAAACATGAAGCACCCATCCCTACTTGTGTATTTCAGGATATGATGACCTAGTCTGGCATAGGGATGCAGCTCTTTTAGAATATAATTTTAGTAGAATTATTAGAACTTAGAGAAGAATCATCGATGAGCGTTTAGGAGATTCTAGTGTCGTCCTTTTCTCATGCCTCGAAACCAATGCCTGTCATAAATTAAGGCGACAGACCAAAGTCATTTCCGCCCATCCAAAATGGCCGATTCTGGTACCGGGTCGTCAAAGACCACTAGTAAGAAGGATACACACACTTATGGCACGTGTGAGGTTGATGTGGCAGCCTATCATGACACTTTGAAGGGTGCCAAAGCAAAGAAAAGCACTGTATGGTGGTCACCTTTCACCGTGCTTCTACTCGAGGGTGTTGTACAGCTTATGTGCACCGTCCATGATTGTAAAATTGGTAGTCCATATAGATTACTATCTTATTAAATATAAACTTATCCCAAGCCCAATGAGTGCGTTCTCCAGTTGCCCTTGTCAATTTCTTTCATGGAATGGTTCTGGGGATTTCCTGTCAAGGGCCGGCTTAGGCAAGGCTCTTAAAAGCTGCTGCATGCATTAACCAATACTGCAATATTTGCAGGCATGAAAAACATAGAAGACCCTACAATAGAATGTTTCACTAATGTTCTACTTTTTGACTTTGAAATACCTGGGTGATGAGTCTCACCCATTAAAACTCCTATTGACCCCAGTGGGACTTGAACCCACAACCTTCGGATTTGGAATCCGCTGCCCCACCATTGGGCCATGGAGCCGCTGCTCATCGTAATGAAAGTCCTCATCCTGAATACATGCAGAATAGTTGCAACCGCATCATGTGTGTTGACCCATGTGTTGCTGGCAAGGAATGCAGGCCGCAACACTGTGCTGCGGCCATCCTCTGGTTGGAATCCACACATGGGATTTAAAACATACCCGCACATACCTGGGCCGGCTGCTGAATTTCTTTCATGGTACTTTCTTTCTGGGGATTTCCAGTCAAAGGGCCGGCTTAGGCAAAGGCTTTTAGCTACCGCATGCGTGGGCCTTTTGTTCCCTTTTTACGTGACGTGTTCATTGATGGGCATCGCATTGCTTCCTCATGTACTTGCTCATACATGTGCCTATCCTGAATGAAGGAGTTTGGCATCCATATGTCTTTGACGATGGTGCGGTTTGAACCCACACCTATACATACCGAAATGTTTCCTCCCTGAACTAATCCACGGAGTACAGAATTTCTGCACCTTTACTTCTCCGAAAGTGCCCACCTTACGTTGAGCCGGCCTCATCTAGAAGTGCAATCAAAAGGTGTGGACACTATTTATGCTTGTAGTGAGGGTTTTAAAAGGTACGCATGTCGCTGGCCAGAGAGACAGACGAGGAAGGAGTCAATTGATACACTTTTTAACCGCTTACAAATGCGCACGCAACCTTACACAGCTGCCCAGCCGGCATCATGATTCCCTACTGTGAGAAACACTGTCATATCCAAGGAAAAAGCGTTTCGCTACCGGGACTCGAACCCGGGTCTCGAGAGTGAGAATTTCGTATCCTAACCGCCTAGACTATAGCGAATAAATGGCCTGGACAACAACACAATAATTGGTATCAACGCATGGTAAGTATGCGCTGCCCTTGCCGGGCAGCACAACTGGTCGAATCCCACGTGTACGGCTTGCAGGCGCACATGTGTCTACATGGCCTCGCTCGGTAGCCGGCCACATGTAAGAAAGGAAGGCAGACCCATGACATTATGTCAAACATGAAGCACCCATCCCTACTTGTGTATTTCAGGATATGATGACCTAGTCTGGCATAGGGATGCAGCTCTTTTAGAATATAATTTTAGTAGAATTATTAGAACTTAGAGAAGAATCATCGATGAGCGTTTAGGAGATTCTAGTGTCGTCCTTTTCTCATGCCTCGAAACCAATGCCTGTCATAAATTAAGGCGACAGACCAAAGTCATTTCCGCCCATCCAAAATGGCCGATTCTGGTACCGGGTCGTCAAAGACCACTAGTAAGAAGGATACATACACTTATGGCACGTGTGAGGTTGATGTGGCGGCCTATCATGACACTTTGAAGGGTGCCAAAGCAAAGAAAAGCAATGTATGGTGGTCACCTTTCACCGTGCTTCTACTCGAGGGTGTTGTACAGCTTATGTGCACCGTCCATGATTGTAAAATTGGTAGTCCATATAGATTACTATCTTATTAAATATAAACTTATCCCAAGCCCAATGAGTGCGTTCTCCAGTTGCCCTTGTCAATTTCTTTCATGGAATGGTTCTGGGGATTTCCTGTCAAGGGCCGGCTTAGGCAAGGCTCTTAAAAGCTGCTGCATGCATTAACCAATACTGCAATATTTGCAGGCATGAAAAACATAGAAGACCCTACAATAGAATGTTTCACTAATGTTCTACTTTTTGACTTTGAAATACCTGGGTGATGAGTCTCACCCATTAAAACTCCTATTGACCCCAGTGGGACTTGAACCCACAACCTTCGGATTTGGAATCTGCTGCCCCACCATTGGGCCATGGAGCCGCTGCTCATCGTAATGAAAGTCCTCATCCTGAATACATGCAGAATAGTTGCAACCGCATCATGTGTGTTGACCCATGTGTTGCTGGCAAGGAATGCAGGCCGCAACACTGTGCTGCGGCCATCCTCTGGTTGGAATCCACACATGGGATTTAAAACATACCCGCACATACCTGGGCCGGCTGCTGAATTTCTTTCATGGTACTTTCTTTCTGGGGATTTCCAGTCAAAGGGCCGGCTTAGGCAAAGGCTTTTAGCCTACCGCATGCGTGGGCCTTTTGTTCCCTTTTTACGTGACGTGTTCATTGATGGGCATCGCATTGCTTCCTCATGTACTTGCTCATACATGTGCCTATCCTGAATGAAGGAGTTTGGCATCCATATGTCTTTGACGATGGTGCGGTTTGAACCCACACCTATACATACCGAAATGTTTCCTCCCTGAACTAATCCACGGAGTACAGAATTTCTGCACCTTTACTTCTCCGAAAGTGCCCACCTTACGTTGAGCCGGCCTCATCTAGAAGTGCAATCAAAAGGTGTGGACACTATTTATGCTTGTAGTGAGGGTTTTAAAAGGTACGCATGTCGCTGGCCAGAGAGACAGACGAGGAAGGAGTCAATTGATACACTTTTTAACCGCTTACAAATGCGCACGCAACCTTACACAGCTGCCCAGCCGGCATCATGATTCCCTACTGTGAGAAACACTGTCATATCCAAGGAAAAAAGCGTATCGCTGCCGGGACTCGAACCCGGGTCTCGAGAGTGAGAATCTCGTATCCTAACCGCCTAGACTATAGCGAATAAATGGCCTGGACAACAACACAATAATTGGTATCAACGCATGGTAAGTATGCGCTGCCCTTGCCGGGCAGCACAACTGGTCGAATCCCACGTGTACGGCTTGCAGGCGCACATGTGTCTACATGGCCTCGCTCGGTAGCCGGCCACATGTAAGAAAGGAAGGCAGACCCATGACATTATGTCAAACATGAAGCACCCATCCCTACTTGTGTATTTCAGGATATGATGACCTAGTCTGGCATAGGGATGCAGCTCTTTTAGAATATAATTTTAGTAGAATTATTAGAACTTAGAGAAGAATCATCGATGAGCGTTTAGGAGATTCTAGTGTCGTCCTTTTCTCATGCCTCGAAACCAATGCCTGTCATAAATTAAGGCGACAGACCAAAGTCATTTCCGCCCATCCAAAATGGCCGATTCTGGTACCGGGTCGTCAAAGACCACTAGTAAGAAGGATACATACACTTATGGCACGTGTGAGGTTGATGTGGCGGCCTATCATGACACTTTGAAGGGTGCCAAAGCAAAGAAAAGCAATGTATGGTGGTCACCTTTCACCGTGCTTCTACTCGAGGGTGTTGTACAGCTTATGTGCACCGTCCATGATTGTAAAATTGGTAGTCCATATAGATTACTATCTTATTAAATATAAACTTATCCCAAGCCCAATGAGTGCGTTCTCCAGTTGCCCTTGTCAATTTCTTTCATGGAATGGTTCTGGGGATTTCCTGTCAAGGGCCGGCTTAGGCAAGGCTCTTAAAAGCTGCTGCATGCATTAACCAATACTGCAATATTTGCAGGCATGAAAAACATAGAAGACCCTACAATAGAATGTTTCACTAATGTTCTACTTTTTGACTTTGAAATACCTGGGTGATGAGTCTCACCCATTAAAACTCCTATTGACCCCAGTGGGACTTGAACCCACAACCTTCGGATTTGGAATCCGCTGCCCCACCATTGGGCCATGGAGCCGCTGCTCATCGTAATGAAAGTCCTCATCCTGAATACATGCAGAATAGTTGCAACCGCATCATGTGTGTTGACCCATGTGTTGCTGGCAAGGAATGCAGGCCGCAACACTGTGCTGCGGCCATCCTCTGGTTGGAATCCACACATGGGATTTAAAACATACCCGCACATACCTGGGCCGGCTGCTGAATTTCTTTCATGGTACTTTCTTTCTGGGGATTTCCAGTCAAAGGGCCGGCTTAGGCAAAGGCTTTTAGCTACCGCATGCGTGGGCCTTTTGTTCCCTTTTTACGTGACGTGTTCATTGATGGGCATCGCATTGCTTCCTCATGTACTTGCTCATACATGTGCCTATCCTGAATGAAGGAGTTTGGCATCCATATGTCTTTGACGATGGTGCGGTTTGAACCCACACCTATACATACCGAAATGTTTCCTCCCTGAACTAATCCACGGAGTACAGAATTTCTGCACCTTTACTTCTCCGAAAGTGCCCACCTTACGTTGAGCCGGCCTCATCTAGAAGTGCAATCAAAATGTGTGGACACTATTTATGCTTGTAGTGAGGTTTTTAAAAGGTACGCATGTCGCTGGCCAGAGAGACAGACGAGGAAGGAGTCAATTGATACACTTTTTAACCGCTTACAAATGCGCACGCAACCTTACACAGCTGCCCAGCCGGCATCATGATTCCCTACTGTGAGAAACACTGTCATATCCAAGGAAAAAGCTTTTCGCTACCGGGACTCGAACCCGGGTCTCGAGAGTGAGAATCTCGTATCCTAACCGCCTAGACTATAGCGAATACATGGCCTGGACAACAATGCAATAATTTGTATCAACGCATGGTAAGTATGCGCTGCCCTTGCCGGGCAGCACAACTGGTCGAATCCCACGTGTACGGCTTGCAGGCGCACATGTGTCTACATGGCCTCGCTCGGTAGCCGGCCACATGTAAGAAAGGAAGGCAGACCCATGACATTATGTCAAACATGAAGCACCCATCCCTACTTGTGTATTTCAGGATATGATGACCTAGTCTGGCATAGGGATGCAGCTCTTTTAGAATATAATTTTAGTAGAATTATTAGAACTTAGAGAAGAATCATCGATGAGCGTTTAGGAGATTCTAGTGTCGTCCTTTTCTCATGCCTCGAAACCAATGCCTGTCATAAATTAAGGCGACAGACCAAAGTCATTTCCGCCCATCCAAAATGGCCGATTCTGGTACCGGGTCGTCAAAGACCACTAGTAAGAAGGATACATACACTTATGGCACGTGTGAGGTTGATGTGGCGGCCTATCATGACACTTTGAAGGGTGCCAAAGCAAAGAAAAGCAATGTATGGTGGTCACCTTTCACCGTGCTTCTACTCGAGGGTGTTGTACAGCTTATGTGCACCGTCCATGATTGTAAAATTGGTAGTCCATATAGATTACTATCTTATTAAATATAAACTTATCCCAAGCCCAATGAGTGCGTTCTCCAGTTGCCCTTGTCAATTTCTTTCATGGAATGGTTCTGGGGATTTCCTGTCAAGGGCCGGCTTAGGCAAGGCTCTTAAAACCTGCTGCATGCATTAACCAATACTGCAATATTTGCAGGCATGAAAAACATAGAAGACCCTACAATAGAATGTTTCACTAATGTTCTACTTTTTGACTTTGAAATACCTGGGTGATGAGTCTCACCCATTAAAACTCCTATTGACCCCAGTGGGACTTGAACCCACAACCTTCGGATTTGGAATCCGCTGCCCCACCATTGGGCCATGGAGCCGCTGCTCATCGTAATGAAAGTCCTCATCCTGAATACATGCAGAATAGTTGCAACCGCATCATGTGTGTTGACCCATGTGTTGCTGGCAAGGAATGCAGGCCGCAACACTGTGCTGCGGCCATCCTCTGGTTGGAATCCACACATGGGATTTAAAACATACCCGCACATACCTGGGCCGGCTGCTGAATTTCTTTCATGGTACTTTCTTTCTGGGGATTTCCAGTCAAAGGGCCGGCTTAGGCAAAGGCTTTTAGCTACCGCATGCGTGGGCCTTTTGTTCCCTTTTTACGTGACGTGTTCATTGATGGGCATCGCATTGCTTCCTCATGTACTTGCTCATACATGTGCCTATCCTGAATGAAGGAGTTTGGCATCCATATGTCTTTGACGATGGTGCGGTTTGAACCCACACCTATACATACCGAAATGTTTCCTCCCTGAACTAATCCACGGAGTACAGAATTTCTGCACCTTTACTTCTCCGAAAGTGCCCACCTTACGTTGAGCCGGCCTCATCTAGAAGTGCAATCAAAAGGTGTGGACACTATTTATGCTTGTTGTGAGGGTTTTAAAAGGTATGCATGTCGCTGGCCAGAGAGACAGACGAGGAAGGAGTCAATTGATACACTTTTTAACCGCTTACAAATGCGCACGCAACCTTACACAGCTGCCCAGCCGGCATCATGATTCCCTACTGTGAGAAACACTGTCATATCCAAGGAAAAAAGCGTTTCGCTACCGGGACTCGAACCCGGGTCTCGAGAGTGAGAATCTCGTATCCTAACCGCCTAGACTATAGCGAATACATGGCCTGGACAACAACGCAATAATTGGTATCAACGCATGGTAAGTATGCGCTGCCCTTGCCGGGCAGCACAACTGGTCGAATCCCACGTGTACGGCTTGCAGGCGCACATGTGTCTACATGGCCTCGCTCGGTAGCCGGCCACATGTAAGAAAGGAAGGCAGACCCATGACATTATGTCAAACATGAAGCACCCATCCCTACTTGTGTATTTCAGGATATGATGACCTAGTCTGGCATAGGGATGCAGCTCTTTTAGAATATAATTTTAGTAGAATTATTAGAACTTAGAGAAGAATCATCGATGAGCGTTTAGGAGATTCTAGTGTCGTCCTTTTCTCATGCCTCGAAACCAATGCCTGTCATAAATTAAGGCGACAGACCAAAGTCATTTCCGCCCATCCAAAATGGCCGATTCTGGTACCGGGTCGTCAAAGACCACTAGTAAGAAGGATACACACACTTATGGCACGTGTGAGGTTGATGTGGCGGCCTATCATGACACTTTGAAGGGTGCCAAAGCAAAGAAAAGCACTGTATGGTGGTCACCTTTCACCGTGCTTCTACTCGAGGGTGTTGTACAGCTTATGTGCACCGTCCATGATTGTAAAATTGGTAGTCCATATAGATTACTATCTTATTAAATATAAACTTATCCCAAGCCCAATGAGTGCGTTCTCCAGTTGCCCTTGTCAATTTCTTTCATGGAATGGTTCTGGGGATTTCCTGTCAAGGGCCGGCTTAGGCAAGGCTCTTAATAGCTGCTGCACGCATTAACCAATACTGCAATATTTGCAGGCATGAAAAACATAGAAGACCCTACAATAGAACGTTTCACTAATGTTCTACTTTTTGACTTTGAAATACCTGGGTGATGAGTCTCACCCATTAAAACTCCTATTGACCCCAGTGGGACTTGAACCCAACCTTCGGATTTGGAATCCGCTGCCCCACCATTGGGCCATGGAGCCGCTGCTCATCGGAATAAAAGTCCTCATCCTGAATACATGCAGAATGCTTGCAACCGCATCATGTGTGTTGACCCATGTGTTGCTGGCAAGGAATGCAGGCCGCAACACTGTGCTGCGGCCATCCTCTGGTTGGAATCCACACATGGGATTTAAAACATACCCGCACATACCTGGGCCGGCTGCTGAATTTCTTTCATGGTACTTTCTTTCTGGGGATTTCCTGTCAAAGGGCCGGCTTAGGCAAAGGCTTTTAGCTACCGCATGCGTGGGCCTTTTGTTCCCTTTTTACGTGACGTGTTCATTGATGGGCATCGCATTGCTTCCTCATGTACTTGCTCATACATGTGCCTCTCCTGAATGAAGGAGTTTGGCATCCATATGTCTTTGACGATGGTGCGGTTTGAACCCACACCTATACATACCGAAATGTTTCCTCCCTGAACTAATCCACGGAGTACAGAATTTCTGCACCTTCACTTCTCCGAAAGTGCCCACCTTACGTTGAGCCGGCCTCATCTAGAAGTGCAACCAAAATGTGTGGACACTATTTATGCTTGTAGTGAGGTTTTTAAAAGGTACGCATGTCGCTGGCCAGAGAGACAGACGAGGAAGGAGTCAATTGATACACTTTTTAACCGCTTACAAATGCGCACGCAACCTTACACAGCTGCCCAGCCGGCATCATGATTCCCTACTGTGAGAAACACTGTCATATCCAAGGAAAAAAGCGTTTCGCTACCGGGACTCGAACCCGGGTCTCGAGAGTGAGAATCTCGTATCCTAACCGCCTAGACTATAGCGAATACATGGCCTGGACAACAACGCAATAATTGGTATCAACGCATGGTAAGTATGCGCTGCCCTTGCCGGGCAGCACAACTGGTCGAATCCCACGTGTACGGCTTGCAGGCGCACATGTGTCTACATGGCCTCGCTCGGTAGCCGGCCACATGTAAGAAAGGAAGGCAGACCCATGACATTATGTCAAACATGAAGCACCCATCCCTACTTGTGTATTTCAGGATATGATGACCTAGTCTGGCATAGGGATGCAGCTCTTTTAGAATATAATTTTAGTAGAATTATTAGAACTTAGAGAAGAATCATCGATGAGCGTTATGGAGATTCTAGTGTCGTCCTTTTCTCATGCCTCGAAACCAATGCCTGTCATAAATTAAGGCGACAGACCAAAGTCATTTCCGCCCATCCAAAATGGCCGATTCTGGTACCGGGTCGTCAAAGACCACTAGTAAGAAGGATACATACACTTATGGCACGTGTGAGGTTGATGTGGCGGCCTATCATGACACTTTGAAGGGTGCCAAAGCAAAGAAAAGCACTGTATGGTGGTCACCTTTCACCGTGCTTCTACTCGAGGGTGTTGTACAGCTTATGTGCACCGTCCATGATTGTAAAATTGGTAGTCCATATAGATTACTATCTTATTAAATATAAACTTATCCCAAGCCCAATGAGTGCGTTCTCCAGTTGCCCTTGTCAATTTCTTTCATGGAATGGTTCTGGGGATTTCCTGTCAAGGGCCGGCTTAGGCAAGGCTCTTAATAGCTGCTGCACGCATTAACCAATACTGCAATATTTGCAGGCATGAAAAACATAGAAGACCCTACAATAGAACGTTTCACTAATGTTCTACTTTTTGACTTTGAAATACCTGGGTGATGAGTCTCACCCATTAAAACTCCTATTGACCCCAGTGGGACTTGAACCCACCACCTTCGGATTTGGAATCCGCTGCCCCACCATTGGGCCATGGAGCCGCTGCTCATCGGAATAAAAGTCCTCATCCTGAATACATGCAGAATGCTTGCAACCGCATCATGTGTGTTGACCCATGTGTTGCTGGCAAGGAATGCAGGCCGCAACACTGTGCTGCGGCCATCCTCTGGTTGGAATCCACACATGGGATTTAAAACATACCCGCACATACCTGGGCCGGCTGCTGAATTTCTTTCATGGTACTTTCTTTCTGGGGATTTCCTGTCAAAGGGCCGGCTTAGGCAAAGGCTTTTAGCTACCGCATGCGTGGGCCTTTTGTTCCCTTTTTACGTGACGTGTTCATTGATGGGCATCGCATTGCTTCCTCATGTACTTGCTCATACATGTGCCTATCCTGAATGAAGGAGTTTGGCATCCATATGTCTTTGACGATGGTGCGGTTTGAACCCACACCTATACATACCGAAATGTTTCCTCCCTGAACTAATCCACGGAGTACAGAATTTCTGCACCTTCACTTCTCCGAAAGTGCCCACCTTACGTTGAGCCGGCCTCATCTAGAAGTGCAACCAAAATGTGTGGACACTATTTATGCTTGTAGTGAGGTTTTTAAAAGGTACGCATGTCGCTGGCCAGAGAGACAGACGAGGAAGGAGTCAATTGATACACTTTTTAACCGCTTACAAATGCGCACGCAACCTTACACAGCTGCCCAGCCGGCATCATGATTCCCTACTGTGAGAAACACTGTCATATCCAAGGAAAAAAGCGTTTCGCTACCGGGACTCGAACCCGGGTCTCGAGAGTGAGAATCTCGTATCCTAACCGCCTAGACTATAGCGAATACATGGCCTGGACAACAACGCAATAATTGGTATCAACGCATGGTAAGTATGCGCTGCCCTTGCCGGGCAGCACAACTGGTCGAATCCCACGTGTACGGCTTGCAGGCGCACATGTGTCTACATGGCCTCGCTCGGTAGCCGGCCACATGTAAGAAAGGAAGGCAGACCCATGACATTATGTCAAACATGAAGCACCCATCCCTACTTGTGTATTTCAGGATATGATGACCTAGTCTGGCATAGGGATGCAGCTCTTTTAGAATATAATTTTAGTAGAATTATTAGAACTTAGAGAAGAATCATCGATGAGCGTTTGGGAGATTCTAGTGTCGTCCTTTTCTCATGCCTCGAAACCAATGCCTGTCATAAATTAAGGCGACAGACCAAAGTCATTTCCGCCCATCCAAAATGGCCGATTCTGGTACCGGGTCGTCAAAGACCACTAGTAAGAAGGATACATACACTTATGGCACGTGTGAGGTTGATGTGGCGGCCTATCATGACACTTTGAAGGGTGCCAAAGCAAAGAAAAGCACTGTATGGTGGTCACCTTTCACCGTGCTTCTACTCGAGGGTGTTGTACAGCTTATGTGCACCGTCCATGATTGTAAAATTGGTAGTCCATATAGATTACTATCTTATTAAATATAAACTTATCCCAAGCCCAATGAGTGCGTTCTCCAGTTGCCCTTGTCAATTTCTTTCATGGAATGGTTCTGGGGATTTCCTGTCAAGGGCCGGCTTAGGCAAGGCTCTTAATAGCTGCTGCACGCATTAACCAATACTGCAATATTTGCAGGCATGAAAAACATAGAAGACCCTACAATAGAACGTTTCACTAATGTTCTACTTTTTGACTTTGAAATACCTGGGTGATGAGTCTCACCCATTAAAACTCCTATTGACCCCAGTGGGACTTGAACCAACCTTCGGATTTGGAATCCGCTGCCCCACCATTGGGCCATGGAGCCGCTGCTCATCGGAATAAAAGTCCTCATCCTGAATACATGCAGAATGCTTGCAACCGCATCATGTGTGTTGACCCATGTGTTGCTGGCAAGGAATGCAGGCCGCAACACTGTGCTGCGGCCATCCTCTGGTTGGAATCCACACATGGGATTTAAAACATACCCGCACATACCTGGGCCGGCTGCTGAATTTCTTTCATGGTACTTTCTTTCTGGGGATTTCCTGTCAAAGGGCCGGCTTAGGCAAAGGCTTTTAGCTACCGCATGCGTGGGCCTTTTGTTCCCTTTTTACGTGACGTGTTCATTGATGGGCATCGCATTGCTTCCTCATGTACTTGCTCATACATGTGCCTCTCCTGAATGAAGGAGTTTGGCATCCATATGTCTTTGACGATGGTGCGGTTTGAACCCACACCTATACATACCGAAATGTTTCCTCCCTGAACTAATCCACGGAGTACAGAATTTCTGCACCTTCACTTCTCCGAAAGTGCCCACCTTACGTTGAGCCGGCCTCATCTAGAAGTGCAACCAAAATGTGTGGACACTATTTATGCTTGTAGTGAGGTTTTTAAAAGGTACGCATGTCGCTGGCCAGAGAGACAGACGAGGAAGGAGTCAATTGATACACTTTTTAACCGCTTACAAATGCGCACGCAACCTTACACAGCTGCCCAGCCGGCATCATGATTCCCTACTGTGAGAAACACTGTCATATCCAAGGAAAAAAGCGTTTCGCTACCGGGACTCGAACCCGGGTCTCGAGAGTGAGAATCTCGTATCCTAACCGCCTAGACTATAGCGAATACATGGCCTGGACAACAACGCAATAATTGGTATCAACGCATGGTAAGTATGCGCTGCCCTTGCCGGGCAGCACAACTGGTCGAATCCCACGTGTACGGCTTGCAGGCGCACATGTGTCTACATGGCCTCGCTCGGTAGCCGGCCACATGTAAGAAAGGAAGGCAGACCCATGACATTATGTCAAACATGAAGCACCCATCCCTACTTGTGTATTTCAGGATATGATGACCTAGTCTGGCATAGGGATGCAGCTCTTTTAGAATATAATTTTAGTAGAATTATTAGAACTTAGAGAAGAATCATCGATGAGCGTTTGGGAGATTCTAGTGTCGTCCTTTTCTCATGCCTCGAAACCAATGCCTGTCATAAATTAAGGCGACAGACCAAAGTCATTTCCGCCCATCCAAAATGGCCGATTCTGGTACCGGGTCGTCAAAGACCACTAGTAAGAAGGATACATACACTTATGGCACGTGTGAGGTTGATGTGGCGGCCTATCATGACACTTTGAAGGGTGCCAAAGCAAAGAAAAGCACTGTATGGTGGTCACCTTTCACCGTGCTTCTACTCGAGGGTGTTGTACAGCTTATGTGCACCGTCCATGATTGTAAAATTGGTAGTCCATATAGATTACTATCTTATTAAATATAAACTTATCCCAAGCCCAATGAGTGCGTTCTCCAGTTGCCCTTGTCAATTTCTTTCATGGAATGGTTCTGGGGATTTCCTGTCAAGGGCCGGCTTAGGCAAGGCTCTTAATAGCTGCTGCACGCATTAACCAATACTGCAATATTTGCAGGCATGAAAAACATAGAAGACCCTACAATAGAACGTTTCACTAATGTTCTACTTTTTGACTTTGAAATACCTGGGTGATGAGTCTCACCCATTAAAACTCCTATTGACCCCAGTGGGACTTGAACCAACCTTCGGATTTGGAATCCGCTGCCCCACCATTGGGCCATGGAGCCGCTGCTCATCGGAATAAAAGTCCTCATCCTGAATACATGCAGAATGCTTGCAACCGCATCATGTGTGTTGACCCATGTGTTGCTGGCAAGGAATGCAGGCCGCAACACTGTGCTGCGGCCATCCTCTGGTTGGAATCCACACATGGGATTTAAAACATACCCGCACATACCTGGGCCGGCTGCTGAATTTCTTTCATGGTACTTTCTTTCTGGGGATTTCCTGTCAAAGGGCCGGCTTAGGCAAAGGCTTTTAGCTACCGCATGCGTGGGCCTTTTGTTCCCTTTTTACGTGACGTGTTCATTGATGGGCATCGCATTGCTTCCTCATGTACTTGCTCATACATGTGCCTCTCCTGAATGAAGGAGTTTGGCATCCATATGTCTTTGACGATGGTGCGGTTTGAACCCACACCTATACATACCGAAATGTTTCCTCCCTGAACTAATCCACGGAGTACAGAATTTCTGCACCTTCACTTCTCCGAAAGTGCCCACCTTACGTTGAGCCGGCCTCATCTAGAAGTGCAACCAAAATGTGTGGACACTATTTATGCTTGTAGTGAGGTTTTTAAAAGGTACGCATGTCGCTGGCCAGAGAGACAGACGAGGAAGGAGTCAATTGATACACTTTTTAACCGCTTACAAATGCGCACGCAACCTTACACAGCTGCCCAGCCGGCATCATGATTCCCTACTGTGAGAAACACTGTCATATCCAAGGAAAAAAGCGTTTCGCTACCGGGACTCGAACCCGGGTCTCGAGAGTGAGAATCTCGTATCCTAACCGCCTAGACTATAGCGAATACATGGCCTGGACAACAACGCAATAATTGGTATCAACGCATGGTAAGTATGCGCTGCCCTTGCCGGGCAGCACAACTGGTCGAATCCCACGTGTACGGCTTGCAGGCGCACATGTGTCTACATGGCCTCGCTCGGTAGCCGGCCACATGTAAGAAAGGAAGGCAGACCCATGACATTATGTCAAACATGAAGCACCCATCCCTACTTGTGTATTTCAGGATATGATGACCTAGTCTGGCATAGGGATGCAGCTCTTTTAGAATATAATTTTAGTAGAATTATTAGAACTTAGAGAAGAATCATCGATGAGCGTTTGGGAGATTCTAGTGTCGTCCTTTTCTCATGCCTCGAAACCAATGCCTGTCATAAATTAAGGCGACAGACCAAAGTCATTTCCGCCCATCCAAAATGGCCGATTCTGGTACCGGGTCGTCAAAGACCACTAGTAAGAAGGATACATACACTTATGGCACGTGTGAGGTTGATGTGGCGGCCTATCATGACACTTTGAAGGGTGCCAAAGCAAAGAAAAGCACTGTATGGTGGTCACCTTTCACCGTGCTTCTACTCGAGGGTGTTGTACAGCTTATGTGCACCGTCCATGATTGTAAAATTGGTAGTCCATATAGATTACTATCTTATTAAATATAAACTTATCCCAAGCCCAATGAGTGCGTTCTCCAGTTGCCCTTGTCAATTTCTTTCATGGAATGGTTCTGGGGATTTCCTGTCAAGGGCCGGCTTAGGCAAGGCTCTTAATAGCTGCTGCACGCATTAACCAATACTGCAATATTTGCAGGCATGAAAAACATAGAAGACCCTACAATAGAACGTTTCACTAATGTTCTACTTTTTGACTTTGAAATACCTGGGTGATGAGTCTCACCCATTAAAACTCCTATTGACCCCAGTGGGCCTTGAACCAACCTTCGGATTTGGAATCCGCTGCCCCACCATTGGGCCATGGAGCCGCTGCTCATCGGAATAAAAGTCCTCATCCTGAATACATGCAGAATGCTTGCAACCGCATCATGTGTGTTGACCCATGTGTTGCTGGCAAGGAATGCAGGCCGCAACACTGTGCTGCGGCCATCCTCTGGTTGGAATCCACACATGGGATTTAAAACATACCCGCACATACCTGGGCCGGCTGCTGAATTTCTTTCATGGTACTTTCTTTCTGGGGATTTCCTGTCAAAGGGCCGGCTTAGGCAAAGGCTTTTAGCTACCGCATGCGTGGGCCTTTTGTTCCCTTTTTACGTGACGTGTTCATTGATGGGCATCGCATTGCTTCCTCATGTACTTGCTCATACATGTGCCTCTCCTGAATGAAGGAGTTTGGCATCCATATGTCTTTGACGATGGTGCGGTTTGAAACCCCAACACCATCTACCATGCCGGCACTGATTCCTCCCTGAACTAATCCACGGAGTACAGAATTTCTGCACCTTTACTTCTCCGAAACTGCCCACCTTACGTTGAGCCGGCCTCATCTAGAAGTGCAATCAAAATGTGTGGACACTATTTATGCTTGTAGTGAGGTTTTTAAAAGGTACGCATGTTGCTGGCCAGAGAGACAGACGAGGAAGGAGTCAATTGATACACTTTTTAACCGCTTACAAATGCGCACGCTAGCACAATAGCACAATAGCACAATAGCACAGTATTGCACAATGGCACACTAGCACAATCAATGGCACACTAGCACAATAGCACAATAGCACAACAGCACAATAGCACAATAGCACACACATGGACTAGACTTAACATGCCCACCAACAGTCCGGAGTCCTCACGGTCAAAGTAACACAAGGTTTACGTTTTGCAATTTACAAGTATGAATATTCCAAGTGAGCACATTCGGCGAGCACAGGCGAACCCGGACGGGCCAGCAACCAATGGCATCATCCTAGAGATGCTCGGGCGGTATGATCGGCTGGAATCAGTCATCATAAAGCTCGATAAGGACGTAGGTGTTATTAAGGCCTCCAACGACGATTTGAAGGAACGAGTGCAGCGACTGGAATGCGAGCGCCCCCAAAAGGCGGCGTCCTTCACGGACCGCGGTATTGTCGCCCCAAATGGTTTTCACTATCTGGACGCGGTGGTTATCATTACCGACAACAATGCGACGGAGGAGCTGGTCAGCGACGTGTTATACTCGCTGAAGCTCGTTAGGTCGCGAGAGCCAAAGCTAGTACAGCTCAGCAAGCCGGGGCAATCGGAGCGAGCCACAAAAGCATGGAGAGTGGACATCGACTACAGGGACCGCCTGAAGTTTTTTACGGCGAGCCGCAGCCTCAGGGACCCGCACGGCTTCAGGGTCGACGACGCGCTCACGCGCGCCGGTCAGGCCGAAAGGTCTCGACTGAGAGAAGCGTGGAGGGAGATCAAGGAGCACCAGTGTTTCGCATGCTGGCGCAACGGAGCGGAGCTGTACTACCGGTCCAGCAACGGGACCCCGCTGCAGCCGTACCATCCCAGCAGGGCAGCGAGCGAGGCGGGCAGCTTCGGGGCCACTGAAAATGGCAGGACGCCGGCTGAAGGCAGGGGCGAGGCGCCGCAGTCGGGCGTGGCGGCAGTCAACCGGGCGGCACCGCAGGCAGGTGAAATGAGGGACATCGGGTCAGCAGAGCAGGCAGCAAGGGCGGCGGTTACCGGCATGGAGCAACGGAATACCGGTGCAGCTGAACGGGCGGATGCGGGGACGCTGGCAGGTGCGGTACAGCAGGCAGGCGTGGCGGCAGGCACCGGCACGGCGTCGCGGGCAGGCCAGGCGCCCCCTGCTGTGCAACGGACGATGGCGGCAGCCGCAGCGCTGCCCCCCCCGCCCCCTCCACCACCTCCCCCTCCACCCCCGCGGACGCAACAACCGCAGCAGACACCATCGCCGCCGAAACTTCTTACGTTCGGCAACAAGAACAAAGAACCTCCGGTGGAGCACCTGAGTGCGTCGAAGCCGAAGGCGCCCAAGAACCCGCGCGGCACAGAGCCAGTCGTCGGGCTCGCTTACGCAGCCGCACCCAGCACAATGGACCAGGCGCAACGCTTTCCGCTGGCCCCCCGCGACCCGCGACCCGGACCACTTGGCCGCATCAGCAGGGAGCAAGATGGGTGGAACAGAGTGCTTGCCAGGCGGGGCAGTGCGGAGGAGGAGCGCGGTATGCAGGGGGCGAGCGGCAGCGGGGTTGGACGTGATGGGCAAGCAGCGGGCAACGGCGGCGGGGGGCAGGGAATCGTTGGGGGGGGAGGCCAGGCCGCGGCGGGCACACACACCAACCCGTACACGCATCTGGAGGGGCTGGGTGAGATCGAATTGGAGCAAGCTTAGGATCACGCGAGCCGAGGGTTACGAGTCCTGCTTTGGAATGTGCACGGTCTGTTGGAAGGAGGCGTTTTCAAGCTCGACCGTTTGGGGATAAAAGCCTTTGTGACTAGTCACGACATCATCATCGCTACCGAGGCTCACCTTACGGATTCCATTCCTGATAGCAGTGTGTTCCTCGAGGGCTTTCGCCTTTTGCGAGTGCAGAGATCCAGAGATGCCGTTCGTGCAGACTACGGTGGAGTGGTATTGTACGTGAGGGAGTCAGTCTTCAACGGGGTTACTACTGTTCGCAAGGACAATGACCTCCCAGGGTGTGAGATTCTTTGGGTGCGTATTTGGCTTGCATCGGGGGGCAGTATTTTGTTTGGAGCCTGTTATCTGGCACCCGAGGCGTCAAGAGTTTACCCTTCGGGGGGCCATACATGCACGCAACGCGCATCAGCGGCGGAGACTGTTTTCGCGAGAGTTCAGCAAGGCATTACCGATTTAAGGGAGGAAGGGGAGGACGTGCTGTTGGCAGGTGATTTCAACGCGCGCCTTGCTAGTGCCGAGCGGGAAAGGCACAGGTCTTCACCCGCGGATCTCCCAGCATACGTACACGATGTGGCCGACTCAGAGCAACTAGCTGCACTTCATGAGTTCGTGGGTTTGCCAGGTATCGCAGGGCCTGAAGACCTTGAGGGGGTGCCGAATCGCAAGAGTGAAGACGCCGTCTGCAATTTCTTTGGTCATCAGTTGGGGGCTCTATGCAGGTCGCAAGGCCTGCTCGTGTTTAATGGCCGAGTGCAGGGAGATCGGGATGGAAGGTTGACGTTCCCCAAGGGAAAAGCCGGCGGAAGTATGATTGATCTTTTCGTTGGATCAATTGGTGCTTTTCGTCGCGCCACGTGGATGCGAGTTGGGGAGCTTTTCAGTTTGGACGGGTGGGAACCAACAGACCACCGCCCAGTGACCCTTGTGCTAGATGCTGAAGTCTGTGACCGACCAGGCGCTGCAGGCCCACCACGGAGAAGGCGAGTCGTCTTTGATGCCGCCCGGTACCGGGACTATGCACGTTATTTCGCCGAGGGGTCCCACGCCATGAGTGTTCTCAGTCAGATTGCGGGTGATTTGCAGAATGGCGTATGTGATAGCACGGCAGCCGTGGATCGCATTGGGTCGCTCTTGCAGAAGGTAATGACCCGCGCTTTTGCGGGGCACAGGCCTGCAGGCATGCGACCTGGAGAGGGTATTATCTGGTGGAACGCGGATTGCCAACAGGCCCGTCAGCACATGCTCGTGGCTCGGGCGCAGCTTGGGGCCGGCCGAGTACTGAACAAATCTGGGCCTTTGTGGGTTGCTTTCTGTGAGGCGCGAAGTGCTTTTAACCGCGCGAAATGGCTCGCGCGTGCAGCGTACGATGAGGAGCGGATGCGTGAGTTCGTGACGAAGTGCAGATATGATCAGCGTGCTCTATGGCGTGCTTTGGGCGGGAAGCTTAGGGAGCGTTGTGCTATTGAGGACATACAGGTGTTTCAGGAGCATTTTGCGTCACTTTTGAACGCAGGGGTTGGGGAGACGGGCGTCGAGGGGGCACACCGGCTCCTGAATTATATTACATTTTTAGGGGATAGTCTTGAGAATGGAGTGTGGCAAGCAGCTCGGGCAATCGCGGACAGGAAGGCGCAGGTGGCTAGCATACTAGACGAGCCTTTCTCGTTGGAGGAGGTGGCGCGTGCTGTGGGGAAGCTGCCAAATAGTAAGTCACCGGGACTGGAAAAAGTACCATCGGAGTGCTATCGTTACGCGCGCGTGCGGACTGTTGACGGGGAGGGGCGGCCCGGACCCGAGGTCAACCAGGTCGTTCCGGTGCTCCATGTCTTGTTGGAGCATATCAGGACGTCGGGCGATTTCCCGCAGCAGTTCACGAAGACAGTGGTCACGCCTTTGCTTAAGAAAGGCGATCCGTTGGTGCCGGGGAATTATAGGGGAATCGCAGTAGGAGGGGCGCTGGCAAAGTGCTACGCGGCAGTGCTCCTCGACCGGCTTGTGAGGGCCGGGGAGCAACTGGCTCTACGTCACCCGAGTCAGGCAGGGTTCAGGCGCGGTTTCGGTACCTCGCATCATCTCTTCGTCAAGCAGCATCTCACTACGCGCCATAGGCGTGCTGGGGAGAAGCCATTGATCGTTGTGCAGATTGATTTCGAAAAGGCTTTTGATAAAGTGCCGCGTGAGCACATGTGGCTTCGTCTGCAAGAGAGGGGTGTTGGAGGGCCGATGCTGGCGGCACTGAAGAAAGCGTACGAGAAGGTGTCCATGGTGGTGAAGGTAAATGGGAGTGTGGGAGGGGAGTTTGAGTCACGGCAGGGTGTGAAACAAGGGTGCCCCCTTTCCACCGAGTTGTTTGGGCTCTTCATCGAAACGCTTGCCGACCTGATTGATGTACATGACGTGGTGAACGCTAGAGCGCGTAAGCACGAGACTCCCCTCGTGGGTGGCAAGTGCGTTTCCATCCTGCTGTATGCTGACGACGTTAGTTTGCTTGCGACCTCCCCGGAGCGTATGGTAGAGCTCCTTAATCTTGTCGATCTGTTCTGTGTGGCTTTTGGAATGCGACCCAATGTGTCCAAGTGTGAAAGGTTAGTCTTTGCGTGCAGCGATGATCTGCGGTCTCAAATTAGCACGGCGTGTGATGCGCAACTTCGACTTGCAGGGCAAGCCGTACCAGCCAAGGACAGCGCGCGCTACCTAGGGTTGGTGTACGGGCCCGACCGATCTTTTTGCGCTTGCCGCCAACAATTGTGTGATTCGGCGCGATCTGCCTTGTTTGCTCTAAGTGCCAAGCTTGATAAGTTAAAGTTGTTCTCAGCTGATGTTCGGATGCGGTGTTTCACTACCCAGGTGCACGCCATTCTGTTGTATGGCTGTCAGGCGTGGGGCCCGTTTGTGATAGCAGAAGCGCTCGAAAGGGCTTCTTCTGGGAGGCGTCGTGATAACAACAACCTAGCGGAGGGCCTTTTCGAAGCTTGTTTGCGGGATGATGCGGTTCAACTACAAGTCATTTTTATGCGGCAGATTGTGGGGGCGGCGAGGCCTGCCCAACGGCTGCTGTTTGCCGAAATGGCACAGCTCCCGCTGCAGTACTACATGGCCAAACAGGTTGTTGGTTTCTGGAATCGCGTCCGAAAGCAGGCTGGTTCTCTCGCGTTGGCGGTACTGCGGCAGGAAATACACGACGCACTTAATGACCCAGCTGGGTCTGGCTGGGGTGCTGCAGTGTTGCGGTTGTTAACGTATCTCGAAATCGACATCTGGAGTGGGATGCCGCAGGACGTCAGTGGTTTTGATAACCGCATCGATTGGTTGTTAAGTAAACCACTCCCCGAAGGAACGATTGTGACAGCGCTGAGGGAGCGGTTGATGAGTGGGTGGGAGCACGAGCGTTTAAGTGTACCGCCAGAGGCTTACCCTTCGGACGGGAAACAGCCGGGAGTTCAGATGGCGAAGTATAAGCACTGGATGGGTATGCCCTTTGCGTGGGCAGCGGCAATTATGTGGCCACAGCATGCTAGCGTTTTCATTCCGCGTGCGGCCCACCGCAAACTTTTGCAGTTTCGTTTGTGCTGTTGGGCGGTTGCGGCCAACAGATCGTGAGTGGGCAGAGTTCATGTCCCTAGGACTGAGCGAAAATGTCCCTGCTGCGTTGCGGATGGTCAAATAGAGGACGAGAAGCATGTCCTAATGGAGTGCCCTGCTTATAGTAGCATCCGCGCGGATGAAGGGTTTCCTCAATTCGAGGGTATGGAGGAAGCGATGAGATGGGATCCTCCCCGTTTGGCGAAGATGCTTGAGCGCATTTGGGCCCACCGCAACTCAATTGTCCCCTTTGGCCGCTAGTATCCCCCTCTCCTGCATGGGCGGTGTTTCTACTGTCGTGCTTTTAGGCGTTTTAGTTCCCTTGGGCCCTCGGCTCGTATGGGCTTTTGTTCATGAGAGGGGCACGCACCCCCAACCATGTAACAAACACACACACAAATGCGCACGCATTAAAAGGTACGCATGTTGCTGGCCAGAGAGACAGACGAGGAAGGAGTCAATTGATACACTTTTTAACCGCTTACAAATGCGCACGCAACCTTACACAGCTGCCCAGCCGGCATCATGATTCCCTACTGTGAGAAACACTGTCATATCCAAGGAAAAAAGCGTTTCGCTACCGGCACTCGAACCCGGGTCTCGAGAGTGAGAATCTCGTATCCTAACCGCCTAGACTATAGCGATTACATGGCCTGGACAACAACGCAATAATTGGTATCAACGCATGGTAAGTATGCGCTGCCCTTGCCGGGCAGCACAACTGGTCGAATCCCACGTGTACGGCTTGCAGGCGCACATGTGTCTACATGGCCTCGCTCGGTAGCCGGCCACATGTAAGAAAGGAAGGCAGACCCATGACATTATGTCAAACATGAAGCACCCATCCCTACTTGTGTATTTCAGGATATGATGACCTAGTCTGGCATAGGGATGCAGCTCTTTTAGAATATAATTTTAGTAGAATTATTAGAACTTAGAGAAGAATCATCGATGAGCGTTTGGGAGATTCTAGTGTCGTCCTTTTCTCATGCCTCGAAACCAATGCCTGTCATAAATTAAGGCGACAGACCAAAGTCATTTCCACCCATCCAAAATGGCCGATTCTGGTACCGGGTCGTCAAAGACCACTAGTAAGAAGGATACATACACTTATGGCACGTGTGAGGTTGATGTGGCGGCCTATCATGACACTTTGAAGGGTGCCAAAGCAAAGAAAAGCACTGTATGGTGGTCACCTTTCACCGTGCTTCTACTCGAGGGTGTTGTACAGCTTATGTGCACCGTCCATGATTGTAAAATTGGTAGTCCATGTAGATTACTATCTTATTAAATATAAACTTATCCCAAGCCCAATGAGTGCGTTCTCCAGTTGCCCTTGTCAATTTCTTTCATGGAATGGTTCTGGGGATTTCCTGTCAAGGGCCGGCTTAGGCAAGGCTCTTAATAGCTGCTGCACGCATTAACCAATACTGCAATATTTGCAGGCATGAAAAACATAGAAGACCCTACAATAGAACGTTTCACTAATGTTCTACTTTTTGACTTTGAAATACCTGGGTGATGAGTCTCACCCATTAAAACTCCTATTGACCCCAGTGGGACTTGAACCAACCTTCGGATTTGGAATCCGCTGCCCCACCATTGGGCCATGGAGCCGCTGCTCATCGGAATAAAAGTCCTCATCCTGAATACATGCAGAATGCTTGCAACCGCATCATGTGTGTTGACCCATGTGTTGCTGGCAAGGAATGCAGGCCGCAACACTGTGCTGCGGCCATCCTCTGGTTGGAATCCACACATGGGATTTAAAACATACCCGCACATACCTGGGCCGGCTGCTGAATTTCTTTCATGGTACTTTCTTTCTGGGGATTTCCTGTCAAAGGGCCGGCTTAGGCAAAGGCTTTTAGCTACCGCATGCGTGGGCCTTTTGTTCCCTCTTTACGTGACGTGTTCATTGATGGGCATCGCATTGCTTCCTCATGTACTTGCTCATACATGTGCCTCTCCTGAATGAAGGAGTTTGGCATCCATATGTCTTTGACGATGGTGCGGTTTGAACCCACACCTATACATACCGAAATGTTTCCTCCCTGAACTAATCCACGAAGTACAGAATTTCTGCACCTTTACTTCTCCGAAACTGCCCACCTTACGTTGAGCCGGCCTCATCTAGAAGTGCAATCAAAATGTGTGGACACTATTTATGCTTGTAGTGAGGTTTTTAAAAGGTACGCATGTTGCTGGCCAGAGAGACAGACGAGGAAGGAGTCAATTGATACACTTTTTAACCGCTTACAAATGCGCACGCATTAAAAGGTACGCATGTTGCTGGCCAGAGAGACAGACGAGGAAGGAGTCAATTGATACACTTTTTAACCGCTTACAAATGCGCACGCAACCTTACACAGCTGCCCAGCCGGCATCATGATTCCCTACTGTGAGAAACACTGTCATATCCAAGGAAAAAAGCGTTTCGCTACCGGGACTCGAACCCGGGTCTCGAGAGTGAGAATCTCGTATCCTAACCGCCTAGACTATAGCGAATACATGGCCTGGACAATAACGCAATAATTGGTATCAACGCATGGTAAGTATGCGCTGCCCTTGCCGGGCAGCACAACTGGTCGAATCCCACGTGTACGGCTTGCAGGCGCACATGTGTCTACATGGCCTCGCTCGGTAGCCGGCCACATGTAAGAAAGGAAGGCAGACCCATGACATTATGTCAAACATGAAGCACCCATCCCTACTTGTGTATTTCAGGATATGATGACCTAGTCTGGCATAGGGATGCAGCTCTTTTAGAATATAATTTTAGTAGAATTATTAGAACTTAGAGAAGAATCATCGATGAGCGTTTGGGAGATTCTAGTGTCGTCCTTTTCTCATGCCTCGAAACCAATGCCTGTCATAAATTAAGGCGACAGACCAAAGTCATTTCCGCCCATACAAAATGGCCGATTCTGGTACCGGGTCGTCAAAGACCACTAGTAAGAAGGATACATACACTTATGGCACGTGTGAGGTTGATGTGGCGGCCTATCATGACACTTTGAAGGGTGCCAAAGCAAAGAAAAGCACTGTATGGTGGTCACCTTTCACCGTGCTTCTACTCGAGGGTGTTGTACAGCTTATGTGCACCGTCCATGATTGTAAAATTGGTAGTCCATATAGATTACTATCTTATTAAATATAAACTTATCCCAAGCCCAATGAGTGCGTTCTCCAGTTGCCCTTGTCAATTTCTTTCATGGAATGGTTCTGGGGATTTCCTGTCAAGGGCCGGCTTAGGCAAGGCTCTTAATAGCTGCTGCACGCATTAACCAATACTGCAATATTTGCAGGCATGAAAAACATAATAGAACGTTTCACTAATGTTCTACTTTTTGACTTTGAAATACCTGGGTGATGAGTCTCACCCATTAAAACTCCTATTGACCCCAGTGGGACTTGAACCAACCTTCGGATTTGGAATCCGCTGCCCCACCATTGGGCCATGGAGCCGCTGCTCATCGGAATAAAAGTCCTCATCCTGAATACATGCAGAATGCTTGCAACCGCATCATGTGTGTTGACCCATGTGTTGCTGGCAAGGAATGCAGGCCGCAACACTGTGCTGCGGCCATCCTCTGGTTGGAATCCACACATGGGATTTAAAACATACCCGCACATACCTGGGCCGGCTGCTGAATTTCTTTCATGGTACTTTCTTTCTGGGGATTTCCTGTCAAAGGGCCGGCTTAGGCAAAGGCTTTTAGCTACCGCATGCGTGGGCCTTTTGTTCCCTCTTTACGTGACGTGTTCATTGATGGGCATCGCATTGCTTCCTCATGTACTTGCTCATACATGTGCCTCTCCTGAATGAAGGAGTTTGGCATCCATATGTCTTTGACGATGGTGCGGTTTGAACCCACACCTATACATACCGAAACGTTTCCTCCCTGAACTAATCCACGGAGTACAGAATTTCTGCACCTTTACTTCTCCGAAACTGCCCACCTTACGTGGAGCCGGCCTCATCTAGAAGTGCAATCAAAATGTGTGGACACTATTTATGCTTGTAGTGAGGTTTTTAAAAGGTACGCATGTTGCTGGCCAGAGAGACAGACGAGGAAGGAGTCAATTGATACACTTTTTAACCGCTTACAAATGCGCACGCATTAAAAGGTACGCATGTTGCTGGCCAGAGAGACAGACGAGGAAGGAGTCAATTGATACACTTTTTAACCGCTTACAAATGCGCACGCAACCTTACACAGCTGCCCAGCCGGCATCATGATTCCCTACTGTGAGAAACACTGTCATATCCAAGGAAAAAAGCGTTTCGCTACCGGGACTCGAACCCGGGTCTCGAGAGTGAGAATCTCGTATCCTAACCGCCTAGACTATAGCGAATACATGGCCTGGACAACTACACAATAATCCGTAACAACGCATGGTAAGTATGCGCTGCCCTTGCCGGGCAGCACAACTGGTCGAATCCCACGTGTACGGCTTGCAGGCGCACATGTGTCTACATGGCCTCGCTCGGTAGCCGGCCACATGTAAGAAAGGAAGGCAGACCCATGACATTATGTCAAACATGAAGCACCCATCCCTACTTGTGTATTTCAGGATATGATGACCTAGTCTGGCATAGGGATGCAGCTCTTTTAGAATATAATTTTAGTAGAATTATTAGAACTTAGAGAAGAATCATCGATGAGCGTTTGGGAGATTCTAGTGTCGTCCTTTTCTCATGCCTCGAAACCAATGCCTGTCATAAATTAAGGCGACAGACCAAAGTCATTTCCACCCATCCAAAATGGCCGATTCTGGTACCGGGTCGTCAAAGACCACTAGTAAGAAGGATACATACACTTATGGCACGTGTGAGGTTGATGTGGCGGCCTATCATGACACTTTGAAGGGTGCCAAAGCAAAGAAAAGCACTGTATGGTGGTCACCTTTCACCGTGCTTCTACTCGAGGGTGTTGTACAGCTTATGTGCACCGTCCATGATTGTAAAATTGGTAGTCCATGTAGATTACTATCTTATTAAATATAAACTTATCCCAAGCCCAATGAGTGCGTTCTCCAGTTGCCCTTGTCAATTTCTTTCATGGAATGGTTCTGGGGATTTCCTGTCAAGGGCCGGCTTAGGCAAGGCTCTTAATAGCTGCTGCACGCATTAACCAATACTGCAATATTTGCAGGCATGAAAAACATAGAAGACCCTACAATAGAACGTTTCACTAATGTTCTACTTTTTGACTTTGAAATACCTGGGTGATGAGTCTCACCCATTAAAACTCCTATTGACCCCAGTGGGACTTGAACCAACCTTCGGATTTGGAATCCGCTGCCCCACCATTGGGCCATGGAGCCGCTGCTCATCGGAATAAAAGTCCTCATCCTGAATACATGCAGAATGCTTGCAACCGCATCATGTGTGTTGACCCATGTGTTGCTGGCAAGGAATGCAGGCCGCAACACTGTGCTGCGGCCATCCTCTGGTTGGAATCCACACATGGGATTTAAAACATACCCGCACATACCTGGGCCGGCTGCTGAATTTCTTTCATGGTACTTTCTTTCTGGGGATTTCCTGTCAAAGGGCCGGCTTAGGCAAAGGCTTTTAGCTACCGCATGCGTGGGCCTTTTGTTCCCTCTTTACGTGACGTGTTCATTGATGGGCATCGCATTGCTTCCTCATGTACTTGCTCATACATGTGCCTCTCCTGAATGAAGGAGTTTGGCATCCATATGTCTTTGACGATGGTGCGGTTTGAACCCACACCTATACATACCGAAATGTTTCCTCCCTGAACTAATCCACGGAGTACAGAATTTCTGCACCTTTACTTCTCCGAAACTGCCCACCTTACATTGAGCCGGCCTCATCTAGAAGTGCAATCAAAATGTGTGGACACTATTTATGCTTGTAGTGAGGTTTTTAAAAGGTACGCATGTTGCTGGCCAGAGAGACAGACGAGGAAGGAGTCAATTGATACACTTTTTAACCGCTTACAAATGCGCACGCATTAAAAGGTACGCATGTTGCTGGCCAGAGAGACAGACGAGGAAGGAGTCAATTGATACACTTTTTAACCGCTTACAAATGCGCACGCAACCTTACACAGCTGCCCAGCCGGCATCATGATTCCCTACTGTGAGAAACACTGTCATATCCAAGGAAAAAAGCGTTTCGTTACCGGGACTCGAACCCGGGTCTCGAGAGTGAGAATCTCGTATCCTAACCGCCTAGACTATAGCGAATACATGGCCTGGACAACTACACAATAATCCGTAACAACGCATGGTAAGTATGCGCTGCCCTTGCCGGGCAGCACAACTGGTCGAATCCCACGTGTACGGCTTGCAGGCGCACATGTGTCTACATGGCCTCGCTCGGTAGCCGGCCACATGTAAGAAAGGAAGGCAGACCCATGACATTATGTCAAACATGAAGCACCCATCCCTACTTGTGTATTTCAGGATATGATGACCTAGTCTGGCATAGGGATGCAGCTCTTTTAGAATATAATTTTAGTAGAATTATTAGAACTTAGAGAAGAATCATCGATGAGCGTTTGGGAGATTCTAGTGTCGTCCTTTTCTCATGCCTCGAAACCAATGCCTGTCATAAATTAAGGCGACAGACCAAAGTCATTTCCACCCATCCAAAATGGCCGATTCTGGTACCGGGTCGTCAAAGACCACTAGTAAGAAGGATACATACACTTATGGCACGTGTGAGGTTGATGTGGCGGCCTATCATGACACTTTGAAGGGTGCCAAAGCAAAGAAAAGCACTGTATGGTGGTCACCTTTCACCGTGCTTCTACTCGAGGGTGTTGTACAGCTTATGTGCACCGTCCATGATTGTAAAATTGGTAGTCCATGTAGATTACTATCTTATTAAATATAAACTTATCCCAAGCCCAATGAGTGCGTTCTCCAGTTGCCCTTGTCAATTTCTTTCATGGAATGGTTCTGGGGATTTCCTGTCAAGGGCCGGCTTAGGCAAGGCTCTTAATAGCTGCTGCACGCATTAACCAATACTGCAATATTTGCAGGCATGAAAAACATAGAAGACCCTACAATAGAACGTTTCACTAATGTTCTACTTTTTGACTTTGAAATACCTGGGTGATGAGTCTCACCCATTAAAACTCCTATTGACCCCAGTGGGACTTGAACCAACCTTCGGATTTGGAATCCGCTGCCCCACCATTGGGCCATGGAGCCGCTGCTCATCGGAATAAAAGTCCTCATCCTGAATACATGCAGAATGCTTGCAACCGCATCATGTGTGTTGACCCATGTGTTGCTGGCAAGGAATGCAGGCCGCAACACTGTGCTGCGGCCATCCTCTGGTTGGAATCCACACATGGGATTTAAAACATACCCGCACATACCTGGGCCGGCTGCTGAATTTCTTTCATGGTACTTTCTTTCTGGGGATTTCCTGTCAAAGGGCCGGCTTAGGCAAAGGCTTTTAGCTACCGCATGCGTGGGCCTTTTGTTCCCTCTTTACGTGACGTGTTCATTGATGGGCATCGCATTGCTTCCTCATGTACTTGCTCATACATGTGCCTCTCCTGAATGAAGGAGTTTGGCATCCATATGTCTTTGACGATGGTGCGGTTTGAACCCACACCTATACATACCGAAATGTTTCCTCCCTGAACTAATCCACGGAGTACAGAATTTCTGCACCTTTACTTCTCCGAAACTGCCCACCTTACATTGAGCCGGCCTCATCTAGAAGTGCAATCAAAATGTGTGGACACTATTTATGCTTGTAGTGAGGTTTTTAAAAGGTACGCATGTTGCTGGCCAGAGAGACAGACGAGGAAGGAGTCAATTGATACACTTTTTAACCGCTTACAAATGCGCACGCATTAAAAGGTACGCATGTTGCTGGCCAGAGAGACAGACGAGGAAGGAGTCAATTGATACACTTTTTAACCGCTTACAAATGCGCACGCAACCTTACACAGCTGCCCAGCCGGCATCATGATTCCCTACTGTGAGAAACACTGTCATATCCAAGGAAAAAAGCGTTTCGTTACCGGGACTCGAACCCGGGTCTCGAGAGTGAGAATCTCGTATCCTAACCGCCTAGACTATAGCGAATACATGGCCTGGACAACTACACAATAATCCGTAACAACGCATGGTAAGTATGCGCTGCCCTTGCCGGGCAGCACAACTGGTCGAATCCCACGTGTACGGCTTGCAGGCGCACATGTGTCTACATGGCCTCGCTCGGTAGCCGGCCACATGTAAGAAAGGAAGGCAGACCCATGACATTATGTCAAACATGAAGCACCCATCCCTACTTGTGTATTTCAGGATATGATGACCTAGTCTGGCATAGGGATGCAGCTCTTTTAGAATATAATTTTAGTAGAATTATTAGAACTTAGAGAAGAATCATCGATGAGCGTTTGGGAGATTCTAGTGTCGTCCTTTTCTCATGCCTCGAAACCAATGCCTGTCATAAATTAAGGCGACAGACCAAAGTCATTTCCACCCATCCAAAATGGCCGATTCTGGTACCGGGTCGTCAAAGACCACTAGTAAGAAGGATACATACACTTATGGCACGTGTGAGGTTGATGTGGCGGCCTATCATGACACTTTGAAGGGTGCCAAAGCAAAGAAAAGCACTGTATGGTGGTCACCTTTCACCGTGCTTCTACTCGAGGGTGTTGTACAGCTTATGTGCACCGTCCATGATTGTAAAATTGGTAGTCCATGTAGATTACTATCTTATTAAATATAAACTTATCCCAAGCCCAATGAGTGCGTTCTCCAGTTGCCCTTGTCAATTTCTTTCATGGAATGGTTCTGGGGATTTCCTGTCAAGGGCCGGCTTAGGCAAGGCTCTTAATAGCTGCTGCACGCATTAACCAATACTGCAATATTTGCAGGCATGAAAAACATAGAAGACCCTACAATAGAACGTTTCACTAATGTTCTACTTTTTGACTTTGAAATACCTGGGTGATGAGTCTCACCCATTAAAACTCCTATTGACCCCAGTGGGACTTGAACCAACCTTCGGATTTGGAATCCGCTGCCCCACCATTGGGCCATGGAGCCGCTGCTCATCGGAATAAAAGTCCTCATCCTGAATACATGCAGAATGCTTGCAACCGCATCATGTGTGTTGACCCATGTGTTGCTGGCAAGGAATGCAGGCCGCAACACTGTGCTGCGGCCATCCTCTGGTTGGAATCCACACATGGGATTTAAAACATACCCGCACATACCTGGGCCGGCTGCTGAATTTCTTTCATGGTACTTTCTTTCTGGGGATTTCCTGTCAAAGGGCCGGCTTAGGCAAAGGCTTTTAGCTACCGCATGCGTGGGCCTTTTGTTCCCTCTTTACGTGACGTGTTCATTGATGGGCATCGCATTGCTTCCTCATGTACTTGCTCATACATGTGCCTCTCCTGAATGAAGGAGTTTGGCATCCATATGTCTTTGACGATGGTGCGGTTTGAACCCACACCTATACATACCGAAATGTTTCCTCCCTGAACTAATCCACGGAGTACAGAATTTCTGCACCTTTACTTCTCCGAAACTGCCCACCTTACGTTGAGCCGGCCTCATCTAGAAGTGCAATCAAAATGTGTGGACACTATTTATGCTTGTAGTGAGGTTTTTAAAAGGTACGCATGTTGCTGGCCAGAGAGACAGACGAGGAAGGAGTCAATTGATACACTTTTTAACCGCTTACAAATGCGCACGCATTAAAAGGTACGCATGTTGCTGGCCAGAGAGACAGACGAGGAAGGAGTCAATTGATACACTTTTTAACCGCTTACAAATGCGCACGCAACCTTACACAGCTGCCCAGCCGGCATCATGATTCCCTACTGTGAGAAACACTGTCATATCCAAGGAAAAAAGCGTTTCGCTACCGGGACTCGAACCCGGGTCTCGAGAGTGAGAATCTCGTATCCTAACCGCCTAGACTATAGCGAATACATGGCCTGGACAACTACACAATAATCCGTAACAACGCATGGTAAGTATGCGCTGCCCTTGCCGGGCAGCACAACTGGTCGAATCCCACGTGTACGGCTTGCAGGCGCACATGTGTCTACATGGCCTCGCTCGGTAGCCGGCCACATGTAAGAAAGGAAGGCAGACCCATGACATTATGTCAAACATGAAGCACCCATCCCTACTTGTGTATTTCAGGATATGATGACCTAGTCTGGCATAGGGATGCAGCTCTTTTAGAATATAATTTTAGTAGAATTATTAGAACTTAGAGAAGAATCATCGATGAGCGTTTGGGAGATTCTAGTGTCGTCCTTTTCTCATGCCTCGAAACCAATGCCTGTCATAAATTAAGGCGACAGACCAAAGTCATTTCCGCCCATCCAAAATGGCCGATTCTGGTACCGGGTCGTCAAAGACCACTAGTAAGAAGGATACATACACTTATGGCACGTGTGAGGTTGATGTGGCGGCCTATCATGACACTTTGAAGGGTGCCAAAGCAAAGAAAAGCACTGTATGGTGGTCACCTTTCACCGTGCTTCTACTCGAGGGTGTTGTACAGCTTATGTGCACCGTCCATGATTGTAAAATTGGTAGTCCATATAGATTACTATCTTATTAAATATAAACTTATCCCAAGCCCAATGAGTGCGTTCTCCAGTTGCCCTTGTCAATTTCTTTCATGGAATGGTTCTGGGGATTTCCTGTCAAGGGCCGGCTTAGGCAAGGCTCTTAATAGCTGCTGCACGCATTAACCAATACTGCAATATTTGCAGGCATGAAAAACATAGAAGACCCTACAATAGAACGTTTCACTAATGTTCTACTTTTTGACTTTGAAATACCTGGGTGATGAGTCTCACCCATTAAAACTCCTATTGACCCCAGTGGGACTTGAACCAACCTTCGGATTTGGAATCCGCTGCCCCACCATTGGGCCATGGAGCCGCTGCTCATCGGAATAAAAGTCCTCATCCTGAATACATGCAGAATGCTTGCAACCGCATCATGTGTGTTGACCCATGTGTTGCTGGCAAGGAATGCAGGCCGCAACACTGTGCTGCGGCCATCCTCTGGTTGGAATCCACACATGGGATTTAAAACATACCCGCACATACCTGGGCCGGCTGCTGAATTTCTTTCATGGTACTTTCTTTCTGGGGATTTCCTGTCAAAGGGCCGGCTTAGGCAAAGGCTTTTAGCTACCGCATGCGTGGGCCTTTTGTTCCCTTTTTACGTGACGTGTTCATTGATGGGCATCGCATTGCTTCCTCATGTACTTGCTCATACATGTGCCTCTCCTGAATGAAGGAGTTTGGCATCCATATGTCTTTGACGATGGTGCGGTTTGAACCCACACCTATACATACCGAAATGTTTCCTCCCTGAACTAATCCACGGAGTACAGAATTTCTGCACCTTTACTTCTCCGAAAGTGCCCACCTTACGTTGAGCCGGCCTCATCTAGAAGTGCAATCAAAATGTGTGGACACTATTTATGCTTGTAGTGAGGTTTTTAAAAGGTACGCATGTCGCTGGCCAGAGAGACAGACGAGGAAGGAGTCAATTGATACACTTTTTAACCGCTTACAAATGCGCACGCAACCTTACACAGCTGCCCAGCCGGCATCATGATTCCCTACTGTGAGAAACACTGTCATATCCAAGGAAAAAAGCGTTTCGCTACCGGGACTCGAACCCGGGTCTCGTGAGTGAGAATCTCGTATCCTAACCGCCTAGACTATAGCGAATACATGGCCTGGACAACTACACAATAATCCGTAACAACGCATGGTAAGTATGCGCTGCCCTTGCCGGGCAGCACAACTGGTCGAATCCCACGTGTACGGCTTGCAGGCGCACATGTGTCTACATGGCCTCGCTCGGTAGCCGGCCACATGTAAGAAAGGAAGGCAGACCCATGACATTATGTCAAACATGAAGCACCCATCCCTACTTGTGTATTTCAGGATATGATGACCTAGTCTGGCATGGCATAGGGATGCAGCTCTTTTAGAATATAATTTTAGTAGAATTATTAGAACTTAGAGAAGAATCATCGATGAGCGTTTGGGAGATTCTAGTGTCGTCCTTTTCTCATGCCTCGAAACCAATGCCTGTCATAAATTAAGGCGACAGACCAAAGTCATTTCCGCCCATCCAAAATGGCCGATTCTGGTACCGGGTCGTCAAAGACCACTAGTAAGAAGGATACATACACTTATGGCACGTGTGAGGTTGATGTGGCGGCCTATCATGACACTTTGAAGGGTGCCAAAGCAAAGAAAAGCACTGTATGGTGGTCACCTTTCACCGTGCTTCTACTCGAGGGTGTTGTACAGCTTATGTGCACCGTCCATGATTGTAAAATTGGTAGTCCATATAGATTACTATCTTATTAAATATAAACTTATCCCAAGCCCAATGAGTGCGTTCTCCAGTTGCCCTTGTCAATTTCTTTCATGGAATGGTTCTGGGGATTTCCTGTCAAGGGCCGGCTTAGGCAAGGCTCTTAATAGCTGCTGCACGCATTAACCAATACTGCAATATTTGCAGGCATGAAAAACATAGAAGACCCTACAATAGAACGTTTCACTAATGTTCTACTTTTTGACTTTGAAATACCTGGGTGATGAGTCTCACCCATTAAAACTCCTATTGACCCCAGTGGGACTTGAACCAACCTTCGGATTTGGAATCCGCTGCCCCACCATTGGGCCATGGAGCCGCTGCTCATCGGAATAAAAGTCCTCATCCTGAATACATGCAGAATGCTTGCAACCGCATCATGTGTGTTGACCCATGTGTTGCTGGCAAGGAATGCAGGCCGCAACACTGTGCTGCGGCCATCCTCTGGTTGGAATCCACACATGGGATTTAAAACATACCCGCACATACCTGGGCCGGCTGCTGAATTTCTTTCATGGTACTTTCTTTCTGGGGATTTCCTGTCAAAGGGCCGGCTTAGGCAAAGGCTTTTAGCTACCGCATGCGTGGGCCTTTTGTTCCCTTTTTACGTGACGTGTTCATTGATGGGCATCGCATTGCTTCCTCATGTACTTGCTCATACATGTGCCTCTCCTGAATGAAGGAGTTTGGCATCCATATGTCTTTGACGATGGTGCGGTTTGAACCCACACCTATACATACCGAAATGTTTCCTCCCTGAACTAATCCACGGAGTACAGAATTTCTGCACCTTTACTTCTCCGAAACTGCCCACCTTACGTTGAGCCGGCCTCATCTAGAAGTGCAATCAAAATGTGTGGACACTATTTATGCTTGTAGTGAGGTTTTTAAAAGGTACGCATGTCGCTGGCCAGAGAGACAGACGAGGAAGGAGTCAATTGATACACTTTTTAACCGCTTACAAATGCGCACGCATTAAAAGGTACGCATGTTGCTGGCCAGAGAGACAGACGAGGAAGGAGTCAATTGATACACTTTTTAACCGCTTACAAATGCGCACGCAACCTTACACAGCTGCCCAGCCGGCATCATGATTCCCTACTGTGAGAAACACTGTCATATCCAAGGAAAAAAGCGTTTCGCTACCGGGACTCGAACCCGGGTCTCGAGAGTGAGAATCTCGTATCCTAACCGCCTAGACTATAGCGAATACATGGCCTGGACAACTACACAATAATCCGTAACAACGCATGGTAAGTATGCGCTGCCCTTGCCGGGCAGCACAACTGGTCGAATCCCACGTGTACGGCTTGCAGGCGCACATGTGTCTACATGGCCTCGCTCGGTAGCCGGCCACATGTAAGAAAGGAAGGCAGACCCATGACATTATGTCAAACATGAAGCACCCATCCCTACTTGTGTATTTCAGGATATGATGACCTAGTCTGGCATAGGGATGCAGCTCTTTTAGAATATAATTTTAGTAGAATTATTAGAACTTAGAGAAGAATCATCGATGAGCGTTTGGGAGATTCTAGTGTCGTCCTTTTCTCATGCCTCGAAACCAATGCCTGTCATAAATTAAGGCGACAGACCAAAGTCATTTCCGCCCATCCAAAATGGCCGATTCTGGTACCGGGTCGTCAAAGACCACTAGTAAGAAGGATACATACACTTATGGCACGTGTGAGGTTGATGTGGCGGCCTATCATGACACTTTGAAGGGTGCCAAAGCAAAGAAAAGCACTGTATGGTGGTCACCTTTCACCGTGCTTCTACTCGAGGGTGTTGTACAGCTTATGTGCACCGTCCATGATTGTAAAATTGGTAGTCCATATAGATTACTATCTTATTAAATATAAACTTATCCCAAGCCCAATGAGTGCGTTCTCCAGTTGCCCTTGTCAATTTCTTTCATGGAATGGTTCTGGGGATTTCCTGTCAAGGGCCGGCTTAGGCAAGGCTCTTAATAGCTGCTGCACGCATTAACCAATACTGCAATATTTGCAGGCATGAAAAACATAGAAGACCCTACAATAGAACGTTTCACTAATGTTCTACTTTTTGACTTTGAAATACCTGGGTGATGAGTCTCACCCATTAAAACTCCTATTGACCCCAGTGGGACTTGAACCCACAACCTTCGGATTTGGAATCCGCTGCCCCACCATTGGGCCATGGAGCCGCTGCTCATCGGAATAAAAGTCCTCATCCTGAATACATGCAGAATGCTTGCAACCGCATCATGTGTGTTGACCCATGTGTTGCTGGCAAGGAATGCAGGCCGCAACACTGTGCTGCGGCCATCCTCTGGTTGGAATCCACACATGGGATTTAAAACATACCCGCACATACCTGGGCCGGCTGCTGAATTTCTTTCATGGTACTTTCTTTCTGGGGATTTCCTGTCAAAGGGCCGGCTTAGGCAAAGGCTTTTAGCTACCGCATGCGTGGGCCTTTTGTTCCCTTTTTACGTGACGTGTTCATTGATGGGCATCGCATTGCTTCCTCATGTACTTGCTCATACATGTGCCTCTCCTGAATGAAGGAGTTTGGCATCCATATGTCTTTGACGATGGTGCGGTTTGAACCCACACCTATACATACCGAAATGTTTCCTCCCTGAACTAATCCACGGAGTACAGAATTTCTGCACCTTCACTTCTCCGAAAGTGCCCACCTTACGTTGAGCCGGCCTCATCTAGAAGTGCAACCAAAATGTGTGGACACTATTTATGCTTGTAGTGAGGTTTTTAAAAGGTACGCATGTCGCTGGCCAGAGAGACAGACGAGGAAGGAGTCAATTGATACACTTTTTAACCGCTTACAAATGCGCACGCAACCTTACACAGCTGCCCAGCCGGCATCATGATTCCCTACTGTGAGAAACACTGTCATATCCAAGGAAAAAAGCGTTTCGCTACCGGGACTCGAACCCGGGTCTCGTGAGTGAGAATCTCGTATCCTAACCGCCTAGACTATAGCGAATACATGGCCTGGACAACTACACAATAATCCGTAACAACGCATGGTAAGTATGCGCTGCCCTTGCCGGGCAGCACAACTGGTCGAATCCCACGTGTACGGCTTGCAGGCGCACATGTGTCTACATGGCCTCGCTCGGTAGCCGGCCACATGTAAGAAAGGAAGGCAGACCCATGACATTATGTCAAACATGAAGCACCCATCCCTACTTGTGTATTTCAGGATATGATGACCTAGTCTGGCATGGCATAGGGATGCAGCTCTTTTAGAATATAATTTTAGTAGAATTATTAGAACTTAGAGAAGAATCATCGATGAGCGTTTAGGAGATTCTAGTGTCGTCCTTTTCTCATGCCTCGAAACCAATGCCTGTCATAAATTAAGGCGACAGACCAAAGTCATTTCCGCCCATCCAAAATGGCCGATTCTGGTACCGGGTCGTCAAAGACCACTAGTAAGAAGGATACATACACTTATGGCACGTGTGAGGTTGATGTGGCGGCCTATCATGACACTTTGAAGGGTGCCAAAGCAAAGAAAAGCACTGTATGGTGGTCACCTTTCACCGTGCTTCTACTCGAGGGTGTTGTACAGCTTATGTGCACCGTCCATGATTGTAAAATTGGTAGTCCATATAGATTACTATCTTATTAAATATAAACTTATCCCAAGCCCAATGAGTGCGTTCTCCAGTTGCCCTTGTCAATTTCTTTCATGGAATGGTTCTGGGGATTTCCTGTCAAGGGCCGGCTTAGGCAAGGCTCTTAATAGCTGCTGCACGCATTAACCAATACTGCAATATTTGCAGGCATGAAAAACATAGAAGACCCTACAATAGAACGTTTCACTAATGTTCTACTTTTTGACTTTGAAATACCTGGGTGATGAGTCTCACCCATTAAAACTCCTATTGACCCCAGTGGGACTTGAACCCACAACCTTCGGATTTGGAATCCGCTGCCCCACCATTGGGCCATGGAGCCGCTGCTCATCGGAATAAAAGTCCTCATCCTGAATACATGCAGAATGCTTGCAACCGCATCATGTGTGTTGACCCATGTGTTGCTGGCAAGGAATGCAGGCCGCAACACTGTGATGCGGCCATCCTCTGGTTGGAATCCACACATGGGATTTAAAACATACCCGCACATACCTGGGCCGGCTGCTGAATTTCTTTCATGGTACTTTCTTTCTGGGGATTTCCTGTCAAAGGGCCGGCTTAGGCAAAGGCTTTTAGCTACCGCATGCGTGGGCCTTTTGTTCCCTTTTTACGTGACGTGTTCATTGATGGGCATCGCATTGCTTCCTCATGTACTTGCTCATACATGTGCCTCTCCTGAATGAAGGAGTTTGGCATCCATATGTCTTTGACGATGGTGCGGTTTGAACCCACACCTATACATACCGAAATGTTTCCTCCCTGAACTAATCCACGGAGTACAGAATTTCTGCACCTTCACTTCTCCGAAAGTGCCCACCTTACGTTGAGCCGGCCTCATCTAGAAGTGCAACCAAAATGTGTGGACACTATTTATGCTTGTAGTGAGGTTTTTAAAAGGTACGCATGTCGCTGGCCAGAGAGACAGACGAGGAAGGAGTCAATTGATACACTTTTTAACCGCTTACAAATGCGCACGCAACCTTACACAGCTGCCCAGCCGGCATCATGATTCCCTACTGTGAGAAACACTGTCATATCCAAGGAAAAAAGCGTTTCGCTACCGGGACTCGAACCCGGGTCTCGAGAGTGAGAATCTCGTATCCTAACCGCCTAGACTATAGCGAATACATGGCCTGGACAACTACACAATAATCCGTAACAACGCATGGTAAGTATGCGCTGCCCTTGCCGGGCAGCACAACTGGTCGAATCCCACGTGTACGGCTTGCAGGCGCACATGTGTCTACATGGCCTCGCTCGGTAGCCGGCCACATGTAAGAAAGGAAGGCAGACCCATGACATTATGTCAAACATGAAGCACCCATCCCTACTTGTGTATTTCAGGATATGATGACCTAGTCTGGCATGGCATAGGGATGCAGCTCTTTTAGAATATAATTTTAGTAGAATTATTAGAACTTAGAGAAGAATCATCGATGAGCGTTTAGGAGATTCTAGTGTCGTCCTTTTCTCATGCCTCGAAACCAATGCCTGTCATAAATTAAGGCGACAGACCAAAGTCATTTCCGCCCATCCAAAATGGCCGATTCTGGTACCGGGTCGTCAAAGACCACTAGTAAGAAGGATACATACACTTATGGCACGTGTGAGGTTGATGTGGCGGCCTATCATGACACTTTGAAGGGTGCCAAAGCAAAGAAAAGCACTGTATGGTGGTCACCTTTCACCGTGCTTCTACTCGAGGGTGTTGTACAGCTTATGTGCACCGTCCATGATTGTAAAATTGGTAGTCCATATAGATTACTATCTTATTAAATATAAACTTATCCCAAGCCCAATGAGTGCGTTCTCCAGTTGCCCTTGTCAATTTCTTTCATGGAATGGTTCTGGGGATTTCCTGTCAAGGGCCGGCTTAGGCAAGGCTCTTAATAGCTGCTGCACGCATTAACCAATACTGCAATATTTGCAGGCATGAAAAACATAGAAGACCCTACAATAGAACGTTTCACTAATGTTCTACTTTTTGACTTTGAAATACCTGGGTGATGAGTCTCACCCATTAAAACTCCTATTGACCCCAGTGGGCCTTGAACCAACCTTCGGATTTGGAATCCGCTGCCCCACCATTGGGCCATGGAGCCGCTGCTCATCGGAATAAAAGTCCTCATCCTGAATACATGCAGAATGCTTGCAACCGCATCATGTGTGTTGACCCATGTGTTGCTGGCAAGGAATGCAGGCCGCAACACTGTGCTGCGGCCATCCTCTGGTTGGAATCCACACATGCGATTTAAAACATACCCGCACATACCTGGGCCGGCTGCTGAATTTCTTTCATGGTACTTTCTTTCTGGGGATTTCCTGTCAAAGGGCCGGCTTAGGCAAAGGCTTTTAGCTACCGCATGCGTGGGCCTTTTGTTCCCTTTTTACGTGACGTGTTCATTGATGGGCATCGCATTGCTTCCTCATGTACTTGCTCATACATGTGCCTATCCTGAATGAAGGAGTTTGGCATCCATATGTCTTTGACGATGGTGCGGTTTGAACCCACACCTATACATACCGAAATGTTTCCTCCCTGAACTAATCCACGGAGTACAGAATTTCTGCACCTTTACTTCTCCGAAAGTGCCCACCTTACGTTGAGCCGGCCTCATCTAGAAGTGCAATCAAAATGTGTGGACACTATTTATGCTTGTAGTGAGGGTTTTAAAAGGTACGCATGTCGCTGGCCAGAGAGACAGACGAGGAAGGAGTCAATTGATACCTTTTTTAACCGCTTACAAATGCGCACGCAACCGTACACAGCTGCCCAGCCGGCATCATGATTCCCTACTGTGAGAAACACTGTCATATCCAAGGAAAAAAGCGTTTCGCTGCCCTTGCCGGGCAGCACAACTGGTCGAATCCCACGTGTACGGCTTGCAGGCGCACATGTGTCTACATGGCCTCGCTCGGTAGCCGGCCACATGTAAGAAAGGAAGGCAGACCCATGACATTATGTCGTACATGAAGCACCCATCCCTACTTGTGTATTTCAGGATATGATGACCTAGTCTGGCATAGGGATGCAGCTCTTTTAGAATATAATTTTAGTAGAATTATTAGAACTTAGAGAAGAATCATCGATGAGCGTTTAGGAGATTCTAGTATCGTCCTTTTCTCATGCCTCGAAACCAATGCCTGTCATCACTAAAAGACAGAAGTTCGGGCCCGAACGTTTAGAGGGCCCTGTGCCCACTTAATGGCCGCTGCCGGACCCAGGCCTGCACCGTTTGTCGCCGGACGTTTTCCGTAATAATCCTTACTAGTTAAGGTGTGTACTATAAAACAAATTGTAATGAATGCGGGTTCAATTTTAGCCAGGGTTTGAGTACAAACGTGACCGAGCCGTCCGCCAGGACCACCGATCGTACCCCTACCGGAAAATGGTCATCTCCAGTCGCCAATTCATGCCAATAGCCCAGCGCCCCACAACCTCGTCTTATGAACACACAATACGGTAGAATCGTGGCGAAGCGGGCGTGCAATTCACTAATGGAACGTAAATGGCGGTCATGGGAGTCCGTCCACACCCACGGCCACCCCTACCCCATGCTGAGCCTAAGGGTAAATGCCAACGCAAGCCCTTTCACGTCCGAAAGCTCTAAGCGCCTCCCGCGCATACCAAAAGTAGCTGCTGTGTGGGGAAAATCATGTACAATGGGCGCCGTCGCAAGAAAAGGACTCCTACGTGAACAGCGTCTCTTGGACTAAACGCCCTGCTCAGAGCCAAGAGCTGCGGCTGCACTTCAGGCCACGTACGGCGCTTTGCTCGCATACCCCTGTGGCCTTATGTTGGTTAGACCAGTACGACGGATGCGCATTGAGCCTAGGAGCCACGCACGCTTTGCAGATTTAAAAAATTCGATAGAGAAAAGGAGTTCAGGCAGGTCAAGTGCCTGGGGGTGTGGAACGGTGTGCAGTTTGAGCCCGAACTTCTGTCTTTTAGTGCATAAATTAAGGCGACAGACCAAAGTCATTTCCGCCCATCCAAAATGGCCGATTCTGGTACCGGGTCGTCAAAGACCACTAGTAAGAAGGATACATACACTTATGGCACGTGTGAGGTTGATGTGGCGGCCTATCATGACACTTTGAAGGGTGCCAAAGCAAAGAAAAGCACTGTATGGTGGTCACCTTTCACCGTGCTTCTACTCGAGGGTATGCACCGTCCATGATTGTAAAATTGGTAGTCCATATAGATTACTATCTTATTAAATATAAACTTATCCCAAGCCCAATGAGTGCGTTCTCCAGTTGCCCTTGTCAATTTCTTTCATGGAATGGTTCTGGGGATTTCCTGTCAAGGGCCGGCTTAGGCAAGGCTCTTATTAGCTGCTGCACGCATTAACCAATACTGCAATATTTGCAGGCATGAAAAACATAGAAGACCCTACAATAGAACGTTTCACTAATGTTCTACTTTTTGACTTTGAAATACCTGGGTGATGAGTCTCACCCATTAAAACCCCTCTTGACCCCAGTGGGACTTGAACCCACAACCTTCGGATTTGGAATCCGCTGCCCCACCATTGGGCCATGGAGCCGCTGCTCATCGAAGGAAAAGTCCTCATCCTGAATACATGCAGAATAGTTGCAACCGCATCATGTGTGTTGACCCATGTGTTGCTGGCAAGGAATGCATGCCGCAACACTGTGCTGCGGCCATCCTCTGGTTGGAATGCACACATGCGATTTAAAACATACCCGCACATACCTGGGCCGGCTGCTGAATTTCTTTCATGGTACTTTCTTTCTGGGGATTTCCTGTCAAAGGGCCGGCTTAGACAAAGGCTTTTAGCTACCGCATGCGTGGGCCTTTTGTTCCCTTTTTACGTGACGTGTTCATTGATGGGCATCGCATTGCTTCCTCATGTACTTGCTCATACATGTGCCTATCCTGAATGAAGGAGTTTGGCATCCATATGTCTTTGACGATGGTGCGGTTTGAACCCACACCTATACATACTGAAATGTTTCCTCCCTGAACTAATCCACGGAGTACAGAATTTCTGCACCTTTACTTCTCCGAAACTGCCCACCTTACGTTGAGCGGGCCTCATCTAGAAGTGCAATCAAAAGGTGTGGACACTATTTATGCTTGTAGTGAGGGTTTTAAAAGGTACGCATGTCGCTGGCCAGAGAGACAGACGAGGAAGGAGTCAATGGATACACTTTTTAACCGCTTACAAATGCGCACGCAACCGTACACAGCTGCCCAGCCGGCATCATGATTCCCTACTGTGAGAAACACTGTTATATCCAAGGAAAAAGCGTTTCGCTACCGGTACTCGAACCCGGGTCTCGAGAGTGAGAATCTCGTATCCTAACCGCCTAGAGTATAGCGAATACATGGCCTGGACAACTACACAATAATTCGTAACAACGCATGGTAAGTATGCGCTGCCCTTGCCGGGCAGCACAACTGGTCGAATCCCACGTGTACGGCTTGCAGGCGCACATGTGTCTACATGGCCTCGCTCGGTAGCCGGCCACATGTAAGAAAGGAAGGCAGACCCATGACATTATGTCGTACATGAAGCACCCATCCCTACTTGTGTATTTCAGGATATGATGACCTAGTCTGGCATAGGGATGCAGCTCTTTTAGAATATAATTTTAGTAGAATTATTAGAACTTAGAGAAGAATCATCGATGAGCGTTTAGGAGATTCTAGTGTCGTCCTTTTCTCATGCCTCGAAACCAATGCCTGTCATCACTAAAAGACAGAAGTTCGGGCCCGAACGTTTAGAGGGCCCTGTGCCCACTTAATGGCCGCTGCCGGACCCAGGCCTGCACCGTTTGTCGCCGGACGTTTTCCGTAATAATCCTTACTAGTTAAGGTGTGTACTATAAAACAAATTGTAATGAATGCGGGTTCAATTTTAGCCAGGGTTTGAGTACAAACGTGACCGAGCCGTCCGCCAGGACCACCGATCGTACCCCTACCGGAAAATGGTCATCTCCAGTCGCCAATTCATGCCAATAGCCCAGCGCCCCACAACCTCGTCTTATGAACACACAATACGGTAGAATCGTGGCGAAGCGGGCGTGCAATTCACTAATGGAACGTAAATGGCGGTCATGGGAGTCCGTCCACACCCACGGCCACCCCTACCCCATGCTGAGCCTAAGGGTAAATGCCAACGCAAGCCCTTTCACGTCCGAAAGCTCTAAGCGCCTCCCGCGCATACCAAAAGTAGCTGCTGTGTGGGGAAAATCATGTACAATGGGCGCCGTCGCAAGAAAAGGACTCCTACGTGAACAGCGTCTCTTGGACTAAACGCCCTGCTCAGAGCTGCGGCTGCACTTCAGGCCACGTACGGCGCTTTGCTCGCACACCCCTGTGGCCTTATGTTGGTTAGACCAGTACGACGGATGCGCATTGAGCCTAGGAGCCACGCACGCTTTGCAGATTTAAAAAATTCGATAGAGAAAAGGAGTTCAGGCAGGTCAAGTGCCTGGGGGTGTGGAACGGTGTGCAGTTTGAGCCCGAACTTCTGTCTTTTAGTGCATAAATTAAGGCGACAGACCAAAGTCATTTCCGCCCATCCAAAATGGCCGATTCTGGTACCGGGTCGTCAAAGACCACTAGTAAGAAGGATACATACACTTATGGCACGTGTGAGGTTGATGTGGCGGCCTATCATGACACTTTGAAGGGTGCCAAAGCAAAGAAAAGCACTGTATGGTGGTCACCTTTCACCGTGCTTCTACTCGAGGGTGTTGTACAGCTTATGTGCACCGTCCATGATTGTAAAATTGGTAGTCCATATAGATTACTATCTTATTAAATATAAACTTATCCCAAGCCCAATGAGTGCGTTCTCCAGTTGCCCTTGTCAATTTCTTTCATGGAATGGTTCTGGGGATTTCCTGTCCAGGGCCGGCTTAGGCAAGGCTCTTATTAGCTGCTGCACGCATTAACCAATACTGCAATATTTGCAGGCATGAAAAACATAGAAGACCCTACAGCAGAACGTTTCACTAATGTTCTACTTTTTGACTTTGAAATACCTGGGTGATGAGTCTCACCCATTAAAACTCCTATTGACCCCAGTGGGACTTGTACCCACAACCTTCGGATTTGGAATCCGCTGCCCCACCATTGGGCCATGGAGCCGCTGCTCATCGAAGGAAAAGTCCTCATGCTGAAGACATGCAGAATAGTTGCAACCGCATCATGTGTGTTGACCCATGTGTTGCTGGCAAGGAATGCAGGCCGCAACACTGTGCTACGGCCATCCTCTGGTTGGAATCCACACATGCGATTTAAAACATACCCGCACATACCTGGGCCGGCTGCTGAATTTCTTTCATGTTACTTTCTTTCTGGGGATTTCCTGTCAAAGGGCCGGCTTAGGCAAGGGCTTTTAGCTACCGCATGCGTGGGCCTTTTGTTCCCTTTTTACGTGACGTGTTCATTGATGGGCATCGCATTGCTTCCTCATGTACTTGCTCATACATGTGCCTATCCTGAATGAAGGTGTTTGGCATGCATATGTCTTTGACTATGGTGCGGTTTGAATCCACACTTATACATACTGAAATGTTTTCTCCCTGAACTAATCCACGGAGTACAGAATTTCTGCACCTTGACTTCTCCGAAAGTGCCCACCTTACGTTGAGCCGGCCTCATCTAGAAGTGCAATTAAAAATGTGGACACTATTTATGCTTGTAGTGAGGGTTTTAAAAGGTACGCATGTCGCTGGCCAGAGAGACAGACGAGGAAGGAGTCAATGGATACACTTTTTAACCGCTTACAAATGCGCACGCAACCGTACACAGCTGCCCAGCCGGCATCATGATTCCCTACTGTGAGAAACACTGTCATATCCAAGGAAAAAGCGTTTCGCTACTGGGACTCGAACCCGGGTCTCTAGGTTTCGGAGGCCTGCACGGCGATCTTAGGGTCGCCTGGCTCTGTGGTGAACGGGTGGTCTCAGTGAGAGAGACTATTTTGTAACAACCGTTCGAATGCCTAAGTAAACGTCTGCTCCATTCTTAACACAAGGCCTCAACGCCCACAGCCTCACGGCAACCACCCTGTGTAGCTAGCTATAAAACCCGAAAATCACTCCTCCACGCCTTCGTGGACTCCTTAAATGGCACCATGTGCCGTACCAACTCCCTTACGAGGGCACAACTCCTCTGAGTTCACAGAAAACCTAGGTTTTCTAGTGTTGCACTCAGAAAACCTTCAGTTTAGCTGCAAGCTGCGTTCAGTGTACGTAGGAGTTGAACACCATTGAGCCATGTGTCTCTGAAGACTCGTACACCTGCCGGGTGCGTGGGCACCCATTGCATCTCAACGTGACAGACGGCCACCACTTTGTTCACGGGGTCACTCGCCGGGCAGGGCCGAAGCCCCACCAGCTGAATCGGTTCGATTGCATCTCGGACCTCTCGCGGTGAAACTGCCCGAAACCACGTTGTCAGGCCTCATAGGCACTCTCGCTTAGGCAGCGGGCATCCAGCGTGCGGTTCGACCCAAGTCCATCCCTAGCACTCAACTCCACCTACCCGTACGGGCTGAACGGGGCCCCGCCTTTTTCTCCGGCTTCAATGAAGCCGACACCAACCCATGGTCCTTTCCTTTACCTGGTTGAGGAACATGGTTTCGGGGCAGTTGCGTTTTCGTAACCGCCCGTCCGTTCCTGTCAAGGCAGGGCCGGCTTGTCATGACGGATTGCTGAATTCGTCCGATTTGCGTGACAGGCGTGCTGGTCTGAGGTCAACGGCGAGGTTACGGTGTAATGTCGCATGGGTCTGTGGGTCGCTGGTGCGTATCATACTTGAGATGTGGTTGGTTTGGAAGATGTGTTTTGTGGTTGAAATGTTTCCATTGCGTTGATCTCCTGGCAGTCCGGTGGTTTGCTTACCTGTGGTTGGTTTCTGGTACGGCAGTCATGATCTGTTGGTTCTTAAGGGCCATTTCGACGCTATCCCAGCGGCTCGCGTCACGATTGACTCAGATCGATGCGACTGCGCGTTACATATACAGCACATGGGTGCTTTCGTGTGCAAAGATTCAAACGACATGCATGCCAACACCCACAGATTCACAGGTTGCATACCCAGCTATGGAGCATGCTTGCCACGTATTCATCAATTGAAGGATCTGCCCGCACTTGTCTATCACGCATTACGCTCTGGAATTCGTGGGCCCTTGAGGTCTAGGGAAAGGCTCGCTCAGTTCGCAACCAATGATGGAAATCAACAAAGCAATCAATGCTGCTACTCCTGCATATCCGCCAGCAGCCATGCACAATACGGAGCTAGCTAGCAAGGGAGCTAGTTAGGTGCTAAGGTTGCCATAGCTGTCCTGCCCAACGCCGCAGACGATGAAGTAAGCTTGGAATAGGTAGATAGACATACATAGGTAGAAAAACCCTACGTAAGGTATCATCAACACAGCCAAACGATGTACACGCCAAGACCTACCAACGAACGGACCACGCACAAGCGAACATCTACTTACTTGACAAGCCATGTTTTGGGGAAAGACCCTGGCCTGGCGGCCATCCAAGCAATTATTTCATTGAATGTTCGTTTCATACCGTATGCGTGTCTCAGGGTAGAGGCAGATCGGCCAGAAGCAAGCCCCCGATTGGCACTGATCGGCCGCCTGCAGCCTCATGCCTGCTGCATGCACAATGCAACACGTCGTCAAGCGCATTCATGCGTGCATGCGACATATTTATCGCAGAGGCTTTTCATACATGCACACGAGCTAGCTAGCTGGCTGGGGGAATAGGTGGCTGCTGGGAGGGCTGGGAGCTACATGCCACGTTGCGTTTGTTGCCCGGAACTTCATCATTACTATACTTGCCACGCACTGTTTTAATCCGGTCCCCGTCTATCCATTCTGCGCATGCGTATGGACTCGTCCTTTTTCGTATGTAGCCAGTTATTAGCAGCCAGCAGCACAACTAACAGCAGCAGCTCAGCTGCACTTGTTGCCGGCAGGGCCGTCGAAGCGGTCCGCATTCATAATCTTGTTCCAGCCGGAGGCGAAGGCCTCCAGGAAGGCGCTCGCGTTGCTGGCAAACTCCTGCGTGCGGCGAGCGTTTTGAGGGCGGGCCGGGGAGGGATGGGCGGGTTTACCGCTGCATGTATGGACTCGCTCAACACATAGTTATGGAAAATAAACAGCCTTTGTTTCCACCGATGCAGGTCCACTACACCGCACTGTGCTTACTTGACTTTGAGCTGTCGGTCATTTGTACATGATGAATTATTATAATAAGCTCTTGATGTGTGCTTGGAACCGCAATTGTCAGCTATGCGTACAATAGACGTCGCCCATCCGTTCCAGCTTTTCGCCGGGCCGGAAATGTATAGCCCCCGAAATGAAGCTGCTCGCGGCCTCAATTCAGGTGCTGCTTGATGCTACAATGTGACCTAGTGCTCGTGCTGCTCGGCTTGCCGCCAGACATACATGAACGTGCAACATATGCTCAAGCTAGCCCCGCGCTGCTTGTCTTTCCTTCCTGTCGCCCATGCATGCATACGGATCGATCCTGCCTCGCCCCTCCTTGCCGATGCAGAAACCACCCCGCCCCCCGGTCCCCCTGCCCCCGCCCACGGCCCCGTTCTCGCACTTGGCCCCCCGCCTCGCCCCTCCTTGCGGTTAGGACGCACCTGAGCAATGGCCGCGAAAGCGGCATCCCACTTGATGGCCAGGTCGCACGGCATCATGTAGAGCGGCTTGCCCACAGCCTTCATCTCCAGCAGACCCGCGGGCGAGGTCACGTTCTCCCACTCGTTCATCAAAAGCACCTGTTTAAAGCATGAATTGCGGCGGGTAGTTAGGTGAAACGACGGTTGGAAACATGAAGCCTCGCATCAATCTATCAGCAGGCGCCATGTAGCGTCAGGTACGGCCACGCAGTGTCAGGTACGGCCACAGTTACAGTGTCAGGTGTCGATTGGGGCTTCAGTTTCTCCAACTACCTGCCCTGCCCATGCCAACTTTTGTCTGACCACGACGCATGTTAGGCGCCCGGCGTTTCGTTCCACCCCACCGGCCCCGACGCGCACGTACGTACCTTGTAGTACTCGTTGGACAGGCGGGACGGGTCAGTTGTCCATGAACCGCTGTAGCCCAGGCGCTGCTGCTGGCTGGGGCTGCGCAGACTTCCCTTGAGAGCGACCATCTCGCGGGGGGTCAGACCCAGTACCTGCATGTTGTCGCGGACCTGGGCCAGCCTGCAACGCCGGGGAACGGATGGATGGGTGTCCAGGGTTCAGAACACTCATTGCTTGTAGGAAGACGAACACTCCATTCAAAAATAGCACGCACTCCATTCCACACTCACTAAACCTCAAACTGATGGAACCATGAGTGGAATGGAGTGGAATGGAATGGAGTGGAATGGAGTGCTCGCTCAAGGATAAGTTAATTGCCGTACGTACGTGACACATCAGCAAACTGCGGGAACGAGGATGATTGGAAGCCACAAGCATGCCCGTCCGTATCTAGTGACACACGAACGAAGCTGACATTGGCGAAACAAAGGAACGAACTAGCCGCCGCTTTTGCTCATGGCGCTGGCCTGGCGCACGCACTTGTTGCTAAGGACGCGCGGCGGGAAGACGTTGACGGGCGGCTCGTTAGGGTCGGCATCCGAGCGGCCGCCGCAAAACTTGATCTTTTTTGCACCCGCGCTGGTGAGCGCAGTATTGCCCGCCAGAACGATCAAATCCGCGTACGTCAGCGTGGGGTAGCTGGCCTTGATGGGCTCCAGCACTGCCAGAATACTGCAGCAGGCGGGTTGCGTGCGTGCAGGGCACATGTCAGGACAGATGGAATGAAGACGGGTGACTTACGGCAAGTAGGGATTGAACCAGCATGTTCGGCGTCACACAAACCGGGACACTGAAAGCAGCAATCGATGGTAAAATTTATTTTTGCGGCTACACATACAAGCAGCCAGCTGGCAAACGCCGTGTGTGCTAGATATATAGCTCATACACATGTATGTGCTGCCGCGCGTACGAAGTGTGTCTCTTCATCTATCTACGCTCGCTCCCGCCGTCACGTTACGCGTGAAGTCCCATACAGCGTTACCTCTACATTATATAATTGCACGCACGCACGCACCCGTCCATGCCCTTGTTCTGCGGCCAGTCCTTCTGCGGCGAAAAGCGGATGCGCGCGCCGTTGCAGCCGCCCGTGTAGTCGGTCTGGCGGAAGCTGCTAGCGCACTGCCACGCCAGCGTCGTGAATAGCGCACCGTAGTAGGGCTTGCCGGCCACGGTGTCAGCTGGCAGAGCGGGGCTGGCGGCGCGAAGGGCGCGGATGACGGCCCTGGTGACGGAGTTGTAGTCGGGCGCCCTGGCCGGGGGCGACGGCAACGGTGCTTGAAAGGGCTGCGGCGGCGGCACCTTGTCTCCCAGGCAGCGAGTGGCGGGGCCCATGTCACGGGTCATGAGCTTGTACCAGGCGTGGCTAAAGGCGATGTTCAGGGCGGTAAGGTTGGTTGCGAACAGCTTCACGAGCTCCAGGTAGGCGGGGTCGTGCAGCAAGGCCACGTCCGTAGTGAGCATCACGATTTCCGGAAGCGGCTCGTCGGGGTTGGCCGCGTCAGCCTTGTGCTTTGGCTTCCACTGGAAGTGGCCGCCGGGGCCCTTGAACTTCTCCCAATCGTACTTGAGCAGGCTCTGATGGATCGCAGCAGGGCACAACATTTTAGGAATGGCGGTAATAAAGGCACGAAGGCAGACATACATACATACACACAGACAATAGGTAGGCGTGCGTGCGCGAGAAGAGGCATACGATTCCCTCGGGCCCTCGTTGCTTCTTCCAGCGCACGGCTGCTACTGCATGCCCCACCGACAGATCGGACATAACCGTACACGCACAGCTTATCCCGCGGATGCGGATCCAGGCTGACACTTTCCCCCTTAGTGTGAGATGTCCTCGGCGTCCCTGCATGGGACTGCCACTCGGCGACCTTCCGTCCACAAGATCGTTCGGCCTAGGCCTCTACCCATTTGCAAGCAGCGAGCAAAGGCTTATCCCGCGGATGCTCACGAGCCAGGATTACACTAGTGTTCCTGGCCCTCGTCTACGGCCCCCAAGGTAACTGTGTAGGCCAAATCTCCGTCTGTCGGCTCCGCAGCCTGTGGTACAGGTACCAAGACGCGCAGCAGAACCGCCCGGAAGACCATGCCCGACTCGCCGCCAGGGGCGGCTTTGCGGAAGACGTCGCACGCCTCCTCCTGCGGTACCGGAACGGCGGGGGCACCAAACTGCAACCCGTCAAAGCGGCAAACGAGCGCCGGCTGCCCGAAGCACTTATGAAGCGCCTCACGACCGCGCTCGGCGCCACAACCGAACGCTTTGCATCCCCCCTCAATGTAGCCGACTGCGTAGATACATACTATTCACGCTTTTCAGAGGACCAGCTCTTTGGGGCGAACCACGATGCATATACGCAGCCATTCACAGGCCTCTCCATCGCCCACCCCGAGCCTACGCCGGAGGAGGGGCATCACGCCCTAAGATGGGCCTTGGGATGGGCCGAGACAGTACGGTCTGAGAGCACACCCACCGCCACCCTCCTCCTGCTGCCCACGGCTCGAACGGCGCCATATACCCGTTACCTCACCCACCCGCTGGTCACTATGATCGGCAGAATCGACGCGTTCACGGGCACAGCCAGTCTATACAGCGAAACCCTTGAAGATACCCCCCAACCCTACCCGATGGGCCTCACTCTTCTCTTAGTCAGCAACGCAACTGGTCGAACCCACGCCGAACGCCTCCGTCGGACTCTTGGCATGCCGGCTGCAACCGCCACCCCCATGGAGCCCTCCCACCCCTGGAACCCGCCCCAGTGGGTGCGGAAACGGGTGCGCAGTATGAGCGACCGGCCACCCGCGGCGGCGGTACTCTCCCGTCCGTGCGACAACCTCACCTCTGCTGAGCGACAGGCCGTCTTCCGGACATTCCACGCCAAACAGTCGCTGCGATACGACTCCCAGAACGCAATCTACACGGACGGATCTGTTCAAAAGGTAAAGGATGGCGACGAGGAACGACAAATACTGGGAGCCGCGGCCGTCGACGCACTCACCAATAAGACGCTCCACATCGATGTAAATGCTGGACATCATGGCTGCCAAACCATCACGAGGTGTGAACTAAGTGCCATCCACCAAGCACTCTACATGCGCAAAGGCACGCCTGAGGACAACACCCACTTATCCATCTGGACGGACTCAGCCGCAGCCCTTTACCTAATAAAAAAGATGATCAATAACCCACAGAAACTCCGGCTCAGCAAACATAAGGCCCTCCTTGAGCAGATAGTCACTACTCTTAAAAAGAGAGCAGCATGCAACTTAACAACTTCCCTACTTAAAGTAAAAGCCCACACTGGCGTGAAATACAACGAAGAAGCAGATAAAGCAGCCGTACGGGCCGCGCGAGGCCTTGCAAAGCTCGACCCCGACGCACTGAGCACAACCGAAACATCTGACAATAACCCACGTAACCAATACTGGTGGCTACGGAAGATACATGGGCCTGAGAAGAATGCTGGGCACTTTGCCAACGACCTCAACCGGGGCATCGAAGCCCTAGTGCGACCGGAAACGCACTCGGGCTACACAAATGAGACAGATTACATGAAGTTTGTTGCCAATACCATACCCGACCTGGACATCAACGCCAGCGCACGCACCCTACAGGGCAAGATAGGCCGACACAAGCACGCCAAACGGTGCTTCGACTACCTGTACGGCCAACTATGGAACGCCAAGCTCGCGAACCGCTTCAGGAAATCATTGGCCCCGGGAGGCCCAGTTGCGTCAGGAAGCTGCCCCCTGTGCCACAACCCCGACTCCGGGGGGCATATCCTGGGTGGCTGCCGCCACCCACGGATGCGCGCTCTATACATTCTTCGGCACAATCAGGCGGTTCAAACCATCACCAGTACGCTCGCTCGGGGAATCAACGGGGGCTGCTACACGGTCATGGACGCCTGCCCCGCAGATGACCGGCCGGACTATGTAGCAGGCACAAGACTACCGCACTGGCTGCTCCCAGACACCCCGGAGGGAGAACGGCTCAAAATGCGCCCCGATCTACTCCTCATCCCTAGCATCCCTCTCCACGAGGCACAAGAGGCCGAATACATGGGGCCCCCGGACCCTAGTCAACACACCGTGCATATCCTCGAAATAGGATACACGGCCGACACCAACCACAAGCAGAAACAGCATGACAAAGCCATCCAACACTCTGAGCTAGCCCGGCTCCTCACAAAGGAGGGGTGGAAAGTCTGTTACACAGCACAGGAGGCCATCAGCCTAGGCTTCGCCGGTACCATCCGAAAAGACTTACGCCCCCTTCTCCGCACCCTAGGGGCGGGCAGTGAAGCGGCCAAAACATGCTGCAACGAACTCCACGATCACGCTGTCCGGGCGCTCAACAAGATTGTGATCACCCGGCGGCAAATGGAACGCGCCCCGCACGAGACGCCACAGCAGACGGGCACATAACCAACACATACTCGTTCTCAACCCCCACCGCGGTGGCGGGGGAGGACTGGGACCGGGGAAACCCGTCACCCCACCTCCTCTGCTCCCTTAACCCACGCCTCGGCCTCCGGTCGGGCGTATTATTATTATTATTATTATTATACACTAGTGTTCACCGCGTGGCCATGTTCTAGACCCTAAACCCTAAACCCTAAAACCCTGAATGTGGCCCCCCATCACGCTGCCAATGTTGACCTATCAGTAAAATCAGCGTACCTGGAAGTACTCGTTGTCCCAGCTAGTAGGGTTGGTAGTCCAGGGGCCCTCAAAGCCACTGGTGAAGGTGTTGTTGCCCTTGCCCTTCATGGGACCGGTGCCGCAGGTGCCGGGCCACGGGTCCCACGGCTGCTGCGCAGGGCTAGGGCCGGGGCCGGTGGGGCAGGCGCCTGCGGCGAAGGAGCATTGCCGCACGGTCCCGACAGTGAAGCGTGCGTGTCTCAGCAGTGGAACTAACCCAATGAAACGTACGGGACATTGGCAGTACAGAAGACCCGGGTGGATGGACAATGGCTGGATGGCTGGCAAGGTTACAAATATTATGAATCCGCCGAGGGAAGTAATGCACAAACTGTGAAGACCCGACATGAATGAAAGCGTGCAGCTCCTAACCAACGAGGGGCTGCACGCGCGCTGGGCGATCCGTCGAACGAGCTAAACGGCTTTCACTACTTACCGTGCACCTTGCCGAAGGCGTGGCCGCCGCCAATGAGCGCCACCGTCTCCGAGTCGTTCATGGCCTGTGCGGGCGGTAGGATGCATGCACCGGGACAAGCAAGGAGCAGTCAAGGCAAGTCTCCAAGGCCGATCATTTAATTAGCACACGGTCGGCTACGTACAGCTAAATCGTCGTCAGAAATAGGCACACGCAACTCGTGGACGGCCGCAAATAAAGCAGCCCAGCCCAGAGCGTCACAACGAATGCACGGCGGCCGCCGCCCCCCAGGAGTGCGGGCACCAACCAAAGCCAGCTAAGAAGCACTATCACGGCGCGGTTTGGTTCGACATGCCGTACCATGCGGGCGAAGACCTCGCGGATCTGGGGGGCGCTGGCTGCGGGGTCCGGGACGCCCATAGGGCCCTCGGGGTTGACGTAGATGAGGGACATGGTGGAGGCGCCAAGCGGGGCCTGCGGTAGAAGCAGGGCAGCAGGCAAACGGGCGGAAGAGCGGGGCAGCAGGGCTTACTTGCAGCTAGCGATCGTACACGGGCGAGCGACCTAACACACGTACATGTGCAGCAAGGGACTGCGTCGCACGTCCGTGCACATCACATGGACGGAGTAGTGTATGTATAATATGGCAAGAGATAGATCGACCGCAACGATTGGCCGCAGACTGGCTTTACCACGACAAAAGTGTGCTTTCAGGGAATCTTGACAGGTGCTTGTGTTTATGTGAACACCAATGACGGCAACCCACACATCCATTCAGCACATGGCCAGGTGCACGCGTTATTAACGCACCTCGCACTCGCCGTTGACGGAGCAGGGTGCCACCAGCTCCTGGTCCAGGGAGGGGCCCAGCGGCAGCGAGGCGGTGCCGTCGGCATCATCGATGCGGCCCGCGCAGAAGCCCAGGATGGGACCGTCCATGGACTCGATGGCAGTGTCGCCCGCCAGCACCATCAGGTCGCCCCAGGACAGAGCGTCGCCGTACTTGAGCTTGATGGGCACCAACAGCTTGCGTGCCTTGTCCAGGCTGACGTTGTCCATCCAGGAGCGCTCCGGGTCAAACCTGTAAGAAGATACCGGTACACTCACGTCGGTACTGTACAGCCAAATATAACAAATTTCCAAAAAGTAGTAAAAAGCCAAGGCTAGTTTGCGCGTATCAGGGCAGGGCTAGCTGCTGTCATGCAGCGCTTACATGCATGCGCAGCAGGCAGCAGGCCAAACGCAAGCGGTGGTTTAAATTTGAGAGGTACTTGCCGCGTAGCACGGTTAAGGTGGTTGATCTGAACATGCGCAATGCAGTAACCGATCCCGCTGTCAAGAAGGGGCGCGCGGAGGAAACTCACCGCTGTCGGGCACCGTCACAGCCACCTCGGCCGTCAGACGTGCGGTACGTGCCGGCGCAGTGCCAGGCCATGCGGATCATGAGTGGGCCGTAGTTGCCGAAGTCCGCCGGCCAGAAATCCTGCGAGTTGACGAAGAGAGCCCGCAGATCTGCCTTGACGGCGTCAATGTCAAGCTTGTTCACGGCGTCGCTATCGAAGGAAAGCAGCATCCTGTACGGGCAACAAAAGGATACGTGCGTGCAGAGGATGGACCATACGAATTACAAATCGGGGGTGGAACACAGTGGCATATTGAAACGAGCGATCGAGTCGCCGGTACATATATACGAAAAGTTGCAACACAGCAAGCATGGCGGGCGCGCGGGCGGACTCAAGTAAAATGAAATTGCTGGAGTATGGAACAGCACGCATGCGTCCTCATTAGACGAGCGTGCTTGGCGCGCGCTCCCATTGATTGGCAGTACTCGCAAGCGTTCGGGGTTCTGATAAGGACGCACAACGAATGGCAGACGACGGAACCACGTCGCAAACAGCGGGCCACGCCGTCATCAGCAACTCGCAGACATCGAATTTAATACGCCCGTGCACAAATATGCAATTTCTCAAAGCCCGGTAAGGCGCATGCATGACAAAGCAGCAAACTTGAAGCGATCGAGTTCCGGCGGGATAGCCGACAAGGGCCGATACGCCTGTCCCGAACAACTTGCCTGCGCGGTTCGGTCCACACAGAGCCATCATCTTCAACACTTTCTGCGCGGCCGTAATTAAAAGGGCATTTTGCGGCGACCTGAAAGGAAAGTGCCGCGATAAAAGCTGATATCGACCAAGCGACAAGGAGCCTTGTCGCGGCCATTGTGCGTAATAAGGCAACAACGTTCACCCGAGGGCTACCGTCACACAATTATGAATATAAGAACGTGGTACGTACTAAGGATTTTATCCTCCCGACACCTTTATGCTCGTCCGAGATACACGCCATAATCGGTTCCTGCGCCTTACGACATGGGTTACGCGAAACCTCTTTTCGTAGACGGATCTTGTCGGACGTAACCGTTGCGAATTCTGTTCAAGGAACAAACAATTAAATACAAAGAACATGACGGAGTTTTAGGCCCGATAATCACGAGCCTAGCAAGGGGTGGTGTGCCGGATAGAGAAACGAACAGGCCACACACATCGGCACGGGTGGAGTACGCAATTATGCCGCGCTCTGTTGTGCCAAGTATGATAGTCTGATTTGGAAGTGATTAATCTGATATCAAAAGTAGGGGAGATTAAGAAAAGATACATGCATGACCCCGCGTAACCTTTGCGGTTTGCGGCTGTCGGACCTTTTGGAGTGTCCAATTTATAATCTAATATCTTTTTATTGATCTTTGCTTTGATAAAAAATTTCTCGACGGTTCCAAGCGCTCGTTGTCGCTCGCTCCGCTGGCCGGCAAGTCAGTTGTGGTGAACATTTTTTTGAAGTACAATTCTTGTACACTGCCAATAAAAGCTGCCTTCATGGACAATTTAATGGTATTATAGTTTAATGGCCGCTCTGATTGCGCGGGTGGGAATTCATGCAAACTCGTAGATGTTTAGTCCATCGAACCCGCCCGACAGGGCTCGACCAGGAAGACTTTAACACGACGGACAAACGTGCTTGGGACTTTAACGAGGAGGCAGAAGATATTTTCGTTTGTAATGGAGGTAATGGCAGAAACGCTTTCGGGTGTAACTGTCAAGTACTACATGCTGTACTTTAACACGAGAGCATCGTGGTGAGGTTCTCGATGTGTTTTCAGGCTATTGTTCGATCTGTGTGATACGTCACGGCGCTGTGTGTATCTCCTAAGTCAAGCGACGGATGACGATGGAGCCTGCATGCCTGAACTTGCAAGTGCACGCAACGGTTACGGCTGCTGACTTGACTTTCGTGTTTGCGGCGGGCTCTCGCTCGCCAAACTCCCGTTAGCATCGAGAACTGGCGATGCTCTTACGGACGGACGTGCTGCTTAAGAATTACGCCTGATCGCGCTTGGTGTACCAAGCGTCGATTGGGGTACACACCGCCGAGAGTCTTGTTCTGGACGCTTTCTGGATGTCTCCTGCCGCTTTATTTCCTGGGTCATGCCGAATCTTCAATAAATTTCAAATATGCAAAATAATTGTTTTGTGCTTTGCGTTCGCCACGCCCAAACTCATGTATCATCAAAAACTCACGGTACCGTACGCGTAAAGTTATGGTAAGTATATGGTAATCGCCGGCAAGTTCACCTCCTCATCCTATCTTTTGGCACAAATAGGGCAAATCGGCGCTCGCAGCGGCATTTAATAACGATATCATAACGCTGCAGCTCTTAGTTATTACGCACATCGCGTGCCGATTGACCCTCGGTCCAGTTTGTTGATCGCTGGCGCGGCGTAGCTTTCAGCAGTGTTAGCTTCATTGCAAGCTGCCCTGAGAGAAACATGCCCCTTGCTGGCGGGCTAATGCCGGAACGCATATTCCCCTCCGCATATTCCCCTCCACTCAATACCCCCACCCCGCCTCCTATTTGTTGCCCGCTAGGGCCCGCTTATGCGCCTAGGGCCTAACGCACATCGCCCGCCGCCCGTAGGCATCGCACACATATTTGCCCGACATCTCTCTACCGATCTTTGACAGCGTTACATATGAAATGAAGTGAAGTTCGTCAGTTCGTTCGTCAGTTCGTTCGTCAGTTCGTTCGTTCGTCCGTTCGTTCGTCCGTTCGTTCGTCAGTTCGTTCGTCAGTTCGTTCGTCAGTTCGTTCGTCAGTTCGTTCGTCAGTTCGTTCGTCAGTTCGTTCGTCAGTTCGTTCGTTCGTTTCCGTCACGATTGAAACGAAGTGAGGTTTCCCCATACGAGCTCGTTACAAGTTCGGAGCCTGCTCGCTACCTAATTGCCAATAGGGACAATGATGGGACAAAGGTTGAGGGCGTCGGCCACTTCGTACCTCCCCGCCGACCACAACTACCACGATACATATGTTCATTCCCCCCCCCCTCCCCACGGGTTCGCACGTTCCTGTCTGGGTGGTCCGTGTCGTCTGAGCAGGTGCAGGCTTTTCCAGCCGTTATCACTTCTGGCATCTTTGGTGTTCGGGCCTTGTGCGGCAAACGTGCATAACGACGCTGCCGAGTCGAACTCTGGACGTCTGGAGTTTAGGGAACGCAGGTTTCGGTCCAGTCCAGTCCAGCCCAGTCCCGCTTGCACACATGCGCCTCTGCATGCTCTGCTCTCCCCGCAGAAGCCGCGTCGATGATGCCGTGCCGATACCTCCATTTCATCAGCGGGTGGGCATCTTCTGATTGCGATGTGTTCGTTCACACCTGCAAGGAAGGATGCCCGAACCACGACCCGATGGGGCCAAGCAACTGGAGCGGAGCCAGTTGGCCCCATCGGAACCATTATTCAAATGGTTCCCGCGGCTTTCCTCAACACACCGGAACCATTCAAATGCCTCCCGCCGCTGCTGCTTCACGCCGCTGCAACGAACGGAGGCAGCGTTGACCGCTCAGCCCACATGTGGCGAATCGCCGGGCCCCGAATGAATACAAACCTAGGTAAGCTTTTATTTGTCAGTTTATTACGCAGAACGAAGCAGCGGTTTGGCACCAGCACAGGGCCCCCCGGTGGCGTTAGTTCGCGGCCGTCGAGACCGCACGCCTTGCGAGTTGCAACTCCATCCGATCGATCGACTGCGCTCAGCCACCAGGCCCCGCTTCCGTGCGACAGTGAGTCCAGCACAGTTCACCTGCACCTGTACATACCGAGACGAACCGGGATTCCCCAGCACAGCCTCGTCCCCACCTACCCCAGCGTCCCCCGGCATGTGGCCGTCGCACCCGAGACCCGACGTTTCGCTCGGCCCTCACACTCTGACATCTCCCTTTGACATCTCCCTCTGAAATTAGACGACGGACCCTCACTTGCCGCCCGGATCAGGCAGGCCCTGCAGCAGCAGCACCAGAAGCACCCCCACCGCCGCCCCTGCCAGGTGGGCCGCGTGGGACACCGCCATACCGCCCACCATCAGTCCGCCCGCCACCTGATTCTTAGCCTCCTCAAGAACCTGCGGGGAGGGCGGGTGGTCGGGCGGGTGAGAGGGCGGGCGGAAGGGTAGGTGGAAGCCTACATCACTTACCTACTCTTCGTCTATTCCTCTTACCGGTGCATACACGGAAGAGGTCAAGTGAAGGCATGCAGGAAGGATTACGGCACCGCCCTAATCCTGGCCCGACGTGCCCAGGGGTGTACCTGGCACGCCGCCCGTCTTGGCGTGACCGAAGAACCGTGCCCAGGTACTCCCTTGGTGGCACGGCGTGCGTGTCGGGTACATGCTTTCGCACGAGATATCAGGTACACCCCTGGGCTCGGCGGGCCAGGTACAGCCATGTGCGTGCTTCTTGGGGCACGCCGAGACGGGCAGGCCGCACATATACATATGCACCCAGACAACCGCACAGGCTACAGTCCAGCCCGCATGGACCATCCACCTGCAAGCAATCAGCGGCACTGGTTGCCGGCGGCCCTACCCCACCTCCCTCCCGACCCAACACCCACCTGTCGCACCACGAACTGCCCCAGCACCACCGCCTCTAGCAGCTGCTTCAAGTTCCACCGCAACCGGGTCAACACACTCACAGCAAACAGACCGAAGATGGCGCCTGCGCCGCCGGGGGAAGCAAGAGGGGCCGGGGCCCGGGGGAGAGGGCCGGGGAGTACAGTATGATAGCCCCAAACGGCGCGGGGAAGGGGGCAGGGGGTAGAAGGGAAGAACCGCTGCGAAGGAGCCCTGGCGACGTCTTCGAATGGATCCAGCCCGATGAGGGTGCCGGGGAACGAGGTACAGGAACGTGCTTCTCTGTGTGAGGACGGAGATCATGAGAGGCGTGTTTGTCTGCGCGCGCAACGCGAGAATTACCGTACAGTGACAACCCCGAGAAGCCAAACGCGCGGCAGCGGACATGTATGGTAGGGGTAACTAGCGCGGAATACTGCAACTGAAGCTTCTGCAAGACAAGGTCAACTGGCAACATCACGCCTCCCTGTCTCGCGATTTCCAATCATGCAGCGGTGAGGCGAATATTTTTTTCCAGAACCAGGGCCGGTGCCCACCCTCCACCCTCCACTGGAAAGCCAACCCGCCAACCCACCGACCCACCGACCCGCCATCCCACCGACCCGCCATCCCACCGACCCACCGACCCTACAGCGAGCAGCCTCACCCGATGCGCCCACGGACACCGTCACGTGGCCGTTGCTTGTGGCTGGCGTCAGGAAGAACGTGGCCAGGGCAGCACCTGGCAAGTGGCGACATGTTGGCGTTGGATGTAGGTAGAGGAAGGGGTTGCGAAGGGAGATACGGCAGGGGGGCAACCGCCGGCGCACGTAAGAGATAAGAGATGATCAACTGTATGGAATACAAACGAGCAGACGCGCGCAGCCGCTGAGGCGGATGCCTTGCTCTCAAGCCATGGGCCCCCCTTAAAAAGTTAAAACTGCCTCAGAAGTTCGGTCTCCGAGGCCGGGTGCATACCGTACATCGGCTTGTTTACGTTGCGCACATTCGACGAGCGAGCACCAGCACCTGCATAACCCACGTACCCACCCGCTTACCCACCCGCCCGCCCGCCATTCCTTTTCTTGGTACACGGGCCGACTAACTACGCCGCCCTGGTGGAATCCCTACATTCTCTCAACACCTGACTTGTTTCGGTCAGGTTTTCTTTGAGCCCTCTAGTGACACCGCCCAGTCCGCCCAGCCCACCCACCCACCCGCCCACCTAGGCCGCATAGCACGAAGGTGGTCACCACACCCGCCGCGCCCTCCGTCTCCTCCACCATCTTTCCGAAAACGCACAGGTTAAAGAGGTTGCCGCTGAGGTGCGCAAAGTTGCCGTGACAGAACATGTGCGTGACAAACTGCCACCATTGGGGCCTACGCGGCGGTTCGGGCGCGGCACGCCGCGGCGCGGCACGCAAGGTGCCGGCAACGGGAACCCCGCAACGAAAGCGGAGGGCGGAAGGTGGAGGGCGGAAGGGAGGGCAGAGGGCAGGGAGCGGAAGGTGGCGCAGTAGGCGCAGGGCATGATTGGATTAAGGGACGGATTGTATTTCGTGGAGAGCCCCCTTCTGATCTCGTGGATCTCGTGGATCTCGTGGATCTCGTGGATCCGGTGAAGAGGAATTGTTTGAGGGAAACCAAAGACAGGAAGCACTGGAGGGAAGAATGTAAGTTGAGGGGTTACGGGGATTGCGAACTTTGGAGCAGCGATGCCCTCTTCCGCTGGGGCGCACGTGCACGTGCAAGGCCGGCTGGCCATGCTGTCCCGGGCTCCCTCCGGGCATCACGGATGAAAGCCGGGCCCCAGGCGTATTGGACCGCCGGTTGGTAAAGCGCGCCGCAGCATGGCCGGGGCCCGGGACCCTCTCCCGCGTCCAGAAACACGGTATGGGATAGTATGGCCCCGTATGGGGACACCCAACATCTGAGTTTGACACCGGAGGAGCGCCCCCCCTGGAGCGCCATCCGCCCCATCGAGGCGCCGTACAGATGCTGCCCTGGATAATCCCATCCCGGGTTCCCGGCCCTTGCTTGGACTGCCCTCTCGGGTTTCTGCTTGCATGCACGAATCGGCTTTGCAGTGGATCCAGAGTTGTACTGCAGTGGATCCAGAGTTGTACTGCATGCAGTGGATCCAGAGGGTCGCCGGGGCCTCCGTTTGTGCCTCGTTTGCTCGTTGACCCCTGGGTCGTCGTCGTCGTCGTCCCGTCACCGCACCTGGCGTGGTTGAGATAGAGCGTTGCACAGCCCGGCAGATGCAGCAGATTGTCGGCGATGAAGACCAGGCAGCAAAGCAGCATCAGCAGGAATACGCCGTTGCCGTTGCCGGTCAGGGAGCGTGCCGGCGGCTGACCGTGACCTGCAGCAAATGAAGGGGCGAGAGGGGACGGGTAACTGAAATTGGGGACGGGTATATTGAGAATGAGAGCTGGTGGAAAAGGCGGCGAAGCGGGAAGGACGCCGCGGTTAAGGCACTTGTTGTTGCAGGAGCTGTACCCTCAGGGCAGTGCCGGACCCCCAGGGCCGTGCATCCCCCTGGGCGGTCCTCAGACAGAAGTCAACGGCCGCGGTGGTAGCAGCTGCTGCTTAAAACAGCGACGGTACAAAGTGTGTTCGTCGTCCGGTGGCGGGGCTCGGGGCTGCCAAAGACAGGGTTGGATCAGGGCTACTGGGAAAGGGGACGCGGCTTGGGCGGGGCTAGAATGGCGAGCGACTGCAAGTGACTGCGGACCCCCAGATCGATAAGATAGAAGTACGGGCGAACGCCGTGAAAGCTGCGGCCATTTAATTTCGCAACCACAAAGATCATACTGGGCGTGATTGATTCATTCACCGTAACCTCAGGCAATGCCAAACCAGTTCAATCCCAGCAGTCCCGGCGGGTCGGACGGACGGACCTTCACCGCCTTGCCATGCTGGAAGATTGCTGCTCGATGCATGACATACAAATGTCGCCCTATGCGGCCGTTGGTGCCCTGGCTGCGGATTTCCAGGCAGGATGACTCCGCTGCAGCCTCCTACGTGGGGCCTAGTGCACGATGCGTAGATTTTAGGTTGTGGTGGCACTGTTACAAGGCAACGCTTTGAACTGAGAAAATGGTTGTGAGCTTTCGCTGTGATATAGGACATGGGAACTTGGCGAATTGTGAAAATGCAGAATGGATTGGTGAATAAACAATAGCAGGCAATAAAATCACAAGCTGTTCCGCTCGGATAAGTATAACGAGAGCGAGGACGGAAAACATAGGCTTTGTTAACCGGTTAACCACTTTCCGCGAGGCGACATCCCCTAACCACTTCAATCTTACCTGGCATCTGATAATCCTTTTTTGATTTGAAGTGACCCATTTGTGCTTGACTGTTCCCATGTCAACTCCTTGCCACGCATGAAGGACCCTCGGGTCATGTGCCGCCCGCGAGGCAAGCGGGGGCAAGCAGCCCTCACACATCGGTGTTCTGTTTGGTGCGTCGGCTGCTACAGTTTGGCTGCCTCTGGCTCATACTGCAGGGCAACGCCAAGCGAGCACGCGCGGAGGGCCAGTGCGGCTAGAAGCACTGCTACACGGGTCGGGACGTCCGTAAGACCCGGCAAAACCCGGCGAACGGAGAACTGCGTGGCGCTCGCAACAGAGAGCCGACGCATACAGCCAGGGAATCGTGTTTCGCAGTACCGTCTGGTCTTGGCTGCTACTGGTGCTACTTCCATTATGCATGCTGGCGGGCGAGCGGGGGCTGTAGCAGCTGCATGCTGCTTGAGTGACTGCCTCCCTTGCAGCCTCCCGTGCATTGGAGTTGGGCGTTGGACAGGTCAAGGAGGGAAACGTGGCAGCCAGGATGCAACGTGCAGGTAACGAGGGCGTATGTTGCGGGTCGGAGCAGGGCAGATACACCGTGTTGCCGTGGTGTGGTGGCTTCGCTCCCACGAAATCGATCGGGGTCGGGAGTTACTGCCAGGGCAGCCCTTCTGTAGTCGTTACGGTGGGCGCGTGGGCCCGCTCCGGATCCTCGGATCCTCGGAAGGCTGGAGCCAGCTGACCGTCCACTGCAGCGGAGACGCCCAGCCCAAGAGAAGTAGCGAACACACAACCAGGCCAAAATGCAATCACGACCAGCACAACCCCAGCCGGCGCGGACGAAGAGTGGAACGGTCAAACAACTAACGCCGGAACTGCTCCATTCGTTCGTCGTCGCCCACGGAGCAGCAACCGTCAAGAACTTGGCCAAATGCTTCGCTTGCTGAAGCGCAGAGCATTGCGCAAGAGCGCAACCCCCACAGCCCACACCCACAGCATATGCGTTTTACAGAGGACCAAAAAGTATCACCAGCGCGTAGCTACAGCAAGCCCGGTAGGCAATACTGCGCGCGCCTGTTCAAGCAACAGGTGGAAGCGAGACAGCCAACAAACAAACATGGTGGCCCAGTGGGGGGGATTAGGTCACGAAAAAAACATAGCAGGCGGGACATGTCTCCGCACGGCCACACGGGACACCGCACCGGGCCGCGACGTGCTTCACATCGCACATCGCACATCGCACCGCGCCAGGGAGGGCACCGCACTCTCAATTCCTTCCATGAACATAGATTCAGCACTGCGCCCACATAGTACGACAGTACGGCAGCAAACACTGCACATTCGGGGACGGTGTGCTGCGGATACGAAAAGCGTGATAATTACGAAGTAGCAAGTACGAAACGAAGGGAAGTACGACGCAAAGTACGAAGCGGAGCGGCAACAGTTATTGCAAACGACGCCGTTTGCTGGGCACTGCGGTAAGGAAAAGGCACGAAGTAGCAGTAGCAGCAAGAAGAAGTTTGCGAGGAAGTCAGTGACCAGGGTCGTTTAGCGTCTCCTGTCTTCAACTACCTTGTCGTTCGTCCACCAGTCGGCCGGCTGCTGGTCAGCCCAGTCATGGGCCCGATTGGCACCAGCAGCACGCACGTAAAAATGCACAGACACGCGACAGCACGGACAAATTCTGATGCAAATGCGAATGCATCGACCGACGCACACCAGCGTCGGGGAGACTTCACCGCGGGGCGCGGAAAACCCTAAAAACATGCAAGCTGGTGTCATCATAACGAACGCCACGAGGTAAGTACCGGTGTTAGACATATACACACGCACGCACGCACGCACGGCCGCACAATATAACGAGCGTCACGAGGTAAGTACCGGTGTTAAACATACACACACACGCACGCACGCACGGCCGCACATGCACACATTGCTGTGGATGGCGTGCCTGGCAGACCGGACACACAACCAACCGTCGCCACCATCGTCACCACACGCACTTTCTGTCCTCGTGCCCCGGCCATGTGTGCCCGCGGGGGTGGTGCACATGCGGGGGTGATGCCGTACACGACCCGCCCCCTTTGGTCACACGCTCTGCTCCTTGTCAGTCACCTGACTGCTGCCAGGAGTACGCGCGCCTCCCTGCGTTTTTCTCTTGCCGCATTAACGTTTGCAAGCAAGGCGCAGGTTCGTATGTGCAGCCCCACGCACTCAGCAGTACCGCGACCCACCATCACCCCAATACCGCAACTCAACTCCAGCCCCACCACTGCACGCATGCGTGCGCGCCGAGTGCAGCATCGAGTGCGCATCACCCGCAAGCCGCAACTCACCAGTCCCCCCCTGGCAGGTCCCCTCTCCCGCAAGCAAGCCGACGGCCCCACAAATGTCCAACCTTACCACGCACGGAATCAACCCAAGCAAGCAGGAACTGCCTGCTAATAGACGCCAACTTCCCAGCTCAAATTCCATGGTTACGCTCTTCAATGCATTTAGTCACAGTCCTTGAAGTAACTTGCCTGCCTGCCTGCCTGCCTGGCGGGTACTTGCTACCTCCGGTCCAGGCGCAGCCCCCACCACATACACACACACATATCCTCTCCCGTTTCGCGCGCGCCGCCGGCCAGCGGATGTGCCCAAGCGTCCGCCGCGCGGCAAAGGACTGCACCCCACCTCCCGCCCCCGGGGCCTGCATCACACCACGCGGCACGCACCCACCCACCACGCCAGCCCCGCCGTTGCAGGCCCTTCCCTCAGCACCCCTTCATGCCGCATGCTACGGCCCGCCTCCTCCGCCTCCACCCCCGCCTCCGTCGCCGCCTCCGCCTCCTTTCCGACTGTAGCCAGCAATGCTGGGCAGCAATACCACATTGCGGCGGGACGGCAGCCGATCCCCAACTAACAGGCGCGGCGGCGATGCGGCGGCGGCGGAGCCGCCGCCCCCCAGACGCGGCGGCGGCATCGGGGCCGGCATCGGCACCGGCGCCGCCGGCGACAGCGGCTCTGGAGCCGGCGCTACGGTAGGTGCCTCATCCCCGACCTTGTCGCCTTCCTCCCCCGCAGCAGCAGCAGCAGCAGCAGCAGCAGCACTCCCCGTCGAAATCGCCAGCCGCGACGGTCCCGGCCCAAGCCCGCGGGAAGACAACGGCGGCAGCCGCCCCGCCCGCATCGATGGCGAGCGCGGGTACGCCCCCCACGCCAGATCGCCCCCTCCCTCCGCCCCTCCCCAGGGCGGTATCGGTGGCGGCCCACCGCCGTGCAGCGTCCGCGCGCTAAGCGGGCCCAGGCCCACGCCGGGACCTGGGCCGGCGCCGACTCCCGCGCCGGGCGCGCCTGCCGCCCCGGTTCCGGCCCCGGCGTCTGGGCGCGGCGACCGTAGCGGCGCGATTGGCGGCAGCTTGGACAGCAGCAGCGGCCGCAGCGTTGATGCGCTGCTCGTCGTCAGTTCCTGCCGTTTATCTCCCAGCAGCTCCCCGCCGACCATCACTGGCCGAGGCTGGCGGCTCCGGAGGGAGGGCGCCGCGCGGGCGGGGCGGGCGGAGCCCGCCTTAGCCGCCGCCGTCGCTGCCGCTGTCACCGCGGCCGCCGCCGCCTTCGCGGCGGCGTGGTCGTGGTTTTGATCTTGGTCTTTGCCAAACAGTTGGTCCCCGTAGGTGTGTCGCAGCATAAAGCCGCGGATGGCCGCCGCCACGGAGCCGGCCGCCTGGTACTGGGGAGAGGAGGGGAGAGGAGGGGAGGGGTAATAAGAAGATACCGCAGCGGAGGGACGGAGACGGCGTTAGCGAACGGAGGGGACGGGAGGGGAGGGGAGGGGAGGCAGCAGGCCGATGGTGGTTGTTACAGTTTAGTGTTGGTGTACGGAATACGGTACGCAGGGGTGTAAGGCGGGCGGGTGGGAGAATAAGGTGTACAGTCCGAGGAAGCGGAGGGGAGGGCCTTCAATCGCTGGTCGTCTTCTCGGCTGTAGCTAGTTGGTGCCTCGATTGTCTGTTCGGTCTCGTTCGGTCTCGTTCAGTACCGTACAAAGAGCGGCAGGGAGGGCGGACAGCGAGGACACTCACGTGCGCGGCTGTGTGTGAGGTCCAGGGTTCCTCCGGCGGCAGCCGCTTCCTGAACTGCTCCACCAGTCGGTCATGGACCTCGGGAGGGAGGGCGGTGCCGCACACAGCGCCGGACAGCGAGTAGAGCACCTCTATGAAGGAGACCTGCGGGGGGGAGGGGCGGTGTGGTGGGAGGGTGGGTGGGTGGGTGGGTGGGCGTGGATGGGTGAGGGATAGATACGTACACAGCAAACCGTACAGCGAACCGCAGCGAAGGGATGGATGGGTGAGAAATACGAACCGCAGCGGAGGAGTGGGTACTGGGTAGGCGGGGTTTCACCCAGACTCGAACGCCGCGACCCAAACCCCGACCTGGCCCTCAAGGGTCCCCACCTCCGCGACCCTTCGATCTCCCTCCCTCACCTTGCTCCCCGGGTACAGCGGTATGTCGGTTCGGAAGAGCTTCTCCTGCGCCTCCACCCGACAGTTGAAGCGCCCCGCGGTGCCCAGCGGCGGTGCGGTGGCGCACACCACTCCCACCAGCGCCGCCGCGTGCAGGAGGCCGCTGCTGGCGCCGCCGTCGGCGGCCGCCCAGGCCTCCACGAAGCTATCCACGGCGTGCTGTGAACGGGGGAAATCGGGACTTGGTAGTTTAGTATAGATGATTATTTATTGGTGAAACGGATTGTTGAGGAATGGATTGCTTGCTTTGTAGCTGAGAAGCTCAGCGTGGCGCTGAGTACGGTGAGTGAGAGGATGAACGACAAGGTAAGGGGGAGACCCGGTAGCAGACATGTCCATGCGCTGAAAATAGGGAGCGGAGCGACGGCAATCGAGCCAATGCGTTTGGGAGAGAGTAGTCAATGGCGAGGTTGCCGGAGTACCGATCAGTAGAGAAACCAAGAGGAGGGAGCGGCTGGAGCGGCGGACGAGTTGCCGTACCATTATTATATGCCGTACAATTCTGGCGGAACGAAACACGATGCCAACGATGTGTTTTTACGTTACCTTTGGGATGGGCAGCTCCGCGTCTGACTCAGCTTCCATCAGGTTCTCCAACAGTACGGCAATGACCAGCTGCAGCAAGATGAAGGTGCAGAGGATGACAAAGATGGGAAAGTAGAGGACCGCGGCGACAGCGCTCAAGGGGCACTGGTTGTCGGTGGCGTTTGCGGGCAGGGAGGACAGCAGCGGGTCGGAGGGGTCCAGGTAGGTGCCGCCGGTCAGGGTGATGACGGCGGCTGCGGCGAGGGCTTCGGGGGTGGTGGAGGTGAATTGGGAGTCAAGTGCGGCGAAGGGGGTGGAGGGGCCGGGGGGTGCGGCTGGGATGGCTGCGGAAAACGGATAGGTGGGGGTGGGGGGGAGGCTCATGCCGGCAGAGGAGGAGAGGAGCCGGGCCGCGGTGGCGGCGGCGGTGGCGACGGCGACGACGGTGGCGTTGAGGGTGGGGGGAGTGGAGGGTTGGAGGGGAGGGGGAGAGGAGGGGACGGAAGGGGGAAAGGAGGGCGTGGAGGCGGAGTTGGTTACATTGATGTCGTACAGCACCAGCACGCAGTCCCCGGTTGACATGCAATCTAGCATGACGCCGTTCCAGCCCTCCCCCGTAATCATCCTGGGATCCGGGGTCCGGGGGGTTACCCACGGGGGGAGGGGGGAGGGGAGGGGGGTTGAGGGGAGAGAATGAACACGACACACATACACACGTGTCGTCAGTGCAGCCACAGCCGTACATGCAGTTTTGCAGATGGAACGTGGCAGGAGAGATATGATATGATCCAGGAAGAAAGAATGAAAGACTGAAGGCAAGTTCGATGCTAGAAGCCTATCACAAGGGGCAGGCAAGCAAGTCTCATCATGTAAGGCAAGGCAAGGCAAGGCAAGGGCTGCCAGCCCTAGTGCTGTGTGTCCGGCGGTCCACAGCCCCACAGCCCTCGCTCAAGAGCCGGGCAGAGGGCCCAAGGGGCCGGCATTGCGAAGCGGATGGGAGAGGACGGATGGGGCAGCAAGGGCCAGTCACCGCTAAGCCGGCCAAGAGTCAACCGGCCTTACACTGGAGGCAAGTTGGCTCCTGACGGGCTCAGCGGGGACTGGTCCTTGCTGCCCCTTGGTTGCACCGCTGGCTCGTACCGGTACCTGGCCCCGCTCCCCTGCCACCCGCACTACGCACTGCAATGCCACGGCCATGACGTGCTGTCGCATGCTGTGCTGGGTCGCATGCTGTGCTGGGTCGCATGCTGTCCCCTCCCAATCACCCGTTAACAACCCCCCTCCTTAACGCGCCGCACCTGAACAGCAGCAGCATTGCGTTGGGGAAGTTGTCAAAGTTGGCGTGGCGCGTGAGGTTTTCGCCCTGCTTGATGCCCGCAAACAGGTTGACGCCGATGACGGCGAAGATGAAGAAGAACAGCAGCATCACGCCGCCCACGTTGGCCAGTGCAGGCAGCGAGTTGACCAGTGTGCGCAGCAGCTTCTGCATTCCGTTGGCCTGGGGGTGGTGGGGGCGGGGTCGATTGGGGAGGTGTGAGTGGAAGCCAGGTTAGTGGGGCAGCGGTGGGGGCAGGTGGATGGGGAGGCAAGGGGGGCAGGTGGGTGGGGAGGCAAGGGCGGGGGAAGGTGGATGGGGAGGCAAGGGCGGGGGAAGGTGTATGGGGAGGCATGGAGAAGGTGGTTGGGGCGGTGTGTGTGTGTGTGCGTTGGGGGTGGGGGCGGGGAGGGGTTACCGAAATACTGTCAGGGGGAGATGGCGCAAGGTTGGGGTGGCAAGGGAACAGGCGGGCCAGGTGCACAGGCACTGGTGCACGGGCACATACGGAGATACGGTACAGGGGTGCAGCAGGTACCGTAACGCCACCTCTGTCCTACGCCAACAAATGAACAGAGTTGCGTCACGTACGTTGCGGACAAGTCGTACCACTCGCGCCACCCGCAGAACCCTCAGCACGGGCATGAAGCTGACGTTTCGCGTGTTGCTGAAGTCCAGCACCACCGACGCCACGGACACCACCACCACGAAGAAGTCGAAACAGTTCCAGCCGTCACGGAAGTAGTGGCGCGGCCCAAAGGCGGTGAGCTTGAGCGCCGCCTCCGCCACAAAGATGCACGTGAACACCAGGTTGCTGTTCGACATGAGATCCTGTCGGTACGACGGTGCAGCACAGTATCGCAGTACGGCGAGAAGTACGATAAGAAGTCCGGACCGCGGCGAGGCGAGGCGGGGAGGCGGGTGGGGGGGGGCCGGGGCGGCGATGCTGGACCGGCTGCATGACGAGGGTGGTGCGCATTGCACGACGCGCTTCTCTTCGTCCAACAGAGGGCTGAGGAGATAAGGACGCGCAGTGCAGCGCCGGCACACAGCATACGGTGCCGTGTTGTGCCTCCGATTAGGCGCGTGGTGCACACATGCACACATACACGTCTCCTCCACCCGTTGGTGCGCCCACCCCCCACCGCCTCTGACCCATCCCAGTCCCACACCGCCCCATCTCACACAGCCAACCCACAACGCAAACCCCAACCCCACTCCCGAACCCAATCCGAATCCCACCGTCGATTCCACACAGCCAAATCACACCGTCGATTCCAATTCCAATGCCAACCCCCCACCGCCCACCCCCACCGCCCGCTCAACCCCCCACACCCCCACACCCCCCACACATATACACACCGCAAGGTGTGTATGTGCTATGTGGTGGTTCCCAAGGTACACCTATTTGCTCTTGCCCCGGGGCCCATGGGAACAAATCACACACACACACACACATTCACACACATACACACACATACACACACATACACACCCACCGGCCACCCACCCACCCAGCCGCCCACCCACCTGCCACGAGGGCGACATGTCCACGTGCACACACGCCATGAAGACCACATTCGCGATGATGACGGCCATCATGGCCCAGTCGAACAAAGGGTGGGTGACGCAGTCGTACAGGACTCGCCGCAGCGCCGGCCGCGCGGGCCGCGGTGCCCGGAAGGCCACCTGGGTTCGCAGCAGCAGCTGCTGGACGTCCACCCAGGCCTGCTGCGACGGGCTCAGCCGCACGGACGCCGCCATCTCCCGCTCCGCGTCGTGCAGCTCCGAAAACTGCGTGGCGGCGGCGGCAGCAGGGTCGGGGTTCGTGTGGGGGGGGTGGGGTAGGGTACCGATAAGAGGAAGGGAAATTGATTCGAGACGAGATTGCAGCGAAGGAATCGAAACGGTTGGGACGGGTAAGGGTAAGAGAAAGATACGGAGACTGGGATGGGGGCAATGGTGGGGACGGTTGGGGAAACGCCCAACGCCACCGCCTGTGTTGCTTGGCAGGAAAGGGCGGAGGTAGGCGCAAACGCGCGCCCCACCTACCTTGTCCAGCGTGACGCCCACAAAGAGGTTCAGCACGAAGAAAGAGCACACGACGATGAAGAGGATGAACAGCAGTATGATGGCGGGGCTGTGGTTCTCCAGCGGCTGGCGGTCCACCCCGGTGGCATCCACCGCGGAGAAGGTAATGTCCACCCACATGGACAGCGTGGCAGCCTGGAACAGCGTCAGCATCGCGGCGCCCACGTGGTCGAAGTTGTTCTGCGGGTTGACCCACCTGCGGGAAAAGGGCAGGAGGGCAGGAGGGCAGAGGGTAAAAGGCGAGGGGTGAAGGGCGAGGGGCAAAGAGCGAAGGGCGAAGAGCGAAGGGCAGGGGGCCCAACATTTTCCCCTGCTTCGCTGTGGTGTTTTCTTGTCTTGATTTCCCTTCCCAACCGGCCCCCCTACCCCAACCACATTCAAACACACACAGCGCCTTTGCTCCCTCTCCACACTCCTCGCCCTGGCCTTCTGGTCAGGGTAGCCAACCCGCAGCGGATCAGCCTCAACAGCAAAACAACAACTCAGACACACACATACATATACATATACACACACAGGCACGCACCCTCCCACCGCCGCCACGACACTACTGGGCCACGTAACTCAGCCGCCACTCACTGCGTCTCCATCTCATACTCCGGCATGGAAACGTTGAGTGCGCTGTAGTAGGCGCTTTCGTTGATGGTCCGGCTGCCCGCCTCGCACCACGACCGCGTTAGCTTCTCCCCCGACGGCAGCACGTAGAAGGGGTCGATGCGCTCGCCGCTGTCGGCGTCGATGCAGTTGTACAGCTTGCCCTTGAACAGATTCACAGCCAGAATCGCAAAGATAAGGTAGAAGAAGACGCAGACGAGCGCCACGTTTAGCATGGCGGGCAGCACCGCGAACAGCGCCGTCACCACCAGGCGCAGCCCGGGAAAGCGCTTCGCGGCGCGCAGCGGCCGCAGCGCGCGCAGCGCGCGCAGCACGCGCAGCACCTTGACGTTACCTGCGCCCACGCCCACCGACTCCACCACGATCAGCGCCCAGCCCAGCAGCACAATCGCCAGGTCCAGCACGTTCCAGGGGCAGCGGAGGTAGGCGCGGCGGCCGGTGAAGACCAACCCCAGGGCGAGGACCTTCAGGATCGCTTCCAGCGTGAAGGCGGCGGTGAAGGTGTAGTCGAGGTAGCGCAGCGCAAGGGCCAGCCGGGAGGCGGGGTCCAGGTCCGGGGAGTCGAGCACCAGGCACACGCACGACGCCGCGATGAGCAGCAGGATACAGGCGTCGAAGTAGGTGTTGCGGACGAGGCTGGCGGCGGCGCGGCGGAGCGGGTTGGTGGGTGCCAGCAGCAGCAAAGAGCGGCCCTGCGGCTCCTCGGCCTCCCAGGCGGCGACGGCGGCGGCGGCGGCGGCTTTGGTCGTGCCGGCGGCGGCGCCGTCGCGGGGCCGCTGCGAGCTCATGGAGCCGCCGAGCGACTTGAGGTGCGCGAGTACGGATTTGGACGAGGCGGCGCGCGGGATTCGGGAGACGGAGACGTCGCGGGATCGCTGCTGCCGCCACGTGAACGACGCGGTGGACGCCTCGCGGGCGAGGAGCTCCAGCGCCGCCGCCGCCGCGGCGGCCTGCGGCGAGGGACCGCCGCCGCCGGCGGCGGCGGCGGCGGCGGCTCCGCCGCCGCCGTTGGGGTCGGTTGGGTCCGCGGCGTTGTCCCAGCGGAGCTTGGACGCGGCGGCGAGGTCGGCGCTGACAGGGTCGCTCTCCTTCTCCCGCGATAGCTGCATTGCCACTGCCGGCGCGGCGGTGTTCCCTGCCATCGCCGCCCGCGGCGGCGGCGGCGGCGGCGGAGGGGCAGGCGCGGCGAGGCTGGCCCAGGCTTGCAGGTCGATGCGCCCCGCACCGTCCTGCTTGCTGGCCTCCAGTCCCTCCGCCAGCGGCCGACCCCCGACCGGGCCGACCGGGCCGGCGGCCGCGACGGCAGGCGGCGGCGGCGCTGCCGCCGCCGCTCCCGCCGCGTCGCCGCCGACCGCGCGGTCCTCCCTGCCCAGGTCACCAGAAGACCTCCACTGCCCGGGGACCGGCTCCGCCGCCTCCCCGTCGCGCCGCCGCGGCGTCGTCGCCGCATCGTCATCGTCGCCGCCGCTGCCTTGAGGCTCCGCCGCCGACGGCGACGCTGTCGTGCCGTCAGGGACACCCGCCTGCGCATCGGCGGCCGTGGAACCACCCGTGGCCCCGGCCGCCGCCGCTGGGGGCTGCGTGCCAGTGCCCGTGTCATCCTTGCCCTCCTTGTCCTCCCCGCTCTCCTTGCCCTCCTCGCCCTCGTCCATCTTGCATGAGAAGTTGTCCAGCAGGATGGCGATGAAGAGGTTGAACACCAGGTAGTTGCCGATGAGGATGACACCCACAAAGTACAGCGAGGCCCAGGGCGATACGGTGCGCATGCCGTCGTACATTACGGAGTTCCTGGTACAGCATCAGCAGGCGGGCGGGCGGGCGGGAAGGCGGGCGGGCAGGCGGGCGGAAAGGCGGGCAGCAGAGAGGGCGGTCAATGCGAGCGCGAGCGTGGGCGGATGGGCGCAGAGAGAGAGTGCTGCCCCCTCAGCCCCACCCCGGCACCTCACCTGCATGCCAGACTCATCGCCCGGCTGACAGCCTAACAAGTCGAAACCGGCCCCAACCCCGACCCCCACCCTGAAGCCCCAGCCGCAGCCCCCAAACTTTTCCCGTTCCCTTCCCCTTCCCCTTAAGACCCTAAAACCCTAAAAATACCTCAAACCCTAAAACCCTTCCACTTCCCCGTGATCCCTTCCCCTTCCTCTTCCCCTTCCTTCCCGTGACTCCTGCCGCGGCTCACCAGTCCTCCCCCGTGAGCAGCTGGAACACGGTGTAGATACCCCAGAACACGTTGTCGAAGTGCGCCCGCGGCACCTGCGACTTGCCCACCATGGCCAAGTACTCGCACCCGGCCGCGGCCGCGGCCGCCACCACCACCGAGCTGGCGTTGGTGGTTGTGGCCGCCGCCGCGTCGGCACTGGCGCAGAACCGGTCGCAGTAGGCGAGGTCGTTGTAGAAGGAGCCCGGAGCGTCGATCCAGCTGCCGTACTGGTCGGCGCCGCAGGGCAGGTAGCAGTGGAAGTAGTTGGGGCACTCGCCCCACACCTCCTGACCCGGGGGACACACCGCGGAGGCGCCCTCCACGTAGTCGCAAAACATGAACCTGCGGGAGGGGGAGGGGGGCCGATGACAGCCGATGGACTCAGCCAGGGGCCCGCAATCAGACCGACGTATCGTCAAAGGCCGAGCCGTACAACCACGAGCCGTAAGACCCCTGGAGCCACACCACAGAAGTGCGACTCAGGACCCAACGATCCGGGGCAGCCCCACGCCGACGTTCAAGCCCCGAAACCATCTTCGTCCACCCCAGTTTACCCAAGCTGACCACGGGGGCTCCGAAACCCTACGCACTTTGGCTCGATTTGATCCAAGTTGACTCGGGAACTTACTCCGTGTGCTCCTAATCAGGCAACTCGGCAAAAAGGCTACAGTCCTATTCAGGCAACGTTTTGCTTACTTCTTTAGCTTCAGTCCTATTCAGGCAACTATACTTACTTGTAGCCGAAGAGCTGCCCGCCGATGAGCGAGGCGATGAAGAGGAACAGCAGCATAAGGCCCACCAGGCTGATGGACGCCTGCACGCTCTTGAACATGCCGCGGATGATGGCGTTGAACTGGCGCCAGTTGCGAGCCAGGCGGAAGATGCGCAGCAGGCTGAAGGCGCGCAGCACCGACAGCGGGCCCAGGCCGGCGACGCTTGGCAGCAGGTCCACGATCATCTCCACCAGGGATATGGCCACAACGAAGGCGTCGAAGATGTTCATGCCGCTGCGGAAGAACCTGCGCCCGGGGAATATGGTGGAAGCGGGGACAATGGGGGAGAATGGGGGAGTGGGGGGTCAGGAAGACGAATCGGGCCGGGGAGGGAGGGAAGAGTATGGGGGACGAATCGTGCCGCGACGGGAGGGTAAGGAAGACGAATCGGGCCGCGACGAGAGGGTAAAGAAGACGAATTGGTCTGCGGCGGGAGGGAGGGAGGGTATGGGCGACAAACCGCGCCGCGACGAGAGGATGAGGAAGACGAATCGGTAGGCGACGGGAGGGTAAAGAAGACGAATTGGTCTGCGGCGGGAGGGAGGGAGGGTATGGGAGACGAATCGCGCCGCGATGGGAGGATGCGGAAGACGAATCGGGCTTCGAAGGGAGGGTAGGGTAAGCGAGGGGAATGGAGAGAGAGGGGTGGGGTGGGAAGAGCGTCGGGCGGCAATCGCATCTCACCGCCTGAACCCAAGCGCCGTAATTCGCACGAGCAGCTCCAGCACGAAGTACCCCGTGAGGCCGTAGTTGATGTAGTTGGTAGCAGCTTCCACCTTGTACGGCATGCCGTACCAGTTGACGCACATGACGGCGGTGTTGACCAGGATGAGTGCGGCAGTGGTCAGCTCCAGGGAGCGGCTCAGCGCCACCCTCCAGGCCGCCCGCCGCAGCGGCCCCAGGCCGGGCGGCGGCGGGCTGCCGGTGGCGGCGGAGGGGTCCTCGTCGTCTTCCTCCCGCCGCTTCTTGCGAGCCTGGTGGGTACGTGTGCACAGCCGCAGCCGTACACGTACACAGCCGCAACCGGGGAAAAAGTGTCGGCAGCAGTAGGAGCCGGAGTAGCAGCAGGAGCGTGAAGCAGCAGTGGCAGCCGTGGAGGTTGTCAAACGTCATGATTTGATGGATGATATAAGGACAGCTCCTCGCCCGCAGCCAACAGTCCTCCCAGTCAGCCTCTTACCAGCACACAGCCAGCCCCCAGCCTGTCCCCCCAGTGCTATTTACCCATCGAACCGGCCGCCCCCGCCCGTCCCCTCTCACATTTATACAATCAATGGACCCTCCAGCCCCCCTCAGTCACCCTGTTCACGGGCCAGCCAGCCAAGCCAGCCAGTGCCCACCTTTAGATGCGCCATTACATTTGTGATGTGCCCCACCGGGAGCACACCACCGCCCAGGGACCCTCCACCACCGCCGCCGCCGCCCTCCTCCTCGCCGGCACCGCCCGCCACCTCTCCGGGCGCAGGTCCCGCCGCCAGCCCCCGCTGCTTCATCTTCATCTGCTCGGCCTCCTCCTCCTTCCGCTGGTCCGCTGAGAAGTTGACTGAAAGCACTGCCAGCGCCAAATTGATCTAACGGGTGCGGAGGAGCAGGAGGATGAGGAGGAGGTGGGGGTGGGGGTGGGGGTGCAGGAGTAATACAGATACCGTAACAGCACAGGGGTGGAGACAGAGGCGACGTAAGCTAAGGGACAGGTGGCGGAACATCAACATCCACATCGACATCCGTCAACATCGACATCGACATCAGGGCAGGGAGGCTATCCATAAATAGGCGCGTCCCCACCACCCGACGGCACACCCCCACAGCCACATAGCCACACAGAGGCTGAGGCAGAGGCAGTGCCAGGTTCCAGCGGGGTGCCCCGGGCCATAGCTGTTCAACTGTGTCCAGATTAGGCAACAGGGACCCGGGCGGTATACAAAGACAATCCTTTGCTTCCAGCGGAAAACCAACGGCCGGGCTGGGCTGGGTTGGGTTGGGATGGATTGGGTTCAATACTATCATTCGCCGTGCCGCCTGGTGGTGGTGGCGTGCGCCTCGATCCGTGCACCCAAAGTGCCCTGGCCGCAAACACAGTGCGGTTTGCGCCACTGTCCTTCCCACACCAACCCTTCACTAACGAGACAGGGCATCGCGCAAGAACATTCCCTGCCGTACCCCTACCGTACCATGAAGAAAGCACCGAATATAATGAGCCCCACGTAGAATATCCACACCCAATAGTTGACCGCATCCATGACCATGTACATGACGTCAGTCCAGCCGCTGAGCGTGATGTGCTGAAAAATGGTCAGCCAGGACCACAGCATGTTGTCGTAGCTGACCAGGCCGCCGTACGGATTGCCGTACCAGGTGCAGTACATGCCGTCGTCGCAGGCGCGGCCGGCGTAGTGCTTGCCGGGGTCCGCCGTCGGCGGCGATCCGCCGCCCGATGGGTACCACACCACCTCTATTGGCGGCAGGGTTGGGGGTTGGGGGGTCGGTTGGGATTGGAAGGAGAAATACGGATGGAGGTTCGTCGTTGGGGAGCACCGGCAGGACGGAGCGCGGGCTGGCTCTGGGTTGGGTTGGGAATGGGTTAGGGTTGGGTAGGGCTGGGATGGGTTGGGTTGGGTTGAGGCGGGAGTGGGGATCACTGTGAGGAAAGAAAAACGCACAACGTGTGGTACGGCATACACACACAAACCAGAGAGCATCTGCTGACCTCACCTCGCTCACAAGCAGGATCCTCAAGGAAGGGGCCGCGCTCTGGTGCGCTCCGGGAACTGCCCAACCGCCACCTCAATGCCAGCGGCCCTGGGCCCTGTCCTCCAGCCCCCCTTACATCAGGCCCACCCACCATCATCCCACCCACCTCATCCCGCCACCCCGCCATCTCTCCTCCCTTCCCACACTCACTCTTCTATGGCCACCCACCCTCCCGCCCGCTCCCTCCCCAATGTCTTAACTGCACGATAGCACGAAGCATTGCACCCACCCCCACCCCACCCCACCCCGCCGATTTCTTTTACCCCACCCCCACACCCATCGCTGCGGTTTCGTCTTCATCACCACCCGACCGACCAACCGACCGACCAACCGACCCACCACTCACCCGAGCTGAGCGGCCCGCTGCACATGTCCTCCGCCTGCTCCTCCGAAACCACGTAGCTCACATTGGCTAGCAGCACCGGCAGCAGGGGCCCACCACCACCGCTGCCGCCTCTGCCACTGCCACTGCCGCTGTCACCAACCCCTCCTCCACCTCCACCTCCACCCCCACTCAGGGTCGTTACGTTGTATGCGCCGCTGAAGTCCGGGGAGCCGCATCTGCGACGGGGGATCGGGAAGCGGCGGCGGAGAATGTTGAGGGGCGAGTGATGGGACAAGAAGCGGGATACCGGTAGGTTGGGCGTGTTAAGGGGCAGGGGGCGGCACCGGTTGGGTGCTGTTTGGGGGGGGCCAAACCGCCCAACCGCTCAACCGCCAAGCCAACCAACCGCCTAACGTTACCCCTCTCAACCACGGGGGTAATGAGGGGAGGGTTCTTTACGTCTTACCCCCTAGCCCCCCTCTCACCCAAAATCCCAAGCCCCTCCCTCCAAACTTACCGCCCACCCACCCAGACGCCAGACCCCACCCACCCTGCGCGCACCTGTTCCTCAGCACACCCGCAAACAGCTGCACGGCGATAATTCCGAACATGAAGAACGTGAAGGCGCACAGCATGAAGACGTCCAGCAGCATCGGCAGCGACCCGATCATGGTGCTCACCAACACCTAAAGGCGCGGACGGGACAGCACCGGGGAGCGAGAACAGGAGTGGGAGTGGGAGTGGGAGTGGGAGTGGGAGTGGGAGTGGGAGTGGGAGTGGGAGTGGGAGTGGGAGTGGGAGTGGGAGTGGGAGTGAGAGCCCCGGTCGACACTCCCCCCGGCTTTCCCCCACCTCACCCCGTCCCCCGGGGGCACGCCTTCCCTCCACCGGACTTCCAGCGCGATACGGTACCCCCCCCGTGTCGCATCACATCACATCATATCACATCGGCGCATCACGTGGTTCCAGCGCCTCCCCCGCCCCCGCCGTCTCCTTCTCCGCTGCGGTTTTTCTTTTTACCCCAGGTCAGTTCCTTCGTTGCGGTGTCTTGTTTACCCCCCCCCCCCCGTGAGTCTGATCCATGTCATGCATCCCTCACATGGTTCGGTCTCCTGCCATTCTCCGCCCGTTTTCCGCCCCTGCCATTTTCCACCCCTGCCGTTTTCCGAGCCCTCACCCGCATGCCCTGTATCCTCCTGACCGCCCTCAGCGGCCTCAGCGCCCGAATGGTCCTCAGGCCGCTCAGGTTGCTGTTCCCAACAAGGCCCACGTAGCTGACCACCACCACCACGAAGTCAAGCACGTTCCAACCTGCAGGCAGGAGGACGGGGAGGTGGCCGGGGGTTTGGGGGGCGAGGCTGGGGCAAGGGGGGGCCCGGGGTAGGATATACGAAGCGCAGCGGGGGCGGGGGACCCAACCAGTGGCGTGACGCCAGCTTTGCGCTGGGAATCCCAATCGGTGCCATCGTGATAAGAGGCGGCGAGACGGAATGTTCAAGGGGGTAGTGGGCGTGATCACAAGTGAAATAAAGCCGCCTGTGAAACCGAAGCCGAGTGGTAGAGGGAGGGTGTGGGGGAAGGGCTGTGCCGACCAGCCACGCCACCTGTGCCTGGCGGGCGGGGTAGAACAAACCAGTCCGAATGGGTAAGCTGACAGCCTGCTGACCGGCTGACTTGCAAAGGAGAAGGGTAAGGCGAGTCCCGCTCCTGGGCAGACCGTATTCGCTGACTGCCCATCCTTACAGGGCTACGCTGTCGCTGACTGGGAGGGAATTCGCAAGTGCGTGCCCCGCTCGGTCCCTATCCCCCGTCACCTCCCTCACCGTCGCGGAGGTAAGTGCCCTTCTTGAGGACGAATCCCATGGAGATTATTTTCAGCACCATCTCCAGGGTGAAGATTGCGATGAAGACCCAGTCAATGTCCGAGAGCACTCTCCCGAGCGGCGTGCCATCGAACCCTTCCCGGCTGCTGCTGAGCGCCAGCGTGACGCAGTTGCATATGATCACCAAGAATATAAAATTTTCGAAAAGCTTGTTATGGCTGATGAGGACGCACGCTTTGCGCACCCTCGAAGCCTTACTGAAAATAAAACAGCTCCGCTCCGGATAGGCCGCAGTAAGCACCTACAGGCCAAAATAACTGCTCGTCTACTATTGTCTAAAATGAAGTTTGTCCTCCTTGAACCTCTTTCCCACCTCGTAGTGGCCTTGCGCCGTATGACCCGCCTCGCCCGCCTCGCCAGATTGGGCTGGGAGGGACGAAGTTGGCGCCACACGCCCCAGGGCATTCTCCCTTAGCATCGCAACTACTTTTACATGCGTGCGTCCCGCATATCCGTAGCACACTCGATGCGTCTCGATGGCATCATCTTTAGCCGGCAAATCTCCAACACTAGTACAGGTAATCTAACAGCATTTCCGGGTAACATGGCAACTTGACACACGGTCATACTTTTCGGTACGTCTGAAAGTTAGAAGCCTCTTCATCGCGAACTGCAAGTACGTTGCCCGGTCAAAGAATATTACTATGCCAAGTAAAATCGAAGCATCGAAGGAAGCTAGCGCTTCCCCGATACGAGCCGATCGGCGCTACCGAAGGGGGTTTCTCCCTAACTGCCGTAATCCGATGTCTGACAGCGGCGTTACCTGCCCAACCGCCCGAGTTCTGACGTTCTTCTGTCGACGTCGATGGTACACATCTACAGCGTTATCTTAGCAATTATAAAGTTCAGTTCTGCTGGGTAAATAGCTTATCCGTCTCATGACTATGACGGCAGTACCGCTGTACCGGTACGCTGCAGTTGTCTGTAACAAGCGTACGTTCCTTGCTGTATTCGCTAAGGATAATAAGTGAAGGAATGCGAGATTTACGGATTATGTACAAGTAAGGGCCTCCGGCAGTCCCGCTTTTGGTGTAAGCAGGCCGTGTGTAGCGGACCAGCGGAACCAACGCACTAGCCAAGGCATCGGATATAGGGAGAGGTAGGTAGTCCTGGGTAGTCAGTTGCCCTTTATTCAGGAGGTTCATGTGCGGTCAAGGCATGGCTCCAAAAACACGTCCTAAACACAGATGCAAGCTTTCAAGGCCCAACACATCCGCCATGTCCGCGCGACAACGCGCAGCTAGAAAGCGGGCTCCATCAGAGTTGGCGAGCGGTAGTCGGAAGTAGGAGAGGCAGGCGAAGGAAGCACAGTGATTGCAAGTGTATTGTACGCTCCGTTGGGGTGTTGCATGACTGGCGTGCATCGGTGCGCTAGCAAGCGCAACCCACAGCTGTACACTGCCGCCCAGCACCACGCCCCATGGAAAGCCGTAAAACCCCAGTGCCCATGCAAAGGTGAGAACGCCCTCTCCCAGTGCCGTCCCCTTTCCCAGATCAGAAAGGTGACGCCCCCAACCCCAATATCACTCGCACCCGCACGGCTTAGGGCCACGTGCGTGTTGGCCGGGTGCGTGTTGCCGGATAGGGGCACACCGTCCACCGCAAGGCGCCACGTGATCTGCATGTTGTCATTCTCCCAGCGCATTCCAAACCACAGGCGTGCCTGGGTTGCCCGTAAGCGGCTGAGCTCGGTGGGGAGGTCGGGCAACGCCGGGTTCTCCGGCGTGCTCAGGGCCTCCCGCACAAACTCGCAAACTCGGTGATCAGACCCACTCGCCGCTCGCTGGCAGGCCCGTCCTTCAGTTGTGTCGCCTGGCTGACCGTCAGGCGGCGAAGTGGCACTGCATCCGTTCCCCCGGGAAGGCGCAGTCGCCCAGTCGCCCGACTATCATGGCCATCACCTGCACGCAGTCTGGCGGTGGCAGTGCCGGCGGTTGCAGTTGCTGCTGCTGGGGGCCTTCCGCCTCCACCTGCTGCCGCCGCTGCTGCCGTAACTGGGTCTCCACCATACAGGCTGCCTCCAGCCAGGCCGGGCCGATATCGTTATGCAGGCCCCCCAGAGCTGCAAGGGTGTCGTCCGTGTCCTGCAGTGGGGCTAAGGTCGTGGCTGGGTCGAGGTGCTCACGGGCCCACGCGTGCCAGGTTGCTCCCTGGAGGGTGGTGGAGGGACAGTTCTTTCTTGATGCTGGCCCGAGGAGCGGAAGGCTCAGCTGCTGCCGGCCTCGTTTAGCAACTTCTTGCTGGGTGTGGGGTTTGACGGTGGAGGAGTCTGCACCCGCCACCTGCAGCTGCAGGCTGGGGATCTGTGATCCGTCCGAAGGCTTGGCCTGGCTGCCTGTCGCCAGCATTGCGGTTAACTGCGCCGTGGCCTCCTCTGCTGCCTGCTGAGCCTTCCGCTCCTCCATGTTCCTCCTGCGGGCCTCCAGGGCCTTTTTTCTTTGCGCCTTGTTCCGCTCGGCTCGCTCCTCTTCGGACAGATGCTCGAGCTGTTGCCGCTTCCCCTTTGGGGCCTCGGGGCCTGCTGCGCCCTGGTCGGGCTGTGTGCGCTCCTGCTGCGGCCGCTGCCTGGCTTTGCCCCCGGTAGCCTTTCGCCTGCTGCCTGCCCCCGTAAGACCTGACTTGGACCAGAAAGCGGGGGCTGTAGCGGCTGCGGCGGCCGATAGTTCTCGCTCCTGCGGTACTGCTGCCACCGCACCGCTGCTGTGGACGTACGTGGTGGCCGCCTCCATCCAGGTGTCGGTGTCCTGTTTCGTCGCCATGCATGGAGTCGCCTGTGCCTGCAACCCTGTTGGGTTGCCGCCATCGTGGGGTCCGGCTGTGGGGCCGATGGCAGCTGCGGCTGTTAAGTCGGCGGTGGTGGGGTTTGTATCCGCGGCTGGGCCTGCGGCGGCGGCGGGGTCGGCAGCCGTTGCATCTGGGCCTGCACCGGTGGCTGGGCCTGCAGCTGTGGGGCTGGTGGCGGCGGCGGCACCCACGGCGGCGGTGGGGCCTGCCTCGATGGCGGGGCCCGAGGCAGGGATGGCGCCCGCAGTGGCGGCTGTGTCCGCGGTGGCGGTGGGGCCTGCTGCGGCTGCGGGGCCTGCTAGGGGTAAATCGTTGTACTACTTACGGTCACGGTGACCGGTGGGGCCCTGGCTCGCTGCAGCAGCTGCCATGGCGGCCCATGTGTCTGCTCCGGCTGCAGTGGCAGTGATGTTGGCTGATGCCAGAGGCGTGGGTGGGGGTGGAATGCGTGGGGTCATGCCGGGCGTGATGCCCACCCCCATGGGTGCGTGCTGTATTCCTGCTCCCACCTCGGGCTCCGGGCCCCATCTATCTCGTCCGCTGTACGGCCGCAGCGTACGGTGGCGGCACCCCGCTCGAGGGGCCTGGCTGGGCCGGGGCAGCTGCGATCTGGGCGGCATGGTGTTGCTATTGCAACTGCTGCAGCTGCTGCATCTGGCGCGCCAGCTCCGTCCGTGGCGGCCGTTTGCAAGGCAAGGTGAATGGTCCCCCCCGATCTTTGGGCGTGAGCCTGCTGTATGTCCAGGTGAGGCGCTGGCTTCTGGAAACCCGTCTTGTCCCATGTGCGCCGCGGGGTGGAGGAGGACATCGCGACGATCTTCGGATTATCTCTCAGCCTGGGGCCGATGTGGCTGTGAGCGAGTTGCTGAACTGTCGCCTGCCCATTTGAACGTCGTTGGGGCGCGGAGGTCCGCGCCCGTCCGTTTTCAGCCATGATGGCCTATCCTATCTAGGTATTTTGCATTACGGTCGAAATTTCGCATTTGCCGCGGCCGAAGAGGTCGGTCAGTGGCAGTTCGCGGACGCATTTATGTTGTTGCGATACTGGAACGTGGTGTCTCGCCCTGGCAAGTGCTGTGCGGTTGTGATGGTCGTTGGCGGCCGTTGCCGCTTTGGTAGTCATGAGGGCCAAGATGTCGCCCAGCCCTGCCCTGCCCGGCGGTTTGTGAGCCATCTGTTATAATTCCTGTAAGCATACTCGTTACATCAAATTATTACACGTTTCTCTGTCCCGCTCGTTCCCAACTTTGCCCTTGCCCAAGGTCTGCTCTTGTGGACATGGACATGGCTGCACATGACAACATGTCCACTACTTCTGTGCGTTAATTTCTCAGACGCGGCCGCGTTATGTTGGGCGTTGGTGGACGTTTCAGTTTTGGTCGTCACGAGGGCGATTATGTCGTCCAGCCCTGCCCTGCCCGGCCTTCGTTGTGCCTTCCATTCCTCATCCTGTTCCGTCTCCTCTACGGCCGTCGGCAGTGTGTAGTGAGCTCGCCCAAGGCATTTCCGCGTTGCGCGTACCTTCCTGGTACTGCTTTTTACCGCTGTATTGGGTCCCACGTCCTGGGTCCCACGCCGGTACCCAGGGACATAAACCTCTTTTGGTTCTTAGAACCAAAATCGGTAAAGCAGTGTTGATACGAAAACTACTACTTCCGTAGATTCCGTATGAAACATGGCCTCCGCCGAACACACAACGCGGACATTTGACGGCGCGCCTGACGCGCTTCGGCGGCCCACGGCCTCCTGATCGGTTTGGCGAAGCAGTCTGAATCGTACATATTGTTATGCGTCAAAACCTCGATCGCATCATCGATACATTCACCTGCCGGTCCGGCCTAACTATCCTTGTCAATCGCTTCGTCCGTTCGCCCCTCCCTTTCCTCTCACCCCCCACTGCTGGGCCACATAAATCACATCCTCTCACATCCTTGAAACCTCCCCTCCCCCTCAGTCGCAGTTCATTAGGGCTAACTCTCAAAAGCAGTCGAGGTCTGGGGCCGTTCTGCCGCAACAGGCCGCAACCACCGCACTGTGGGGCGCAGCCGTCCGTCCGTCCGCCCGCCCGCCCGGTCGCCTCGTGCCGGCACTGGACAGGCCCTCTGGGCACTGGCTGTCAGTGGTACCGGTACTGTAGCGGCTGGACTGGGTTGGATGAGACGGCGACGAAAGCTCAAGCGTGTCAAGTGGGCCTTTTGGAGCCATTTCCTGCGCCCCATGTCCAGCAGACGCAGGGACGTACGGTAGCCTCAGCACCGCGCGTGATGGCCGGCTGTGCTGGCAGTGCCTGAATGGTCCGGTGGACCCTCATCAGCGGACCCTCAAGGAGAGCCGGCGCAGGGGCCATCTGACATTGTCGCGACAGAAGCCCCTTGTAATATTGCCCTTTCATCTTCCCGTTGTCACGACACACTGCGTAATTGACACGCTGTGCCAGAGACGCAGGGTGTCGTGACACCGCGGTTGCAGGCCGAGAGCTATGGGCGGGGGCTTCGTGGGGTCGTCGCCTCCTGCCAGACGCCCAGAACCCAAGCCCAGCCCGGCCAAACCCGGTCCTTTGTACTTCTGCCAATCGCCACCCACCCAAGCAGGTAACGGCCAACCATGGCGGAACTGGTTCTGACCTCACACGCTCACAGCTCCACGCAACGCAACCAATGGGGGGCTCCGGAACCAGCCGCCCACAGGGGGTGCGAGATGGTTCCGCTCATGGGTTGGTGCAAACCGACCGACTTTGGCCCCATTTCGAGCGCCCCCATGCCCCGCCTCTCACTTCTGGGGCGGGCTAATGCGGCTGCGGTCTACGAGCTGCACCATCTTACGTGGCGTATGGAGCACGGGCGGGGGGGGGGGTTACCGGTACCCGGCTACCCGCAGGGAACCCTCACGGGCCTGGAGGCCAAGGCTGCCCGGCTCATCGCGCCAGGGTCCAGGGCCCTGGTGTGCAACTGCGCAAGCTAGACAGCTGATGTGGTGTTCCCACTTCCCAGACGCATGCTGCACGGCCGTCCAAACCTCGGGCGGCTTTGGGGCGCTGGCGCCAGGGGAGCGTGTGCGAGCGCGGTGGGCCCAAGACTGCTGGGCCCTGGGCGGTGCAGTTCGTGAGGGGGAGGGGGGGCTGCAGGGGTGCAGCCTGCCGGATTCGGTGCGACTCTCCCCCCTGCTATGGGCAAGCTGACCTCGCTGTTCTTTTGCAGACGAAACCGCCTACTTCTGTTACTTGACCTTTCTCGGTCTCCGGCCTATACGTGGATAACACCTCCCCCTGGGTGAAGGCCATGGATTCACTCCTGCTGGTCGCCTGCTCTCCACCCGAAGTACAGTCCCGGGTACGGTCCGAGGTGCGGTCTTTCCCAGCCGGATGAGCAGCACTGGTTCGGGGGGGGAGGGCAGGCCGTTCCGCCGCCGCCAGAGACATCACCGCGGATGACGACATCCCGGCGCTCGCGTGGCCTCCACCGTACCGGTATCCCCAGCTCAGGATGCTGCCACTTCACCGCTCCTGTCCTGCCACTCACGGTACCGGTACTTCCAAACGTCTGGTGTCCGAATCCGAATCCGAATCCGAACCTGAGCCTGTTTGTTTCTTGTTTCTTGCCAGCAGCCCGACCACTCCACCCCGCCCGTCTCGCTTAGTATTCCGACACGGCCGAGATCCATCTCCGGGGCGGCACTTGACGCCGCCCTTCAGGCCCCAGCAGAGTGGCATTCGACCCGCCCCACATCAGGCCGCCGTGAAGCAAGGCGCCCGGCCTCACGTCATTCGGTCTGCGAACTACCGGCGCCATTGGGCCCAATGCACCGCACATGAGTCGACATGCACACGCACGCACGCGCACACGCACGCTCGCACACACCCGCAGCTGCACAACTGCACAAGCGCCCACGACCCACGAGCAAGCGCACGCACATCCGCCCTCCGTTCGCCCAGAGCCGGCGGCACCATGCAGCCACCAACGCACCTACGGCATATCCCCACACAGCCCCCCAGGCCCGCCAAGCTGCCAACCGCGTGCTCTGGATGGCGCTGAACACGATCTGCAGCAGCTGCAGTACACAACCCGCAGCTGCAGTACACAACCCGCAGCTGCAGTACACAGCCCGCAGCTGCAGTACACAGCCCGCAGCTGCAGTACACAGCCCGCAGCTGCAGTACACAGCCCGCAGCGCCTCCTGAGACCCACCGCCCAGGCGCGCGCAAAAAACAATGCTGCGAGAAAGGTCTCGCACACGGCCCAGTCCGACCAAACCGCTGGAGACTGCCGGCCCTCCCCAGCAGCAGCAGTACCACCACCCACAGCCGCAGCAGCCGCCGCCGCCGCCGCAGCAGCAGCAGCCCCGGCAGGTTGGCTCACAGCATGGTGAAGTGCGCCTTGAGCTGTTTGAGCAGTTCGTGTGACTCGGTGTGCTCCGGGTAGGCCTGCAGAGCCTGGTTGACCTGAGCGGCGGCGGAGAGGAGGAAGGAGGGGGAGGAAGAGGCGAGGGACGAAGTGGCGGGTTATCCACGTATAGGCCGGAGAGGAAGGGGAAGAGAGATGAGGACCCGGACAAGGCGGGTAAAACCCCCGTGGCCGCTGCGGAGAACCTACTAGTCCTTTTCCTGACCCCACCCCTCCAAGGCGGCACAGGCATAGAGAAGGCAAACCCGACTAATAACCCAGGGCCCTAACAAACCCACAATAGCAGCCACCCGCCCCCAACCCAAGCTCGCCGCACCCCGCCCCGCCCGACCATCTTCCAACAGTGTTGGGCATCAACGCCCATCTGGCGGTCTTCCCCTCCCCTGTCCCCCCCTCACTCTCCCCTCACTCCCGCCCTCACCAGCTCGAAGCTGACTTGGAAGTCTCCCGCCTTGAAGGCCAGCAGCGCCCCGTTGAAGAACACCTCGAACACGTGGTTACCCTCGCGCTGACCCGAACTGAGGTAGCAGACAGGCGGAGTAGAGAGGGGGTTCAGGCGAGGAGGGGAGGGGGTTCAGACGGGGTTCAGAGGGAGGGGGGCAATGAGAGCGGCTTGCCTAGGGAGTTACCGGTAGTGGACAGGAGGGACGATCACCCAATCCAAGGTTAGGTAAGGTTGGGTTGGGGAGAGCAAGGGGAAAGTGGAACCTGTCCGATTCGGGAGAGGCGTGGGGGACGAAGGAAAGGGAGAGGGGCGTAGCCAAGAGCAGGGGGAGAGAGCTCATAAGCCGGTAAATTGGGGAGAGGAGGTACACCGCACACGCAGGGCACACAGCACGGTCACCAAAAATCGCAATCGACCAGCGGACCGCGCAGATTCAGCAAACATCCCTCCCTCCCTCCCTCGCCCGACCGCCGCCACACTCGCCGCTTGCTCGCTCCTGCTCGCTCGCTCACCGGAACAGCGCCGCCGCCGACTCGTCGTTGCCCTTTCGGTACTCGAGCACTCCCAGGTTGTTGAGAGCCTCGGCGTGGTTGGGGTTCAGGCTGATGGCGATCTGAGGCGGCGGCCGGGGAGGGCGGCGGCCAGGGCGGGAGGGGCAGTGGGTGCGGGTGGGTGCGGGAGGTTCGAGAGTGGAATGCTGCGGAAATGCGGTGGTTAATTGGTTGCGGTATTTCTCCACCAGACCAATCAAGCGCAACCGTTTCAAGGTACACGGGAACACGGGAGCTCGCCTGTTGACGTTGCCACCCTAGTACCGTAAAGAGCCGCTGTGCGGCATGGCATCACGGAAAGATACCGGCATGTGCAGCCCTCGTTTCAACGGACGGGCCAACAGGCGACACATCCGCAGCCCACGCGCCCTCCCCCCCGTGGAGCAGCTTGATCAACAACGTCCGCAGTGACTCATTGTTTTATAAGGAAGCATATCACTCGCTGACACCCCCCCCCCGTGCACACATTGCATTGGTCCACCCCCACCTTGAACGCCTGGTGTGCCAGCGCCAGATCTCCGATGCCCACCGCCGTCTGACCGATGTTGTACCACACGTCCGGAAGCGCGTTGTCATCAGCCAGGGTCAGCGCGCGGTCAAAGCAGCCCAGACACATGTCGTACTGCGCGGGGGCCGAGGGTTAAGGTAACGTCGGAGGAAACGGGGGCGACGGGGCAACGGGGGCGGCGTTATATGTGAGGCGGGGCCGGGAGTTTGGGGCCCCCGGTCGGGGCCTGGGAGCTGGGGCGGCAGCCCGACAAGCGCAGGACGCACTCGAGGTCCCCCCGGCCCCCCGCCTCTTGCAACTACGCCCTTGCAGCTGCGAACACGCACACGAACACGCCTCCCTCCCTCCATCCCTTTCTTCCTAAATTAACGACCAAACGAAACCCACCCGCAGCCCACTCACTACACAAGTACACGCTCTCGCCCACCTGCGACGCGTAGAAGCAGCAGAGGCCCAGATTGTTCCACAGCTCCGAATTGTTGACCCCCATCTGAAGCAGCCGCCGGTAGTACCTGCGCGTGTGCGTGTGTGCGTGTGTGTGAGAGCCGCGGAGGAGGGAGTGAGGACCCTGATGACCCGGGTCGGTGGGTCATCCGTCGATCGATTCAATCGACAGAGGAAAGCGGCGACCGAAGGCGGCCAGCGCCGAACCGCCCCGGCCAGGACACACGGCCAGATACAAGGGCACGCTCTCGCGCTTACGCAAACGCTTTGCTCTCTCGCACGCACACGCCCGCTCTCTCGCACGCCCGCACACACGCACACGCCCGCTCACCGCAGCGCAATCTCCGGCTGGTCGGTGTAAAAGTGGTGTGCCGCCAGACAGGCGATGGCTTCCACATTGGACGCGTCGTGGAACAGCACGTTCTTGTGGAAGGACACCGCCTTGTCCGCGTCACCCAGCGCGTCGTACACACGAGCCACCCCCAGCAGCAGCGACGAGTCACCCGGGTGGGCCCCCAGGGCGGAGGTGTAGTGCTCCAGAGCCGTGTTGGGCTGCAGGGAGGGGGGAGGGGTGTGTGTGTGTGTGTGTGTGTGAGAGAGAGTGAGAGATAGTGAGGGAGAGAGTGAGAGGTGTGATGGGGTCATCCACGTATACGTACGTAGGCCGGAGCCCGAGATCGGTAAATACGTGATGCGTGACAAAGTGGGGAAGGTCTTTCCCACCTCGCAAAAGAAAAAAGCGAGAGGTGAGTCCATCAACCAAAGGCGCCAGCCCAGTCCCCCTTAAGCCCTCCTGGGGCTCCCTCATCCAACCCCAAGCCCCCGGGTCCCCCTCAGCCCCACCTGCCCCATCCTCACCTAAAAACTCGCCTTTTCGCGACGTCTGTCAGCTTGCCAGCTTGCCCACTCAGACCGCCATCCTCTTACCCGTTTCCTCCCCACCCTCCCCACCCCGCCTCCCCCCAGGGCCCGGCCCCGGGTCCGTTCGCTAACACGCCGTCTCCGTCTCCGCTGCGGTAACTTCTTTTTTCCCTCCCTCCCTCCCTCCCTCCCCACCCTTACCTGATCCATCCTCAGGTATATCTTGCATAGCTCCAACACACAGCTGATCATCACCGCGCCGCCGTTGAGTCCGTTGGCGGTGGGGCCCAGACCCAGCGCGGCCGCCCCCGCGGCGGACCCTCCCGCGCCGCTGCTGGCCGCCTGGCCCTGACCCAGCGCGCTCTTGAACTGCCGCTCCGCATCCCGCAGCAGCCCCAGCTGGTAGTAGCACTTGCCCAGGCGGGCCTTCCACCACCAGTCCTGAGGAGGAGGGGGCCCGGGGGGGGGGGCGGGAGGTAAAAAGGAAATACCGCAGCGGAGAAGGAGGAGGAGACGGCGGGGTGGGTGGGAAGGGGAGGGGGTTACGGAATACGAGGGTTGGTTCTTTCATCGTGCAATGCAACGTCATTGGTACCGGTTGCACACACCCACACCCACGCCCCCTCCCCACCTGGTACTCCGCCACCTGCGTAGCCAGCGCGCACAGCTCCAGCGCCCGCTTCATGTTGTGCTCCGTGTAGATGAGGTAGTCGCACAGCACCCGGGCCAGCAGCGGCCGGGCGGCGTACTTGCGAAGGTCCAGTCGGTCTACCGCGATGAAGGGGCCGCCGGGCTCCGAAGCCAGAGAGGCGGTGCCCAGGCGCACGAACCTGCCGGGGGGGCGGGGGTGGCGGGGGGCGGGGGTCAGGGAGTGATATGGGGGCGGGGGAGCGTGTCGGAGTCAGGGGATGCGGAGTGAGAGGGGGGAGAGGGGAGGAGGCCGGGACGGTGGGTGGGATGGGATGGGATCCCCACTCCACACGCACCCGCACATCCACACACCTTCCCGACGTGGTAACGGGCCGTGCTGTCCCCGGCTTCGCCGTCCTGAGCGCTTGCTGCAAGCTGGCTGTCCCCGCGCGGCCAGATGCCGAGGTGGTGGGGCGGCTGCCGGTGCCGGGGCGGGCAAAGCCGGTCAGAGGGCGGCCGCTGCCCGTCATGGGGCGGACCGCCTGGCTGGGGGCGCCCTGGAGGGGGGTAATTAGAACGGCCCGGGGCGAGGGAGGGGTGCGGAGGTGGGGGCGGTGGGGATTATGGTTGGGGGTATATACCCCCCGGATGACAGCTCAACCACCCGCAGCCCCGCCCACAGCGGCCCCTGATATAAGATGGGCGAGCAGCCCGCGCAATATCACCGCTCTCACCGCCGCGTGCCCCTCGCCCCAGCCCCTCGGCCCTCTCCTCCAACCGGCCCCTTCTGGTCCCGCCCCCGGCCTCCGTCCCCGCCCGCCTCCACGCAGCCCCAGCTCGATCCCCTTTTTAAAAACCCTCCACAGTCCCGCAGTCCGCCCTCACGGCCCCCCCCTCCCTCCGTTGCCCCTCGACCCTCGCCAGCCCCGTATGAGATCTGAGGTTTGTCACATGGGTTTGAGATCTGAGGTTTGTCATATGGGTTTGAGATCTGAGGTTTGTCACATGGGTTTGAGATCTGAGGTTTGTCATATGGGTTTGTTGCTCTGTTGCCAGGGACGGACGAGGACACTCGTCCGTCCGTTCGGACTGAACTCACCGATCCCGATGCGCTGGTCAGCGGTCGCGACAGGGAGGTCCCCGGGCGGGGCACCTGAGCCACCTGGTGCTCGTCCATCAGCATATCCGCGACGCCCTGGGGATGGAAACACGGGGGGAGGGGAGGGGAGAGGGGCAGGGAATATAAAGGAGAGACCGCAGCGGGGGCAGGGGCAGGGGAACAGCGAACAGCGGCAGGGAGGTTTCAGCATCGCGGCTGAAGAGCGGAGGGGACAGACGGGTGCAGCGCCTGAATGGCTGAAATGTGGGGTTGCGGGGGAAAGGTAGGACAGCGGAGGGGGGGGGTTGAGGGGGATGGTAGGAAGTGACATGTGGGGTGGGCTGGCAAGGGCGTGCGGGTGGGTGGTGAGGATGCGTGTAGGCGTGGCATGGGTGCACGAGCGCGAAGGCGCGACAGCGCAGGTCGGCGTGGCCCCGCGGAGGTAGGGTCCAGGGAGTGTAAGCCACGCGACGTATTGGTCCGTTTGGGACTTGCTCGATCCGGGGCCAGTCGCCGGTGACCCAAGGCCCTTACCTCCTCCTCAATCTCGAGATCATCTATCCAGTTTTTAAGCGTGAGCGCCCGGGTTTTCAAGTACCAAACGGCCTGGGGTTGAGCGAGGGGCAGAGGGTGCAGGTGCCCCGAAGCAAGTCCGGGATGCGGGACATGAGGATTGACATGTGCCGTGCCCCTCGGTGCGTGCCACCTCGCACGCACAGTGGCAACTCGAACGTGCATTTCCAAGCCCGGCACCAGCTTTGAAGCAGCTCCTGGTCCCCGCACCTGGTCATAGGGGTTCTTCTCCAGAACAGTGGTGCAGACCTCGATGCAGGAGTCAAATTTCCGTCGTCGCAATCGACTTTGTGCGAGCCACACAGGATTGATGTTTTGTGCGTGTTGTTGCTGCATGGCTGCCATAGCGGGCCCTCAAGCGTCACGGCGCGCGGCCCTCGCGCGCCTTTCGCCGTCAGGCTCTCATCCTATATTGTGCCTACTTATCGCGAGTATTGTCCAGCTGTTTGATCTTGCGTTAATTGCGTTGTAACGCCTCCTCGGGTGGTTGACTTGCAATTTGCGGAACAAGGGTTATGGCAACACGAAAGTTCTATTTTGACACTCTACGAGGCAGTATGAAGCAATGGGTAAACGTCCACGAAGGGCACCATGCAGAGTTGGCGCTCATCGGCAACCGAACAACGATAATACGACACCTGACGTCAAAGGTGGAACGACGCCCATTGGGGTTGCGCGAAGCTGTTAGACAAAGCGAACTTGTTTCTCAAAGTTTCACGCATCCTACCTGAAATTGGCCCACAAAAACTTGCTTGCTTATGAGCCGCAGCGCCGATACAGTCAGTCGTTGCAACGCCTGATAGCTCGGGGGTGTATCTCTCCGCAGACCCAAATTTACGGTGCCTGCTTTACGTGCACCAGCTGCGGACGCCTCAGGTTCATGAAATTGGACAACCGTGGGTAGTGCGCTGGGTCGGAGAGCAATTCAATGCCGCTGCAACCAAGGTGGACAGCAGCTACTTTAGGGAGAGGGATACGCAAGCTACGCCTGGGCTCCTCGCAGCAAAGGTGTGCTTGTTGGGCGGGCAACGAACTTTTACTGCCCACGGGTCGCAAACCTGCTTGCCCCACATCGGCAAGATACCTTGAACGCTCTTGTTATGATTGGTATGTTACTGGTTGTAACTCGGGCACTAATTAGGGGCCCTGCCCAGAGGTGGTTGTCCGGGTCGTGCGACGCTTCAATAGTCATCATGACGGCTGCCTAGCTATCTTTGTTTAAAAAAGGTTTGTTTATCATCTATTCGAACGTTCACCTGCCAAATTAGCTACTGTAAACGCACAAAGAGGTAAATTTTGCTTTTGCGAAACGGTCGCGGCTTGCAGGCCCAGTCGTTGTGCGTGCCATCTAACACAAGGAGGTGCTCGTCTTCCCCTTTGCTTGCGCAGCCTCCAAGGCGGAGCATTGCTGCTGTCCGCTGCGCCGGCGTCTCGGCATCTGCTCCGACCGCCCAGGCTGACGCAGCTTTGCGCGACCGGTCATCTTAAGCCGCATTATCTGTTTCCGTCGACAAGCAGAGGTGCGAGTGAAGAAGCAGGTCGCGATGTTGTCCCGGAACCCGTCGTTGTGGTGATCCCGACATTCGCAATGGAGACAAGACCGCTTCCGGTCAGAGGCACCGCCGTATTCCCATTGAAACACGACAGCACGGCGTCCGCATTGATGTGCGGCAGGCCTAGCTGATCTTTCTGCTTGGCTGTTGCCGCGGTTTTCAAGCGCGTCTACGTGGCGGCACCGCCGTACTGCGCCCTCCTAAGCCGCGTCAGAGCGCACTTGCAGCGCTTGGCTGCACCCTGGTGCCACGCTTTTCACTTCAGACGCCTTGTTAAGTTCTGCTTAGCTCTGAGGGACCCACATGCGCATGCGTAGATCCTCGTTAGTCACAGAATGGCAGTGTTTTTCCAGTCGCGTACGGCGCGCCGTACCATGCCAAGCCCCAAGTAGCCCCTTCCGGCCGCCACTCCTCCCAGCTCTGCCCTCGCGCCGTATACCGCGCGCTACTTGACAACCCGTCGCCTCCCTTCCCGCTGCCTCCAACCCCTTACCTTCTTCACCTCCCGGGCCGTTTTAATTACCTCCTTGGCTCCTGCGGGAAGCACCGTGGGCCCTGAGCGACCTGCCAGCAGCCCAGTAGCCGTACGTATACGTCACCCACCAGGATTCAAACTGCATGCGCCCCTCGCCAGCACACGTAGCAACCCCGCCCCGCGCCTCACCCGCCAATCTCTCAAGCGCGGCCTTGCTGCCTACATGTCGCTTGCATGTCGTGCCTCAGGGCTGCTGTTGCTGCTAACCATTGTTTGCCCGCTTGCCCGCTCCCTCCCTTCGCACCACCACAAATCCCACCACAAACCCTAAAACCCTGCCGCAGGCCTTTCCGGTCCGCTTTCCGCGCGACCGCTGCCGCAGTCGAACTTGCCGCCCTCAGCCGCAGCCGGGGTCAGCAACAGCTCCCGGAACGTCGTCATGACCGGCTCTTGCTCCCCGCGGGGCCCGGAGGCTCAGTCGACGGTGGCCATGGCCGGCCGCGCGGGAACGAGCACGGCCCCGCAGCAGCAGCAAGTGCAGCCGCAGCAGCAGGAGCAGACAGCGGAGGCGCCACCCTCACCGTCCAATATTCGGCTTACGGTCGCGTCGGGGGCGGTAGTGGCGCCGGACCTTGACTACACGGTGCGTGGGCGGCTGCAAGCTGGACTGGACGGGGCGGGGCGGGGCGGGGCTGGACTGGGCGCATGGGTCGGGTCGGGTGGGTTTCGGGTTGGGGTGGGGTGATGGCGTTGGGCGGTGGGAAGTGGGAATTGGGGTTGTGGAGAAACGACGGACACGGGACAAACGCGCGTGTTGGCGTAGACGACGTCGGGATGCATACATGTGATCAGGCAGCGCAGCGCAGGACACGGGACACGGGACATGGGACATGGGACACGGGACATGGGACATGGGACACGGGACATGGGACATGGGACACGGGACATGGGACACGGGACACGGGACATGGGACATGGGACACGGGACACGGGACACGGGACGGGGAGCAGGCTCGCCAGCCTGGGCTGCTTGCCATGGCCCTGTCAGGATGGCTGGGCAGGCGTGGCCAGGTCAGCGGGGACATGGCCAGGTCATGTCGGCAGCGGGGACTGGACACGGTAGCGGTAGCGGTGTCCCAGCCAGCGAGCCGGCGCTGAGGCCGCTGCTTGCAGGGTAGGGATCGGCCGCCGGCGTTAGTCCCCGCGGGAGTACCGGTAATAAGATCGATACCGCGGCGGAGGGACGTAGGCGACCGAGAACATGAAGTAATACTTACCTGCCAGGCATACGTACCCGTGTTACCTTAGCAATACCGGGAGAGCTGCTGCGGCCGCGGGTGTCGGTGCCAGTGAGCCGGTGCCGGTGCCGGTTGCGTTTTCACTTTCATTTCCAGTTGGTTGAGCGGGTGGGTGGGTGGGTGGGTGGGTGGGTGGGCGGGTGGGTGGGTGGGTGGGCGGCATCGGAGCAAAGGGAAAGAGGAATGGGGGCAGCCGCGCGGAAAGGCTGGCGCCCGGATGAGAGCCGCGGCCCAGGTCTTCTGCAGCCCCTACAGGCTTTCGCTGGTTGGGCGCTGGCGGGAGGCTTGGTTCGCGGGACGCGCCGATCCGCGCGGCGCGAGGACGAGGGGGTTTCACGATTGGCGGGGTCGGCGTGCCGCGGACCGCCCGCCCCTGCGGACTGCGGACTGCCGAGCCCGTTTCACCGCCGGCCACCGGGGCGACCTCCCAAACATTTGCTTCCATCCTCTGCCGTACGTGCTGCCGTACGCGTTGCCGTACTACCACTTTCCGTGTGCCGCCCCCGCGCGCGCAGGTCGTCCTGGACATGCTCCACAAGAACGCCTCCGCCAATGCTGCGGCCTCCCGGGGCGGCGGTGTGGTGCTGGGGCTGACCAGCCCGGTGGGGAACACCGACTCGCTGGACATTGTGATCGGACAGGTGGGGCGGGGGGGGGGCGGGGGGAATGGGGCGATAGCTTCGTATAAGAAATACGAAGCGCAGCGAAGTAACAACCGAGGCGGTAGCGGGATGGGCGGGCTCTTTGGGTTCTGGGTGGCTGGTAGCTCCCTCTGTGTGGGTTGGGGAGGCACGACCGACGAGGTCTGTGCGTCCTGTGAGGGTGGCGGGCCGGGGCGGGGGCGGGACAGGGGCGGGGGCAGGGGCGGGGGCGGGGGCGGAGGCGGGCGAGCTGGGTAGGGTCACCGCGGCTGGCCCCTACACCCCGTTCGCCGCTGTGGCCCTCCGGTCAGCTCCCGATTTGCAACATGACCCGGCACCGGCATCGTCGCTGGCACAGAGTCTGCCCCCTGTGTGCCGCTGGGCCTCCCGTGACGTGACGTGACGTGTGCTGAGCTCATGACGTGACGTGACGTGACGTGACGTGCCAGCCGCGCAGGCCTGATTGATAGTTATCTAGGGGGCCGGGTTGTCCGCACCCAGATCCAACACGACCCCCCGCCTCACTCTCCCCGCTGCTCCCTCTCTCTCCCGCCCACCCCGCTGCTGCCGCGCCCGCAGCTCAACTTCAAGCGCCTGCTGGCCTGCGCTCGCAACAAGCTGTGGTGGATGACCCCCGAGTGGCGCACCGCCTCCTGGTCGCTGCCCCCCGAGACGCAGTTCCTGTTGGCGGAGATGGCGGCGCAGGGGCCTTATGCGCTGCTGCTGCCGCTCATCGACGGAGACTTCCGAGCCACACTGCGGCCGCCCGCTAAGTGAGTGGGGTTATCCACGTATAGGCCGGAGCCCGTGGGGGGGGGAGTGGGCTGGAGGGGAGTGGCGGCTGGAGTGGGGAATGTGGGGTGCGGGTAAAGTGAAGCAGTCGGGTTGGCAAGCAAGCTGACAGGAGGGCATACGGAGGCCGAAAGCAAGGAAAAGAGGAGTGGGGTGGAGGCTTGCGAGGGAGGGATGGGGCGAGTGGGGAGCTTGGTGCGCCACCGCTGGCCCCTCCAAGCGCATACCGTAGGCTTGTTTTAGGCTTTTGGCCCCTCCAAGCTCTCTTTTACGGTACGACACATCTCTACGTACTGTGGCTCGTGTGCAGCGGTCACAACCGAAGGGGACACCATGTCTGGACGAGCATGTCAGAAGTTCGCACGTGCGTGCGAGCGAGCGCTGACAGTCCGTTCTTCGAACGAACCCGAGTTACCGCACTGCCTGCTGCCTGGCGCCAAATCAGCGCAAAGGCAGGCAGGCGGGCTACCGCACTGCCTGCTGCCTGGCGAGACGCTCCGCGGCCGCCCCGTGAGCTTGATTAAGCTCAGCCGACCGTGTAGCGTACTCTTACCGCGCGTAGGCACCTGCTGCTGCTGCCGTGGTTCGGACCAGGCCAAAACGGATGCCGGTCCCGAACCCCCAAAAGCAGCTGCCAATGCTCTTTTCCGTTGGGCTTACCCGCCCCAGAGCACGATGGTAGCGTGCGCCGGAGCCCCGCGCACCGCGCTGCCGGCTCGGGCTCGGGCTCGGGGGCCAGGGTCTTCAGGCCGGCCCCCCTCCCCAACTGCCCTGTGCGCCGTCCCCTGCTCCCCTCTGTTCCCGTGTCTGTCTAAGGCTCCACCACAATATGCCTGCCTCTTGATTACCTCCCCTTTCAGCCTCTTTATAAACCGCAGCTGCCGGATGTCTTCTCTCGCCCTTTCTAATCGTTACAAGTGGGGGCCTTGGTTACAAGCGGGGGCCCCAAGCCCCGAAGTATTGTAATGCCATTTTCCACATACGCCGCCTTCCAAAGCCTTCCTCCGCTGGGAGAGCCCATATCCTCTCTCTCACAAACATCGCTGCTGCTGCGCGCGTTGCGCCGCGCCTCAGCCCCCAGCCAGCCAGCCAGCCAGTCACGGAAGCAGCACCGGGCGCCGTCAGCACTGCGTCTGCTTCTGGAAGTTCTCCATGGTCAGGTTGGCGGTGAGTGCGGGGATGCAGTGGAACTTGCGCACAAAGGTCTCCACCTCCCGAGCCAGCCGCTCGCGCGTATAGGTGTTGGGCACCAACTCCATGCGCCCGCCACCCGTGCACCTGACAGACCGAATGGGTGCGGTTGGGTTTTGGGTCGAATTGTGGGTTGGCGGGACGGGCGGTTGGGTTGGGAAGGGGGCCGCACAGGAGCCCGCCGCCGCGGACCCAGCCCATCCATCTTACCTGAAGACCAGCAGCGCGGCGGGGTCGTCCGCGTGCTGCGGCTTGAGGGTAAAGGTGGTGGGCGCCCCCGCGGCGTCGGCGGCCGCCGTGGCCTCCGCCGTCATGTCCACTCGGTAGCCAAACAGACTGTAGCAGGCCTCCCTGGAGAGAACCACGGCGAGCCACAGCGAACACACACGGACAGGAACGGGGGTGGGAAGGAATCGTGGGAATCGTTGGCGTGGCCCCAGGGCAGGGCAACGGTGGCTAGGCCTGGAAATGGGCGAGGCGAGGCAATGGGGTGGCGCGCGGCGGCGCGCGCCAGCGAGAGCGAGCGCGTCGACGTGGGGTGGCGCGCGTCTCACTATCAAACGCCGAAAAAAAGCGCCCCCCGCTCGGTCGTCGCCCACCTGAAGACCATGATCCGCTCCTTGAACACCACTTTGAGGCGGCTCATGGCCTTCTCGCACTCCTCCACCTTGCGCCGAAGCACCGTGATCTCCGCGTCCTTGACCGCAATGGCCACCCCGCCGCCCAGCGCCGGAGGCGGCGGGACCGCCGCGCCGGCGGCGGCGGCAGCCGCCGCCGCCGCCGCCTGCGGCGGCGGCTGCGGGGCCTGCGAGCATTGCTCGCCAGCCGCGCTGCCGCCGCCGGCTGCTGCTTCCTGGCGCTGCCGCGCCGCCGCCGCCGCCTCGGCGGCCGCCGCCCGCAGCTGCTCCTCCAGCTCCGTCACCTGGCCCCGCAGCGCCGCGTTCTCCGCGCTCAGCTGCGTCACCGCCGCCTCGCGCGCCGCCTGCCGCGCCTCCAGCTCGGGGTTGTGGCGCAGGTGCAGCACGCGCACGCCGCCCGCGCGGATAAGCTCGCCGCGGCCCAGCCGCTCCTGTGCAGCGGTTGGGTGTGTGTTTCTAAGGGTTTTGGCGCTTTCGCTTTTATTTGGTGGTTAGCACCGGTACCCATTTCGGGCGTTATTATTATTTCGGGCGTTATTTCGGGCGTTAATACTGCGAGACATTACATCCCGTGTCGCTTTTGTCAGCGGGACTGCGGGTGGTGCGCACTGGGCCCCCCAGCCGGCTCCCACGGCCGGTTCCGGTGGCCGGGGCCGCAGCAGTGAGCGACCTGCCCCTGCCCCTGCACCTGCCTGGAGCGAGGCCACCTCGGCCGCCAGTGCGTTCGCCTCGCGCTCCAGCTGCTTGAGCCGCTGCTCCGCCGCCTCGGCGCGCGACGTGGCGGCGCGGGCGGCCAGGCCCTGCGCCTCCGCGGCCGAGGCGCTGGCAGCAACCTCCTGCTGCAGAGACGACACCTGCGGGGGACCAAATGCCGGTGGGGTTCGCGACCAGGCCAGTGGAGTACTTTCCGCCGGGTCACTTTCGGCTCCTGCCCTTTTGCTGCGGTCCTTCCTTTCCGCCGTGTGCCGCCCCGCCGGCTACCTGCTTGTGCAGCCCCTCGTTCAGCTGCTGCAGCGTCTCCACCGCCGCCGCCTGCTGCCCCGCCAGCAGCCGGCCGCTGAGCGAGGCGGGGTTGTCCACGCGCGCCGCGGCGGTGGGGCTGGACAGCGCGGCCCGCAGCGCGTCGCGCTCGCACTCGATGGCCGCCGCGCGGCGCTCCGCCACCCGCTCCGCCGTCAGCGAGCGCTCCAGGCGGCCGCGCAGATCGGCCAGCTGCGACTGCAGCTCCGCCGCGTAGGCCTCCGAGCCGCTCGCCTTTTTTTTGAGAATTGGGGCGGTTTGGCATTGGCATTGTTGTTGTGGGTCAAGCGTAAGCGTAAGCGTGAGTCTCGCACCGAGGGTTTTACAGTGTATAGATCAAGAGGAGCAAGAGGAGTCAGTAGTGAGCGTTGTGGGTTTGGTTTCTTTGTATACAAGCAAGGAAAGAGGGTTGAAAAGGGACCCGTCAGCATGAAAAAGTTAAAGAGAGCAACAAGAAGCGTTCGGTTGTCGACCGTCATGGGGCGGCACTGGCTCAATCCAGAGCAAGGAGTCGCGGGAAAGTCAACAGTGGAGTAGGGTCCGCTCCAGAACCAGAGCCGGCGCTGCGGCACGGCTCGGACCAGTCCTGCTGCTGGCTCCGGCGCTGGCTCTGGTCCCCGCACCCACCACGGCCCGCAGCTGCATGAGCGACTCGTCCTGCGACTTGACGGCGGCGCGCAGGTCGGTCGCCTCCTCCGCCAGCGCCACCGCCGCGCGGCCCGCCTCGGCCGCCTGCGACGGCAGGGGCAGGCCCGAGGGCACACCCAGCGCCTGCGGTCCAGCGGTCCAGCGGGGCGGCGACACGGAACGTGAGCCAGGGGTATAGCCAAAAGACAGCCCGGAACACAGCCCAAGGAAAACAGTCCGGGAACCAAGGGGGGAAGTTAAGGGGAGCCGGCTGAGTCGTCGTTCTGGTGAGCATGGGGGAAGGGTGGCCTGTACAGCCTCCCTCCGGACCTTCAGGAGACCGATCCAGGGCGCCCGCAGCGCTTCGGGCACCTCCGCCTCCACCTCCCCGCCGCCAGCAGCTGCTGCTGCGCCTGCCGCGACACCCGCGCGGCCAGTCGACTGCCGCTCCTCCGAACCCAGTTGCTGCTGCATTTGCTGCTGCTGCTGCGGCCGGCCAGCGGCCGGCGCAGGCGCCGTCGCGGCAGCGGCTGCTGCCTGCGCCGCCGCCAGCGCCTCCCTGGAGCTGCGCAGCTCCTCCTCCAGGAGCTGCAGTCGTACATGTACGGCGCTGCCACGCAGGGCCGCCACCTCGGCCTCGCTGCGGCCGGCTCGCTGCCGCGTCTGCTCCAGCTCGGCCTTGAGGCCGGCGGCCTGGCCGCGGACCTGCTCCAGCTGCGCCTGGGCCACCTGAGGGTGACCGGGTGACCGGCGGCGGCGGGGTGGGTGGGTAAGGAACGGACCCTTAACCCAGTACCCCACCCCCCACCGGGAAGGGGGGGATGCAGTCCGCTCCCGTTCGTTACCGGTACCTCATTCGCGGCTAGGCGGCACAGCGGCCCGGTGGACGAAGGCGCGGGATGTAAGGGTGTGGCACTGGAATGTTTTGGGGCATAAGGACGTTTCGGTGTTTCTGCGTTACAGTTGGCTCCAGACCGTGTGTATGGGTGTGTTGTGTGCGTGCGTACTTTGAGGATCTCGCGCTCCGCCTCCACACGGCGCTGCGCGGCCCGCTCCGCCAGGTCCCCCTTCTGTGCCGCCGCCCGCGCCTCCGCACGCGCCGCCTCCACCTCCATTCGCAGCTGCGCCGCCGCCGCCTCGGCCTCCGCCAGCAGCTTGGCCTGCTCGGCGCGCTGGTCCGCCAGTAGCGACTCCAGGGAGGCCAGGCGCTGCGCGGAAACCGCCTGTGGCGAAAGGAAGACGGCGGCGGGGAGGTAGAGATTATGAAACCGGGGAATGGGATGGTGTCAGGGAAAGGGAGGGATGAGCGTGGGGGGAGGGTTTTTGATGTCGTACCGCCGTACCTCGTGCTGCTTGGCGGCCGCCAGGTCTTGCTCCAGCAGCAGTGCTCTGTGCAGCTGGTCGTCCAGCTGCTTGGTCAGATGCTGCAGCGCGGAGGAGCTGCAGTTCGGCGCCGGAACCACCACCGATGACGTAGTTTTGAGCGCCTGGTTTGAGTTGGTTGGTTCCCAAGGCGGGGGGGGGGGGAGGGCACGATTTGGGAAAATGAGGGCACGCGGGCGAGAGCGGGGGCGGTATGCGGATCTGCCTTTTGGGGTGAGGGGGTGGGTGGTTGGTTGCCTGACCTTGTTCTCGGCCGTCAAGATTGCCACCGTTTCGGTCTTGAGGGTTAGGTCCTGCTGCAGTTTCTCGCATCGAGAGCGGGATTGGGCTAGCTCATCTTCCAGCTCCTTTATCTGGCAGCAATGGAGAGAGGAAGTTTCGGGTTTCTGGCAGGCAGGGCCTTTTAAAGAAGCCGATTTGCCTGCTGGTACCTTTCCTCCTCGTCCACGCAAGTAGTCCATAAGGCCGTCACCAGAGGGCAAGCCGGACAGCCTGCGTGAAGATGTTCCGTGCTTTTGCTCCGCCCGTTCCGTGCCGACAGCGCCTCATTTCTGCGCGTGATGCGCACCTTTCTAGTGTTGACGGCGGCAACATGGAGGATGCTGGCGTTGTGAGTCCCATGGCTTGGGGCATCGGCCCGCCAGGCGTCTGCAACGCAAGTCGTGGCCTTTTGTTTGCATCGACAGTGCTTGGCTGCATTTCTCACGATTGCGCGTATTGCACTCTTGTTTATCGGTGACCCGTTTTCAAAGCCTAGGTCGAAGCCCACGCTTAACGCTTTGCAGTCGCAAGACTTTCACGCATAACAATCAAGGGCGCTTCAGCTATCAAGGGCAAAAATACAATCTGGACGCCTCACAAAATTCATAAAAGACGAACTATTTGGCCGTTGCTTCTGCAGTTAAGGTTCCGGAGCATCTTCCGTGAATTTCCTTTGTTTGTTCAGTTGCCCCTTCCAACCGTCTCAGGCTCCTTTATTATTACGGCATCTGTCAAGATCTTCGCTTGTAACCTCGGCCCCCCGCTCCTCCAACTCAGGAAATCCGAGGGTGCAAATGGCGAGCTGGTCCTTCGCCTCGAATCGGGGGCGCCCGACGTCAAGGGCTCCCGCTGGAGCTCCGTGCTCTACATCGGCGCCTCATGGGACCCCTATGAGCTGGTGGACCGCGGCGTGGCTGCCGCCGCGGCGCTGTCGGGCGGCGCGCGGCCGCGCAGCGCCAAGACGCTGCCCCCCTCCCTGGACGGCTTCGGCTGGTGCACCTGGGACGCCTTCTACAGCACCGTCTCTGCGCGAGGTCTGGCGGAGGGCCTCAGCAGCCTGGAGGACGGCGGCGTGTCGCCGCAGCTGCTGATCATCGACGACGGCTGGCAGGTACGACATTGTGTACGGCGGCTGAGTACGGCTGTACGGACGCGCGCGGGGGGGAAGGCAAGCAAACCTGCTTGCGCTCAGCTTCTTCTTCCCACTTCGTTCGCCTTCATGCGTTTGTAATGTTTGTCTGCAACAACAACGAAAACAACAACTTGGTCTCCCTGCCTCCTTGCCTGCCTCCTTGCCTGCCTGCCTCCCATTACCCCCTCTCTCCCCTCTCCCGCCCCGCCCCCCCCTACATCGTCCTCCCTGGACAGATGACGGATGTGGACCCCCCCATGCGCAAGACCCCGGCTGCCGAGCTGGCTGACAAGCTGCACGTGGAGGGGGAGCCGCGGAGGCTGCTGGAGGCGACACAGGTGGGGACAGGGGGGTTTTAAGGGGCTTTCTGGGGGTTCTAGGGGTTTTAGAGGCGGAGATTGCAGGGACGTAGTACATAGGAATCGCGAGGGAACCGAAACGATGCGGGGTATGCAGGGAAGGGAGGGAGGGAACCGAATTCCAAATTCAAATCCGAATTCGAATCCGGAGCACAATTTAAATACGATTCCCGTTTCCCCAACCGCCTCTCCAGGACGAGTTCTTCTACGAGAGCCAGGAGGTGATGGCGGAGACGGCGGCGCAGCTGCCACCCGGAACCTCGGCAGGTGGGTGGGTGGCTGGGTGGGTGGTGCGGGTGGGTGGTGCGGGTGGGTGCCGCTGCGCGCGTATGGGGCATGGCCGGATGGTAAGGGGTGATGGGGGCGGGTACGTCCACTTCCTCACTTCCTCACCTGACGGGCGGTCGGCCCTCCCCCCTCACTCCCCCCGCGCGACATCGTTTTCATCACTCCCTATCCCCCCCACCCCTCCCCCCCTTGGCCCCCGCCCCTGCAGGCACTGTGATGCCCCGCCTCGCCAACATCGGGCCCCAGCACACACCCCACAGCCACTCCCACAGCGGCAGCGCCGACCTCATCGATATGAACAGCCTCGACTCCGCCGCCGCCGCCGCCGCCGCAACCACTGACGCCCCCGCCGCCAAGCCCCCGCCCACCGCCGCCGGCGAGACCAGCGGCGTCGGCATCAGCATCGCCGACGCCGTCGCGCGGGCGGCGGCGGCGGAGCCGCCGCCGCCGCCGCCGCTGCCGCCGCCTCCGGCGGCGGCGGCGGCGGAAGTCGTCGTCGGCGGCGCCGCCAGCTCCGCCATTGCGATTTGGCTCGCTCGCGCCAGTCAGAAGGTGGCTGGCTGGGTGATGGGCATTGCGACGGCGGGCTTCCTGATCTTCTACCAGTGGGTGGTGGAGCCGGCGCCGCCAAACAGCCTGGCGGTCAGGGCCTTTGCAGCGGCGGCCAAGGGTGGGTGGGTGGGTGGGTGCGTGTGGGTGGGCGCGTGCGGGTGAGGGCGTGTTGCTGCGTTGTTGGGTTGCTGCGGGGGAGGAAGCGGTCGGTCGGGCGGGCGGGCGAGGGCGAGGTTGTGTCGCGAATGCGCGCGTCTTGCCCGGGTGCGCGGGTGCCCCTCACCTCCCCCGGTCACCCGAAAACTCTCTCCTCCCGGCTCCCTCCTAGGCTTCCTGCGCCCCGCCATGCTTTCCTTCTACGCCACCGCCTCCGACTTCACCCGCCGCCTCACAAGTGTCCGGGCCAACGGCAAGTTCTCCCACCCGGACGCCGGACCCGACACCGACTGGGCGGGGGTGCCGGAGGCGCTGGGCACCGTGGTGGCACACATCAAGCGCAAGTAAGAGCTGCCCCTTCCCTCACCCCCGCGTCTCTTCTGTACCCCCCACCCCACCCCTTCCCCCTTTGAGTTCTCCTCCCACCTCCCCTGGAGCGAGTCTGGAGCGGGGGCTGTCGTATCATATTATATGAAGTTTGCCGTACCGTTGCCGTACTTTGATCGTATTGTCGTATTTTGCATTGCATACCGTACTGTCGTACTCTAGCTACCAAGTACGACATTACGGTACTAGTGTCGTACTAGTGTCGTACAGCCACGCTGTATACAGCCACGCTGCCAGTACTGCAACAACACTGTGGTATAAACGCCCATCAACAAAGAAAGCCGTCTTTGCCCGCCCCGCGTTCGAAAACGCGGAAACGCCCCCTCCATATCTCACGATGACGCCCCCGCCCCCACCCCCCACCCGCGGCCCGACCTGTCAAACGACCAGGTTCGGCGTGCGTTACGTGTACTGCTGGCACGGCCTGCCGGGTTACTGGGCGGGTGTGATGCCCACCGACACCGGGTACGGCAGCTCGTCGGGCGGGGGTGCGCAGGTCCCCGGCCTGACCTCCCACCTCCGCTACGCGGCCCCCACCTCGGGGGTACTGGAGATCGAGCCCTCTATGGCCTGGAACCCCGCAGTGCTGGCGGGTGAGTGAAGAGGGGGGGAGGGAGGGGGAGGGGGAGGGGGAGGGGGAGGGGGAGGGGAAGGGGGAGGGGGAGGGGGAGGGGGAGGGGGAGGGGGAGGGGGAGGGGAGGGGAGGGGGAGGGGAGAGGGAGGGGGAGGGAGGGGGGAGAGTAAAAAAAGATACCAAAGCGAAGGAGCGGAGACGGCATTAGCGAGTGAGGGAAGGGGAGGGAAGGGGAGGGGAGGGGGGGAGGGGAGGGGAGGGGGGTTTAAGGAGTATGACAGTCCTGAGCGGCAAGCAGGGACGGACGGGGAAAGGGTGGGAGGGAGGAGGGGAGGAGGGGGAGAGGGAAATGAGGGGGAGAGGCGGAAGGAGAGGAAGAGGGGGGAGGGACGGGAAGCGGAATACGAGGATCGTTCCCCGTTGCTCGTCTATCGGGCCCGGGGCAGATCGTAACGCACGCTTCGCCCGCAGCCCCCACACACTAAATTGCCCTCTGAACGTCTGAGGCCCTTCCACTACTGCCCTGCCGCCTCGCGCTCCCCTCCCACTTCCCCCGCCCCCTCATTGTTAAATAAAGGAGCATATCACTCCCTGACCCCCCTCTTTTCCCCTCCTCTTCCCCCGTCTTCCCCCCCCCCTCCCCCTTCCCTCCCCCTCCCCACAGGCATCGGTGTTGTTGATGACCCCTCCCGCCTCTACAACGCCATGCACCGCTACCTGGCAGACAGCGGTGTGGACGGAGTCAAGGTGGACTGCCAGGCGGGAGTGGGGCTCATTGGTGGGTGGGGGTCTTAGGGGGGGGGCTGGGCGGGGGCTCCTCCACGCTTCCGCTCCCACACACCCACCCTCCCGGGGGCCCCAGCCGCACCCCACACACACCCACACACGCACACACAACCCCCTTCTCCCCAACCCCCGCCTCTCTCCCTCCCCTCCCCTCCCCCCCCCCCCCCACACGCACTCTCTTCCAGGCAGCGCCATGGGTGGCGGCGCCGCGCTGTCCGCCACTTATCAGGCCTCCCTGGAGTCATCCGTGGCGCACCACTTCCGGTCCAACCACGTCATCAACTGCATGTGCCACTCCACGGAAAACATATACCGGTGGGGGGGGCGGGGGCGGCTGCGGCGGCCGCGGCTGCGGCCGCCTGGGTTCGTGTGACGTTTTGTTTGGACAAGAAAAGGGGAGGGCGACAGGGCGTGTGTTTGTTTGGATTGTTCAAAGGAGGAGGAGGAGGGCGCGTGTGTGGGGGGGGGAGTGGGACGCTCTTCTCGCCTCCCTTTCCCTCCTCCCTCCTCCCTCCCCCTCCCACCTCCCACTCCTAACCCTCCCTAACCCTCCACACACTACCCCCATATTCCCCCCTTTCCCCGCCCCTGCCCCCCGGCCCCCCCAGCATGACCGCCACCGCCGTCGCCCGCGCCTCGGACGACTTTTACCCTCGCGACCCCGCCTCCAGCCACCCGCACATCGCCGCCTGCGCCTTCAACAGTCTCTTCCTGGGGGCGCTGCTGCAACCCGACTGGGACATGTTCCACTCGAGGCACCCAGCGGCGCGACTGCATGCGGTGGCCAGGTGGGGGAGGGGGAGGAGGTGAGGAGAGAGTGCGTGTGTGTATGTGTGTGGGTGTGGTGTGGTGTCCACGGGTAGGCCGGAATTCCCTAATCACGTGCGTAGGTAAATATCCGGGCACAGCCCGCAAAAAGCGTTTGCAATCCGCTAAAACCCGTTCAAATACCACACAATTAAAACCCAAATAAAAAACCCCACATTAACCCTTCTACTACACCCCTCTCCTAACCCCCCCCCTCCCGGCCTCCCCCGCGTCAGGGCTGTGTCCGGCGGCCCCGTGTACGTGTCCGACAAGCCCGGCGACCACGACTTTTCGCTGCTTCACTCGCTGGTGCTGCCCGACGGCTCGGTGCTGCGGTGCGACCTGCCGGGGCGGCCCACTCGCGACTGCCTGTTCGTGGACGTGCTGAGGGACGGAAAGAGCCTGCTCAAGGTGCGGAGGGGGCGGTGGGCGGTGGGCGGTGGGCGGTGTGTGGTGTCGTACCTACGGTATGCGCGAAAGGTCCCCCAGTTTGTTTTGACTCACCGACCCACGGGTCAGGTCTGCCCAACCAACCTCATGTGAGGCCAACCCCCTTTCCTGTTGCCGTAGATCGTCGCCGCTTTCCTCCTTCGCTTGCGTCCTGCCCCGTCCAAGGTTCCCTTTCCCACGTCCACGTCCACGCCCCGCCCCTGCCCCGCCCCGCCCCCCGTCGCACTCGACGTCGCTAATGTCGCTTCCATCCCTCCGCTGCCGTTGTCTTCATCAAATAACCCCCCTTGCGCCCGCGCCCGCACCTTCCCCGCCCTCCCTGCCCTCTCCCCGCCCCCTCAACCCCCTCACCCCCCTCCGCAGGTTTGGAACACCAACCCGGTGACCGGGGTGGTGGGTGTGTTCCACCTTCAGGGCAGCTCCTGGGACCGAGTACGGCGCAAGTTCCACCTGCACGACAAGGCGCCCAGGGCCCTGACCACTGAGGTGGGGGGGGGGCGGGTTGGGTGGTGGGGGGGGGCTACCGGGAATATCGCACCCCATGAGGAGAAGGGGCGGAGGGAGATGGGAAGAGGGGGGGAAGGGGCGGGGAGGAAGAGCAGGTAGGCGGGGCCTAGCTGGCTGCGGGTTTGCTTTGCTGGTCGGTCATTGGCGGGGCGGGATGCTGTGCGCTTTTTTTCCTTATTGGTTCAGGGTTTGTTGGTTTGTTAGTTAGTTGGCGGTTTCCTCATGGTCATGGACGTGAAAGGAGAGGTGTGCCGCCGCGACGCGACCCCCGGTGCTTTCTGCGCGTTTCTGGTCGTTTGCGGCTCGACCCGCTCGAAGTTGTTTGACTGCTTAACCAATGCCGTACTCGGTGCCTGTCTGTCCCGCTGTTTCACGTGCGTGTGCATGTATGTATACGGCACCCGCAGGTACGGCCGTACGACGTGGACGCGTTCCGGCCGCCCTCCACTGGCGCGCCCGCCCCGCCCATCGCGCCGGGCACCGAGCGCGAGTTTCTGGTGCTGTCGCGCAACTCGGGCATCTTGACGCTGTTGCACGGCAACGAGGGGGTGCAGGTGGGTACGGCATAAATGTGTACGGCAGCGAGTCATGTGGCCCTGGAGTGTCATGCCACCTTCTCCCTCCTTCTCCCCTCCCCCCGAAACCCCAAGCGGCTGTCGCAGCTTGATCATCAACGTCCGCAGTGACTCATTATTTTATAAAGGAGCATATCACTCCCTGAACCCCCCGAAACCCCAGTTTTGCAAAACCCTGCGCACACACACACAGCCTCCCCTTCCCTTCCCTCCCAGCAGCGCTCTCCCCTCTCCCCTCTCTTCTCTTTGTCAAGATGGTGGGAGTGACGCCCTCCCCCTCCTCCCTCTCCTCCCTCCCCCTCCCCCTCCTCCTTGTTTCTTTCTTGCAAATTCACTCTTCAAATCCCCCTTCTCCTCCGTCTCTCCCTTTCTCCCATAAAGGTGCCGCTTCGTAGCGGAGAGGCAGACGTTCTCAGCGTCGCCCGCATCGTCCGCGTCGGCCCCGTCGCCTTCGGCTGCGTGGGCCTCGCCAACCTCATCAACGGCGGCGGTGCCGTACGGGATCTGCGCCACGAATCCAAACAGCCGGCCGCCGCCGCCTCCGTCACCGGCGGCGCCGCCGCTCGCGCCGGTTTCGGAGCCCGTGAGCTGGTCTTCACGATGACGGTCCGCGGCCACGGCGACCTGCTGTCGTACTGCAGCCGCGAGCCGGATGTCGTACTGCTCAACGGCGCGCGACTGCAGCCGGAGGTCAGCTATACCTTTACGCCGGGCGCGGTGGCGGCGCCGGCGGCGGCTGGCGCCGCCGCGCCGGTGGCGGCGGCGCCGCCGGCGTGGGGCGCGGCTGCTGGCGGGCGACTGCGTGTGGACCTGCCCCGCGTGTCTGACCTGGAGAACCAGGTGCAGGTGGTGTTTCGGAGCTTCGAATGAGGCTCTTGGCACTCTACGAAAGGAGGATATTTTTTAGGGTTGGAGATTCTTCACTTTTTGAAGCAGCTTCTCAGAGGAGTACATTTTCGCTCCAGGCTTTGAGACCATTTGAGGGATTCGAGGCAGGCGGTTAGTCGCAGGCACGGAATGAGCCGTGCTCCGAGTTCCGAGAAGCTTCAAAGGAGGGAGGGCTTGTTTGGTGCCGCCGCTATGGCTTGCTGCTGTTGCGGCTGCCGCTGTGGCTTGCTGTTGTTGCTGTTGTTGCTGCTGCTGCAAGGAAAGGAAAGGGGCGAACGCCGAAGGAAAAGCGGGTAGGGAGTCCTAGGCTGAGGGGTGGGGGGAGGTGGAGGGAGGGCTACCGATGTGCAGCTGCTCAGCACCACGGTACCACGGTACCGTGAAGCTTGTTGAGACGCGGGTTTGAATAGCCTGGTCGGGAATAGCCTGTGGAACATTCTACAGAACATGCTGTGTACAGGGAGAGTACTTCTTCTTTTGGGGGGTTGGGTTGGGGGCTCTGACGCCCTTCGTGTGGCGTCGCTACGGGGTACGGTATGCTGGGGGGTTTGCTGTTTCTTGTTTTGTTTTAGGGCGTGGAGGCCACTTCGTCGACGGCGTGGCGGCACGCGGCAGCGCCGCCGTCCTTTTCCACAATGCCGCCCGTCGATATCAGTAGCTTACTGCCTAGGTAAAGCAGTAGTGTCTGTGCTCTGTGGCCTTGTTGTTGTGTGGCGTTTTCTTTTGGCGGGCTGGAAGGGGTTCCTCGCGATAAGTTCAGCACAAGCCCCCAGACCCCCCAGGCCCCCGCCTTGTCGAGTTGGGCGGTGGTGGGGTTTTAGGCAATTGCGGGCGTTTCGTTAGTGCTCAGGGCGCTGGCCGGCCGGCCGTTTCACACGCCGGTGGTGCCGTTCGCCACCCTGGAGGTGGCGAGTTGTTCCCGTGCGGCTTGCGGATTCTGAAGGTTTGGTAAGGCCTTATGGACAAAGAAAAAGTAGATGCACGGTAGATATAAATCCCGTTCAGGCGCAGGCGGCAGGCGAATGCGGTTCTCTTTTTGTTTGTGCGGTTTAGTGCGGCGTGCCGGGGGCCCAGATACGAGATACTCAGGTCGGTGTGTACGGCAATAGCGTACGGTAAATATTGAGGAAGAAGGAAGGTTTGAGCAGTTGTGTGCCGGGGGAATCACATGTTGCATTTCTTGGCATCGCATCAGTCATTAGCATGGGCTCCCCTGCGGTGCATCAAAATGCCAATCGTGCGGCGTTCGCGAGGAGTTGATGCCGTGTGGTTGTCGGCCCCCAGTTCCACCGGCCACCGCGTCATGCCAATTCGTCAGTGGATGGGGCCCGACCAGTGAAACCATCAATCTCCCAACAACGATGTCCCATCATCGTCGATGAGTGCTGAAGGCGCTGGCTGCAGTGTCGGGATCTGGGTTCTGTGCCAAGGTGCCTCTGGCAGAGTTGCGTGGTTCGTGCGGAGGCCAGTCCGTCCTCATCAGCAAGCGTGTGCATCGCGCATGTTACGACACGAGCGTTGTAATTTGGTGAGGTATCCCTGCAAGCCGGTGTGCGTGATGCGCATCATAGCCTGTTTTGGCAGCCGGGGGAGCCCTGTCCTGTTCGGCAACTAAACCCAAAACCAGTGCTGGCAGGTTCGCATGAATACCCGGCGGTGCTCCCTGCACAAGTGTAAAGCCACGGTTGCGGAACACAGCCCCGACCGAGTGTTGCACTTCTCCAGGCCCTACAGAGTCTTTCGAGCACAATCGTTGCTCTCGGCCGACCCTCTGGCGGGGAAAGCCCTGACGGGGGAAAGAACGATTTGACGCTCGCCGTCGACCCATCTGCACATCAGGGCTAGGGTAGGACCAATCAACTGCGCCGCTGCGCCCCGGGACAACGCTGTCCGGTGCGTGACCCAATCCCAGCAGCTGGGAGCTGTTGACGCCACGCATACTCGCGGGGACGCGCACAATGTCTTTCTTGCCATTATTATTGTTTGCAGCAACCATCGCCCCAGTGTAACCGTTAGCTCCTGGGGGAGGGGACCCGGTTCCACTTGACCCTGGTGGTTATGGTATTCAGCCTGTCCCAACCCTCTGCTCCGAATGAATGTTGCCCCACGCGCCCTTACGCTCCCTGCTGCCGTGCTCCGACTGGCCGCGTCTCTGATAGGTCCGAGCTGCGAGATGCAATAGCTGCAACGATTCGTGACGAGACTGAAAGGGAATGGCTCCAACACTTGCCGTTACAACCAGCAGTGAACGTCGCCGAGAGGTTCACGCCCGCTGCCCCTGCAAGGGCAGGACCAAGCGCTGCGTCCGTGGGGCCGACACGGGGCCCATCTCCGGATGTGTTTGGCTCCGGTGACTCAACCTCCTGTGCTGCTGCTACGGCCGCTGCCCACTGCTTCCGCACACTCAGCCTCTCGGAGCAAAGGCCAACGTGACGTCCACGAGTCCAACATCCCCGAGGTGGATGGCGCGGACGCCGCCGTCCACGGCACGGCGACGTCACCGAGGACGCATGCCAGCAGTCGCCACCACACGCAAAGATCAACGAGAGCGGCTGCTCGACGACTCCGACATCGGCTAGGCTCTCCCGCTGTGAACTCCGCTTAGGCGGGGTTGGAGTTGGGGCCACGCTTCTTGCCGAAGCCAACCACTGCGATGGGGAGCGGACAGAATACGGAGTTATTGGCGAAGCACGAGAAAGCTAACGATTGCCCACAACGAAACTTTGGGCAAGGAGCACATCGCAAACCCTGGGGACGGCTGCTAGAGGCCACCTCATTAATGCAGCCTGAAGATAACAGCTTATAGTTCTGCACAGAAATGAACCCACGGCAATACATGACGGAGAGCTGCGCACTCCATCCGGCGGGCAGCCTCCAAAAAATCCCACTTCTTCCCCTTAAAGTTTTAACGATGCCGACATGGCAGAGCAGACATGTCTTAGATGGCGGAAGGATGCCTAGTCCGCAAGACCGCCCTCCGGCTCAGCAAGATGCTCACCAACGTTGACGAAGCGGCGGTTGTACTTCATGCGCTTCATAGCGCGGCCCCGAGGCCGCTTCTTCTTCTCCTGCTTGGGGACCTTTGGCGTCTGGCCGCGCACCTTACCGGCGCGGGCGAGGGAACCGTGGACCTTGCCTGAGGGCACAGAAGAGAGGCTGCTCGTCAGGCGGCCGCCGGCAAAGAAAATGCAACTATTACATTCCCCGGTGCGATAGCTCACCCATGTTTCCGGTGTTTCTGCAGCAAATGCAAGAGAAGGCTCTTGCGAAGCGACGGAGCCTTTGAGACTGGGACTGTGGAGCAAAAGCCGTACAGTATAGGGCCTTCCTGTGCAAAACTGCATACGCCGACTATTGCCGCGACTTTCAGTGATCGGCACCCCTCCAACACATCAGAGGGGTTTTTCACTTCTAAACTATGATGATACACCAGACCAGTGTCGGTGCCGTACTTGTCATTTTTCGGAAAACCTTCTTCGCAACCAACTGTCAGTAGTCCCATACTATTACTAGTCGCTCGCTGACGCACAGGGATTTGTTGTTGGTGTTCAGTACCTCCCCGCGTGTTCGGGGGGTTACTGCACAATGCTGAAACTGGAGTACACGGCGCTGGACCAGGCTGCAATTAAAAGACACTAGGACCATGCGGTCGCTTCCTTATGTTGGCCAATTTTCATGACAGTGTGACCTGTAGCGTTCCATAGGAGGCCCTCGGCCTTTCTTGAGCGACTATCTGCAGAGCAATTTGGATAGGCTTGCAAAGCACATATGAATGGAAAGATTATGTCTGCTGGGCAGCGCGCTCCTGCTGCTGCTGTTGGCGCAGGTACGCGAATCTCCTTGTTCACGTTCAGTCGCCCAAGCTAGGCGCTGTTGATACGGGCTGTGCGCCTCATCTGAGAGGCATCGGGGCTGCGGCTTTAGGGGCGTGTGGTTACGCAAGGTTTTGAAGTCGGGTCGACAGGTGGAAAAGGGAAGACTACGAACGCGTTCTCCGTCTACGAAGCGCCCTGGACGAATGCAATCGTCCTTGCCTCAAACCTCTTTCTACGCATGCCCGGATTTGCTGCAGACCAGGTCAAATGCCCTCCTGAACTTTTGTCCTCCCGTGTGGCTGGGGCTGCCCTCGATTGGGCAATGCCAGCCCGTTCCCTCGGAAAGCGCCTGCCCTTCTGGGAAGTTGTCCAATCTTCCCCGCGTCAACACCCGACTGCCCCTCCACAGGCCTCCGCGGAGCTCTTTGCGCTGCCTCCGAGCCAAGACTCGCCCGACGACGCCGCCGCTGGCTTTTACGCGCCCCCGACCCTGCCCAGCTCCCCTCCGGACGCCAAGACGCCCGAGACCATCATGCAGCTCTCCGGCACCACCTCCCTAGCCGCATGCGCCGCCCTGCAGGAGTTCTTTTCCGACCTCCTCGACAGCGGAAACATCTTTTCCCGCAACCAGCTCTGCTACCTAAGCGCCCTGAACAGCAGCAGCAGCAGTACCAGCCCCAGCACCGGCAGTAGCAGCACCGGCGCCGCGGGTCCGACCCAGAACCAGACATCCACTGACAACTCGAGCTCGCGGCCGCTCTACTGGTTCATCCTCAGTGCGGTCCTGCCCAGCTTCGAGGTCGCGGACAGGGCCGTCCTAACAATGGGCCACGTGAACGGCCCCGACATTGACAGCTTTCTTGACGCCGCCGGCGTGCCCTGCGGCGACCAGCTCATCGCCACCACGCAGACCGAGGACCAGGACACTGCCTCGGTCTTCGTGTACAGCTGCAACGGCATGCTAGCGCTGCCCGGCAGCTCGGTGCCGCTCACGCTGCCGGCGCTCTGCTGCACGACGACGCCGCGGCCGCCGCGCCAGGCCAGTCCGCCGCTGCCGCCGTCGGCGCTGCCGCCATGGATCGAGGAGGTCGAGCCGCCGCCGACGGAGCCGCCCAGGTCGCCGCCGTCGCCTACGCCGGCGCGCGCGCCGTCGCCGCGCTTTTCAGCCAAAAGGCCGCCACCGCCGCCGCCGCCGGGCACCATTGATCGCGCGCAGCTGACCCTGTTTGTGATGGCGCCGCCGGATCGACTCTACTGCTCCAAGCTGCTGATGGCCTGCGAGACGTTGGCACAGCCGTACGGCCTGGCGTACGGCAACTACTCTTGCCGCGCCAGCTACGACTTGCCGGCGGCGGAGGCGCGGTACGGCGCCACGGCCAGCACCGCGGCATCCGTCGTTTCCGCCGCCGCTGCGGCTGCTAGTGGCACGGCGGCGAACGCCAGCGTCGTGCTGACTTCGCCCTACATGATTGTCAAGCTGTCCTGGCCGGCTCGCGCTTACTCGCGGCATTTCAAGCGGCTGCAGTCGGCGCTTGCGAGCAGCGTGGACGTATTTGCGAGCCTGGGCCTGGTGCCATGCGGTACGGAGATTCGCGCCGTACTGCTGGCCACCTCCGGCGCCGTCGATCGCGAGGATGCGTTTGGCTGCAACAACTCGCTGCCGGACGATTACCAAACGGCGCTCATGCAGCGGGGATTGCGGGTGCTGCCCCGCCAGCAGCTTTGCTGCAGGCCGCCGCCGCCGCCGGTCCCGCCGCCGTTGCCGCCGCCACGCCCACCGCCGCCGCCGCGGCGGCTCCCGGTGGGGCCGCCGGCCCCGTCGCCGTCGACGCCGGCCCCTCAGCCGTCGACGCCGCCCCCTGCCAGCCCTACACCAGTGCTGCAGCCTGCGCCGTCGCCGCCGCCAGGGCGCCCCATGAGTTCCGCTGTCGCGCCGGTGAATCCCTACGACTGGGGACGGCCGCCGCCGGAGGCCAGGGACAGCAGCACTTATGGCGAGGTCGTTGGCGGAGGCACCCAAGGTGCCACGTCAACGTCGATGCCGCAGGCGTCCGAGTCCTTTCGTGAGTTGGGGGTCTCACGTAAGGAGCTGCGTGGGGCAGCGATGAACTGACGGTTACGCAAAGCTGCGGCTTGGTAGCTTCTTGAGCGGCCAGGCTCCAGGCACGCCTGGGACATGTCCCAGCTTGAAGAGTACGGTTTTACTTCCATTCCGGTCGAAAAATCTAAAAACCCAAACCCATACTCCAGCACGAACTTGAAGAGTCCAGCCAGGTTACCGTTAAGGCGCCGAGCCTGATCAATCTCCATGGGGTGGCCATTCCAGAGCCTTGGGCCGAATTCGGCGACAGTCCCATCCAACAACCCAAATCGAGGCCAAGCCGGAAACGACCGACCCAGTACGGAACCAATGTGCTCATCTTAGGTGCCCGTTGAACCCGTCGCAATGCAGTTTGAACCAAGCAATGCCTGTCCAGTACAGAACATGCCGTTGTACGCCCCCAAAAACCTGCATCCCTCGCACCCTCGCAGAAACCCAGGGCCTCTCCCGCGAAGCAATCGCCGTCATAGCGGTCCTAGCGGCCGCGGCGGTGCTCTCACTCCTGGCCGCCCTCTTCGTACTCTACCGACGGAGGCAGTCGCCGCTTCGCGCCGCTGCCGCCGCCGCCATCGACGCCGCCGGCCTGCCGCCCATAATCGGTTACGGCGATGACTTTGGCGGAGGCGCAGCCGCCGTGGGCGGCGGCGGGCGGCAGCTGCCGTCGCAGCCTCGTCACGCACAGCAGTCCGGCCTGCTTGGCGGCTGGGAACCGGGTAAGGATAGCCTGGCTATGGGCCTGAAGGCGCAGGCGGCTAGGGGTGGCGGCAGCGGCGTGGAGAGGGGGCCGGGGTCGGGCCCGCCTGGCGGCGGTGGCGGCGGCGGCGGCTTGCTGGCCATGTCGACCTCTGTGGGTTCTTCGGAGCTGACGGAGCAGAGCTCAGCGGGGGAGGGGCTGCCGGCTCTGATGCGGGAGGCGGCGACGGAGGCGGCGGCGGCAGCAGCAGCAGAGGCCTCCCTGGAGCTCCGTGATGGCACCGTGGCCGACAGCGTGGCCCTCGTCCGGGCTTTCACAATCCAGCGGCCGCCGCCGCCGGCGGCGGCGGCGGCGGCAGGAGCAGCGGGTATGGGCATGTCGCCAGCTGTTTGGGCGCCGCCACAGGGCGTTGTGGCGGCGCCAGACGGGAGCGGGTTTGGCCTGATGGACGTGTTCCGCGGCGCGGCTGCCAATCATATTTGCCTCTCGGCGGCCACCAGCGCCGCGCCCTCCGCGGCCGGGGTGCTGGAGGCTGCTGGAGTGCCGCCGCCGCAGCCGCGCGGGGGGAGCGGCAGCGCGCCACTCGGCAACGGCGGGGACGCGCGGTCCTGGTCCGCGTTCCACAACCAGGAGCCGACGACGCGGCAGCAGCAGCAGCAGCGGCGCGACGGCAACGATGGCGGGGAGGTGTTGGGAGCGACGGCGTGTCGTCCAGGTCCGGCGGGCCGGGCAGCGGAGCGGCGGGGTCAGGGTGCAGCGGCGGCGGCTCCGACCCACGGGTCGGAGCAGCAATGGCCACAGCCGCAGGAGCCGGGCTACCGCCCGGCAGCTGGCGCGACGGCGCTTCAGCATGCACGGGAGGTGACACTTCTTGAGCTGTTCAATCAATCTCCTCTGGCGGGGGCCATGCTCTGCACGCCGTCTAACAGCAGCGGCGGCGCGCCGCCCTCGCCGACGGGGATGTCTCGCTCGCTGTCCCCGACGGCCCGGCGGGCGTCCGGTGGGGGCGCCGGCGGTGCAGCGGCGGCGTTGCCTGCCTCCCGGTCTGCCTCCTTGAGCGGCCTGCGGCAGCACAGCAGCCCCGCCATTGCCCTGGAGCGGCTGTCGGTGCAGCTGGCCTGGAACATCGCCCGTCTGTCCTGCAGCGTGTCTGAGGCACAGGGCGGCGACGGCGACGGCGACGACGACGACAACCCGGTTGGCGTGCGGGGGGACGACACGGCGCGGCAGAACCGCGGCGACCGGCGGCCGGACGGGCTTCGCAGCTCCGCTTCTGGTCCGCAGCCTCGGCTGCGCCGCTGGACGTCCCCGCGCGCGGCGAGCGGCGCCGAGGATTCCGCGTCGGGCGCCCCCGAGGGCGTTGGCAGCACCGGTGGATCGAGCGGCTCGGGTGCGGGCTGCAAATCTGCGGCGGCATCGGAGGCACCTGCGTCTGGCGGGGGTCGCTCCTCGGGCACCTCCGCCACCGCCGCCACGAGCTCCGTCGGCGCCGTGCCGTCGTCGTCCGGTTGGGGGCAAGGGGGCGTCCTGTCGCCCGAGGCGTCCTCGCCCGCGCCCGTGCCGCTGGTGCGCCCGCCGCCGAGGCCGCATGGAAGCCGGTTTGCGGACGCGGCGACGGGCGCGGCGAAGCCGGCCTCGGTAGGGGCGCCCGGGGTTGGTGGCGGCGGAGGCGGCAAATTCACTTGTGCCAATGGCGGAGGCGTAGATCTGGACATCAGCCCCAAGGAGCTCCGCATCCAGACGGATGGCCTGCTGGTGAGCGTGCTGTGTGTGCTGTGTATGTGTGCTGTGTGTGCTGCTGTGTGTCTGCACTTTGACTGAGCGAGCGATGGACCGCCCGCGGTTGATCGCGGCCAAGTGGTCAACCATGGTTCATTAATAACTGGTTGCGCAGATTCGGCCTCGTCTGCCTTTGTCATTCCACGGTACTTCCACGTCTCCTTCTCCTTTTTTTCCAGCCCCAGTTTCACCGCCACGCTCACACCTAATTGACGCGTCTCGTCCATCCGCCCCGCCTCCCGTCCTGACGGACCGACTGACATGACCGGGTTCGATCGGACAGGGCGCCGGCGCCTTTGGCTCCGTGTACCGGGGTTCCTATCGAGGGCAGCCGGTGGCCATAAAGGTCCTCCACCACCTCCATTTCGCAGCGGGAGCCGAAGGGGCCGCTGGCGGCGGAGCCGCCGGCGGCGGCGGCATTGGCCCGGGCGGCGGCGCGCTGCTGCAGCAGAAGGACGTGGACTCGTTCCGGCAGGAGATTGCCATTCTGCGCATGCTGGCGCACCCCAACATTGTGCGCGTGCTGGGCGGCTGCGCGCACGCGGGGCACCCGTTTCTGGTGATGGAGCTCATGCCGCGCTGCCTGCACAACGTCATCCACGGCGCGGCGGGCGGCGGGCTGGCGCTGGCCGATGCGCTGCGCATCGCCACCGACGTGGCGCGCGGACTGGCGCACCTGCACCCCGCCATTGTGCACCGAGACCTGAAACCCGCCAACATATTGCTGGATGCGGGCGGTGAGGCGGACGGGCGGGCGGCCGTCCTTGAGGAGGCAGGAGGAAGGAGGGGAGATTCTCGTTTTTTTGGTGCTGCAGACCTTTAACGGGTTCCTGGAAAGGGCTGCGAAAGGGGTGATTCGGTGATGGTGTATGCTTCGGTGGAGGACATTGGTGCCGTTTTTGGGAGTAGGGGTTTCCCGGCTTGACCTGCCGGGTCTGCCTGGGTCTGCCTTCGGACCCGGTCGTGTGTGCGACGGCAGTCTCAAGTCTGCCCGCTCCCCGTTAATCTCTTTCGCTCCTTTTCGCGACCCCCCGGCCTCCTTGCAACCCGCAGGAACCGCCAAGATCTCCGACTTTGGGCTGGCCCGCTACCACCTGAAGCCCTACATCAGCACGCAGCAGCCCGACGCGGGGAGCGTGGCGTACATGGCACCCGAGGGTGAGTGAGAGAGAGACTTTGCATAAATAGGTGTCATAACTTCGTGGCGGTGGGGGCGGTTGCCGGGGCCGCTGACGGAAGGATTGGACATTGCGTTGCGTACAGGGAGGAAGGGAGAGTGGGGCGGCAGAGGGTGTCCAAAATAGGAAGGGAGGGAACACTGGCAAGGGCACACCGTGCGCTAGGAGGGGCTCGGACTCCGGAACGGATGTGTGTGCAGCCCTCCTGCCTGCCTGCTTGCCTTCCTGGGTGTTGCCACTGCCGTCTCCGCCTAGGCCGCAGCGCTTGTTTGGTGACAGCAGCCCTGAAGGATCGACACGACACGACATTCACGGGCCCCTGCTCCCGGCTTTAGTCTCATCCCTTCAGCTCGGAAGCACCTGGAGAGCCTGGCGCCGCTGCGTGCGTGCCTGCGCGTGTGTGACCCCCTTTTTCGTCCGCCTGCAGGATTCGACCCCGCGATTGGGCGGCTGTCGGCCAAGTGCGACGTGTACAGGTGGGTGCGCCCGCGGAGGCGGTGACCGACGGGCTCGTGCTCTGGGCTCGACATGACTACGATAGGAGCGAAAACGTTTGACAGAGGTTCTGTCAGTTCCGCAGCGGCGAACGCTCCACTGCTTCCACGCTGTCGCTCTCTGGGCCAACCGCTGTCTTGATCCTTTCCCTGATGCCTGTCGTCTGTTTACGGTCCGCGCGAATGTGATGGCGTTGTTAAACTACAACGCCATCACATTCGCGCGGACCGTAAACAGACGACAGGCACAGAGCACACACCGTCGGTGTTCTCCCCGCCTTGCCACGCAGCTGCCCTGTCGCGGCTTTTCCCGATCTGCGCTTGACCTCGCCCCCCCATGCCGCGGCCTATACGTGGATATCCCCCATGCCCCGTCCCGCGCAGCTTCGGCGTGCTGCTGTGGGAGCTGATCACGAAGGAGCACCCCTGGGCGGGGGAGAGCAATGTGGCCATCATCTACCGCGTCGCGGTGCACCGCATGCGCCTGCCCGTACCGGCCGACCCGCGGGTCTGCCCGCCTCGCCTGGCGGCGCTGCTGGACGGCTGCATGTCGTACCTGCCCTCGGACCGCCCCGACATGCGTCACGTGCTCTCGGAGCTCGAGGGCATGCTGCGGATTGTGCAGGAGGGCGGCGTGGAGACGCTGATGGCAGCCGGGCCTGGGCCCAGCCGACCAGAGGCGGCTGTGCGGCCGCCGCCACCACCGCCGCCGTCCATGGCGCTGGCGCGTGCACCGCCGCCCTCGCAAGCGCACCAGGGGTCGGAGGGAGTTGTATAATGGGCACAGTAGTTTGTGTAGGATGGCGTATAGACGGATAGGTAATTTTCAGCGACCCATGGGGCCATGATTGATTCGCCATGGCCTCCAGCACCGACCCCCATAGATGTAGCAGTTATCCACCCGGCTGGTCAAGGAACCGAGGATAGCCTGCCCAAGGTTGGTGAGACAGTGACATAGTAGTATTACCTGAACGAGCGAGTGAGTCAGTGTCCCGTGCTTTGTGCGGTTTAATTCGCTACATGTGGATCGATCGCGGACCGTGCGTGGAGACGCTCGGCGGTGCGCTGTGTGTGGGGCAGCGCCGCGCGCGCGTGTGTGCGTGCGTTTTCACTCCTACTGCCTGTTGTGACTGCCATCGAGACGCGCGCCGCGACACACCCTGCAGCAGGGCAGGGCGCCCGCCGGTTTGTGCGCAAGCCGGTGGTCCTGACGAGCTGTTTCTGGTGACCGACCCACCCACGTGTCCGTGGTGTCTAATGGCGATCCGCGCATCGTAAGGCCCAACCCGCCGCCAATCCGGCATGACAGTCCAATGGCGTGACCGCTAAGAGCTCTATATCCTGTTGGGAGGAGGCCGGAACACGGACCTCCGCGACTGTTGTTCGGGCCTGTTCGCCACGGCAGATCGTCGCTCGAGGACAGCCGGACTTGTTGACGTGCACGCTTTGCATTGCAGTTGCACATGCCTGATGTAGGGTCGTGTCAAGCTGCCGTGGCTCTCGCCGGAGCTGTGTTGAGCCCCTATCCGCTTACGATTGATTGGACCTGGATGGATGCGTGTTTCATGTCAGGATAGGGAAGGACTTGGGTTGTGGGCTGGCCGGATTGCGTTCCGATACGTGTTTGACAAAGGGTTGTGGCCGTTGACCGTTGGATGATATGTCTAGTCGGTGGCCTCTCTGTGGAGGCGGACTGCCGGGCGGGCGGGCGGGAGGGAGGGGGCCCACGGGGATTTAAGTCTTGCAGTGAGTTGGTGGCGCTTTGCAGAGGGGAGGTAGTTGTGGGTTCCCTGGGTTGGCTGCACGCGCGGGCGCGTGAGGTTGCCAGCTTGTCACATGGGGCCGTTTGGTTAGTGAGAGGGTACAGCTGCTAAGTGAATGTGACGAAGGGCGGTTGCTGTTTAGGATCGTTGCGGAATTTTGTTGTTATTTCAAACTATTAGACCCTTTGCTGCGTAGCCACGACCGGCAAAGCTTAGTCATGTTGCCTAGGTGATTGATTTATTCCGCGTGGTCGTACTCTGCTTGCCCTCGCCCTCGGCGCGGTCTTCTTATTTCTCTTGCCCCCTTGTCTTCGCGCCTCGCTCTCTCCACTCCTCTACTCTCTCTCTCTCTTGTTGGTGTGCCCTGCCATGGGCGGGCGTCTTTTCTTTTGCCAGATTGGTTGGCCTAAAATGGGTAGCTTTTCTCTCGCTCGTTCTCTCGGTTTGAAAAGTTCGTCCAATCCCTTTCATCTGATCTCCATACTCCATACCCGCAATAGTTTCGCCTTCCACAGTAGTGGTGGCGCGTGCCTTGTGGGAAGGGCGGTCCTCTCGAGTCGGTGTCGCCCGTGATGTCCGTCCGGCAGGATGGGAGACACGGGAGGTGGTAATTGGTGTGGGTGCATCGCAGACAGCCCACCGGGATAATTTCTTTTTACCCCGGAAGAGTGCTTTGTCACTGTGCTGGCTACGGGTCCACGCCCGTTGTGAGGTCACTGTTTCAGACCCGGGAAGGAAATACGTCGCATGTACGGCAGTTCCGAGGCAGCAGAACGGCGAGGATGCTGCGCGGCATGGAGCTCTGCTGTCTTCCATCACGTGATGGCCTGTAAGAGATGCCGACGAGTCCCCCTTTTGATGAGTCTGTCCCAACGGACATTTCCTGACGACACATACTCGACGTAACTGTTGTTGCTGTTGTGGTCGCCCTTCTTGTTGGTACAGTGGGTGCACGCCTTCCAAGGGGTCGCCCAGAGGGTAGGGCCAGCGGGCCACCCAGAGGGTAGGGCCACCCGGCCTTTCAATGCAGCGGACACGAGCGGGCTGCACCTTGGGGAGCCGTCCACCCTAGCGGAAGAGGCGGCGGCGTAAGGCTTGGAGCGCTGAAATGCGAACGTGCTTTGCTGTTGCTTGGTCAAAAGTCACTGTGCAACAAGAGCCGCTACGGAAGGTGCAGGGCCTTCATAGGCGGGCCACTGAAACAACCCGTCAAGGCACCGCGTCGCTGCCACGGCAGCCACAATGCAGGTGCACAGCACGGCGCAGCATACCGTATGGGACGACCGGCCACATATTGTCTCGTCTTATCTCTTAAGTAATAATATCGGTTTAGACCTGGATTTTGGACGGCCGAAGACGGAAGGAATGAATTTGGCGGAAGGAACGCGAAAGTACTGACCGTAGTGAAAACATTCTTTTATCTCTAAGTCCCAAAACCCAATTTATTGTAATGAGGACTATAATAGAAATAAGTCGGTTGAGGCTAAAGGCGCGATCTTCCATAGGGTGTTTCATGAGGAAATTCGTCTTGCCCTTCTATTGTCGCGCGATCAAGAATCGTGCGATCGTACTATGTAGCTGTTTTCCAGCTCATCTGTAATTTATTATTTAATTCAATTGAATTTGTCCGGTCACGGGTGGGGAGCTATGGTTTTGCGAGGGCTTCGGTGTTTGGGCCGGGACCACTGACCGGACACCGGAGCCCCCGCCGGGCCTTGACCTGGAAGGTCAAGTCGAATTCGTTGCTTCATAACGCTTAATAATGAGGATTTGCTTTGGACGTTGGAACCAAGACTGGCTTGACAGCCGGCCTCACACGCCCCCACGTGAGTTCGTTTCTGATAACCGCAAGCCCGGCGTGAAGATGTGTCGACACGCGCATTGGATGTTGATGCCGAAACACACGGCAGGGCAACCGTATGCATCCCTTAAGCGTTTTCGTCTAGGAGCCTGGCCTTTAGAGAATAATCGGCCTGCTGGTCGGCCGAGGTCTGAGCGTGCCTGTAGGGTCTGTGATAGCGGTATCGAGGACGCATATCATGTGCTGACGGAGTGCTGATGGAGTGCTCGGCGTACGACGATGTCCGCCTGGTTTTTGCCTTGCTGGGTGTCAACATGGCGTCCGCGTTCCTCCGCCAGTGCTTCTTGTTACGTGCGTGGACAAACCAGCGCGGAACAGCCGAATTAGTTCACAACGATTGGGTTCGGCGATCATCTAGCTACGTAGCTAGGGTAATTGTTTTCCCGCTGCTTTTGTTGTTACTGCTTAAGTTTCTCGCTAGGTATCTTGTTTGTTCCTCTTTTTTTGCTTGGGCTCGCGGACCATGAGCCTCAAGGCCTCTGGGCCTTACGAGCTCAAAATTACATACCGCTCGCTTCACACCGGACATGCATCCAACTTATGTTTTCACTGCAACCGATAATAAATAATAAGTCCCGTCACTTGCCGCAACGGCAGCAAGTTGCAGAGACGTTTTACTTCAATCCCGTAGAGGCACGGCACCCGTCCCGGCACCACGAAGGCAGAACCAACAACGGCGAAATGCGAAATGGCCTGTCACAGAATATATAATATAATCTTAGAGTAGCTTCCAAGTGATATGCGTCATAACTTTTCGAAACCGGTGTATTATGCGTGTGAAGCTATATCGCTGATGACGTTGAACGCGACTGTTGAGCTTAATTGAGAAGACAGACGCGTGCACGGGACAGAAACGAGCCAGTGCTCTGTGACAATACCAATTGATAAGTCTTTTGGTTGCAAAGAGGGCAATCTTGCAGTCTGCATACGTCACGAATCCCCCAGCTGCAGCTTGATTTGAATCGAGGGCAGATGTGGCTGGGCATTTTGGTCGCCGTTGCCTGTGAGTACCGCTGGCCGCCTCACCAGCGGTGTAAGAGCTGCGTGCCCTCTGACAACTTCGACTGCTACCATACGACTGAGTCCGCTCAGTCGAATTTTTCGCTGCGGCCACCATACCGGCCCCTTACCTCGGCCAACCGTCGATGGCCTCATGGATGCCTGTGGGAGTGGAACGCACAGGCACTCGGTTTTTGTCGTGGGCATGTGTCTTGTATATGAAACATGTCACGGGGCAGGCTCTGCGCGTCATCCAGCAGGAGTCCTGCTCGCTCTCCTGTGAAGCCGGTTTCTGTTGCCTGTCGTGTGCACGTGTACTTTGCCGCCTTGATCTCTGCCTACATGTACCCTTCCGTGCAGATGGCGCCATCGCCGTGCTCGCCAATTTCGGTAAGGTGTTACTTCTTGTCAAGTGGAAATGGGGTTGCAAAGCCATGGCGGCATGCGAAGGGTTACCAGAATCCGGTCCGAAGAGAGAGGAGGGCGGCGCAGCCCGTCGCCAATGGCCACGTCTGCACATGCTGCGCTGCCCGGCTGCTTATCACATCGTCCTGGACCTCCGCCACCTCCTCCAATACCAAACGCAATCACCCGCCATACATAGCATCCGTAGCGTCAATTGCAGCCGTTGCGCGATGATGCCGCCACGAGCAATCCCTCCTGCGCGGCAGCGGCTTGTCCCAGCTTCCTCCCTCACTGAAGATTCTGTTGCTAGCTCGGGCTGACCGGCCCCTTCCCTTCCCTTCCCTTCCCTGACCCTCCCTCCCTGCCCCGTCAAACCGCCAACCGTCAACTGCTGCAGTCAACAAGTACGCCATCAGGGTCCTACCACTGCCCAACGTCATCCTCTTCATCCAGACCCTCACAGCGGTGCTGATCCTGCGCCTCATGGCCGCCGCCGGCATCATCCGGGTGCCGCCCCTGCGCGAAGTCCCCCTGCTCCGGCTGGCGCCGCTGGCGGCCTGGTACACCGCGCACGCGGCGCTGGTGCTCTGCAGCCTGGCATCGCTTTCCGTACCCATGTACAACACCCTGAAGCGGCTGACGCCGGTGCTCGTACTGACCGCCAAGGTAAAACCCCAACCGGCTTCGAAGCGGGGCTCCGTTCCCCGGGCTCGTCCCGGGGGTGTTTTCGGCGTGACATGCGGGGTCATCACCTTGGCTCGGTCTGCTCCCAGGCCCCCAGCCCCCAAGGCTCCCAGCCCCCAAGGCTCCCAGGCTCTCAGGCTCTCAGGGGCAGGGGCAGGGGCAGTTGGGTCGCCCTGTCGGATGGTCGTGACGCCGGCGGGGTTTGGGGGTACTCTTGGCCACCAGCGCACCGCGGCGACCCCCCAGCCGGGCAGTCTTGTTACCCGGGCGTTGCCTCCTGCACGTTGCCCCGCGGTTTGTCCCCTGACTGAGGTCCACACGTGCGCGCCGCCGGTGGCTGCCCCGCCGTCAATCGGTCAACCAACCGCAGGCCGTTGTTGACCGGGTCGTACCCGATGCCAACACTACCCTGTCGGTGCTGCTGGTGGTCAGCGGCTGCTTCGTGGCGGGCGCGGGAGATCTGTCGTTTGATCTGCAGGTGGGCTCAGGATCGTGTCTGCGGGGAGCGGGCGAGGGATTGGATCAGGTCTGCGGGAGCGATCTGGGTCGGTGTGGGTTGATGTGGGTTCATGCGGCACGCCAACGGTGACCCAAGCCATCTCCGCTTTCCAGTGTCCGGTGGTCGGGGTGCTTTTGGGTTAGCACGGCTGGAGAACGGCGCTGCGGCATCGTCTCAGTTGAGACGGAGCAGCACCGTAACATGGTCGATGACGCGCATGTCATGATTGTGCGCATCCGTGTCAACATGTGCACGTTCAGGGGGCACCATTCACGCACTTATTCAAACACACCCCAAGCCGGTGCCTCTCTGCCTTTCAGCCCCTTGTCGCGTCCCATATGCCTCCATCTCCCCGATCCGGATCTGGATCTGGGTTCCGCGTTTTGTCGATCCGTACGTAGCTGCCGGCCCGAACTCGCGCGCCACTCGCCGACCCACATGAGCCCCCTCCGCCCGTCCCTAGCCCGTCCTGGCCCACTACTCCATTACCCGCCAACGGCTGCTCGCGACTGGAACATCGTGTGTGCGCACCCCTCCTCCTCCTACAACTATTACTGCTGACTGATGTGCAGGGGTACGTCCTGGCGCTGATGGCGACGGTGGCGCAGGCCGCCTACATCCTGTCGGCGGAGCGCGAAGTCCAAGGGAAGGGAGGCAAGCCCGCGCCCGCCATCGCCGCAGCAGTCGCTGCCGGTGGCAAGACGGCCGCGGGCCAGCAGCAGCACCAGCAGCAGCAGCAGCAGCCCGTGGAGATCTACGTCGCCAGCGACCACATCAGTGCACCGCTGCTGCCGCCGCAGGCGGCCAAGGGCGACGACGCTGGCGGTGAACAGGGCGGCGCGGCCGCGCCGACGGAAGGCTGTGCGACGCGGAAATGGGGCGCAGGGCACGCCGAGCACTCCTTCAAGACCGGGGGAGGCCCTTGCACCGGCGGCGGCAATGGCAATGGTAACTGCAAGGATAGCGGTATCAGCAGTAGCAGCAGCAGCAGTAGGAATCGTAGGCTGTCGGCGCCGGAGCTTCTGTACTGCTTATCGTTGATGGGCATGCCGGCGCTGGCAGTGATGTGCATCGTGACGGGTGAGGGGGAGCGCGCGCCACAGATGGTGACCGCGTTGCGCGCCCAGATGGGCGACTCGGACTTTGCGGCGTGGTTTGGAGTCATGGCCGTGACGAACGGGCTGCTGAACGGCGGCGTCATCCTGTGCACCCAGATGAACAGCGCGCTGACGACGGCCATTGTGGGGGTGCTGAAGGGCGCAGTCAGCAGCGTGCTGGGGTTCTTCCTGTTGGGGGGCGTCAAGTTTCATGCGCTGAATGTGGCGGGCATTACGATGAACATGGTGGGAGGGATCTGGTACAGCGGGTACAAGTACGTGCAGCAGCAGAAGCGCGGCGGTGGCGGCGGAGGGAGCGTGCTGAGTGGCTAATAAACGGGCGTGGCAGTTGACGGGAGTGGAGTGGAGTGAAGTGGGGTGGACAGCAAGTTGAATCGCCGGTGCGGTGTGCATCGACGATCGACCGACCGGGGCCCACTTACACAAATTCATACAGTTTGCTTTTTTTGCATTTGTGGCGGGTCGGGGGAGAGACAGAGAGAGACAGAGAGATGTGCATAAGATCGAGCAGCGGTCGGTTTCTTGAGTGCGTCGGGCATGTTTGTTCGTGACGCGAGTCATGGCATACCTTGTGGTAAGCACACACACCTCCACACAGTGTTAGAGCAGGTTCGTGTGCAGGTGCGCTTCCATTCGGGGCTGTGGCTCGTAGCTTGTGTACGTGTTTTGATAGCTTGTGTGCTGTACGTACATTGATGTCGGCCTCAGCTATTTAAAAGTTTTGCTCAGTCGGCCGGGTGCCATGCACGAACCAAACGAACCGGTACCTGCTCGCACATTGCGGCTGTTCAGCGGCCACCGTAGTCCGAGGTGTAGTGGCAAGCTTGCATCTCGTTTGCATGTATTATTAACGGTATTTCAGTGGGCAGGCGTTTCGATGGTCACTGCATGTGGTATCATGCACTGCCGGAGAGACCGGAGCCGTGATCGTCTCCGGTTGGTTCCTACGGATGGATGGATGTAGGAATCGTGACCTCGCATTTACCTCGCAGCAGAGAGCGTACAGCAGGTGCGTACAGCAGGTGCGTACGGCAGGTGCGTACACCTCGTGCCGTTGATACTGCTGATTCAATGTTTGGAGGCGGCACGTGTCCCCCTTCCCCCCTGAGTGTTCAAGGGATTACCGTTTCAATCCGTTACAAGGGATGACCTTGTCGTGCCGTACGATGTGCCTAGTGTGGCACAGTGCCGTTTGGTTGTTACTGTATCAAGATGTGATGCTGTGAAATGTCGCTTATGGGGCGGACTGGACTGCCTGGGTGAACAATGCAGTCTCGAATTCCATGCAGATGGATGCTGCATGGGGGAGTGCGTGGTGATTTCACACTGCCAAAAGCTATATGGCGTGGTGATTTTGCACTGCAACCTGGGCAAGGAGTGTCGGCTTACTCGAAGCCGCAAAAAGGGCGGGGTCCCTCGTACGGGCCGGTTACTTATGTAGAGCATGATGATTACTGCTGGGCTGACGTCGCGTACGTGCCTTGGATTCGGCCGGCGGTGCAGTGCAGGCGTATGTGGTTTGACGTTGTCATGTGCAGCGGACGGCACGCATGCGTCCCCGGTGAGAGTTCGTGCGGGGCGGCGCAGCAGCAGCTAGACTACAGCTCGGGCAAACTGTATCTATTGCTGGCCCCGCGGCCCGGCCTTCGAGGCGAGACCGCGCTCCTTCTTCCTACGCATTGCTACCTAAGACCCGGTGCAGGTCGCACCGAAGCCGCTCGAACTAGTCAGTCGTGTCTGGTTCTTGATGACATGAGCCAGCCAGGGTGATCAGGCCTGGCCGGCGCGTCACTAGAGTCGGAACATGTCGGCTGGCCTGGGCGGATGCCCCATGGAGAATACTGAACTGATGTTACATCATTCCCATTGAAGCATCACTATACTTCAGCATGTACGTATGCAGTATGACCAGGCGAAGCGCTTCCCGCTGGAAACGCTTGCGCCTAGGTAGAGCTCGCACTGGACGAGCAGTGATTGGTTCCGGAGCCCGGGCATGGCCCTGGTCCCCGGTTCGAGCCCAACCGAGAGCGTTCGTCTGCGCTCCAACTGTCAGTCAGTTTGACCAGATAATTCCCAGCCACCAACGGTGCACGACAGCTGTCATGTGCAGCGGACGGCACGCATGCGTCCCCGACACCGGGGGTGTGGATCCCCCCCCCGCACGCAGCCTGTAAGACTGGCGAGGGAGGTGCCAGTTCACGCTCCGCACACGCAAGTGCTGGGCCGCAGTGTCTGCGTTGGCCCAGTGCCAGGTTCGCTCCGCCGCGCGCGCAACGCCGATCGTTCAGGTGGTCTAGAAAAGCCGAAGTCATGCAACCTCACACGACTTAAGTTCTGCACCCTGTCGCACGCCCGTGGGGTAGCACCGCACGGTGGGCAGAAGTGCACTCCACAACACCACTACTGGGGCCACAGCCAGAGCGCTCTGGCCAGCAACCAAGGCCCCAAACACCGCAGCAAACCCAGCAACTCCACAGAGGAAGCCGCGCCACGGGGCGGGTTCAAAACACCAACAAGCTACATCCACACTACAACAGCACTGGCTACGAAGTGCCAACAAACAGCAAAGCGCTCTACGGTCCGCCAAGGGCTTCGAGCACGCGTGGGGAGGTCGCCTACTGGGTCGGACACGTGCTACATAAACGCTGCTCAAAGCCTGCCCGCTAGCCGGTCCTGCGCTGGTGATCTGCTACGACGCGCGCGGCGGCAACACGCAAGTACCCTAAACATACTGAACACCAGCCCTGTGACGCATCCCATGTAACTATCCCGCTGGCAAAAAGGCAGGTCCAGACGGGCAGGCAGGCCTTCGCGACCGTTCTAAAGCCCCCCCCAGATCTCTACCAGACCCTTCATGGCCCCATAACAACGACACTACACCGAACTCTCAGAACAACCCCAAGGCCACAGGGCGGCGCGCTGCGACGGCGCCATCAGCTGATCCCTTGAGTGTCGCTCCTCCGCGCCCCTCGTTGGAGCCATCGAGAGTTGGTTCCGTTGCCGCCAATTCCCCTAAACCGCAGTGCGGCTGTCTAATCTTCCGCCGAAGCCCGTTCGCCGAGACTCTAGAGAAACCAACCGCCTAGGCCGATGCGCGGCACCCCATCCCTCCGCCGAAGCCCGTTCGCCGAGACTCCAGAGAAACCAACCGCCTAGGCCGCCGTGCGGCACCCCATCCCTCCGCCGAAGCCCGCTCGTCGAGGCTCCAGAGAAACCAACCGCCTATGCCGCTGTGCGGCACCCCATCCCTCCGCCGAAGCCCGCTCGTCGAGGCTCCAGAGAAACCAACCGCCTAGGCCGCCGTGCGGCACCCCATCCCTCCGCCGAAGCCCGTTCGTCGAGGCTTCAGAGAAACCAACCGCCTAGGCCGATGCGCGGCACCCCATCCCTCCGCCGAAGCCCGTTCGCCGAGACTCCGGAGAAACCAACCGCCTAGGCCGCCGTGCGGCACCCCATCCCTCCGCCGAAGCCCGCTCGTCGAGGCTCCAGAGAGACCAACCGCCTAGGCCGCTGTGCGGCACCCCATCCCTCCGCCGAAGCCCGCTCGTCGAGGCTCCAGAGAAACCAACCGCCTAGGCCGATGCGCGGCACCCCATCCCTCCGCCGAAGCCCGTTCGCCGAGACTACGGAGAAATCTGTCCCTCGCGGCGCATCGCTGCAGTCCGCTCATGCCACGGTCCCCCCACGTGGTGGGCCTCAAAGAGTCACCTCGGACAGGCCATCGGATGTCGACAGCCCCGACATCGTGTCGGTTCCGGTGCAATGTGTCGGAACGGCGAACACCGAGACGACTTGATCCGCAGCTGGACCAGTCGCCTAGCAGAAGCCGTCGTGGCCCTGCAAGCTCAAAGATTTGCCGCGCTCGAGGCGGCTGCCGTCGTGGCGTGTGGACCTGGCCGGGTCCGAAAGCTGCTGCTCGGAAGCAGCAGTGTTGGGCGCTCGTGGCCCGAACCGTCACGGCGTCGTGCCGTTACGGAATATGCCACCTAACTGATGGTCTGCAGCCCACAGCTAGGTGTCGAAGCCCGAGAGTCAGTCGCGAGAGATCGCAACGACCCGGCTTCGCCTGGTGAGGGCTCGCGCGGGGCGGCGCAGCAGCAGCTAGACTACAGCTCGGGCAAACTGTATCTATTGCTGGCCCCGCGGCCCGGCCTTCGAGGCGAGACCGCGCTCCTTCTTCCTACGCATTGCTACCTAAGACCCGGTGCAGGTCGCACCGAAGCCGCTCGAACTAGTCAGTCGTGTCTGGTTCTTGATGACATGAGCCAGCCAGGGTGATCAGGCCTGGCCGGCGCGTCACTAGAGTCGGAACATGTCGGCTGGCCTGGGCGGATGCCCCATGGAGAATACTGAACTGATGTTACATCATTCCCATTGAAGCATCACTATACTTCAGCATGTACGTATGCAGTATGACCAGGCGAAGCGCTTCCCGCTGGAAACGCTTGCGCCTAGGTAGAGCTCGCACTGGACGAGCAGTGATTGGTTCCGGAGCCCGGGCATGGCCCTGGTCCCCGGTTCGAGCCCAACCGAGAGCGTTCGTCTGCGCTCCAACTGTCAGTCAGTTTGACCAGATAATTCCCAGCCACCAACGGTGCACGACAACGTGTGTTTTTTTATGAAGTGCCGAGGCGCAGTCGCAAGCGTCGGGCACACACTCACGAGAGGATTCGCCCGCTCCGCGAGCGGGTGCCATGTAACTTGCGGAAAATCTGGGTGCATGCACTAGTCGTCGGTACGGCAAACCGCCAACCGACGGGCGCGCCTCACCGATGGAGCCGCGGTGAGCGGACTTGTGTGAGGGAGAGAGGCGATTAAACTGCACGATGGGGTTCGATGCATAGCGGAGCAGCGGCATGAACAAAGGTCGCGGACGGTCGACATACGACAATCGACGAGCGCGCAAAGTCTGGCCTGCTACCCAACTATCGCGCAGAGTGTTATTGCCTAACCTACGTCCGCGGCGTTCTATACATGACAACGCCAAAGCGTCGGCGTGGGAAAGGTGCTGGCTGCTGGGCGCGCGCCCCACAGCAGATAGGAGCATCGCCACGCACGGAATAGTGCACCTTTTCAAAGGCCGCGGTTCGCGGCTGATTGCAATTGCATAAATGGCCATCTTCTAAACTAAAGAAGCGTTATTCAGACGCGAAGCGCAAAGACAATCGGCCCGGCAATTCTGTGGGAAGATGGTCGCTCCATATGGACGCTCAACTTATTCTCATGCGCCACTGCCCCAGAATTCAGGTTTGATCACCATGGAATCTCATGGATTTGGAAGCCGGCGCGACAGGCGCTGGTGTGACTGCGACCATACTGTACTTTGGTCGGTAAAAGTGGATGCTCAAGTTATCAAACGCCGCCAACTCAGAATTTATTTATGAGAAGCACGTCACAGTTGGACTCAAATTGAGTTCGAGAAGCGTTGAGGTGACCTTGACCAAAGGTCACCTCAAGGAGACTGCCAAACTTGTTTGTACTCATGTATTCTCATATACCTATTTTCGATACGCCTTGAAATGTTGTATCATAATTTCGACCAATATGGTGTTTCAGCAGGGCGAGATCATATGTCTGGTCGTTATACACACATACACGGACATCGGCAATCCTACACGGCGGGGCCCCCCGAGGCGCTTCGGGTGACGCATGGCGCAGTACCATAGTGCACGTTCATGTAAGATTGGTGCACGTTGGTAGGGTGGTAGTAGTGAATGCATCGTTGTAGGGTGGATTCATTTGCAATGGATCGGTTTGCAGTGGCTGGCAGTGGACCGAGAGGATCGCATACCGGTGCATAGCGCACCTGGCACTGTCGCGGCTGAAGCCTTTAGCATTGCGGTGGTTGATGGTTGTGGTTGTTGCAGTGGGCTTCGAACTACTCACGGAAGGGTAGAGCCAGCGAGCCGTGCACTACACCGCTGCCGGGCGCCCAACTGAGAACCCTTACCGAAGATGTGACAACATGTCTCGGCAGAAACGCGGAGCAAATGGGAGCGGAAGCGACATGATCTGGAGATGATCTGGATCCTTTCCTTCAATTGGGGTCTTTAAGGCACAGGGTTTCATCCCGCGAGTTGCTCAGGTCTGTGGATGCGCTTACTTGTGGGCGGCCGGGGCCCAACGCCGATTGGGGAGCATTGCCCACTGGTCAGATGGTTTTGAGTCTTCCCCCCGGGGGTTCGCTCGTTCCTGTCTGAGTGATCTGTGCTGTCTGGTCTGGGTGTGTTTCTCAGTTGCCTTCGACGTCCTGCGATGCAGTGCATGGCCAGCAGGCCCGATGGCTCGACACTTCCCGAGTCTGGGGCCCACGCACTGTTACAACCCCAACATGGGGGGGGGGGGGCGGCCGTTTAATCCCTGCATTGTCTGCGCTCTTGCGGCACACACGAGGATCAAGCGCTCGCCCAAGTGTCGGATGGCCTGCACAAAGCTAGACGGTTGCTACTTCTGAGGGTTGGGGGCACTAGCGTTTTAACTGACGCACGTGCACGTACGGACACAGGCCGTAGTACGGCATACTGCTGTTCAACTGCCGTTCCCTCGTGGCAGCCCTCGTAAAGCGACCATATATTGTAACTGTGTGTATCCGCTTTGATTCAGTAATCAACGGCAATTTGGGCAATTTTTGGTCCTGTGCAACGGTGAAGCAGTCGCTGCCATGTTGGATGCGTCAGACTATTTGCGCTGGTGACTTAGCGGGGTAGCTTATATACACGTTGAACGGAATAAAGGTGATCGTTCATTTGCACAATGGACTGTCTCGCAAACTGACGACGTGCCTTGGTCCCGGGGATTATTATCCGCTGAAGCGGCACAGTGCTCGCTGCCAAGGATGTGGCTTGGACTTTCGATCGCGATTTTTTGTAAGTAGAAGAACACATCGTTAGATATTTTTGGGCAGAATGGAGCTGTTTGCGAGTTGAAGTAACGGTAATGGATTTTCCTTGCACTGCTCTTGTTACATGTCTTCGATGCAGATGGCGCTGTTGCTGTTTTCGCGAATTTTGGTAAGCTTATAACACGTGTGTAGAACCCGGGGCAGTTGTTGGTCTGTTGCGTCAACTCTCGTCGGTTAGGCGTAGCTGGCTCGTGGCGTCTGAACCACCGGACTCACATGTCTCCAGGCCAAAAGCCCACTCCCTATGCTGACAAGGGGGTAGCCCTGTGGACGGGTTACAAAACTTACTTCGCAACAAGGCCAATAACCCCCCTCCCCCCGGTCTTTGCCAGTAGACGAACAGTATCTCAACTGCCTCTGCGACATCCTTCTTTCGTGCAGTGAACAAGTATGCAGTCCAAGTCTTGCCGCTTCCCACCACCATCCTCCTCGCCCAAACGCTTACGACGGTGATTCTGCTGCGCGCCATGGCTGCGCTGCAATTCATCCGCGTCCCACCGCTCCGCTCCGTCCGTGCGCGACAGCTGGCCTCACTGTCAATCTGCTACAGCGTGCATGCCGTACTGGTGCTGTACAGCCTGGCTTTTCTGTCGGTGCCAATGTACAACACCCTCAAGCGACTAACGCCAGTCATGGTGCTGATCACGAAGGTGTGCGGCTGGGTGCGGGAAGGCCGGCATACGGGTACCGTATTGCCGATGAGGGCGGCCAACGGAAAGGGCGCCTCGTAAAGCCACGCTAGTGACGGCGGTGCAGCAGCGTTCAGCTTCGTGCCTGCGCCACCTCAGAAGTGACACAATTCTGCCCTTGCTTACTGGTGGCGCCCACTCTGTTCTGCCGAGCAGGCGGTGGTGGACAGGCGGTGGCCTGACGCTCAGACCACTTCTTCCGTGCTGTTGATCGTCAGCGGCTGCATGGTCGCGGGAGCGGGAGACCTGTCGTTCGACGGACAGGTGGGTGATGGGGTGGCATTGCAGGGGCTGGTGGTGTTGAGGGTTTGGCAAGCGGGTGGCGGGCGGACGGTTCACAAAACCGGGCCATCGGTGGGGTTCGGTAATACCGGTAACCACGGTGGGATGAACGGCTAGCCCAGATGAGGGCAGGTCAGGGTCACGTGTCGCGTGGGGCTGATGTAATGAACACGGAGCGAGGCGACAACACGGCCACAGCCAGAACTGGGAGGTCCCGAAACATGACGCTGACCGTCGAATCTCTGAGTCTCTGGGAGGCATTCCGAGCGCCGACCGGCCGAGGACTTTGGGCAGTGGTGGTGGGCTGGGACTCTGGAGGAGCGTGGCCGGTGCCGCCCGTTATTGGGCCATCAGGCCAGCTAGCCAGTGTTGGGGGCCGAACGGGCCCCGTGGGCTTGCGAAGGCACAACTCCTGGCCCCCGACGACGTGGAGGCCGCGGCCACGCGACCTCTCTTCCAATCCAGTCTTCAGTTTGCGCGGCAACACAGCGCGCTCGGCCTGACGCCCATTTCCACTTCGTCAGCATGTCGGTAAAGCGTACCGTAGTAGCATCCCTGATGTGCGAAACCTTGCCCCATGCGTCACCCTTAAGTTGGTTGGTTTGTCGCGGTGCGAGCGCAGGGCTACGCTCTGGCCCTGCTGTGCGCTTTCATGCAAGCGGCGTACATCCTCCTGGCGGAGAAGGCCAGCGGCGGCGGCGGAGGCGGTGGAGGCGGAGGCGCTGGCCTCAGCGTGCAGCGCAGGAAGTACCACGCCTCCGGGAACGATTTGGCGGACGTGGAGAGCAGCAAGGTCGGAGAGGTCGGCCAGGGCTGCTACGAAGGCGGCGTGAAGCAGGCCCAGGACCAGGCGCACAGCACGGGCATCGTGGTGCATGCAAAGTTGCACCTCAACGCGAACGTGGCCAGCAGTCGCGCCTCGCCGTCGCAGTTCTTGGCGAGCCCGCCCAGCCCAGGGCCGGTGCAAGCCTTTCCGGGGCCTGGCATCAGCAGCGGAAGCGAGCAGGCGGCAGCGCCGCTGTCGGCCACGGAGCTGCTGTACAGCATTTGCGTGATCAGCGTTCCGGCCCTGACGGCCGTGTGCTTGATATCGGGCGAGGGGGCGCGGGCGCCAGCGTTGTTGGAGGGCCTGCGTCTGAGCATGGGGCTGCCAGGCTTCACCGTGTGGTTGGGCATAACGGCAATTACGGAAGGCCTCCTCACGGGGAGCGTCATCCTGTGCACCCAGATGAACAGCGCGCTGACGACGGCCATTGTGGGGGTGCTCAAGGGCGCAGTCAGCAGCGTGCTGGGGTTCTTCCTGTTGGGGGGCGTCAAGTTTCACGTGGTTAATGTGGCGGGCATTACGATGAACATGGTGGGAGGGATCTGGTATAGCGGAATTCAGTATCTGCGCAGGAAGACTGCTGCGTGAAGGAGGATTTCGAGGCGTGACTGAGGCAATGGGCCGCCCTGGTGAGCTGCTCGCTTGGCCTGCGCATGATCGTCTGAGCAACGCCAGCTGAGCAGACCATGCCGCTTGCTAGGGCATGTATTGCGGAAGAGGATGCATAAGCATACGGCGTTGGCAAATCAAGGACTGGTGTACATACGCTTCTCCAAGCTTTTGAGTCAAGCCAAAATCCGTCGAACAATTGAGAAGGTCAGCACCAAGCGCAGTCGCATAAATGCGCCATGTAAATACTACCCCTCCAAGGCACCACGTACGTACTCTCTCGATTGTAGTACTGCTCTGCAGCATGTCGCACAGTGCAACCAAGTCGATACAAAAAAAACCTGTCCATCTGTCTAGTAAGGGGTCCAAGAGATTGGACCTAATGTCCCGCAGCCTCGTCAGTTGGCATGCACTGGACGACGCGAAACGTACCGTGACGAACCCCAACAATACCACGAAGCACTCCAACAGTACGCTGCCATATCAACTGCTCGCAAGCTTCCATCCCAGCGCACATGCAACGTAACTTGAGGAAGTGACCTGTCCCGCAAGCTCGTGTGTTAGGCTTTGCGCAGCCTAACCTGGCACGTCCGTGCACTGTCTAACTTCACGTGAACGCAAATGGCACCGAAGCACCATTGAAAGGGTCGTCGTATAACGTATTACCCGGTAACAGCACACGCACAGCAGAATTAACTGTGCCGTCCAAATAACATGGGCAGCATTTATGAGAGCGGCAGGATTTCAACCCCTCAGTAGCCGCAATCTGTCCATGCGGAAATTTACGGTGTATTCAGGTCACGCCACCTCGTAACTATGCTGTCAAACTACCTTACCTCCCCATACCCACGCCGCACCAGAACAAAGCTGACGATGACACCGAGAGGCATCCCACCTCATCGTATTCTTCATTCAGCCCCAAACAGCAAAATCGTTGTCAAACCGTAAGTGGTACAGCGTCACCGCCAAATGATCAGCACCGCGCCGGCACCGCACACGCGGCCCCAGCCCCATGTCCCAGCCACAGTCGCGCGCTCTGCATGATGGCGGGACGGGCTCCGCGCTGCACAGACCATCAGCTGACCGTGCGCCCATACGCAATACCAGCGATGTAAAGGTTCTTCGCCCACTTCTCCTTGACGTGCGAGCTAGGGAACGCCGACGTGCGTAGCGTCTCCTGGGTCTCGTCCATGGGGCGCCTGAGCGGGACCGTAGGACACAAGCGCGCGCATTTACGCAAGCAAGCAAAACGCTGTTTTGGAGTGTGTCGAGAGGTGAAAAGCGAAGCACGCCCCGGCTCAAGGCAAGGGGCGCTTGTAAGGGTTTTGATGCCCTCTTTCTGGGTTTGGCCTACAGACATACTAGTTGCGACCCGGGACCAGACCTACCTCCGTGGGACACTGAGCACGAACGCCGACTGGTCCGGCGTCGCGGCGCAGGCGGTTATCCGGAAGCCGGCGTCCCAGCGTCGGTGGATGCCTTCCGAGGGGTACTGGAAGTCCAGCTCCACGCACTGGTCCGCGAAGCCGGCATTCCGCGACATGACCACGGCCCACCGCGTGTGCGACGTGGCCATGGACGTGACGTAGAAGCCCTCCTTCCACTTCTTGTTAATCCACTTGAAGGGAAACGAGTCGCTGACCTTGTACGACTGCTGGGTGTACGGCGTCCCCTTGGACATCACCACCAGGCTGCTGCCCGACATGGATCCAGCCATGGCAGTGATGTAGTACCCCTCCTCCCACTTCTCCATAATCCACTCCTTGGGCAGGAAGTGCTGGCTGAGGTTGTAAACCTGGACGGGCAGAGGCGTGGATATAAGCGATGACACAAGGCCGCCGCGTAGCGGGGAATCCAGACAAAGGCTATCGCGCATCTCATGGCCTTCGAGCACAATGACCAAATCGGGCGCGTCTAGGGTGGTTCATATCGCCGCTTGCTGCAACCAAGACTTCCGCCCAAATGACTATCAGGAGAGGGAGCACACATCGCCCAAGCCTTTCGCACTGAGCAACTAATAACCAGCAACCGACACAACCTACCTGCGCCGTGAAGCCGGTGCCCGCATCCATAATCAGCGCCCATAGCTCCTGGCAGCAGGCCACCGACGAGATGTACAGACCGTCGTCGTTGCCCTTCTCCACGTGCTGCTCTACGCGCGTGTTGGCCACGTTGTAGTGATACCTGAAGCAATTCCGGTTCAGTCACTCAACATGCGACAGAAGCTCTAGCCGTCTTTGGTCGACATAAGACAAACTCCAGCGGTGCGGTACCTACCGTTGCTTCATCGGCCGGTGTGCGTTGTAGACGGTTATCCACTGCGTCGCCGGCAGGCCCAAGCGGACCTTCTTCTTGGGCGCCGCGTCCTCCAGCTGCTCGTCCGCGTCGCGCTGGCGCTTCTGGCCGACCTGTAAGGAGATGGGGAGAGGACACGGGGCAGGCGCACGTTCAAATATGGCCCCTTGCAACGACAGCAAAGGCGGCGTAAGAGACGATTCAGCGAAGCCCTTAACAACAGCCCCCGCCTACCTTTGCAGCGCCCTCGACGAGGATGGGGCGCGACGGGGCCGGACCGCACAGCGGCTCGAACAGCTTCATGTACGCCTCGTACTTCGGCTCCTCGTCGAACTTCAGGTTGACAACCGCCTCCGTGAACTGGCGCACCCAACCAACCAATGTACATCATGTTGTCAATGGTTAGGACGAGGCCCGACGCAACCAGAGGGACGAGCAGTGAGCGACCCGACATGCACAAGTGGTTCGATAACTTGGGCGTGTTAAAAGTGCAAACAAGGCCCAGCCCTCATCAGGCCACCATACGTACGCACCTGGCGGAACGCCGGCGGGGTGTAGCGGCACAGCATCTCTGCCGACGTGGCCATCTTCTTCTTGCAGACCAGGTAGCCCTTGTTGTCGCCCTGTTAAGGCACATCACCCCCACGCGACACGTGTCACCAACGATTGTCATTGTTTCGGGGTGGCATAAAGTGTGGCGCCTCCTTACACTCCATTGCCAGAGCCACGACGCCCAAACGGAACCCAGAAAAGACCTTTCGTACCCGCTCACACTGCCTCGCCGCAGCTCTGATGCGGGCCAGAGCTGGAGGGGACCCAGATGCAACCCCACACCAACCGATTCGATCTCACGCCACAGAACGCAGAACATCAGCCTTTCCCCGAACCGTGGAGCAGCCGGGGCGATTCCTGACATCCCGCCAGACGCCGGTAGCACTCGCCTGATAGCCCTGCCACGGCAACCGGCCTTTCAGCAGGAATAGCAGCGTGTACGCAAGCGACTCCAGGTCGTCTCGCCGGCTGGCTGTGCGTCCAAGGTGCGCATGCACGCTGGCGTAACGCACCGTGCCCCTGGATGCAGGCATACAGCAAAGCACTCTAAGAATATCCCTCCAAAAAACTCGCAAAGGGGGCACAGAATCATGACAGAGATCCAGGGAATCCGGCTACAAGTTGATCAGCCGAGAGCCCGAGTACGGATAACTCATCGCCAGATGGTCGTAATACCACGCCTCAATGGCGGCGCGATATTAACGTGCTTCACGAGACAGAAACTTTACAGCGGAAGGCAAAAGTTATGATTAAACAGGTCCCCGAATGCAGCGTCACGGACATGACGAACAGTGATGATGATAGACCCACGACATCATAGATCCAAGAGCGTTTCCTAAGCCGTAGCTCATCAAGGCGCTCACCTGAAAACATCCGGCCGCTGATCGTACTCCACGTGTGTCCCGCAGACCGCGTCCTTCCACCGCGTTGCTGCAACGAATACACAAATACGTCGTGTCCATTTGTCCGTGTAGTGCCAAAAAATTACACAGCTTGTCGCTATTGATGGGTATGGAACGCAGACCTCTTCAGGTACAGCAGAAACTGCCGGAGCGAAAATCCCAGGGGGTACTCCGTGGCGTACAGACACCGCAGCCTCACAGTAGGAACTGACCCCGTGAAACCCCATGAGCGTTACGGAGCAGGCAATACGTCTGCAAACCTCCAGACCTACCCAGCCCAAGGTCGACCAGGTAGAGCTTCTTCTCGTTGGGCGTTCCGGGTTGCCCAAGCAGAAAGTTCTCCGGCTTCACATCGCCATGCACGTACCTGTACGCGCGCACGAAATAGTGTCAGAAGGCGCAAGCTCATACCTGCCTTCGCTGAACGAGTGGTCCATGCCCCCGGAGCTGTGCCGTACACTCCATGCTGAGACGACGGTGTACAGGTATCAAACCAGCCGGCCCTCCGTGCACACCCAACGTCCATGTCCTTGCCGCTTCGCTCCCCTCACACCCTCGCAAGCCTCACCCCTTCGCGTGCAGCTCCTTCAGGATGGAGAGCGCCTCGACGGCGATGCAGGCGACCATCTCCTGCGACATGACCTGGCCCGACGAGTTCCAGACGTCCCACAGGCTGGGGCCCAGCATGTCCATGACCTGTAGCACAGCGAAGGCACGCATACGTCAACCCCTTGCCCCCTAGACCGGCCCCGCCACGTGAACAGAACCCCCGTGCGACTGCCAAGCTCACCATGATGTAGTAGTCACCTTGCCGGCCCTTGTAGTGCACCTTGGGGATACCATGCACCCCTCCAAGAGAGCTGTCAGTGAACGAACAATCATGTTATTAGATTTTGACGCGCAGAGAACCCGAGCGTGGACCAATTTATGACTTGCACTCACTTGTAAACGGACCACTCGTATGGTGGGCCATAATTGCAGCCTTTGCTGCTGCGGTGCTCAAATTTGAGAGCAACCTGTTAAAATGCGCGAGGCAGGGTCAAGAAGATGCCCAGAGAGACTCGTTTTGTTCAAAATCTGTCGTCGCTGACCTGGTTGGCTTGGGGCCCATCCTTCTGCTTCGTCGAGGACACACGGCGGCCAACGTAAACTTGGCCGAAGCCACCCTTTCCAAGCTTGCGCTCCACATAGTACTCCGGTGACCCACCGACCAAGACCTGCAAGATTAAGATGCGAAGAAGCTCACGTTTCCGGGTTCAACTTAAGGACTCCCAGCACTGAGAACGATTGAGAAGCTGTCATGCAGTCACAAGGCTTGCCTTGTCCGGCAGCGGGGCTGTGCTGGCCTCCTCCTCCTTGGCTGCCTTGTCACCCTCCTTGTCCTTGTCAGTCTGCCCCTCGCCCTTCATCTCCGATGCTGTGACCTCAAGGACAGCTCAAGGACGGCTCGGAGTTTCAGTGCAGCAGCTGGCGCTGCCGCTTCCAACGCCTGCTCTCCTGCTAGGAAGACTGCCTGCCGTTGCGCCTCGAGCTGCCAAACTGGCTCCGGTCGCCGCAACCGCCGTCCCGATTCCAAAGCAGCGGCTTATACAGCTAACTTTAAAGCTGTTCAGCGGGCGCCTCGGTGCAGTTCGGAAGTGCTGTTCTTCCCGTCAGCGGCAACTCAACCCAACTATGGGCTTATGTCCCAGCTCTGTGTATGCCTAAAAGTGTACAAACACCTAAGCGTTAATGACGGGCGCTATTTACACAGTCAAAATGAGTTAGACCGCTAGTCGCGGAAAATCAACATATGAGTTGGCCAAGTGCTAAACGCGTGCAAGGTTCACTACTGCAGCAAACGAAGCACTCGTATTGAGCAGCGCGAGCGCTGGGTTGCACCGGACTGGCGACGGGCCGGTAAAAGTACGGCAACAGTACACTTAGATGTCTCCACGCTCAGAAGGTTTGCTCACTATCTTAGGACCAAAAACATTGTTAAAGTCTTGAAGGGACACTCAACGCTTCATTGTTAAAATGCCGGCTCCCGACGGTACGCGCCCTCTTACGCAAGCTTTGAAGTACTTATTATATCCGTTACCTTTCCATATCCTGCCGTTCATGCAGCTCGAGCGGGCTCGTCTGGGTCGATGGGAAAAGGGACGCTGGGCATGGGCGACACGCTTGGGCACAAGTCCGTCCTGGAAAAGCAGAGGCAAGCCTGCAGCTTAACAACTTGCATTATATAGTAGGCCTTTCCTTACGACATACGTGTCGATTGGCTTTGCCTCTCAGGGCGGCCATCGAAAAGCTTCGCGCACAGAATGAACAGCTGAAGACAGAGCTGCTGCTGGAGAACAAGTTCAGCGTCCGACCTGGCGACCCATTTGCTCAAGCCCTTATCAATCGTCTGCAGGATGAGGGTGACATGCTTGCACGCAAGGTGCGCGTGCGTATGAAATGTCGGGGTAAGTTGTGGGGAGCCCACATAACGAATGGGTTTTCCAGCGCAGATTGTGCTTGAAATGCGCAAAAGCAAAATGCTGGAACAGCAGCTTACGGATATCAGCAGTACGCTGACGACCACCCGGAACAACATGGGCGGCATCTTCTCGGCCAGGGAGCAGTCCCAGGCGGTTCAGAAGCGTATCAAGCTTCTCGAGAACCGCCTCGAGAAAGCATATGTGAAATACAACCAGTCCATAACGCACAACAAGCAGCTGCGGGAGCAGATAAACAACCTGCGCCGCGAGCGCATCATGTTTGAGAGCATCCACGGCAACCTGGAGCGGGACCTGGCCAAGGTGAAGCGGGACATGGCGGACATGATTCAGCAGGCCAACGGTGCCTTTGAGGCCCGGGAGAAGGCCATTTCGGAGATGAACGCGCTCAAAGCACAGGCGGACAAGGAGCAGCAGGGCTTTGAGGAGGAGTGGCGGCAGCTGACGGCCATCATCGAGGAGGACAAGAAAGAGCGGGTACACACGGGGGGGTGGGGAGGGGTAGAAGGGGGGGTGAGTACAGAATGGAATGTGAGTTGGTGGTAAAAAGATGCAGTACAACCCGCGAGCTGGTGCTTTGTTGTGGCGGGGACCCCGTGTGTAGGGCCCCGCCCCGGGTCCTCTTTCCCTCCCGGGGATTTGCTCTGAGGCAGCCGGTACCAGGATTAGGTCCCGTGTCCGCCTTCCTGTCTGTGTCCGAAAGCCCGTAAGCTTGCTGGAGAAGAGGCAGGGCGCGAGCCCCATTCTGCATTGCTGTAAGCTTGCTGGAGAAGAGGCAGGGAGCGAGCCCCATTGTGCATTGGTTCACGCGTTTTCTCGAATGCGCACGTGGCAACGCCGCACCATGGGGTAGCTTTCGGAAAGGACCGGCCCCGCCAGACCGCATCGGGTCGCCGTTGGGATGATGCAGGGCGATGTAGCCGTCACGATAAGCACCCCCGCCGTCCCTGCCCTGCGCGATAACGCGTGCGCCCTTCCGCGCGCGCCTGCCTGTCTGCCCGAACGCCTGCCTGCCTGTCTACCCGGACGCCTGACCCCAGGAGCGCGCCCGCGCGCAAGAACTGGCCATGCGCGAGCGTGAGACGCAGGAGCTGCTTAAGATGGGCACCCTGTCCTCGGCGGAGAAGAAGAAGCGGGTGTCCAAGGGGACGTGGGGGGCGGGCTATAATAAGGCGCTGGCGCAGAACGTGGCGGCGGAGAAGGTGGAGATGTACGGGCAGGCCTTCAAGCGGATCCAAGTAAGTTCCGCTGCGCTAGCGGGGTTGAAGCGGCTGGCGGCTAGGGCAGGGTAAGGTCTGGCAGGCGGGTGCTGTCAGGCAGAGCCGGCCGACCGGCGAGACCAGGCCAGGCACGCAGGTCGGTCCTCGCGGTAAAGCTGCGTGTTCGGGGCCGCAGCGGTGGAACGGAGGCTATCCACAGCCCAGCATTATGAACCCTGCATATCTGTTACCTTCAAAACACCGGAAGAGCTTCGACCGCGTCGCCGCCGTACCATTCCAAATGGACATACACGCACGACGGCACAGCAATGGCACGGGCGCCCAGACGGCGCGGCCCCACCTGTGAATCTTTGACCTTGTTCGGGGAGCTGCTGTTTGTGCTGCAGCCGCTGCAGCAGTTCGGAAACCATGTGGTTGTGCTGGCTGCATAGGGCAGCACGTCGCACACGCATCTGGCATAGGCATGCGCGTTTGCGTTTGGATCCACGGCATGCCGCGCAGTGGTCAAGGCCCCTGCCCTGGCCTGACGCGACTTGGGGCATGGCGCCGTGTTTTAATAGAGCACGGGGCCTCTCTGTAGCGCCCGCGGGTGCGTGCGCTGGTCTGGTGTGGGCCAAAGATGCGCAATTGCGCCCCGTAGGCCCCGGTTGGGCGTGCGCCTTGGTCTGGGTTCTTGTGTGGGGGGGCGAAAATGGGCGTCTGGCGCCCGACAGCATAGCTGCAAAAGCGCTTGTTCGACGCGCGCACCCGTGCAGCGGTTGTCTGAACCCCATCGCCATCCACAGCCCTCCCGGCGGGCCCCTAACTGCGTCCAATCCCTATTGAGACCCCAAGTCCAACGCCTTAGGGGAGGTCAGACACCTGCGCTGGCTTGCATCTCCCCTCCCTAACACACAGCCTAACCCCGGCCTCCGCCTATCCGTTCGCCAACATCGCCTCGGTTCCTTCGCGGTTCATCTTTTAAATCCGCGGCCAGGATGCCACCGGCATCGAGGACATTGACCAGCTGGTCAACACGTTCCTGGCGGCGGAGGACCAGAACTACACGCTGTTCAACTATGTCAACGAGGTCAACCAGGAAATCGAAAAGCTGGAGGACCAGATCAACATTATGCGCTCCGAAATCAACATGTACCGGTGAGCGAGCGAGCAAGCGGGGGCCCATGCCCGCATTCCCTCCGGCATCGTCTTTGGCTGTCCCGGGGGCTCCGTCGACGCGTGCTGAGGCTGTGCGGGAGTGGCCACGGCCGGCGGAGCTACGGCCTGAGTTGTCCTCATGAGTTGACCTCATAAGAGCGCCTGGCACATCGGGGTACAGAGGCCAATTTGATGTCAATCAGGGCCGAACCATCTCATGCCAATCTACTGGGCTGTGGGCACGGCCGCGGGCTGATGTCGATACACCTAAGAACAAGCGCAACCGGTTTAGTATTGAGACCCGCAGCGGTAGGCGCAGCAGCAACATTAATATGCCAAAAGCCATGACGGGAATTATTAGCGATTAGCATGAGGCTAGCGGCTGCATGAGCTGCGCGCCTGGAGTCCTCCTGCGACCCCTCCCGCCCCGCATGCCCGGCTGTCATCGTCGCGGCCTCGCCTCAACACCCTCTCCACATGCAACACGGCTGCCGCGTGCGCATTCCACCTTCTTGTCCATACTTGTTTAGGGAGACGGGGCAGGAGCTGGACCGCACCAAGTCGCGCGAGCTAACGGAGGGCGAGGCGCGGCTGGCGGCGTGCGAGGCGCAGTCGCAGCAGTACGAGGTGCGCTACGTGAGCGCCATGTCCATGACGGCGGCGCTCAAGGCGGGCATCTCGGACCTCTTCGAGCGCATCGGCTGCAACACGCCCGCAGTTCGCGACCTGCTGGGCGAGGAGGGGCTGACAGAGGCCAACCTGATGGCCTACCTGGGAATCATCGAGCAGCGGACAAACGAGATCCTCCAGGTGAGGAGCGGGAGGGGGCTGCCGGTTTCCGGTTGTAATTTACAATGGTTAGCGGTGCAGTTGAGCCGATGAGCTGGGGCGCGCCGAGTACAAATTACGGGCGGGGATGTTCGGTGGGCGACCCGTGGGTCGGTGGTATTTTGTTTGAACACGCACGCGGATTGGATGGAGGGAAAGGCATGTGCTTCTGGAGAAGCGGGGAGCTTGCCGGACCAGGCCATGGTATGGACCACGGGACGCTGGGTGCTTATGACAGCAAGGCGTGTTGGTACCTTGCGGTTTACACCGACGAAGGGCTGCAATCTGGCGCGGCTTAGTGACGTGGTCGGACAGACGCACGGTTCTGGATGGTGGAGGAGGTGGGCAGCTTGGAGCTATGGCCGTCCGGCGCGTCTCTCTGCTAAAACGAAAACTAACAGCCCAATGGCCGGCGCGCACATGGCGAGGGGCAACTTGCACCGCCGTCGCCTTTCCCAGCCTGCGGCTCTGCCCGCACCGCACGTGCGCATACCAACCGACCTGTGGCAATTGCAACCATGGCCCAACCCGCCGCCCGCCCAGCGCCCTTCTCCTCTCCAGATAGCAGTGACCGCGCCGCTCCGGGTGCGCGTCACGCGTTGTCTCTCTGCGTTCTCCCAGTACCGACGACGCGTTGCACTCCAAGAACTCGTTCCAACCCCTTCCCTCCACGCCGCCGCCAGGTATACGCCAAGCGGAAAGCGGCGCAGGGCACAGAGGGTCTGGCGGAGGCGTTGCTGGCGCAGCCGCTGACGCAGCCGGGCAACCGCATTATCATCGAGCCGCCCAGCACGACGGCGGAGGAGGAGGTGGAGGGGCTGGAGCCGGAGCCCGTGGAAGAGGACCGCCCGCTGACGCGCGAGCATCTGGAGACCAAGGTGCAGCGCACGCTGCCGCGCAAGCTGGAGACGGCCATCAAAGTGCGGCCGGCGGGAGTGGACGCGGCGGGCGGCAAGCGCGTGTCGCCCACGCGGCGGTGACGTTGGTGACGGGAACACCGCCGCTGGCTGGCGGGCTGGCTCCGTGGGGTGCGAGGGTTTGGCGGCACGGGCGCGTAGGGTGGTGGGGCGGGGGATTGGGGATGGTGGGAGCGAGGGATAAGGGATGGGGGATGGTGGGATCTGGAGGGATTTGGGGCGCCCCGGGGTGGGGCGGTGCCTGTTAAGAATGTATGATAAGTATTAGGATTCGTGTAGAACTAGCGCGCTAGGTATAGGTGTTGAGGCGGGACAAGTTTTGTGAGCAGCGTTGCGTTGCGTGCGGCTGGTGTGGCATGGCGTGGCGCTTGGACCGGAGGCGGTCCGTCCGTGTGTGTGAAGTGTGATTGACCATACTGCTGCTGCGAAGCACCCGTCGTTACTGCAACCACAGAGCATTGCTGGCCACGATTGCAGGACGTGTTAGACTCGTCAGAAACTCTTTACTTTTCGTGGTTTGCAATGGTAGTGACTCCCTCTTGTCATGCTTGGCGTTTGGCGGCGTCGACACCCATCTGTTTGACATGGCGCGCGCATAGGGTGGATCGCCCCTGCTGGGGTTGGGTAATGTTCATACAGCTGACGGCTGACACGCGTGATCGTGCATTAGACTGATGATGACCACACTTGAGGGCCAATGGGACCGGCAGCACATGCCCCGTGACTTGTTGGTGCGTGACACTTTTCGAGACTCCCCCGCTAATATCCCCAGAGCTGTGAGCTGGGCGCCGCCATGAGCGCACGGGGGGGGGAGGCGAACCCTGCGCGCTAGCACAGCGCCGGGGTGGCACAGCAATGCCTCCTTGTCGCGCAGCCAGCGATCGGCTGTGGCTGTCGGGGCCTCTGTAAATATCCATACATGTAGCCGGAGACGGCCAACGGCTCATTTCGTCCCGTCGCCAACCGTTGGAAACATCGGCGGAGCGTTTGCATGCTGTTTGTCCAAGTTAAGCCGCGGAGGGCAACGATTGCGCTTCTGATGAAATTGATGCCAGGTACCCATTCTGCCGCGCCTCGTACTGCGGTCTGACCGTGCAAGGCGTGAGGTGCCCAAGGTGTTATTCGGTCTTGCACGGGAGTCGGTGTGTGCGTCTCATTCTCGACGCTCGGGGATGAATGTGAAAGGTGCGTGGGATGACCGTGTCTCAACGTCGGGTCTCGATGCCGTGTGCCCTGGCGGACTCGCGAGTGGAGCACGCCTGCCGTTTCGAGGGTCAACCGTGCCAGGCCAAGAGAAGCTCAGACGCGCAGCCCTGGAACGCGGCTGTTGCGTGTCAGGTGTCACGGAAACTGGAAACAGCCCTGGGAGCTGGGACGCGGCCCCGTAAGAGTCTCCACGTCGGCGCACGATGGCCGGGGCATACCAGCGCATGATGCCGCCTTTGGGTTGCTCCGGCGCTGTAACGGAACGGAAGTTTACAGCCGCACAAGCTGCGAGTCGGACAGCTCCACAATTCGTCCCCACACACTCCCAACACACATATGTGTGCCAGAAGTTTCGGAAGCGCCGCCCGACGGGATCGCCCTGTCAATCCAACGCATCAAGGCCGTTCTGTTCTGTCAAGACCGGTATGTAATAACAACAGCAATGCCCGGTCATTTGGTTGCCAGGTACGGTAGAACCCAGGTTGTGTATGAGTGTGTAAATATCCGGCGGCCCGTCCAGCGTCCTCAACCCAACAGCTCAGCTCCCAAAAGAGCGACGCACGGCAGAGCAGCAACGGCACCTTGGGCGCTCAAGAGAGCAACACCATACCGCCTCTGCGGGGGCACACCGCACGCCGCAGGCCAGGACAGCTGCCGCGAGGGTGCCCGCTTACCGATACTCCCTCGCTCAGGTCCCCGCCGCGGCCTCGTACTCAATGACAACCCCTCGCCCCCGCATCGCGCGCCGCTCCCCACCCGGCCCGCCTGCAGGCGCCGCCTCCGCCGTGCCGCCCCGAGCCGCAATACCATCACCGCATGTCCTTGCTGACCCGCTTAGCGCGGAGCCCGCTAGCGAGCCACCGGCCCGCAATCCCCCACCACCGCCCGTGTGACACCGCCCAGCACCGCCCGTGCCGCAGCCCGGCTCCTCCCCCCGCTCACCCGCCAACCCCATCGCGCAGGACATGCCGCCCACCGCCGCCCACCGCTCGACCCCGGGTCGACCGGAGGTCGACGCACCGCCGTCGGCACCATCCCCCGAGACACCCGCCCCCCCGTCAACCCCAGATCCGTGCTGCGCTGCCGCCGTCCCAGACACAGCTGCCATCGCCGCCGCTGAAGTCGCCACTTCCGTCGGCTCCGCCGCTGGCGCCGCTGCGCTGCCGTCGGCGGCGGCGACGCGCTCCACGTCGGGGTGCAGCCCCGCCTTCTCCCCGCGGCGGCCTCTCGTGCGGCTGACGCCCAGGCGGGGCAGCCCCCGGTTGAGTCCCTCCAGCAGCACACAGGCCTTGCAGACGGGCTGGCTGGAGATGTAGCCGCAGCGCTCGCAGGTGCGCGGCTGCGGCAGCTTGTCCTCCGACGCGGAGGTGAAGACGAAGTCCTCGGCGGAGCGGATCACGTCGATGATGGCCATGGGGCGGGCGGCCTGGCGGTGTGGCGCCGGGGTATAAAGAAAATATCGCAGCGGAGAAGGAGACGGCGTTAGCGAACGGACCCAGAAACGGGGCGCCGGGGGGCAGCAATGTGGGTTGGACGGTGGGGGTTGGGTTTGGTTGCATGGGGTTGAACTGGGTTGGGTTGAACTGGGTTGGGTTGGGTTGGGCCAGGCCGGGCCGGGTTAAGGTGCAAGTGGGGTGGAACATGGAAAATATAAGGCTCGAGATTGTCTTCATAGGGCCTTGGACCCTCTGACTTGGCGCCCCTGTGCTCCCAGCCCCACGCCCCAGCACCCCCCTCCCGGGCCCATTGCTTCTCCACCCCTTCCCGACTCGCCCCGCCCATCCCCGCCCTGCCCCCCACCTCGAGGTCTTTGATGAACTCCCGAGCGAAGCCGCGCGCCGCGAAGGGCGCATACACGCACTCGGTCGAAAAGTAGTCAAGCTTCTTGTAGTAGGCGTACAGCACAATCTCCTTCTCGTAGGCGTACTTGAACGGCTTGACGCGCGGCAGAGGGGAATCCTCGCCCGTGATGACGCTCGCGCAGCGGCCCAGACTGCAGACCACGGGCAAGGCGCAGGGTGCAGGGTGCAGAGGCGGGCGCGGCGGATAAAAAGAAGATACCGCAGCGGAGACGCGGCGTGGAGCGGGAGCCGCGCGGGGGAGGGTCAGCAGGCCTTTCATGAGCCGGACACGGCCATGAGCCATCGCCTTCGTTCCTCCGCTGGAAATGATTGGTCTTATCTTTGGCACCCCTGCACTCCCAGCTCGTTGCTCACCGTGGCACGTCCCCCCGCAGGATGTTGAGCAGCACCGTCTCCGCCACGTCATCGGCGTTGTGGCCCGTGGCGATCTTGTCTGCGCCCATCAGCACCGCGCCGCGGTCAAGGGCCTGCACGGGCAACGACGGGGAATAAGAAAGCTTTCACGGGGAAGGGAGGGGGCGGAGCAAAGCAGTCCAAACACCGTACCGACAGGCTGGCTGATTGGCAAGGAAGAAGGGCGTTAGTACACACGATCCGTAGCCGGGGGAGGGGGTCGGGGAGCTTGTCCATCGAGCGGGGAGGTTCCAGGAGTCAAGAGGGCGAGAGAGCAGCTGCGGAACGGACGCGCGGGCGGTCCGTTGCTGGGGGTAGGAAAGATGACTGGCCGCAGCGGTGGGACGGAGGCGACGTTGGCGGAACGGACCCACGACACAGCAATGCAGCTGCATGGGGGGTAAGGAGCTCCGCGGTGGCGTTTGGGAGGGGAGGCACGCAGCGGGGGCAGCCCGGCAACCCCCCACCTGGCGCCTGAACACGCCGCAAAAGGTGCAGTTGTTCTTGGTGCCGATCTGCGCCACGATCTCGTCCATGGTCCAGCCGTACAGGTCCTTGTACGACACGACCTTGAGCGGGATGCCGTACTGCTGCTCATTGCGCTTGACCGTTTCCAACGAGTCGTCGCGGTAGCCCGCGATGCCCTCATCGATGGACAGCAGGAACAGGTCAAGGCCGTACCTGGCGGTACGACATGCACGACATGATACCGGTAGGTGCGAGGGGCGTCGAAGGCGGGTGTCGGCTGAAGGAACACGCCGCGGGGCCGCTTCTCCTCCCCCCATCTGGGAGAGAGGTTCACGCCGTATTTGGCGGAGCGGTGGGCGGTAGGCGGCATCTGGGGGAGGTTCCGCCGTCCCCCACCCTCCGAAGCGGGAAGGCAACATGGCGCTGCCTCCCTGCGCAGCCCAGCGGCTAGCGCCGAGGGAGGAAATGGTCCGCCAGAAGGTTAGGGCGTGTGTGGGCACTATACGAAGGGTTGCGCTTGGCCGCAGGCCGGGGGAGGGGCCAGTAGGGTGGAAGGTGGTGTCCCGCACACCCAGGCGCCGGCCCTGCGCATCATCCCAAGTACCGCTGCCGCCAGCAGCACCCCTCACACCCCGGACCCAGATCCGGAAGTCCGGCAACTCTGGGCGCCTACCCGTGGCGTGAGTTCAGTGTTGTCATGATGTGGGCCAGCACGGTGGAGTCCTTGCCACCCGAGGCCGCGATGGCAACCCGCTGCCCGGCCTTGAACAGGTTGGTTTGCATGATTGTTTGGTGCACCTCCTCCTCGAACAGAGTGAAGAAGCATTCTCTGCATACCTGCGATGGGCATTCGTCAGCGCAAAACCCTCAGCCGGCACGCTTCCGAATGTGGCGGCAAACCCCCGGTACGAACGCTTGCCATACCTGCTCTTGTGTTTTGGGGCGTTTGAGCATAGCTCTAGATGTTTGACATCTTACACACAGCCTGGGAGCCATCCTAAAGCAGTGCAAAGCGCCCACAAGTGTGGCGATATTTAGACTCTCGAGGTAAGCTGCCTTCCTGGGGTTGCAACATAAGCTTCACGCGCCATATCGCCTTCGTGCATATACGGGCTGTGTGCGGGCATGGCAGCCTGAATCGGTTCTTCGGTTGTGGTTCTGCCGTGCTTCCTTCAATCTCGTCCAATCGACTTTGGCGAGTAATAAAATTCCGAAGCTGCCACTGTTCAATTTCGTGGCAAATTTTGTGTTCAGGCTCACTTGGTGCTCATAAAATTATTTGGCTTAAACGCATCAACTGAACGACAAAATCATGCGCGTGAGCCGTAGCCACCATGCCTCGCGTGCCCCCTCCACATGCCGAGTGGCAAGAGTAGCACGTGCGAAGATTGTATGCGCAGCGACAGGTCCAGTTCCCGATGCGCGCGTCGTGGTTATCGGCGGCACCGGTCGCGTGGGCTCCTCGACAGCGTCCGCCTTGATCAAGGAGTTCCCTAATCTCAACGTCACCTTAGCGAGCAGGAGCGATGATTCCTTCCAAGCAGCTATTTCGAGGCGACCGGAGCTGTCCAAGGCGTCGTTCCAGCGTGTCGACATCACCAACCCCGATTCAGTCAAGGTGCGAGCGCATCGTCCACCAAAGCGAAAAAGCCATGTGCGTGACAGTTATTCTCCTTGTGTTTATGGCCGCCGCAACCAGAATTTTAGCTGCGCGTGGGCTTCTGGCCGTGGGCGGAAGGGGCCTAAACGGTGGTTTTAGGGTCCACGGGGGCGACTGTCGCATGAAGGACGCACCCAGTAGTCAGCAAGACATCCGACCCATATTGGAGCATGCCCGATGCGTTTCTCTACTCTCCAAGTACGAGCAGCATGGTCCCATAAGCTGCGCCCTAAAACCGTCCACCACTTCTGTTCGTGTTCGAGCGTAGATCAGCCGTGGTGACACCCCCCCCACACACACACGCGCGCGTGCACGCATACAGACAAGCTCCACCTCGCCTGTCGTGCACCACCCGTCCTAACGGGAGCTTCGCAGAGTACACCCTTCGCATCCTGTGATGTACGCCTGGGTGTGAAAAGCCTCCTTCGGGAGCTTACCCCGCTTGTGTGGGTGTCACACCAGCTGCACCGTCCCCGCACGGCAACGCCCCCCCACTCCACCACCACAACCACGTCGTGTGTGAAACCCGTGACATTCAATGCCATGGCGGGCTGCTGCAGTGACGCGGGCCGTCCGTGCTGCGGATTCCACCATTTGTGTCCACCGCGCGTTGCGATGCTTGGCTGCCGCAGGCCCTGCTGACCAGCACGGACGCGGATCTGGTCATCCACACCGCCGGGCCCTTCCAGCGCTCCAAGAACTACGCCGTGTTGGAGGCGGCGCTGGACACCCGCACCGCCTACATCGACGTGTGCGACGACACGCCCTACTCGGAGGGGTAGGTACGCGCCGGCGGTGTGTCGTACGATCTGTCGTCTGCGCGAGGCCTATCTGAGCAGGTGTTCCAGGGCAACGCAGCGAGCGAGACGCCCTAGGCCCCCGGCACGCAGCAATTTCGTTGTGAAAGGCTGGTCCAATTCGATGGTCTGTGCTGCGAGGATGTGGGTCGGGACCAATGTCCAAGTTCGGCGGTCGAGCTTGGTACCGTCAACTTATGAAATCCGGATTTGGGTCAGGAAGGGTTCAGGTGATTTGGGTCAGGAAGGGTTCCAGGGGACTTGGGTGGGTGGGAATGACGGGCGCCCCACGGCGCACGTGGCAGTGTCAACCTGCACGGTCCCGACGTCTTTCCTTTTCCGTTTTTATCCTGCGTGCACGCAGTGCCAAGGCCAAGTTTGGCGAGCGCGCCAAGGAGGCGGGCGTGCCGGCGATTGTGTCTGGCGGCATCTATCCGGGAACCTCGAACGTCATGGCGGCGCACATCATTTCGATTGCGCGTCAGGAGTACGACGACAACTGGAACTACCGCACGCCGGCGCCGGGTGAGCTGAGCTGCCGTAAGGATGCGGGCATGGGAAAATAGGGGCCCCGTGGGACCCGAGGCAGATGATGGAGCTAACCTATGGCGGACGCGGGCCCCGCGCTGAACGCGCACGAACGAAAGGTTCTGCACTTTGTGCTGCTGGGTTGGGCCCTCGCATTAGTCCATCATGAGGCGCTTGTACGGCGCGGCATCGGCTCCCTTCGGGGCAATCTTTATCTACCCGAACTTGGTCTGTCCCGCACCCCACATTTTGCACCGCGGTTACGGCCCTCTGCTTCGCTTCCGTCGTACACTGCTGATGGCCATGCCATAAAACCCTGACCTGGGTCTCTGTGCTGCCCGGTGGCTTTGCCGCGTGTCTGTGTCCGTGCCCCTCAGGCGAGGGTGTGGAGCCTAAGTGGCTGCGCTACAGCTACTACACGGCGGGCAGTGGCGGCGCTGGCCCCACCATTCTGGAAACGAGCTTCTTGCTGGCGGGCGAGGAGGTGATTGTGTACAAGGACGGGAAGGAGGTCGTCCTGCCACCCATCAGCAACCGCCGCGAGGTCGACTTTGGGCCAGGTGAGTGATGGCGGCACCGGTGGCGGCTTCGAGGTTTGGCGGTAGCATGGCGCTTGGCGGTATGCGTCGGCGTGGCGACGGGATTGATGTCGAGGGATGGAGCCCGTTCGTGGGTATGCTGGCGCGGATCCCCATTATCGAGTGGTGGATCAGGTGTCATAGCCTCGCCTTGATGTTATGGCCGCAGCCCCTTGATTGACATGAATGTTGAGGCAAACCGCGTTTGCCTTCTACCCCACCTTCTACCCCGACCGCCCCAAGAACGTGCACGAGCAGATTTGCACGTCGACGTTCACCGAATGGTAGCCAAGGCACGAATAGTCGTCAAGGCAGTGACAGTCACCGCTGCAAATTATCTCGACGCGACGGTTTTGCAACCCTGCTTTGCGTCGCCCGTCTACCCGTTCTTACTGACGCACCGCACCTCGCAGGCGTGGGCCGCAAGGGCGTCTACCTGTACAACCTGCCCGAGGTGGTGTCGGGCCACAAGTACATGCGCGTTCCCGACGTGTCTGCGCGCTTCGGCACCGATCCCTTCATTTGGAACTGGGCCATGTGGCTGACGGCCCGCCTCATCCCGCGCAAGCTGCTTAACGACCGGAACTTCGTGAAGCGCTTCGCGGCGTTGTCTGACCCGCTCGTGCGCAACGTGGACAAGATTATTGGCGAGGCGGTGGTGAGTGAGATCATCAAGAGGAAGGGAGAGAGCGATGGGGCAATGGCACATGGCGAGCAGGCGTCCAGGGGCCAAGGGCTTCGGGGGCGTCTTGACCAACTTAAGGGCCAACGGGTATGGTGTAGCGTATGCTGGCCTCAGAACGCATGCCGGGCAACGTCCTGGCGGGCGGCCTTCAGGTTGGTACTTGGTCTTTCCCCCCGCCTTTATTGAGCACTGGACTCGGTCACAAATCTATGCTGGTGGTGATGGGCAGACGGGGTTTGGACGGAGGCAGGCGATCTGCCGCCATGCGCACGTGCACTCTTCAATTGTCGCGAGGACACCGTCCCCAGAGCTTGTGATGGTGGTGCACATGGGCACATTGCGCGTGCCTCGTGTTTCCAGATGTTTATTGCGGAGGTGTTGTTGGTTGAACTACGCGTTTGCTTCTCCCTGTGCAGGCCATGCGCGTGGAGGTGGACATGGTGGGCGGCAAGAATTCATCGGGCATCTTTGTGCACAAGTACCTCAGCCAGTCGATGGGCTACAGCACGGCGGCCTTTGCGCAGAGCGTGCTGCAGGGCAAGACCAAGCCGGGCGTGTGGTACCCCGAGGAGCCCGAGGCGCTGCAGGTACGCAGCGGGGTATGCCGTATGCGTACGCGCCCGCGGCAGCGGTGATGAGGTTTTGGAGGACGGATGGAGGAGTCCACCATTTGAGAGCCAACAACCTCTGAATGCGACCGCTTGACGCTACCCCGAGCTATCCTCTGGAAGGACGAAACTGGTTTTGGGTGTCCCATCGCTGTTATGCGTTGGGCGTGCACCAGATAGGCCAGCGCGATCTGCCTGCTCTGTCGTCTCGACAACCCACGCCATGCAGTCGGTGACTTTGCTCGATACCGCCGTCATCCTTATACGGTATTTGCAATTGAACAAACCCCTGCCACCTGTCACCTCGCGTAACTTCAGGACCGGAGGCAGTTTCTGCAGCTGGCGGCCACGGGCTGCTCGCGCTTCGACCTGAACCGCTCCGCCTGGGCGCTGGAGAGCGAGATCAAGCAGATTGGCGGACTCATCTACTGGTAAAGCAAGCCGGTGCCACCATCCATTCTTTTCGTATTTTTTGCTCTCTTCTCTCCCGTGCATCTTGCGTCCCGTTCGGGCGTCCCTCTCGGGCATCGCAATGGAAGCAGATAGTAGCTAGCTAACTTCGCCGGTCGAGTGGGTATCACAAAGGTGGGTCAGAGGCCTTTGGCAAGGCAGGGTACGTTGGGCGCCTGCTGTTTTACCGTGGCTGGCGTTCGGACCGTTCACGTGGCGTTGCTTGTGTGGCCCGCTTTCGCAACCTGGTCTGGGGCTATTTCAGTACGATTTTCATTCGTGTGTTTCTCGTGAGGACAGGAAGTTCAGAGCGGGCATATGCTGTTTTAGTCAAGTTTAGGAGGGGCGGTGCGCTTTTTTCTTGCCGCAGTGACAGGTAGAGCAGGTGCAAAGGACGGAGTTTCATTTCCACGGACGTCTCGCTCGGGAACTCAAACCACAGTGACAGAAGGTATCGCCGCTTCTGGCGGAGGCCCGGGCTCCGGAACGCACGTGGTCAAGAGGTCGCCGTCGTTTGCAGGACGGAGTTTTGGGGACGGGAGAAGACCGGAGGGTCCAGGGACGGGCGCTGTGACGCACGGTCGGAAGTTGTGGGCGGCGCCGAACCCAAGCTCACCGTACCAATTCAATTGCGGGGAGGGCAACAGGGCATCCCGGGATATAAGCTCGCTAGACTGACCTTCGGACTTTTTGCACTGTTTACAGCTGCCGCATCGTGCGTGCGGCGTTCCGGGCTAAGCATTTTAGCCGGTCACCACATCACACGCATTACGTGAACTGCATGCGCAAACACCTCCCAAGTGGCGCCTCCTTACCATTATGTCCAAGAATACGTGTTATGCCTCGCCGCCTCGGACTGTGTGAGTTTTGAGTTTTTGTGTCTTTGGGTGCCTCTCACCTGCATTCCGGGATGCCGAGCGGTGCTGGACACCTATCTGCACTGCTTGGCTGGAGGACTTTTTGGCATGAGCTGCGCTGGCTGGCATTCGTGAAACGTGGGGTGGTTTTTCCAGGGCTTGTCGCGGCTGCTGCTCTTCGGATCTGGACTTTGCCGCTGCGGCGACGCGTGTTGGCTCGGAGATGCGGCCCGTGCGTACAATGCGCGGTCCGGATGGAACTTGTTAATGTGTTTAAACGTCAGGTTACGTCGGTGTATTACACCAACATTGCCCAAGCGGATCCCTGCACAACGGTTCCGTGCGGCCGGAAGAGGCTCAGCACTGCCTAGTCGAGTACTATCGACATAGCTACCGTTTGCCTGATGTATGGGCCACCCTCAAACACATTCGGGATCCTTTCATAACCAGCCACATTCGAGGCCTGTGGCCCTGCCATCGCAATGATCCTCAATCCATCCTCCACCACCAACGCCACCACCAGCCTGTCAGGACACGTCCAGCAAGGACTCTCCCCGTAAGTACGCTAGGTGGCCGTCAGCTCTAGCGCCGGACGGACGTAAGTGGCCAGCGCGCAAATCCGACCAGCAAGTCCACCAGGCAGCTGCCGCAAAGTCATGGCAGCTGCGGCGGCGGTTGGCGTGTACAACGCACGACCCTCGACGCACCGTCAGCCGCCTATGTCCCACCCTGCCAATGTCAGCGGCACAGCACAGCCGCAGTACTGCTCGGCCGGCACGACACTGTACGACACAGGGTGCTTAGCAGAGGGCAAACCATCCATCAGCAGCGGTCGTCCTTCCAGCCCGTCTCACGCATCCTCGTACAAAGTCACTCCGTGGCTGTTTTACCACCATTACCATCACCACGCGGTGGCGCCGTACCGCAGCAACACCTCCTCCACCTCCCGCGCCCCGGAGAACTGCGCAATCTGCAGCGGCCGCTCGCCGATGTACGGCTTCTCCGTCTCCCGATTCGGGTCGGCGCCCGCCACCAGCAGCGCCTCCGCGCCGATGGCCAGATTGTTGGAAGCCATGCGGTGCAGCGGCGTTTAGCCGTACGTGTCGAGCGCCTCGATGTCAGCGCCCGCCTCGATCAGCACCTGGGTGGACTGCTGGCCGCGGCGACTCATGCCGCACTGCAGGCAGCAGGGGTGATGAAGAAGACAGCGCAGCGAAGGGACGGAGACGGCGTTAGCGAGCGGACCCGGAACCCAGCACTACTGTTACCAAACGTACCTGTACCTGTTATCGTGCCAAGACGGGAAACGCCGCAGGGATGAACGCGCATGTGGGTTCCGGCACTGTGCACGGGGCATAGCGCAACGGGACGAGCGCATGGTGCGAGTACGGCAAGCACACGACATGTCGAGTCCGCGTGTGCGTGGCCAAGGGGCAGGCGGTGCGACCCGCGCAGCCGAGAACCCCCAATCCCAAGAGCACGTGTCCGGTGCTCAGCTGCCCGCCCTCCTGTGTGGTGGGCACTCCCCCCGCCCGCCGCACCCGCCGCAGACTCAAAATGAAAAAGTACCCCAACAGGTCGAAAGTCCTCACCGTGTGCAGCGGCCGTGCTCCCCCGGTCATGATCTCGTTGGGGTCAGCCCCAGCGGCCAACAGGCGCCTGCCATCGGCAGAAACAAAAACGGTGATGTGCGGATCGAGTACGACGCGGATTTGTGTGCGCATGATGATGATTTGACGAATTACAAGTTTACAACGCACGCATTTCTGCTTGTACTGCTTGTATCCCAGCAAACCCATCTGGCTACAAACTTAAGAGCATAGTTACCGCCGGAATTTCGCTCTCTTTTCCTTCCAGTGCGCCAGTCGAGGCTTTCACGGACGCGCTGGTCGTGTAAATGCGGGTAGGCAGGGCTGCGGCCAAGGTGACCCACGGGTCTGCATGCGCCACCTCTTTTGACGGCTTTCAGGCCGCGACGGCCCACGAAATGGCTGGAGCTGGACTGCTGGAGCTGCAGAGAAGGTGTACGGCAACGATACAGCAGTAATACCGTACTACCGTAGCAGCTCCCATGCAGCCTGTTGAAAGGCTCCTGGCCAGATCCCCTTCCCCCAATCCAACCGCCGCCGGCGAGGCGACTGGCGCACCTGACGGCATCCGGTCCTTCGTGAATGGCCTTGGCCATCTCCGTGTAGCCGCCTCCGGCTGCAGCAGGCGTGAGCAAGGGGGCGTCATTAGCTTGCCAAGAAGCGAGCAGAAGCGACAAGATCCAACATAACCTCACAGCGTTTCCCGAGCGACTGTGCTGTGATGTGATGGAAGCGGCCGTCGGTTACAGCGACGCGGGGTCGGTTGCGGTCAAAGACAGGGGTCCTCAACGGACGCCGGCTGGGAGTCAGCCAAGGGCGGGCGTCGGATACAGATAGGGTCAAAACCCTAAAACCTCTACTTGCCTTCAACCGCGGCTATACGCTCCGCCTGTACCGCGCATTCCTGGGTTCAGACAGTGCACCCACCGTAGATGGGCCCGGGCGCGGGGTTGTGGTTCTCGTACTGGCGACCCCAGAGGACGTTGCCGTTGGCGTCCTGCTTCACCCGCCCGCTGTAGATCCCCGGCCTGGGAGCACGGCGGAGGCATGGCAGCGGCAGGGGAAGCCACAGCCGGTGCGCTTGTGAGCCGCACAGCCCGCGAGGGTGGTGGGAATAAACAGAGGGAGGCGATGGCGCCAACCCGCCCTGCCCGCAGAGTCAACGCCAACTTGACACACAGCATAGCGTCGGACCGACAGGAAAACGATTGTCAAGTGGTCAGCAGTGCAGCTCCGCATCGGCGTTCACGTGTGACCGTTTCCTGGCTTCAGTGTGTTATTTACTATACAAGGTTCGGGGCTTGAAAGTAATGTGCCGGCTGCCTAGCGAGCAGGAGCGAGCAGGGTCTGGCATAGATTTAAGGGGTCCTAAGGGGCCTGGTACGTTCGTGTTTGGGCTGACGCGCACCCACCCAACGGTGTCCGCAACGGGGTCGAAACCTTCTGGGTCGGTGCCCATGGTTGACTGCTCGTCCACGTCTGCGGGCCTCGCGCTTGCGACTGTCAAGCTCCGGGGAAAGCTCGCGTGCAGGCCGAGCAAAATCGCTGGCAGCTGTAATGTGACAGCCCGTGCGATATTAAATCGTGCACTTGAAAGGAATGTATGTTGCCTACGTAAGGATTGATGTTCGTGGTATCCGCTGGCCTTGGCTTTGCTGTGTCGGGTGACACGCATGGTATAAAGTATAGTCTTCACAAAGGCGGAAGGATGACCTAGGCCGTCAGTGCATACTTTGCAAATAGATGAAAGAAGGCCAGTGTGTACCGAAAAGACCAAATGGCCTATGAACGGACAATCGATACGTGTGGCCAGAATTGCAGTTTCATCGGTTGGTGGTTGATTGAACCAGGTTCAACGAGATTCAGACTTTCAGAGCTGCTGACGTCAAGGCCAGAACCAGTTGTGTCACGCTTATAGTAATATTGAAATGTGAGGGTCTATTTGTATGTCAGCAAGCTCGGAACCTGCGAACGTGCGAAAATCCGCGACGCGACGTACGGTAGTCTTCGCTCTTGAGCTGCGGTTTCCGATGTTGAAATCAGAATAGTTGCCTTCGTAGGTAACTTGACAAAGAGCACAAACAGGCGGAACCCATCAGCTCCCCGGGCGCGAGTAAAAGAAAGGCCATCAGCAGCACGTCTCAGCTTATAGCCAATTTACATGACACGTTACGTTACCTCACATTTACATGTAAAGTGGCAGGCCCAAACGGATCCCAATTTACATACGCTGTTTTGGGGACGTTATGTCTGTTGGCGCGATGTCTGTGCACACTATGTTTTGAGGCGGTAACGTCAAAGCGCCCATGTCATATCACTCCAGCACGATGTTAAACCCTTAGGACGAAGCCTGCGAGCGTCGTTGCCCATAATGGAACCCGACGCGCTGAGGTCGGCCTCATCGCGCGAGAGCTCGTTCTCAGAGTACGCCAAGCCCTCGATGGCGGTTTCATCGCGCTCATTGTTTGCATATTGATTGTACTTCAGTTGTGCGGCGTCGGCGAGCGGCTGCGACCGCGGCCGGCCCTGCGCGGCGTCAGGCGGCGTCGGCATGGCTCTCGGAAGCTCGGCCTGACCGACCACTATGTCTTGTCGAGAAGCAGCAGCGCCTTGTCAAGATCCATGTTGACTTGATGCAGGAGTAGACGGCAGCGAAACTCATTCGGGAGTGCCGACCGTGGTGAGGGACCGCGGACCGGTGCGCTTGTAGGTCGTACTATTTCGCAAAATAGTACGGCACTCATGCTCCAGCGCTGTTCCCGCGCACATAAAAGGTATTCACATAACTGCTTGGCCTTGTATCGGTTCGTTATATGTGCCCCAGCAGCTTTGGTCACTTAGGCAGCTATTCATAAATTGTCTGAGGATGCACGGCCGGCCAATGCTTGTCGAGAAGCAGCAGCACCTTGTCAAGATCCATGTTGACTTTATGCAGAATTAGCCGGCAGAGAAACTCATTCGGGAGTGCCGACCGTGGTGAGGGACCGGTGCGCTTGTAGGTCGTACTATTTCGCAAAATAATACGGCACGCATGCTCCAGCGCTGTTCCCGCGCACATAAAAGGTATTCACATAACTGATTGACCTTGTATCGGTTCGTTATATGTGCCCCAGCAGCTTTGGTCACTAAGGCAGCTATTCATAAATGGACATGACCACGCAATTCTCTGAGCAATTACGCGTAGCACCGGATTGCATGAAACAAGCAGAGGACATCAAGGCCGTGCGTGATATAGCACTCTTCGAGGTCGCGCGCTATGTTGCAGATTTGAAAGTCAATTCGGTGATAGTGGTGAGTGATGGCCGCCAGGCCAAGGCCCCAGCGAATGCTTCCCCGAACGCGATACTCAGCATGACACGTGGGAGCCTTGATTCCGGACACATGCCTCGCCCAGTGCATAGGAGCAGTGCTCTGCTGCCGCTGCGCTTGTGCGGAGTTGCCCTTCGTCATGTATTAAGTTTGGCGAGAAGTTCGCAGTGGGAACGCGATGGAGATCGCCGAGCGCTTGTTATACCAAGTACCGGTATATGATATAACTGAAGGATTGGTCTTGAAGGAAATCAAAACTATGCTAAAATAAGGTTGCACTGGCTGTAACGGGGCGAGGGGTCAACCTTTGGTCAATTACACCCCCCCCCCTGGGGCCACGTAACGTGTAACGGACCCGTTACCCCATGCGAACTGACCACGTTTCCTGTAAAGTGATAACGTAACATGTCATGTCATGTAACTCCAGCATTACATGCCGGCATATCAGCCCCAGGTTGAAAAACCTGTGCCAAACTACACAAGTGCGCTTCTGTGAGCCTCGACATGGTGTCGACAGTTTCGCAAGCAACCCAAGCAACCATCAACGGGACAGCAACCGTCCTTGCGCAGTGGCTACCCCGGGCCCGAGCCTTTCCAACTGAGCAACTCAGGGTTGTTTTACGTCCAGTTTATGTCGCAAAGTGTCAGGGGGATGCTAAACTCACATGCATGCAGAAGATTCGCCCGCGCAGGCCGAGGACGCAGCTGTCAACGCCAGCGCCGACACCGCCACAGCCCAATGAATGACAACAGATGCAACAAAGATTGTCACGGAAGGTTTAATGTAAGTGCCCGTTGTCCGGTGTCACATAAAAACCCCAGTACGCAATGTGCCAGCGGACGCAGCTGCCGCACCAGTGGCAACAGCATTCTCGTTCCGACTGACCCACCGTTCGCCACGGCCATCTGCTGCAGTGCACGGCCAGCTGGCCAACTGGCTCTTATCCTCCTCACAACACCAACAACCCTCCGGAAGGTGTAGACCTGGGTACCCGCTGCACCAACAGCATGAGGCATGAGGCATTACATGTGTACGAGCCAAAATGGCTGGTAACATGCGTCCCCCCACAACGGTTATCCGTCAAGGGGCGCACATTGACCAACAGCAAGGTTATAAGTGGGGTACACCCGCGCACGTGGACCGCGATCCACATCGCGATCTTTGCCCGGACACGACCCACTGACTGAGGCTGAAGCTACCGTACATCAGCGCCCAAGCAGCGATGGCGGCGGCGGCGGTGGCCGCCGCGGCGGGTGTTCAGGAAAACGCAGCAAAACCCCGCATGCCGCCCCTTCCCTTGCGCCAGGCCGCCGCTCCTTCACAGCCAGATCTCCCGGAAGGGTTGTCCGAAGCGCACCACCACCCGCGCCGCCATGCCGCCACGCACCAGCGCCTCATTAAGCTCCCCTCCCACGGCCGTAACCCGCACCCTCTGCATCACCCGCCTCACCACCCACGCTACCTCCCGCTCCACCGCCCCCAGCCGCTCACCCCCCAGCATCGCCGCCTCCCACTCGCCGCCCTCCCCCTCCCCCTCCTCCTCCCCCTCACTCACATCACTGTCCGACACCAACTCACAATCCAATCCCACGAGCTCCACACGCAACGGCCGCCGCCGCAGCTCCGCCCCGTCGGGCAGCGCCACAAGCTCCGAAACCAGCTGCCGGTACTGCGCCGCGCCCACAATACGCGAGCAGTAATCCGAGAGCGCCAGCGCCTCGCAGCGCGGCAGCGCGGCAAGGGTAGCCACCAGCACGCCGGCAGTGAGGCCGGTGCAGCAGAAGAACTCCAGCCGCGTCAGCCGCGGCGCCATCAGATCCGCCGCGAGGGTCTCCAGGCGAGCCAGACTGGCTGCCCGGCGCACGCCGTGCATCTCCAGGACTTTGGGCGGCCCCAGCATCCGCAACGCCTCCCCCAGCGCCTGCGCCTCGCGGTCGCACTCCAGGCACAGGTGCTCCGTCACCGCCTGCCGGCAGCGGCGCAGCAGCGGACTGCGACTGATCTCCACACCACCCAGCCGGATCTCCAGACGGCCCACAGGCAGACCCGCCGCCACCACGGCCGCGGCGGCCGCGCAAACCTCCCGCCCGCCGTTGTGGCAGCGGAGGTTGTCCAGGGCCACGTCCCACACGCGCGCCTGCGGAGCTCCGCCGCCGCCGCTGCCGCCGCTGCGGCCACCGCCGCCGCTGCCGCTGCAGTCACTGCCGCTGCTGCTGCCGTTATCGCTGCCGCTTCCGCCAGCGCTGCTGTTGCTTGGCGGCGGCGGCGGCGGCGGCGGCGGCGGCGGCGCTGCCGCTGCCGCCGCCGCGGTGAGCCGGAGGAACGGTCTGCTGAGGAAGGCAACCTCGCAGCACGTCAGCGTGGGCGCCAAACCGTCGCACAGGATGCCGGGCAGGCAGCGATCGGCGGGCGAGAGCTGGTACAGCCGCAGCACGCGGAGCTGCGGGAAGCTGGCCAGCGCCGCTGCCGCGCCGCGGGACACGTCCTGCTGCGGCCCGTCGATGCGGCAGCAGCCCTCCGTCGGCCGCACGCCCAGCGTCAGCTCACGCAGCTGCGTCAGGCGCGGCGGCAGCAGGCGGATGTGGTCGACGCCCCCGTAGGACCCAAGCTGCAGGCACCGCAGGCCGGGGAGGTGCTGCGAGAGGGCCGCGTAGAAGGCCTGTGTGTCTGGCGGGACCCACTCGCCATCCAACAGGAGATCCGACAGCGCGGGAAAGAGCGAGGCCAGGCGCCCGGGCAGCGACGCGGGCAGCGGCAAGCTGGACAGCGGCGGCGGCAGCTCCAGGCCGTTATCGAGGCGCAGGCGGAGGCGGGTGACGTGGGCGGTGGTTTCGGGGCGCGCGGCGAAGGGCCCCAGCAGCCGCTGGCCTGGGTCGGGCCGCGCGAGGCGCTGGCTGCTGCCGGGCGGCATCGGGCCCACGAGGATGGTGAGGGAGGTGCAGCGGGGGAAGCGGGCGAGCAGCGCCGGCCAGTGGGAGGTCTGGGCGGCCTCCGCAGCGGCGCCGGGAGCCTCGCCTGTGTCGGCTGGGACGAGCTTGCGGCGGTCCAGGTACCGGAGCTCCAGTTGGGTGAGGTGGCCGTGGAGCAGGGCTCGGCCGTCGCGGCAGGTCGCGCGGAGGGCTCCCAGGTCGTGTCGCGAGAGCTGGGCCAGCAAGCCCGGCCCGTGACCCAGCCTGGCCAAAAGCGCCAGGATGGCCTCTGGAGGTTGCGGGTTTTCCGTCGACTGTCCCATCTTCCTTTCGAACTTCAAACAGCAAGGCTCTGTAAGGCTTCCAAACGCGGATTGCGTTGGGCGTAGGGTTGACAGGCCGGTGCGCTGTCGAATACATGAAAGGTAGCGCGTTCTGCGAGGAACAAGTGCGTGGCGCTGCGCACGCTCAATAAATAAGGCATGGACGAGCTATGAAGTTCATAGCGAAGCGGGTCGGGAGTCTGCATGGCTGACTGCGTGACTGGGCTGGCCCCTTGGTAGGCGGAAGAGACACTTCACAACCCCGGTCTTGGCGCCCCAGGCGTGTTTCGTTGCGTGTATGCGACCTCAAAATTTCTCGTTTGGCGGCGACGCGGACCACTTTTCAGGCTTTTCATGTGCGCCATTGGTCCAAAACGGGGGAACTTCGTCGCAATGCTTTCGCCGTCTTGACGCAAGCTTATCTTCGCCAAAACGACACGATTAGGTAAGTATGACTCTCTCCCCGATTAGATGAGTATGCTTTTCCCTCGCAGGCCGTGGTAAGTCACCTCAGCACACCTCGGACTCGACCCCATGTTTGGCTGACCCGTGGGTCAGAGCCCTGCTTCCCAGCGCTGCACAGCGCTGCCCAGTGCATCTTATGATACTGGTAAACGCAAGTGGAAACATATAAAGCCAGTCATGTTGGAGTTACATGACACGTTACGTTATCACTTTACAGGAAACGTGGTCAGTTCGCATGGGGTGACGGGTCCGTTACACGTTACGTGGCCAAAAAGTCTAACGTGGCCCCAGGGGGGGTGTAATCAGGGTGTAATTGACCAAACGTTGATCCCTTGCCCCGTTACAGCCAGTACAACCTCATTTTAGCAAAGTTTTGATTTTCTTCAAGACCAATCATTCAGTTATGTCATATAATTGGTATAACAAGCGCTCGGCGATCTCCATCGCGTTCCCACTGCGAACTTCTCGCCACACGTAGGCTGTGTTTACATATGACTGAAATTATGCCGCGCAGAAATAAGTACCGCTGAACCGCTGATCGGAGCTCATATTTCTGCCGGGTTGGACTTAACGAAAATCGGAGACACATTGCATGCTTGGAAAGTATGCACCGTCTGAAAAGTCAATCAAGGCATACGTACAAGAAGAGAGCTGCGCCGTAAACCTTGTAAACCATGTTAACCATGTAAACCGTACTTTGGCCACCCGAAAGTGATGAAAGTACGACATCAGCTCCCCGTAGCATTGTTCCCCGTTGTTTTCTCGCCTATTCGTGTTTGTTGGGCGGTTCAGCGGTACTTGTCGTCGGCAATCTCCATCGCGTTCCCACTGCGAACTTCTCGCCAAACATACTACCGGTACATGACGAAGGGCAACTCCGCACAAGCGCAGCGGCAGCAGAGCACTGCTCCTATGCACTATGCTCAAGCCAGGCATGTGTCCGGAATCAAGGCTCCCACGTTTCATGCTGAGTATCGCGTCATCATATCCATCACCGAATTGACTTTCAAATCTGCAACATAGCGCGCGAGCTCGAAGAGTGCTATATCACGCACGGCCTTGATGTCCTCTGCTTATTTAATGCAATCCCGTGTTACGCGTATTTGCTCAGAGAATTGCGTGGTCATGTCCAAGTATGAATAGCTGCCCAAGTGACCAAAGCTGCTGAGGCACATATAACGAACCGATACAAGGCCAGGCAGTTATGTGAATACCTTTTATGATAAGTGCGCGGGAACAGCGCCGGGGAATGCGTGCCGTACTATTTTCCGAAATAGTACGACCTACAAGCGCCCTCAAGCGCACCGGTCCCTCACCACGGTCGGCAGCTCGGCACTCCCGAATGAGTTTCGCTGCCGGCTAGTTCTGCATAAACTCAACATGGATCTTGACAAGGCGCTGCTGCTTCTCGACAAGACACAGCGGTCGGTCAGGCCGAGCTTCCGAGAGCCATGCCGACGCCGCGCAGGGCTGCAGGGCCGGCCGCGGTCGCAGCCGCCCGCCGACGCCGTACAACTTATTATAATCAATATGCAAACAATGAGCGCGATGAGACCGCCATCGAGGGCTTGGCGTACTCTGAGAACGAGCTCTCGCGCGATGCGGCCACCGTCGCATGGAGAACCAAGCCACCATTTAGCTGTGTGGTGATGGCAAATTTGATATGGATGCAGCACAACTGTCGGCAACCGCTGCAGTTGCCTGTACCGAAAGCCTTCCATTGTGCGTTTTGCGCTGTATGGCCCGTGCCGCACTGGGATCACCCATAGTTCGCAAGGGTTGATGTGACATGCCACATCGACCCTTGCATGCCACATCGACCCTTGCGGAGTGTCCAGGCCGTGCCCAAGGCAATACCCGGCACGCCGTGCCAAGGGCTGTACCTGGCCCGCCGTGCCGAGGGGTGTACCGGACACGCCATGCACAAGGGTGTACCTGGCACGCTTGGCGTGTCAGTTCGTCGCCCTGCCAGCCGGACAGCATCAACACGCGCTGCAACAAAAACTCGCACGCCCTTATGCCAAAACTTTCCGACAGCGGTTCACCCTCCTCACACCACTTGCTGTTTCACAGCGTGGCTTGTCCGCATCGTTTGCCCGAGAATTGCTGCAGGGTCCACCTTGCTTTGCTGCCGTACCATAGCGCCGTTGTACGGCAGATTTTTTTATGGGATCATGGCTCGTTCATCCGTTGTAACCATGACAGCATCCTAATTACTTTTCATTTGCACGATTAATTTTGCAAAAATAGACTAAGATGATGTCCTTTTGACATGAGACCTTGCTGTAAGGTGGCCAGCTTCCGGCAGTTATTTTTTACCGTTTCCACCAGGCAAATTTTTTGGCTCAGGGTTTCTAGCAGCTATGCTTCCAAATTGCCCACCTAACCTGCATTCAAGTCCCTGTCACAAGCACTTCGTTCGTTGGTCATACAAGTCTGCTTGAACAGAGGCCCTTTGCTTGCTACATCAGTCTAGCTGAGATTGGAGACCGCCTTGTGCGAAATGGGTAGGCTCGGAGTGCTGCAATTTCGCGCTGCAAAATGCGCATAGGATTGGGAAATTTGACATGGCAGTTGGCAGTAGGAAGAAAATAGTGTTCGAAGTGACATGGTCACATATATAATGTACAGGCAATAACACATCGACGGCGTCAGAGCGGCCCCAGCCGGTGCCGTCCAGCGGCAGGACACAAAGCGCAGCTGCTGGCGCCCCAAGTGGGCGAGAACGTGATCAATCGGCGACTTCCACAGACGGCCAGAAGGTCGCTGGTGCTCGTTATCTCGCGCCCCAATCGACGCCACAGAGCCGAATAGTCGTTGACATTCGCAGCGCGAATTTGGACAAGGATTACAACGTGTACATCAAGCAGGAGCCACAGCGCGATGTTGACATCGCATCCGTGTGGAGCGGCCTACAGGCGCTGGGCGGGTTATTTATCACCGTGCTCACGATACAGAAGCTCTGGGAGGACATTCGCTTCATCCGCCTGCTTCGCCGGGAGTTGTCGACTCTTGTGGGGTCACTGACGGACGCTGGCGGGGGCGCGGATGCCAACGGCGGTGACGGCGGCGGGGTGAGCTTGCTAACCCTGCGGGGAGCGGGGCGAGGTGCAGGCGGTTGGGCCTGGCGCAAGTTGCACAACACCCCTCCATGGGCTACATTTCATTCCTGCGGTCGCGCAGTCGTGTTCAATTACGGAGCTCTGCGTTTCCAGTTTCAATCAGCTCCGGCTTTAATCAGCAGGCGCCATCGCTGCAGCTCTCTGCACAGCGTCTCTCCGGCGGCGGGCCTGGCCGAGGCAGCCGTGCGGCTGCCGTTGTCCTCGTCGTTGCGCGTGCCCACGGCCGCGGTGCGCCGGCCCCGCATCCCCTGGGCCTTCGTGCGTCGCCGTCCACAGCTTTCTCACCGCCGGCCTATTGACCTGCCTACTCTGTACCTGTACCTCCCTCGCCCGCTCCGCTGCAGACCTCCCGCCCGGCTCGTCCCCGGGGCGCCTCCGGTCCCTCCACCGCCCCTTCGGCCCCCGCCGCCCGTCACTGGGATCTGCATCTCAATGAGCTGAGCGATCTGCTGGCGGGGGCGGGAGGGCGCGGAGCGGCGGCGGCGGCGGCGGCGGCGGGGCAGGCGGCGGACGAGCCGACGGCGGCGGGCGCCGCTGCGCCGACCTCCGCCTCCGCAGTTGGGGAGCAGCAGCTGCAGGGCTCCAAGGCGGAGGGCGCTAAGGCGGCGATCATCGCGCGGAAGGGTGGGTTGGGAACTTGGGATGGGGGTGCGGGATGGAAAGAAGCACCGCAGCGGAGAAGGAGACGGCGTTAGCGAACGGACCCAGAACCCAGCAATACTTACCGAATATACCTGTAACCTCACCGAGCTGAAAGGATGGGGGGGACGGCTGGCTGAGGGGTCAGGTTCGGGCGGAAGGGGAGGGGGCTGGAGAAAGGTAGGACCAGCCCGAAAGGAGGCAGCGGTACCAAAGCGTGGAAAGCTGATGGGGGGGTCTTTTCGGCGAATGGAGCTGGCGAACGATTCCTGAGATGGGGCGGCGCAGGATGATGTTGGTTCTAGACAGGGCGGGCGGGTGCGTGCCGGATGGGTCAGTCCTGGGGTGTGGGATTCCGCCCACCCACCCACCCACCGAGTAGCTAAGCACCACCGCTTTGCTGTTGATGACCGCGCAGAGACGACCTGGGCCTCCATCTCGGGCCTTATGGAGGTGAAGATTCTGCTCCAGGTGGGCCTGTCTGGGCTCGGTTGGAGGGGAGCGGGGCAGGGCGGGTTGATGTGGTGTGTTGGAGCCCCTCGGTTGGAGGGTAAGCTCGTTGGTGCCCCCCAGAGGAGCAGGGCAGGGACCTGGACAGGACCGTGGCTCTGTGGGCTGCTGGCCGTGTGAACCGGTGGCCCGGGAACCGGGGGAGTACCGTAACGGCAGCGGGCAGCGGCGGAGCTTGGATTCCGCGGGGGCTGCCCCCGGGGCGCGCCCACTGGCCGTGGCGGTTGTTTGTGCTGTCGTTGCCTGTTTAGGCCAGGCCGCCAGACCTCAGCGTCGCCTGGCAGCCGGTCCTGGACTTCGGCCACCAGCGGACGCAGCCCCTGTATGGATGTTATGGTTTGTTGGGGGATGGGCCGTAGCTGGTACACCGTTTGTTGTCGCCGCGGCCCTGGCGGCTGCCCGTTGCCTTACCGCCCCCGGCCCGGCCCCGGGTCCGTTCGCTAACGCCGTCTTCGTCTCCGCTGCGGTATTTTCTTGTAACCGCCCCCGGCCCGGCCTTCTTCTGTTACTTTACCGTTCACGGGCTCCGGCCTATACGTGGATAACCCCCGCCCCGCCCCCCCGGCCCGGCTGGTGTATGTCCGCGCAGGAGGCGACTGTGCTGCCAACGCTGAGGCCGGACCTCTTCCAGGTGCGCGGCGGTGTACGGCGGTCAACGCCTGATGCCGTTGTTGGCACTGATACACCGAGGGGCCTGGCCTTCCCGTCATGACACCTGGGCACTGGCTTTGCAGTCGGGCACCGGCTGAAGACGCCGGGCGGGGGGTGGGGGTGAAAGAGGGGGAGCAGCTGCAGCAGCTGCTACTAGGGACGGACGCCAGGGGCACGGGTAGGGAGGGCCCAGGCCCAGGGCTGATGGCAGGCTCGGGAAGACCTGCAGCCGCGACGGGTCAGGTGCGCTTCATGTGAGTACGGTAAACTGCTGCCGCGCGCCGTCGCGGGGACACGGCGGCGGTGGCGGCGGCGATTTCCTCACATGAAGCGCACCTGACCCACCCACCCACGGCGGCGGTGGCGGCGGCGGCGGACCACGCAGCTGGTCCACCTGGTCCCCACGTGGTCCCTGCGTCCCTCGCTCCCCGCCTGACGTGCCGCTAGCTGTCTGTGGCTGTGCGGTGCTCGCGTGTCGCTTCACACACACGCGGGGCGCGCCCTGTATCCTGACCGCGCCCCGGTCCGCTCGCCGCACCCCCGCTCGTGTTCAACAACGTCCGCAGTGACTCATTCTTATGTAAAGGAGCATATCACTCCCTGACCCCGCTCCTCGTGCCACACAGGGCATTCGGCAGCCGCCCAAGGCGCTGCTGCTGTTTGGGCCGCCTGGCACGGGCAAGACGCTGCTCGCGCGCGCAGTGGCGACGGAGAGCCGCGCGACCTTTCTGCCCGTGACAGGCGAGTAGGGCTGTAGGGGCGCTGGCGAGGCGTACCGTACCGTGTTGGCGCGTTTGCCGGCCGCCACATTTGCCGCCGGGCGGGCGCGCGGGTCGGTCGCACGGTAACTGCATGACGGCGTGGAGCTGCGGCTACCGTAGTAGTAGTAGGACGTGGGTGTTTTCTACGAATGCACATGGCTTGCACCGGTGGTGTTTACGAATGCAAATGGCTGCCCGCCCTGGCGCGCGCGCTGCGCCGCCTGGGCGCAGCGCGCGCGCCGCCGTCCGGAGCTGAAGAGTGAAGAGCGAAGAGCGAAGAACTGCAGCCTGCCGTGCCGTGTCGTGTCGTTGTTTGTCTCATGTATGTACCGGTGTGTATGTGCCTGCACCCTGCAGGCAGCAGCGTTCTATCCATGTGGTACGGTCAGAGCGAGCAGAACGTCAAGGCGCTGTTTGAAAAGGCGCGCAAGCGACAGCCGGCCATCATCTTTATCGACGAGGTGGGCGGGTTGGGGGTTGGGGTTGAGGCTGGGGTTTTGGGGTTGCGGCCGGGCGCGGGCGTGGGAGCTGTGCGCCTGGGTTTGTACCCTGCCTGGGATTTGGGCGTGTGGGAGTTGAGAGGGCCTTGGCTCAAATTGCGGAGGATGCCAGTTCGGGCTGCCAGTTCGGGCTGCCAGTTTCACTTGAATCCCGCCCACTTTGCGCGCGCAGCTCAGCTCCCCAGTCGCTCTCCCAACGCCGCGTTTCCCCTTCCCCCGCTCCGCTCTGCGGTCCCACCCGCAACCCGCAACCCCGCCCCGGCCTCCTTCTGTTACGTTGTCGTTCACTGACTCCGGCCTATACCCCCGTGGATAACCCCCACCCCGCACCTCCACCCCATCCACCCCGCAGGTGGACTCCCTGCTGGGCAAGCGCAGCTCCGGAGGTCGTCACGACTCGACGCCCGACAAGCGAGTCACCAACGAGTTCCTGGCCTTCATTGACGGCATCCAGACGCAGCAGGCGGGGGAGGGGGCGGCGGGGGAGGGGGCGGGGGCGGGGGCGGGCGGCGACGCGCGCATCGTGGTCATCGCCGCCACCAACACGCCCTGGGACCTGGACGAGGCAGCGCTCAGCAGGTGAGTGGGGCGGTGGGTGGGGCGGTGCGGCTGAGGCCTTGGCTGTGGCTACAGCTGTAGCTGCAGCTACTAGGGAGTGGTGAGTGTTAACGGACGCGACGTGTGGCGGCTCTCGCTACTGCTGCTGTTGCTGTGGCTGTGACTGTCGTGGCTGCTGCTGCTGCTGCTGCTGCTGATGCCACATTCTCGGGTCCTTGGAGTGGAATTTGTGCGGCAAGATATAGTGTCCCTTCTCAATCGTCCTGAATGGCCACCGTGCTGCAGGTTCTCCCGGCGCATCTACGTGCCGCTGCCTGACAAGACGACCCGGGAGGCCCTCATGAGGAAGGCGCTGGAGGTGGGGGCGGGGCGGGGGGGGAGAGGGGTAGAGAGGGGCGGGGGCCTGTGCATTGTGTGTGGGGGGGGCACACGCGCAGGGCCCGCATGTGCGCGTGTGGGCCCCCGGATTTGTGTCTCCCTTGAGAGTGGAGGGTGCCGTGTCTTCTGCATTGCATTGCGTTTGGGGGAGCACTGCGCCACCGCCTCCCACCATTGCGCCACCTAACCGCCACCCAACACACACACACACACATCCCTCCCCCGGTCCGCTCTTCGCTCTCCGCGGCGGTGCGCCGCGGTCCGCTCTTCGGTGCGGTGCGCAGGGTGTCTCGTGCGACGTCTCCGACGCCGACTGGCAGCGGCTGGCGGAGCGCTGCGACAAGTACAGCGGGCGGGACCTGGTGCAGGTGTGCCGGGAGGCCGCCATGCGGCCGCTGCGGGAGCTGTGGGGCAAGCGCCTGCTGGAGGGCTCGCCCTGCCCAGGGGCCGGCGACGAGGCGGGTCCCGCGTCGCAGCAGCGCACCGCCGCGGCGCAGCAGCGCTTGGTGGACCTCGTGGCGAACAGCCTGGCGGCGTGCGGGGGCGGATCGGGGGCCCGGCCGCAGCAGCAGCAGGCGGCTAGCTGCAGGGGCGCAGCGCTGCCGGCGGGGAGCAGCGGAGGAGGAGGAGGAGGTGGAGGAGGCGGGCGAGCGGATGCGACGAGGCCCGGTCCTGGCTGGGCGCCCTGGTCGCGGTTGCGCTGGCGCTGCCGGGGCGGCGATCGCTGCACTCAGAGCAAGAAGCAGGTGAGAGGAGCGGCCGGGGGGGGGGGCGGTATGACCACCCCGTGTGGGGGCATGCGGTGTGTGTGGCATCGGTGTGTGCAATGGAGGGACGGGTGGGCGGGTGGAGGCAATGTGAGTCACCACTCGCCAGCCGGCAGGGGACCGCGTGCGGTGCGATGCGGTGCGGTGCTGGCCAAAAGAGGGGTGCAGCGATGCAGCGCCCTTCCACCGCTCTTTCCTCTGTCACCGTCTGTGCGTGTGCGCGTGTGCGTCCGCGTCTGTGTATGCGTGCATCGGGCGGGGGGCTCGGATCGGTCCTCCTTTGGGTTCCGTAGGAACCCTACGGAATGCGGAACGCGGTCCTTACCCAGCTACGGAACGCGGTTCTTGGGCTGCTCACCCCCACCCGCCTCCGGGTCGGCTGCTCCGCTCCCGCGCCCTCACTCCGTCCCGGCGCACAGGCCCGCCGGGAGCTGGAGCGGTGGAAGCGGCGTCACGGCGCCTCCTGGTGCGATGTGGACGCAATCATGCAGCAGGCGGAGCGACTGGTGGAGATACGCCGGCAGGCCGGGCAGGGGCAGGGGCCTGGGAGCGACGAGCCGGCAGAGGGCAGCAGCAGCAGCAGCAGCTGCCCGGCGCAGGCGCAGGCCGCGAGCTCGGGCGATGCCCAAGGGGTCGCAGCGCCGGCGGAGGCGGCAGCAGCTGCGGAGCCAGGAGCCGGAGCGGCCATGGATGCGGCGGAACCGGGGGCGGTCCGGTTGCGGGTGCGGGTCAGAGACGAAGCGGCGGCGGCGGCGGCGGCGGGGCCGGAGGGGCCAGCGCTGGAGGTCTCCCTGGAGGTAACCCAGGCCGCGCAAGCCCGGGGCCAGGGCCTGGATCGGACCTCGGCGGGCGGCACATGCGCGGCCGCCGAGGAGGGTGGTCCGCCGCCCACCTCCGGACCGGGCCGCACCGAACCTGCCGCCGCTGCAGCTGCAGCTGCCTGCGGTGAGGACGCTGTGGACGGCGCATCGGCGCATCGCCCTGACGAGGGTGTCGCGCCCCTGGCAGGCTGCGGCAGCGGCAGCGCCGGGACCGGGGCCGGGAGCACGGCGGCCTCCGCCGCCGAGTCGACGGCTGCGCCTGCGAGCGCTGCAGAAGCAGGTGAGGCCGCTGGCGCGGCCGCAACCGGCGGCGCGGCGGCGTCGCCGTCGGCGGGTCTAGGGAGCGAGGAGGACGGGGTCGGGCGGGCGCTTACCAGTATGGAGAAGCTGTTGGCTCTGCCCGCTGACCGGGTGCGGCCGGTGGCCGTGTCTGACCTGGAGGCGGCGCTGCGGGTCATCAGCTGTACGGAGATGGACCAGAGCGCCAAGTACACGGAGTGGGACGAGCAGTACGGCAGCGGAGCCTCCGAGTCGGGGCGGCACGGTGGCGGCAGCTCCCGGGGCCGGGTGTGGATGTCCATGTATGCGTGATGCGAAGGGTTGAGTGGACAAGGTGGTGGTGAGGACAGCAGCATGCAGGCATACACAGGGGGTGGCACGCACGCACGGGGCCGGCACGAAGCACGGGGCACGGCGCTGTGCAGGCGCTCTTGTGCCCCGGGGGGAACCCCGTGCAGAGCCCACATCACGGGGCCCTTGCTTCATCTTTAGGGTTAGGCGCTGAGTGGGCGTTGGCATGCGCACTATCGGATACCCCTCTTGGGTCGTCGTTGTACAGTTAGTAGCAAGTTCATCATGCGGAGGAGGAGAAGGGCCGCTTGCAAATGATGCATAATGGGTTTGCAACGCGGTTTGCAAAGTGCAGTTCGTTTGAGGCAGCATGGGGACAGCGGATGGCGGCGTTATGCCAGCCAGTCTGCCGGTACGAGTAGCGTTTTCGTTTCGGGCGGTGTGTGTCGGCGGCGGTGTGTCGTGCGGATTGTTTTGTGTCTTGTAGGGTAGCGGGGAGGGGTCAGCGGACGGTCGATGGGACAGACAGGCAGGCAGGGCCTGCGCTGCACCCACTTGCGCTACGCGCCGTGCACGACGACGCGGCGCTGTGATGTGATGTGGTGTGATGTGGTGAAGGTGGAGATGCGCGCCTAGCCCTGCTTGTTTACTTGCTTGCTTGCTGTCGGTCCGCTGTGAAGGTTGGCCCATGGAAACGCATGCTGCACACACTCGCATGCACGCAACGCTGGGGCCATCCTGCCACAGCTTGGGGGCATCCGGGGGGCCTGTGTCGCACAGCACCCCATTATGTCGCAGGTACAGGCACACAGGCACAGGCGATGGACGAATGCCACGTTGTAGCTTTGGAAGGGCGGAAGGACGGTAGGGCGTGGTACGGCAGCATGGACACGGTACCGGTAGTCGTCCTCCATTAGATTTCTCGCTGGAATGTGCAGCTGCGATCCTATGTCTAATGTCTTCAAAACGTGTCTTTTTAGGAATGGTTTTTAGTGGCTTTGGGGTACCGGTACTGGGTGCAGTCCGAGTTGCGACCAGCAGCGCGACCGCTGCCTGTGGGCACACGCCCATGCACGTCCAGAGGGTGCGCGCCCGGTCGTCCAAGAGGTCGTCGGTGGGCCGACGGCGTCGATGCCCCACCGGTTCGCTCCGTAGACGTTAGGGAGAGGCGCATGACCCATGGGTCATCGATCCGGTGACGTTCTCAGGGGCCACTGAGAGGCCGAATGATGCTGAACGACCCTTGGCACTTGGCGCACTGCTGTCCAGTAGTGCGCGGGAGCCGGGCGGGCGCTAGGAGCAGTGCAGTTACGGCAGCTTGTGTGACGTCAAGCGTAGTTGGCCTTGGTTTGTAACGGTGCGTAGATAGGGTCCAATACCGTACACCCACCCACACTCACATCCGGGCCCGGGGTTCTCAGGCCGAGAATCGCGAGTGTGCCTGCCCCTCTCTCTCTCTCTTGTGCACAGCGTCCTGTGGTGAGTTCCGTTGAGTTCCGTTGCCCAACCAAACACGCGTCGGTAGCCGTTTTCTCGAGGAACCATATCAACCGACGCTGTTACAACCCACACACGGCTAATGCTGGATTTACATGACACATTACGTTATCACTTTGCAGGAAACGTGGTCAGTTCGCATGGGGTGACGGGTCCGTTACACGTTAGCTCCAAATGTCCCTAACTTCGGCCAGATGTCAATTTGTTCAATATCAGGCCCTATCGACGGCCGCGACGCTCCCAAAATGGCGCTAATTACTTTTCCATATGTATTAGATGATGTGACCGCGATAGAAGCGGCCCAGGAGCGGCGCTGGTTTGCGACTGGGATGCCGCTGTTTCGGCCATGGTGCCTAAATTCGGCCACCTCGTAAAAGTCGGAAAAATATCGCCCAATCGCATGTATAACGACATACAAGCGTTCATATAGCATTGTTATGAAGTAAAGCCAAGGTCTGGACCTGTCCGGTTGGGGGCGCCGCCAAGGTTGTTGCTGCCGCTTGACCCGTGGGCCCGAGGCGTCCGTGTGGCGCGCGATCGCTTGACACCAGTTACGCCCCCGACAGTGGCCAGAAGGACTGGAACAGCAACTTATATAACAAGGCAACTCAACAGGGCCATAACCGCGCGTTGGCGCATGTCACAACTCGCGGTGAAGACAACTGGCCGAAATTTTCAAGGATCGTTTCGGCCGGGACGGCCCAGTCCGGAAGGTTAACGCAGCTGGCGCCTATCACAGTTTGATTAATAAGTATAAGCAAGTTTGGTTACAAAGGCCATGGGTGTACGAAAGCGATTCGAGTGCGACAATCGCGAAAAACGCTGACTGGCCGAATTTAGGCGCACCCAATTTTTAGGCAACTTTGGAGCTACGTGGCCAAAAAGTCTAACGTGGCCCCGGGGGGGGGTGTGTAATTGACCAAACGTTGACCCCTCGCGCCGTTACAGCCAGTACAACCTCATTTTAGCATAGTTTTGATTTCCTTAGAAGCAATGGTTCAGTTATGTCATATACTTGGTATAACAAGCGCTCGGCGCTCTCCATCGCTTTCCGTTTCGCGAACTTCACGCCAAACTTACTACATGACAAAGGGCAACTCCGCTCAAGCGCAGCGGCAGCAGAGCACTGCTCCTATGCAATATGCTCAAGCCAGGCATGTGTCCGGAATCAAGGCTCCCACGTGTCATGCTGAGTATCGCGTTCGGGGAAGCATTCGCTGGGGCCATCACTCAACACTATCACCAAATTGACTTTCAAATCTGCAACATAGCGCGCGAGCTCGAAGAGCTATATCACGCACGGCCTTGATGTACTCTGCTTGTTTAATGCAATCCCGTGCTACGCGTAATTGCTCTGAGAATTGCGTGGTCATGTCCATTTATGAATAGCTGCCTAAGTGACCAAAGCTGCTGGGGCACATACAACGAATCGATAGAAGGCCATGCAGTTATGAGAATAACTTTTATGTGCGCGGGAATAGCGCTGGAGCATGCGTGCCGAAATTATTTTCCGAAATAGTACGACCAACAAGCGCACCGGTCCCTCACCACGGTCGGCACCCCCGAATGAGTTTCTCTGCCGGCTAGTTCCGCATAAAGTCAACATGGATCTTGACAAGGCGCTGCTGCTTCTCGACAAGACACAGTGGTCGGTCAGGCCGAGCTTCCGAGAGCCATGCCGACGCCGCGCAGGGCCGGCCGTGGTCGCAGCCGCTCGCCGACGCCGCACAACTTTAGTACAATCAATATGCAATATCAAAAGCGCGATGAGACCGCCATCGAGGGCTTGGCGTACTCTCGCGCGAGTAGAACGAGCTCTCGCGCGATGAGGCCGACCTCAGCGCGTCGGGTTCCATTATGGGCAACGACGCTCGCAGGCTTCGTCCTAAGGGTTTAACATCGTGACTGGAGTGATATGACATGAACGCTTTGACGTTACCGCCTCAAAACATAGTGCGTACGGACCTCGCGCCAACAGACATAACGTCCCCAAAACAGCCCATGTAAATTGGGATCCGTTTGGGCCTGCCACTTTACATGTAAACGTGAGGTAACGTAACGTGTCATGTAAATTGGCTATAAGGGGGCACCGTCTCTCGCTGTGGGCTCCGCTCAGCTGGTCAGCTCCCCTCGCTGCCGGGCCGTGGCGCCCGCTGCCCCTCATCCTCCTCCCCCCCACCGTTCCGCTCTGCCCCTCCCCTGCCCCCCCGCCTCGCCCGGCGCGCACTTCGCGCGGTCAAGGACATGCAGCAGTCGCAGCACCGCAATGGCGCCTCACGGTTGTCCATTTCTTCAAAGGATCTTCCACCGACAACACAAACGGCAACCCCCGGGCTTCACACAGTCCCTCAGCGGCCCCAGCTTCAAATTCCTCGCTCACACCCCCTGCGACCAACGCTGCCGTACGGCATGCACAATACGTCAATAGGGCATAATGCTTCAAGGGCTGGGGAGGGAGGGAGGCGCTCCTCGGCCACTCCTTGCGTCCTTGGCCTGCACCCTCCCTCCCACCGGGAGACCCGCTCCTGCCCACACACACAAACTCTCCCCCCCCCGCCTACAGGTATGCTGGCATGCTGGAAGGCCGGTCCACCAACCGACCGACCGGCGGCGCAGGGGCTGGGCGAAGGCGAGTCGCAGCCCACGGCCCCATCATCCAGCGCTCTCGCTTGCACACTCGCGCTTGCAACGCGGGCCACCCAAATTTCAACGAGCAACCCTCAAAAGGCTACAGGGCGCCGCCGTCCGCGACCGCAACCGCAGCGCGCTGTGCTGTGCTGCGGTTGCGCTGCGGTGGCCGCGCGCGGGCGTGCCCGGCAGACAGTGCCGTTGCAGCGCCGCTCCCCGCCCCACTCCCCCAACCCCAACCCCAACCCGCCTGCAACGGCATTTGCCCCACATCCGCCAAAATTCAACTACACAACAATATCAGTTCCTTCCCAACAACTCGATGTCCAACTCGATGTGGTGATGGCGCGGGGGAAAGACGGGATGACAAACAAATAAATATACGTGGCTGCAAATAGGCACAATATCACTCCTCAACACACCTCGAAAGTATTCGCTGATGTCCCAGCATCCCCGCCGCGGATCCGCTTTGCACGAGGTTGCCGTACATTGTTGTACCGGCTGATACGTTGCCGTACCGGCATTACCGGCCGCGGAGCAGGCTCTTATTTCCCTCGATGTCAAGACACTCTCTTCCCCGCCTCACCCCGCCCCCTTTCCTACACCCACCCAGGACGCGCACTCGGAAACGCACACCCGCGCCCGCATTCTCGGGCGGGAGGAGCACCAGTCTGGCAAAGTGTGTGGTGAGATGCAAGTAGTCAACAAAACAATCCCCCGAGCGACCGAACGGCCACGAGGCGGCGACAAAAGCAGCAGAATAAGGTAAGGTGGATAACTGGACAGAAACTACACACGTAGCGAAACGAACCGAAGCGACACGAGTTACCCGCACCCGCCCGGCAGCCCTGCGCCCCACCCAATCACCCACACGCACACACACCCATCCACACACGCACACACACACCCATCCACACATACACACACGCAGCCCGGGCCCGCGTGCCCGACAACAACCCCCCACCGGCACGGCGCCTCCCACCGGCACGTGCCGCCCGGCAACGCACCCCCCTCATTCCCCACCCCCTCCCCACCATTCCCCGCCATCCCCAGCGCCCGGCTCCCCCCACCCGCCTCAGCCCCGGTGCTGGGCCCCCCCACCCCCTCACCGCTCCCGTCACCGTGCATTCGTCTTCCCTTTCCCATTCCCATTCCCCCGCTCCCGTTACCCCTGCCTCAAGATTTGGTCATGCCGCTCCATCATCACCAACCGCCATCAGCCACCACCACCGCCATTAGCGGTAGCCACACACAGGGCACAGGGAAATGCGGCGGCTGTAGTGGCTGCTGCGGCTGCGGCGCCACCTCCTCGCTGCCACCGCGGCTACGATTGCTGCAGTTGCTGATGAGGATGAGGATGAGGTTGCGGCTACGACTGCTGCAGTTGCGGCAGCTGCTGCGGCTGCTGCTCCTGCTGCTGCTGCGGCTACTGATTGAGAGCCACGGCCAGCTACTGCTACTACTACTGCTGCTACTGCAGCTGCGGCCGCGGCGGCGGCGGCAGCTGCTGCTGCTGCTGCTGCTTCGTGTTCTGCGGCTCTGGCCAGACAAAGTCGGTGAGGCGGATGAGGACCTCGTTGCGGCGCAGTGCGGGGGGTGTGGAGGGGTCGTTGTATCGCGCCAGTTGGTAGCCGGGGGCGGGCTGGTAGCCGTCGCGGATGAGCAGATCGCGGAGCAGCCGCTCCGACTGGACCACCTGGAACCAGCAGCGGTGGCAGTGGCAGCAGTGGCATCAGCAGGAGCAGCAGTGGGATCAGAATCAGCAGTGGCAGCAGCAGTGGAATCAGGAGCAGCAGCAGCATCAGCAGCAGGAGCAGGAGCAGTGGCAGTAGAATCAGGAGCAGCAGCAGTGGCAGTGGAATCAGGAGCAGCAGCAGTGGCAGTGGAATCAGGAGCAGCAGCAGCATCAGCAGCAGGAGCAGCAGCAGTGGCAGTGGAATCAGGAGCAGCAGCAGTGGCAGCAGCAGGAGCAGCATCAGTATCAGCGAGAGGTTCTCCGTCGATTGAGACAACCTCCTTTGGCCAGAGACTGCGGCCCTGCCCACCCTCCCGCCCTCCCACCCCCTCACCTTGATTACACCCCTCGGTTCCCTCGTCGTGCTGCTCTTTCCGTACCACTCACCCACGTCCACCCGCCCACATCCATCCGCCCATCCACATCCAAACCCGCCCCCCATCCCGCCCCCAGTAACTCTGTCCGCTTGTGCCCTCCTCTCTACTTCCCTCCCCTCCCCTTCCCTTCCCTTCCCTCCCCTTCCCTCCCCTTCCCTCCCCTTCCCTCCCCTTCCCTCCCCTTCCCTCCCCTTCCCTCCCCTTCCCTCCCCTTCCCTCCCCTCCCCTCCCCTCCCCTCCCCTCCCCTCCCCTCCCCTCCCCTCCCCTCCCCTCCCCTCCCCTCCCCTCCCCTCCCCTCCCCTCCCCTCCCCTCCCCTCCCCTCCCCTCCCCTCCCCTCCCCTCCCCTCCCCTCCCCTCCCCTCCCCTCCCCTCCCCTCCCCTCCCCTCCCCTCCCCTCCCCTCCCCTCCCCTCCCCTCCCCTCCCCTCCCCTCCCCCTCCCCTGCCCTGCCCTGCCCTGCCCTGCCCTGCCCTGCCCTGCCCTGCCCTGCCCTGCCCTGCCCTGCCCTGCCCTGCCCTGCCCTGCCCTGCCCTGCCCTGCCCTGCCCTGCCCTGCCCTGCCCTGCCCTGCCCTGCCCTGCCCTGCCCTGCCCTGCCCTGCCCTGCCCTGCCCTGCCCTGCCCTCCCCTCCCCTCCCCTGCCCTGCCCTGCCCTGCCCTGCCCCCCCCCTCCCCTCTCACCTCGAAGTCCAGCGGCCAACCCGAGAAGCGGATGGCGGCCGCTACGCCGCCCTCCTGGCGCCGAGTGCCGATGCGGGAGTCCAGTGGGGCGGGCAGCGAGGACACGTCCGAGTACCTGAGGCAGGGGGAACAGGGAGGGAAGGGGGCCCGGGGTTATCCACGTATAAGCCGGAGCCCGTGAACGGTAAAGTAACAGAAGAAGGCCGTCTCGGGGGGGGGGCCTCGGGGGCAGGTGGGGTTGAGGGCGTAGGGCGTCGCCGGATCTGGTTGCGGGGGTTAGGAGGCGGAGGCGGAGGCGGGCAGAGTTATCCACGTATAGGCCGGGGTGATAGGACCGACGCGCCGATGGGGAGGGGAAGGAGGAGGAAGCAGAAGGGCATGTTAGGGTTTTAGGTTTTTTTAAGGTTTTTTTTGTTCGGGCTGCGAAGGGCCCGGGGGTCGGGGCTCGTGGGTTGGGTTGGGGTGGGTTGGGGTGGAGAGAGCAACGAAAGCGTTGGCCCGCGACGCGGCGAGTATACAGCCTGGGACCCACCCCTGCCCGCCCCTTTCCCAATTCACATAGGTACCCCGTCCTTCAACGCCCTAGCCAGCCCCAGGGCGCCCCCCCTAAACGATTCTTTTGATACGTTACCGTTCACGGGCTCCGGCCTATACGTGGATAACCCCCCGCTCCTCGCCCCAGTTCCTCCCTCCCTCCCTCCCTCCCCCCCACCCTCCCCCCCACCTGCGCTCCATCACAAACTGCATGTTGACGCTCGAGTTGCTCGTCGGCTCCACCTGATTGGTTGTTGGACGGTTAGTTGGACGGTTAGTTAATCGGTTGAACACGAGCGGTTTTGGTTGTAAGTTACGGTGTATCGTCCTCAGTTGCTGTATCGTCATTCTCACCCACCCACCCACCCCACCTCACCCTACCTCACCCCACCTCACCCCACCCCAATCCACCCGGTATCTTCTTTTTACACCCCACCCTCCCACCTGCGAATTTCTCTTTATACCCTCCCACCTGGTTGAACACCGGTGTGGTCATCTCCATGGCCAGCTGCGCCGAGTTGCCCCCGAACAGGTATCGAGCCAGGTCCGCGAAACCGCTGCCGCTGGCGGGACCCGCGCCGCCGCCGGTGGGCGCCTCCGCCACAAGGTACGGCTCGTACCGCCGGATCTCGTACTCCTACGGCGGGCAGAAGTACGACAGCAGGACAGCACATACGGCACATACGACATACATACACATACATACGCGCGGGTGCGATGTATGCAGCAGCAACATCCATCCATGCATCCATCCGTCCATCCGCCCGTCCCCGCCCCCCCCCTCCCTCCCCGCCCCCCTCTCCTTCTCCGCTGCGAAATTCCCTTTATACCCTGCCCCCCCCTTCCCCTTCCCTTCCCACCTTGAATCTCTTGAGCACCGTGTACTTGGGTGTCTCGATGGCGGGTGTGATCTGCAGCTGCAGGAACATGCGCATCACGTGCTGCACTCCCTCCAGACTCAGGAAGCTGGGGGCCGGGGGGGGGGGGCAGGGGGCATGGGGGGAGCATGGGGGGGAGGGAGCATGGGGGGAGAGGCCAGGGGGGTCAGGGAGTGATTTGCTCCATTATATATGGTAACAGGGCCAGGGGGGAGCAAGCCAGGGGGTGTGAACAAGCAAAGAGCGGGGGGGAAGCAAGGAAGCGGGCGGGGTTGGGGTCGCGTCGGGGAGGCAGGGACACGAGAGAGGTCGGGTGGGGGGGGGGGAAGGCGGGGCGGGAAGGCGGGGGCGGGAAGGCGGGGGGCGGGGGGAAACCGCTCAAGAGGGCGAGCAAGGCAGCAGCACGAGCAAGGCAGCAGCACGTCCGGCTGGGGGGAGGGGCCAGGGTGGGAGGGAGCAAGCAAAGCGCGGGGGGCAAGCAGGGGGTGGTGTGGTGTGGGATATGGTGAAGCAGCAGCACGTCCGGCCTCTTCCCCCACATTCCCTCTTCCCAGCGCTCACCTCTTCCAGTGCCTACCCTCCAATGCCTCTCACTTCACTTCCTGCCAGCCCGCTCGCGCCTGCTGCCGCTCCCCGACCCGCCGCCCCGCCCCTGCTCATCCGCAACCCCCCCCCCCCTCCCCCTCCCCCAGCCCCTCCCCTCCACTCACGCGTTCCGCTCCAGGGCGTCCCAAAAGTCGGTGTGGCTCAGAATGGTTCCGGAGCGGGGGTCCACCTGCGGAGTTGGTCATGGTGGTGGTGGTTCCGGAGCAGTGGCGGGTGGGTGGGTGGGTGCGGAGGGGTCGGCACAGAGCGAGTTTTGCCTTCGCGGGTGCGGGTGCTTGTTGGTATTTGTTGGTGTTGGGGGGAATGACGTAAGAGGAACACGTCTCGGGCTCACCTCACCAGAGACCAACCCAACCCCAATTCAGTCAACCCCAACTTTCCACCCAACCGTTTCCCCCCCCGCCTAGCCTCGACACCACCCACCCGCCCACCCGCCCGCCCGCCCGCCCACCCACCCATTCCCCCCATTCCCCCAGTCACCCACCCACCCCTCCCCACCCCCAGTCACCCACCCACCCCCTCACCCACCCCGTACACGGTCCTCCCCGTAAATGTGAGTTGCGGCCTCCAGGGCAGCAACCAGAACTCCATCTCCATGGTCCACCGGGCGGTCACAGAGTCGGGGCCGGACACGGAAATGGAGTGCAAGTCGAAGGAGATGTTGAAGAGGGCGCGGAGCAGACGGATGTTGAGCACTGGGGGGGGGCAGGTGTGTGTGTGGGGGGGGGCCAGGGGGCAGGGGGGAGCGGTGTGGCTGCCAGGGACGTGGAGGACGTGGAGTGGTCGAGCCTGGGTCCGGGCCTTCTGGATCTGGATCTGGGGCCGGGCCTTCTGGATCTGGGTCTGTTCGTTCGCTCACCGTATCCCTCGCGTGTGTCGTACTTGGTGATGGGGTCCTCGAACACAATCCGGGGGGAGTAGCGGGACTCCGTGATCTCCTGCTCGACATAGAGGGTGGTGGGGGGGGGGCGGGGTGGGTGGGGGGTGGGTGTTGTGGGTGCGGAGCGGTGTTGTGTTGTTGGGTGGTATGTGGTGAGTGGGCTGCGATGCGGCGACGTGGGTTCGGCTGACTCCAGATGCCACCCCTCACCCCTCCCCTCACCCCATCCAAACCCCACCCCCCACCCCACCCCCACCCAAACCCCCCCCCTCACCCCACCCCACCCCAACCCCGGGAGGGGAGGGAGGGAGGGAAGGGAGGGGAGGATTGAAAGCATGAAACCATGAAGCCCCCGCCCAGGTATGTAACACATAGTCCAAATTGATTAATATAAGGAGACGTGAGGACCGGTGGCGGCCGGCCCGGAGAGGAGAGGAGAGCCGAAGCGAGGCGAGGTGAGGAGGCGAGGATAGGCGAGGCCGGCGATGACGTGCACCAGCCGCGCGGCACCTTTCCCCTTGCCCAGGCCTCGGCCCAGCCGCACGTACCCACACCCTCCCCCTCGCTTACCCCCTTCTCGAACAACATTTTGAGGTCAGACGCCAGGAAGCTGGCACCGGGACGCGAGGTCAGGTGGTTGTGTGTGTGTGTAAGGGGGGGGGGGAGAGGGGGGGAGGGGAGGGCGCGGGGAAACGGGAGGGGAAGGGTTTGGGAAGGGGTTGATCAGGCCGTTGGGGCAGGGTAAGTGTCTGGCAGTTAGTCATGCGTGCACGACGGCGTTATGGTTGGTTGCGTTCGTTTGTTCGTTAGTAACGGCGGCTGCCCTGGTCACTGTTGTAATGCCTTTGTCGTCGACGCATGAGAGGGTAGGCTTTACAAGGTAAAATAAGAGGTTTTGCCGCTGTTGGTGCGTGTCTGCGTGTGTGTGTGTGTGTTTTGGGGGGGGGGGGCCGTTGCCGAAGCCGGCGCTGGCGAGGTGCGTTAGGCGCTGAGTTTGTTGGATTGCCCGGCCCGCATAATTGCGGGCAGCGGGCCTTACTCTTGATGTTGTTGGGTCCTCGGCCCGGGCCCCATGGAAGCGATGATAAGGGGCACTGGTGCACGCACACCGCTCCCTGGCCCAACCGCCCCAGCAGACACCGTGGCAACCGCATAAGCCGCCCGTCCCGTCGACTTCCAACCAGCAGGAGGAGCGCTTACTGTCATCAAACCCTAACCAAATTTGCGCCAATAGCTGCAGCGCACATTTGCGCTGGACTGGGCGCCAGCGTTTGACGCGTGTCGAGCCATGCGCCCAAACGACGAAAGATAAGGTTTCGTCGCATCAACGTAAAGGTTTCGGCCAGAGTGTTGCATACCTGCACGTATCATGCATGATGAACGCCTGTCGCCTCGCCTCGGCGTCCCGCAGAAGAACAGCATCGGCCTCAGGGTTCGCGTCCGCCTCGAGGAAAGCTAGCTCCTCAACTGGAACGTCACCCAGTGATGTAGATGCTACTCGTGCAAGGGGTAACCGTGCAGTGATTGGGCCACGGTGAGAGAGGCGGGCGGACATTTTTCGGACATTTGGCTCGCCTAGCCTGTGAAGTCGTCCGGATAGAAGGTTCATGTTTAATGGTCTCCTAGCTAGTGGACCGCTGTTGAAACCGTTTGAGTTACGCGGCCAGAAAAGCCGGGCTTCGCTGCACTACAACGTTACACCACACGACTTCAGGCACGCAGGCTCCGTGCTGCGGTGCTGGCAGCCAAGGCATGTGACTTCTGGCGAGGTATTGTGTCGACGCCGCGAACCTCCCATAGCGCACAAAGGTGGCTCCTGCTGTACATATTGCATTTAAAACAGCAGCTGGTCCGATGACGCAGAGAGCTTTGCTGCGTTCCTTACTATTAACTGTACGTTGACTTAACGTAGATGATATATGGATGGTGCAATTGACCGTACAATGCCTCGTGGGGGGATTTCCTTAGCCCCGCGCGCAGTTGACTTTTTTCGGTTCCTGCTCGCCTCCACATAGGCTCATCAGCGCTGTGCTGTTATGCTAGGGAATGGAAGGAGAGAGGTTTGAGTCATGGCCGGAACCTTTGCTGCCCAGCCCCCTGTTGGGCGCCTCGCGGCCCCAGCCGTCTATCAGCGGCTGGACTTTTGCGAGCCATCAGAGCCCGCTCTCTGACTTTACAAAGGCGGTTGATCTGTCAGCGGAATTTCCCTACAGCACTCTCAAACGCCTGCCCGAGGATGTCGGCACGGTGAGTCGTCCTTGGGCCCTTGCCATTACAGTTATGCGCAAGCGTAAGTCTTTGCACAGTACAACGTGCGACTCGGCTAAATGCTACGGCGCTGGGGTGCTGACACCAAGAACTTTGCCCAAACTTGCAGCACAATACCGCCACCCCGGCCGCCGAGCACCTCCGCTACTACCAAGATCCCGCAATCGCGAATCGCAGCGTCAACCAGGTGCCTTGCAGGACCACAGCCAGCATCGAGAGCCCCGTCTCACCTGCCGACCTGCAGCGGCAGCTGCACGACGACGCAGAGGCCATCTTGTCAGATTTTAGGGAGAATCTGTCTCGCTCCATGACGCTGCGCGATAGCGCCACCACGCGCCCGTCCACCGACGGCCACGGCAGCATCACAGGCCCGCAACTCGCGCGCTCCAAGACCACAGCCGGCGCCGCTGGTTTCGGCGCCACGCCGCCCATCTCAGAAGCAGCCGCACTCGGCAGCGAGACAAGCCGGGACCAGGGTTCCTTCCCGCAGCGCGAGCCCAGCCTCTGGTTCGCCGCTGCCGAGCCCGCCGCAACCGAGCCCCAGCGGAACGTCAGCAGGAATGACGCTTCCGCGGACGCCCGCGCAAGGGGGCCGCAGCGGCGGCTGAACTGGGACGAGGAGTCTCCCGCCTTGTCGGTCCAGCCGCCTCAAGCCCACGCAGCGGCTGGCGCAGACCTCTTGGCACCCAGCTCACAGCACTCCCAGCAACACACCCAGCAACACTTCCAGCAACGCGAATCAGGGCCTTTCGGACGCGACGGCACCGGCAGCACCGGCAAGCGCACGCCCCTCATCGTGCCCAAGCGCCTCAACCTAGTCATGCCCACCGCCGCCTTCACTCCGGCCAGCGCCGACGCGGACTCGCAGCCGAGGCACGCGCTCGACACAACCGGCAAGAGCACCGGCCAGCGCAGCAGCAGCGGCGCGGGGCTGCTGAACACCTTCGCGGCGCAGCCTCAGCAGCAGCGGACAACTCCGTCGGGGCAATGGCCGCTGCAGTCCCAGCGGGCGGACCAGCTCCATCACCCAGCCAACACCATCGGCCTGGAACTCGCAGCCTTGCTGGCGGACAACAACTCGCCTCTGACACTACCGACGCCCTACGCGCTTCAATCACCCGCCGACGGCGCCGCCACGTCACCTGCGCCAGGCCACGCCAACGCAGGGTTCGACTTCCAGCCTCCGCGCGATCACCCCCAGGCGGTTTGGAGTGGGCAAACAGACGGCGGCCCGCAGCAGCGAGGCGCACCGCCGGACGACGGCGATGAGGGTTTCCACGAATCTTCAGCGACGCCACCATCAAGGCATATCCAGCAGGTGCCAGGTGACGCGCGGTACCGCAGCAGCGGCGACGGAGTGGAGCAGGGCTCCTTTTCGCCGCATGCGGAGCAGCTCACGCCGCCGCTGGTGCCCGAGGCGAGCGCCACACCGGAGTGGATGTCCGGTGGCGGTGGCGGACGCCGGTCGTCCGCCTCGACGCGACGCACCCTCCCCACGCCGGCCTCCGAGGCGACCTTCAGTCAGGGCAGAATTGGCGCCGCCGTCACCCACATAGAGGCGGCGCGGACCGCCTGGCCGGGCCTGGCCGAGCAAGAAGAAGACGAGGACGACGGTGACTATGGCAACGGCGATTCGGAACACCGGTTCCCGCTTGCAGGCTCCGGGCCCGGCTCTCCTGGCCGCGCAAGGGAGGCTGATGTGCCGGTGCCAGCGTATCTGCCGCGTGACGGCCACCCGTGGATGGCGCGGAGCCCCGGGGCCGGCAGCGGCCTCGGGATTTCGGAGCCACGCGGCTCTGCAGCCTCCAGTCCCACCATGAGCGCCCCGCAGCACACCGACCTGAGCAACCTGCTGGATACGTCGCCCTCCGGCTCCGTAGCTTTCGCGCCCGACCCCGCCTCCGAAGACGACGCGCAGGGTGCCGAAGGCCCGGCTTATGATGACGGATACGATGGGGATTATGCCGTAAGCTCCGGCGCCGTTGCTGGGGCCAGTGAGCAGGTCGCCGGCCCCGCGGAGTCTGGCCACATCGGACGCGCGTTGGCGTTGGCGTTGGCGGCCGTGGGAGAGGCGGAGGGCTTTGGTCGCGCCTCGGCTGAGGGTCCTAGCCAGGAGGGCCAGTTCAGTGATATATTTCAGGGTGAGGACGACAGCAGCCTGTACGAGCCGGGCTGCGACTCGGTGGGCATGGCGCGCATGCAGGGCCGGGCGGCGGCGGCACTGGCCCAGCAGCCGGGACGTTGGGCTGGGGCATGGATCTCGGAGGAGAGCAGCTTCACGGGCAGCCTCGGCGCGCACACGTACAACGGCGGCGGCGGCGCTGGGAGCGACTCGGAGGTCAATGGCGCTGCGGCGGTGCCGGAGGAGGAGGAGGAGGAGGACCGGACCGAAGCCTCTGATGATGAGGCGCAGGAGCTGGAGCGCGCCGGCGGCGTTGTTCCGGTGGAGCAGCGCAGCTCGAACGGTTCGGCGGGGGCTAGAGCGACTGCGGCGGCGCTGCAGGATGGTGTCGACGTTGGTGTTGATGCAAGGGCGCTGAAGCCGCCAGGAGGTGGAGGGGAACGCGAATCGCTGCGGGGCGCGGCGGCGCGCCGACCCAGATCGTCACGGTCGCGGTCCAGATCCAGGTCTTCGGAGCGGGAGAGCGCATTGCTATCGCAGCAGTCGCAGCTGCGGGCCTGGCGCCGCGTCCGGCAAGGCGACGCCGACGATGATGACGATGAGCTGCAAGACGAGGACGACGGCGACGACCCGGGTGAGGAGCAGCACCTGGGTGGCGCTTACGGCGGCAACGGCAACGCCATGCATGACGGCGCTTATGTTGTTGACGACGGCGCACTGTCGCAGCCGCCGCGCGGCGGCTTCTCTCCCAGGTGCGGGAGCAACGGCGGCAGTATCGCTGCGGATGCCGGGTCGGAGCCGAGCCTGGGCCCGGTTTCCCGCGGGGGCCACGGAAAAGACGACGAGGGGGGCTTCGCTATCCCTGTGCTGCGCAACCTGGCGCCTTCCTACGAGGTGTCCTGGACCTCGGAGACGGAGCGGGAGCTCGCGGGGGAGCTCAGCCGAGCGTGGGGCAGCACGGCCTCGCGCAGAGAGACGCAAGAGAGCATCAGCGGGCCCGCCAGCGCCTCCCCCGTGGCTGCGGCGGCCGCCGCAGCAGAGGCAGAAGATTCACCGGCTGCTGAACCGAGTGCCGAGTCGAGTGGCGCAGCAGCGCCAGCCCCACTCGGCCCCAAGACCAAGACCGTCGTCGACGTCCCCTATTGCTCTGATCACCGCGCTGACACTGAGCCGCCGACCGATTCGCTGCTCGAAGACACCCTGCCGCAGCGTCCTGGCGGCGCCTCCCACAGCAACAGCGGCTCCGTAGCCTTCGCCTTCTCCTTTTCCCACCATACCGGCGGCGCGGCTCCCGGGTATGCCGGCAGCAGCGGCGGCGGTGTCCCGGCAGTTCTCAGCAGTCAGGCATCGCCGTGCGTCACAGGTGGCGGCGGCGGCGCTGCGAGCGCGGCAGCTCCGGCCACGTCAGCGGTGGTCAGCGACTGGTCCTTCGCCGACGGCAAGCCCATACTGTATGACCCCAACGGCTACCGCAGCAGCTGCAGCAGCGCCGAGTTTTGTGGCATGGGCGTCGGCGCGGGTTTGGGGTCGGGTTTGGCGCGGCAGCAGCAGCCACAGCAGCAGCCGGACTTGACTCCACGTGCTCACAGCGCCGTCAAGACCATCATGTCGTGGCAGGTATGTGCGGGCGGGGGGCGCCGCGCTGCATGCCGCTGGGCTACGCTCCGCGTTGCCGGCTTAGCTGTACCAAAGCGCTTCGCAAGCGGCTACGTCGGGTGGTTTGGGTTGGGTGCGCCATTGCTGCGAATTGCTCTGCTGCTAATGAACACTGCATTCGCATCCCGGTGTGAAGTTATTAGAGCACGTGCGAATTGGCGTTAGTGGCTGACCCAAGCCCGACGAGAAGGCATGTCAGCATGGACGCAGAGTCGTGGCCCTGCCCATCTTCCCCTCCTTCCCCATCCATGTGGGATATTGTTAGTAAGCTATGTGGGCTCCCCGCGATCCAGTCCGTCCGGGTTCGTGTGCATGGCAACTCCATAAGCACTTCCTCCCGCTGCGTATCGGAAAAACCGCTGCACTGTCGCTGTGCCCTTTCGCACTACCTCACTGCGGTCTGTCACCACCGCCGCCCTGCTTTCCGTCCCTTTTCCTTGTGTTTGTGCACAGATCCAGGAGAACCCGGCCTTTGAGGAGGACCTGGACGCCGCGGGCTCAGCCTCCCAGCTGGGGGACGACCCGGCCGACCAGGCTCACCAGCTCCTCAGCCCGCTGGCGGACCAACCCTCCCCGCTGCTGGCCCCGGGGCTCATCAGCGGCGGCCATCACGCCAACGCCGCCGTGCCGCAGGACCATCTCGCGCACCACCACCAGCATCACCAGCATCAGCATCACCAGCACCACCATGACGGTCTTCGTGTCAGAGCGCCTCCGGCGGGCGCTGCCGACGCCGCTGGCGGCCACGGCAACGACGGCGGCACGGCCTGGACCCCGACCGCCGCCGCCACCGACGCAACCACTTCCAGCGCCATTACCTCTGTGAGCTTCACCGCATTCACGGCCGATGGCCGGCAGCGCACCGTGGGCTCGCGCGGCGGCGGTGCCGCCGCCAGCGGCAGCTGCAGCAGCAGCAGCTCCGGCAGCGACACCCCGCGCATCAGCGCCCTCAACCGCGTGTTGGCTTCGGGCGGGTTCGGAACCGGCGGAGGCTCGAGTGGCCCGCGCAGACCGAGACCATCGCAAGGGGCCCGTCGTGGCGGCGCGCTGCACCACCACCACGCGGCGGTGGAGGACGATGGCGACGACCGTCGTGACACCGCCAGCAGCAGTCACCACCGCACCTTGGGCGGCAGCCACGGCGGTTCCATCGCCATGGGCCTGGCGCCCGCCCCCGGCAGCTGCAGCCGCGGCGCCATCTCCGCCATCGCCGACGCGGATGATCGCTCCCTCATTCTCGAGCTCGAACACACGCAGGCGCTGCTGCTGCAGGCCCTCGCGGCCGAGGGCGAGCAGTCTCTGCTGACCCCGCCGCCACCGCCCTCCCCCGCTCCCGCCCCAGCGCTATCCGGCTCTGCCCACCACGGCGCCCTGCTCGTCCTCCGCACGACGGACGACGCGGCGGCGGCGGCTGAGCCGATGGGGACGCCCATGCTAACACCGGCCGCGTCCAGCGGCAGTGCTGACGGACTGCTGCGCGCCTCGCCGTGCAGCGGCGGTAGCAGCGGCGGTGGCAGTGGCCGGACGGCGCGTGGGCTGGGCAACCCGTATGTGGCTCAGGTGGCGACGACGGTGGTGGGCAAGGCGCTGTTGCGCGTGGTGAAGCTGTCGCGCGAGAACCAGGGCCTGGCGCGCGTCAACGAGCAGCTACGCAGCGAGCTGAGCCACTCGACCTCAAAGCACATGGAGCTGCAGACCAGGAGCAAGATGCTGCACACCATGTTGGCGGAGGTAAGAGGAGGCAGGGAGGGACCGAAAACGGTGTACTTGGAGCTAGGGCGCAACTCAAAGCAGCCCCCAAAAGTCCCTGCAACTCCAGCATTTGACTCTTTGTGACCGGCCCCATCCCTCCTCTACGCCCCGCCTATTCCCCACCCGACCGCCAGTCCGGACGCGAGGCGGAGAAGAAGGCCGCCTCCCAGCAGCGCCGCTTCCTGCGCATGGAGGCGCACCTCTCCGGCTGCCACCAGCGCATCCGCGAGCTGGAGCGAACCAACACGCAGCTCAGTCTGGAGGGGCGCCAGGCCGCACGGCAGCTGGAGGCGGCGCAGGCACAGGCGGCGGAGGCCGCACTAGCGGCGGGAGCGCTGCGGGGCCATGTGGCGGCGCTGGAGACGCAGCTGGCGGCGGCGGCCGCGGCCGGGGAGGCGGAGCGGCGCCTGGCGGATGCGCTGGCAGTGGCGACGGAGGACGCGAGCGCGCTGAGGCACCGGGTCGCCTGGCTGGAGGAGCGGCTCGGGGCGGCGGCGGCGGCGGGGGAGGCGGAGCGGCGCGCTGCCGAGGCGCTGCGGGGGCAGCTGGCGGAGCTGGAGGGGCAGCTGGGTGCGAGCCGTGTGGCGGTGGGGGAGGAGCGGCGCGCGGCGGAGGTGGAGGCCGAGGCGCTGCGGGCGCAGGTGGCTGCGTTGCAGGGCGAGCTGGCGGGCGCGGTCGCGGTGGCGGGTGAGGAGCGGTGCGCCGAGGCGGCGGCGGCGGCGGAGCTGGCGGCACGGGTGGAGGAGGTGGAGGCGGCGCTGGCGGCGACGCGGACGGCGGCGGGCGAGGAAGCGCGCGGCCTCGCGGCGGTGGCGGAGGCGCTGCGGGGTCAGGTGGCGGCGATGGAGGAGCAGCTGCGGGCGGCGCGCGACGCGGCGGATGCGGAGAGGTGCAGAGCGGAGGTGGAGGCGGCGACGGAGGTAGGCCGGCCGGGGACAACGGGTGGCCTTGCAGAGCGTCTTGCAGCGCGTGTTTTGCGTGGACATTGCTCCAGTCAGCTCGGACAATGACAAGAGTGCTACGCATTACCCTTTGGGGTAATCGTACTCTTAAGGACAGTTATCAGCGCACAGCTGTGTGTAGGTGGTACAGTATACGCCGCCCTCAGGGCATGCTTGCCAGTTGTGCTTGTCCCTTGCTGGTTGCTGCGGTATCGGACAGGAGGCTGCTAATACGTTTACATACACAATATCGACCAGCCGTATACGGCAGGGCCCCCTCCGGCATGACGTGCCCCCTCCCTCCCCTCTCTTTGCTCCGTCTTTCCGTCCTTCCATCCCCCGCCGCAGGTCGAGCAGCTGCTGTCCGCGTGCGCAGAGGCGGAGGCGCGGGCGCAGCAACTTGAGGCGATGCTGCGTGCCGCGCAGGGCCGAGCGGAGCAGGTGCCGCAGCTGGAGGCGGAGCTGGCGGAGGCGCGGGCGGAGGCGGAACGGGTGCGGGCCGAGGCCGAGGACGCGGCGGCCGAGGCGGCGGATGCGGAGGCGCAGCTGACGGCGGAGCTTCAGGCCGCTCGTGTGGCGATGGCGGAGCTGGCGGCTGAGCGAGCTGCCGCGCGGGCAGAGGCTCTGCGCAAGGAGGACGACGCGCAGAAGGCGTCGCTGGCGGCACAGGAGGCGCGCGGCGCAGCAGAGACGGCGGCTGGGAACTACGCGCGCGTGGCGGCGGAGGCGCGGGAGGCGGAGGCCCGGCACGAGGTGGCGATGGCGGAGGCGGAGGTAGCGGCGGCGGAGCTGCGGCGGCAGCTGGACGCGGCGGCGTGGGAGGCGCAGCGGCTGACGGGCGAGGCAACAGAGGCGGAGGCGCGCGCGGAGGAGGCGGAAGCGCGGGAGAGGGAGATGCTGGAGCAGCTGCGGGGGGCTGTGGAGGAGGCGGAGAGGGCGCGGGACGAGGCGCAGCAGGCGCAGGCGCAGGTTTGTGTGGGGCCGGCGCGATGTTGTCGGTGTGAACGAGCCTTTCTGCCCAATCACGTTCTCTAACAGGGGCCCGCATAAAAGCAGACAGATCCGACTCGACTAACATCACAGCTGATCTGATGTGCACAGTGTATTAGGCGCATGAGTGAGTGTTGGTCGCGCCGTCGTCCCTGCAGGTAGAGGCCATGAAGGAGGCGGCGGCGGACGACGCCGCCGCTGCGGTTTCGGAGCTGGAGCTGGCGCTGGCGGCCGAATCGGCCCGCCTGCTGGAGGAGGTGCAGCGCCGCGAGAGCGCCGAGGGGGCCGCCCTCGAACAACTGCGGCACATGCGCACGCAGCTGGCGGCCGCACAGGAGGCGCAGCGTGCAGCCGCCGCGGAGCGGGACGACCTGGCGGTCGCGCACGGCGCCGCAACGGAGCAGCTGGAGGCGCTGGTTTCGGAGCTGGGCGTCGCACGCCAGGAGCTGCAGTCGCTGCGGTCCGAACGCGAGCGGCTGCGATCGGAGCAGGCCCGGCTGGTCGCACAGGCCGGCGAGGAGGCGGCTGCACTTGCAGCCACACTGCAGGAAGCGGCGGTGCTGCGGGACCGCGCGGCGGAAGCGGAGGCGCTGCGGCTGGAAGCGGAGGCGCGTGCCGCCGTTACGGAGCAGCGCTTGACGGCGGAGCTGGTGGCGGCTGAGGCGCACGCGCGCGATGCGGCGGCGCGAATGGCCGAGGCCGAGGCGATTCACGGGTCGGTGGCCGCGGAGCTGGAGGCCGTCCGTCGGGAGCTCGCGGAGGCGCGCGACGCCGCGGAGGAGGCGCAGTGGCGGCTGGAGGGCGCGGAACAGGACAAGATTGCGATGGCGGAGCGGCTCCGGGAGGTGCGGGCGGAGCTGGAGGAGCAGGGCGTGCTGGCTCGGGTGCGGCTGGATGAGGAGGAGGGGCGCACGGCGGCGGCGGAGGCGGCGCTGGAGGACGCCCGGAGGGAGCAGCTGCTGCTCCGCGACAACCTGGACAACTTGGCGGAGGACCTGGCAGCCGCGCGCGCCGCACTGGCAGACCGGGAGGCGGCACTGGCGGCGGCGCGCGGGGAGCTGGAGGCCGCGGCGGCGGCGGCGGCGGACGCCGAGGGCCGCTCGGCGGCGGCGCTGGCGGAGGTGCGGGCGCGGGCGGCGTCTGCCGAGGAGGCGGCGGAGGCGGAGCGCTGCCGGGCTGCTGACCTGGAGGCGGAGATGCAGGTGGCGATGCGGAAGCTGGTGGAGCTGCAGAAGGCCGCGGAGTGCAGGGAGGCCGCGGAGAATGAGGCGAAAGAGAAGCAGACGGCGCTTGCGACCAACGCTACTACTAACGGTGGAGGCGGAGCTGACCCGGAGCGCTACCAGCGGGTGCTGCTGTGCAGTGCGGAGGAGCTGGTGGCGGTGTCGGCGTCCGTGACGTCATCGGCAAGCAAGGGCACCGCGGCGCCGGAGTCCCGGGGAGCGAGTCGCCGCGGGAGCTACCACGGCGGCGACGCCAGGGGCTCGCAGCCGGCCTCCCAGCCGGACAGTGAGTTGCTTGGGTCTGCTTTGCGCCGCGGCTCTTACGCGAACGGGATGGATAGCGGATCAAATCCATCCATGTGTCGTACATCTTTAGAGCTGGCACCCGTCGACCTGCAGTCCTCCGGGGCTCGTGAGTCAAGTGATTGAGCATAACACGAATGGACCAACCCTGTTTAATGGACCAAACCAAAGCCTCGGCGCCCCTTCCCCCAGCCCCTTTCGCACCCCTTGTCGCTCCCCCACTCGCCTCTCGTCAGGCCCCAACCTGAAGCTGGCCGGTGACGTGGTGGCCGCGCACGCGGAGCTGCGCGACCTGCGCCGCCGCCACGACGACGCGGAGGAGTTGATCGGGAAGCTGCGCGAGGAGCTGTCGCGCACGCGACAGCGCTGCGAGCAGCTGGAGGGCCAGCTGGCAGGCCGGGAGGAGCATCTGGCGGCGGCGCGGCGCGAGCGGCAGGAGGCGATGGGCCAGATGCAGGAGCTGCAGATGCAACTCCGCGAGAGCGTCGTCGTCGGTGGTGGCGGCGGCGGTGGCGGCGGCGGCGGCAGGCCCAACCCCTGGCGGCCGCAGGGCGGCGGCACCGGGGGGCCTGTGGGTTCGTCTGCTGTGTTCTCCTCCGCCGCCTGGTCTATCAGCTCTTCCCTGCGTGTGGAGCCGCGGGCCAGCATGGTACTGCTGAGCAGCCCCAGCCGCTCCTCCATGGCGTTGACGATGCGGGACTCGTCGGCCGCATACGAACAGAGCACCGGGTTCGCATGGATGCAGCGAGCCGAAGGCGCCTTTGGCACCGCCGCCGGCGCAGCCGCCGCGGCGGCCGCCGCCGCTGCCGCCTCCGGCGGCGGCGGCTTCGCGGTCTCTGCGACGCCAGTGAGCCTGTGGGTCGAGCCCGGGTCGGTTGGGGAGGGCCGCACCATTGGCACGTTGGCCACGCCGTTTACCGAGGGTGCCAGCACGCCGCTGGGGCCGCTGGCCACGTCGGGGCATCAGGGCCGCTACTACGGCGGAGACCTCCACCTCGCCGCAGCAGGCGGAGGTGGTGGTGGCGGCGGCGGCGCTGCCGCCGCGTATTTGCGCGAAGGCGCCGCTCGGTCGCCCGACGCCTCCATCTCGCTGGTCAGCCGGGGCCACAGGGCCGGCCGCGCGGGCGGTCTGGGCGGCGGTGGCGGTGGCGGTGGCTGCTACTCGGCCGATGTTTCGGACATTCTCTCCCCGCAGGCCCGCGGCTTCGAGCCTCTGCGCGCCGCCCACCTGTCGCACCAGCTGGACGGCTTCCGTACTTCCTACGGCTCGGTGGTGGGCGGTGCAGCGACGGCCGGATCCAACTCGCCGATGGCGGGGGGGCCCCAGCAGGGCCTGGGCCCGGCGGCGGCGGGGGCGGCCGCGGGGGGCTCCGGCGCTGCCTCGGTGTGTGGCGGTGGCTCCGGCGGCATGGCGCTGTCGGTGCAGCTGTTGGAGCTGCGCTACGCGGTGCAGCGTGTGGAGCAGGCGGCGGGGGAGCTGGCGACGGTGCTGCTGACCAAGGGCCACGGAGCGGGTGGGTGGATGAAATTGAAGGGTGGATGGGATTGAAGGGTGGGTGGGTGGGTGGGTGGATGGGATTGAAGGGTGGGTGGGTGGATGGGTGGATGGGATTGAAGGGTGGGTGGGTGGATGGGTGGATGGGATTGAAGGGTGGGTGGGTGGATGGGTGGATGGGATTGAAGGGTGGGTGGGTGGATTGGTGGATGGGATTGAAGGGTGGGTGGGTGGGTGGGTGGATGGGATTGAAGGGTGGGTGGGTGGATGGGTGGATGGGATTGAAGGGTGGGTGGGTGGGATTGAAGGGTGGGTGGATGGGTGCCCGGATCTCACCTCCACCCACCTGGGTCGTCGCACGCATGCTCTGGACCATTCCTGTCCCACCTGCCATCGCCTGCCACTTCCTCCCCCAACCTCCCGCCACTCCCTTCCCACCTTCCCTTCCTCTCTCGCCAACGCACCACACCCGTGCCAACATCTCCACCCCTTCCCCCTCTCAGGCCCCCACGCCCTCAACGCCGCCGCCTTCTCTACGCCCACCAAGACCAGCTCCGGATCCGCCGGCGGAGGTGGCGGCGGCTCCTGCCTCCGCCGGTCGATGGCCGCCCGGCCCAGTGACGCCGCTGCGTCGGAGGCGGCTCTGCAGGAGCGCGCCTGGCTGGCTGACAGCCTCACCAACCTGACCCGCCGGGCGGGGGCGGTGGCTGCCCAGCTGAGCAGCTGTCTGGACGCGGCGGCGGCGATGGCGGAGGCGACGGCGGAGGGGGTGGCCTCGCGAGCATCGGTAGCCGTAGAGGCGGAGCAGGTAGGGAGGTGGGGGTAGGGGTGAGGTGGTGGGGACCAGGAGGACACGGGTGGCGCTAGCGGTTCCGCCTTGCGAGTTGCGACTGCTTTGCACGGGCCCTGCGTGCTTCGCCATGCCGCGTGCTGCGTCGGTGCTGCATGTATCCAAATCCGTCCACCAAACGCTCCTCCGTTACCCTAGACCCCCAATCCTAATCCCCTCACACGACACGTCATCCTGGCCCCCTGCGTGTGTACCCGGGCAGGGCCCGGGCTCCGGCTCCGGCAATCGTCAGTCCGGGTCCCAGTCCCAGTCGCTGCCGCAGCAACTGCTGTCCCCGCTGGCGGTCCGGGTGTTGGAGGCGGAGCTGGCGGACCTGCGGGCGCAGTTCCAGGAGGCGCAGCGCCAGGCGGAGGAGGCGCTGCAGAGGCAGCAGGCGCAGGTGGGCGCCGTGAGGCGGCGGAGGGGGGGGGGGGAAGGAAGGGCTGGGTTACTGGCAGAAGGGACTCTGTACTGGTAGTCGTGGCTGCCGTGCTCTCTTTCCTTCGCTGGCGCTAATGCAGCTAGCGAGCTAGCACGCATCCCCCTCAACACCTCACTTTACCCTCGATCTTGCTCTCGCTGTCGCTGTTTCCCCGCCTGATCCCGCACCCGCCTGATCCTAATATTAATTTTAATATTAGGATTAGTATTGCCGGAAGCAGGCATAAAAAAAACACCGCACCCGCACCCGAACCCGCCCCGCAGCACCTGTCTGAGGTTGATGCGCTGGCTGCTGACGCGGATCAGCAGCGGGAGCTGGTGTCGCGGATGCGGGAGCAGCTGGGGGCGCTGGAGAGGGCCGTACAGAACGAGCGGAGCGGACGGAGGGAGCAGGACGAGGAGGCGCGGGTGGGGACTGGCTGGCTGGGTTTGGGGAGGTGTGGGGGAGGGAGGAGGCAACGGGGTCGTCGAGGCTCTGGTGGGACGGACAGGCGGGCATGTGTACATATGCGTGCCTGTATGCATGTGTATGTGTAAGCCCGGGAGATGATGCGTGGGTGTAGTGGCGGCGGCTTGGGGCGGGTTGGCAGCAATGCACACGCTGCGGTTGCTGCAGTCGCCATCCCCGCTTCCCTCTCCACCGCGTCGCGTCTGTCACACGTCTCCCCGCATCCCTCACCCATCCTCCCCTCTTCTTCTCTCTCCCCTACGTCCTACGTCCCCCTGCCCTCTCCCCTCTCCCCCCAGCTCCAGTCGGAATCGCAGCACCGGCTCGCCCTCCAACTGGCCGATCGGTGCCGCGAGCATGAGGCGGTCATTGCGCAGCTGAGGAGGCAGCTGGAGATGGCGGCCGAGGCAGGGGCAGGGGAACCCCCCACAACAGGGCGAGAGGCTGCAGAGGCCATCGGCGGCGGCGGCGGCAGCAACAGTGGCGATAGCGCGCGGTACCACGGCGGCTACCCCCCCGGTGGCTACGGCCACAACCACGTCAGCCAGGGCGGTCACGCCGACGCTGTCGCCGTTTCGGGGGTCATGTCCACGCACCGCGACTACCGGGGGGCCAGCAGCCCGCTCTCCATTGGGGAGACGTGCGCCTCGACCCAGGGCGGTGGCAGCCGTGGGTTCGGCTTTGTTGGAGGCCGTGCGGGTGGTGGAGGCAACAGCCACGGCAGCTGCGGCAGCAGCTGCGGTGATGCCGGGGGCGTAGGCTATTACGGCACCGCCGCGGCGGCGGCAGCGGCGGCGGCGGCGGGCCGACCTATCAGCCCCGTCGTGAGCGCCGGTGTCTGCGGCGGCGGCGGATTTTCGGCCGGTGGCCCTTCGCTGCGGTACATGGGGCCGCAGCACACGCCCAACAGCGCCGACGCCCAGCAGACCTCCTTCCACCTCGACCTGGTCAGCGCAGACCACCACCACTATCACCAGCACCCGCATAGCAACACCAGCAGCCAAAGGCACCTGATCCACGGCCTCGCCGCGCGCCCCGCCGCCACCACCGCCGACTCACCGGCAGTGACAGCGGGTGGTGCGGGCGGGCAGAGCGCCGGCGGCCGCCGCCAAAGCCGCGGCGGCGCTGGAGACGGCCATGAAGAGTGCGCGCTCAGCGAGGACGAGGCGCGGCTGTGGCTGGAGCTGGTGCAGCTGCTCAAGGCCGCGGAGGGCGGTGGCAGCCACAGCCGGGGCGCCAGCTCCGGCAGTGGTGCTAGTGCGGCGGCGGCGGCGGCGGCACCGCAGTCGCTACTGGCGCTCGCCTCGGCTGGTGACGCCGCCGCGGGCATGCAGTTGGCCCATCATCCCACGAGCAGCGGCGGCGGCAGCGGCGGCGGCGGCGACCTCCGCTCCGCGGCGGTGTCGACGCGGGGTCGTGCGGAGCTGCTGGCTCGCGCCGTGTCGCACATGTCGCTGCTGAGCGCGCAGAACCGGAAGCTGGGCAAGCTGCTCAAGGGGGTGGCGGGGGCGCGCGCGGCGGCGGCGGCGGCGGCGGCTCCGTCGGCGGGGACTGGGGGCGGGGCGGAGGGTGTGGCGGCGCGGTTGGAGGCGATGCAGCGGGAGAACTCGGAGCTGCGGGAGAAGTACCAGGCGGCACTGGTGAGTGGGTGGGTGCGTGCGTGCCTGCGTGCGGGAATCGGGCTTGGCGCCTTCGTGTGAATGGATGCCGCTGAGGTTTTTGGGCTGGAAAGGGAAAGGGCCAACCTGGGCGGGAAAGCAAGAGAAGCGTTTCTACGGGTAGTGGGGTATGAAGTCCCTTTTACTCCACGCCCCCCAGATCCCTCTCCTTGTCCGGGCTCCACACACGGCCAATGCGTGGCACCGGCTGAGGGGAACCCTACCGCCGACTCCCGCTCTCGCTTTCTTCTGACCACCAGACCATTCCTGTCGCCTACCTTTTGCCGCTCTGCCGCCCGCTGCCGCTCCCGACTGCCACCGCCTCCTCCCGTCCTCCGCTGCTTCCCCTCCCCCCCCGCCCCTCCCTCGCAGCTTGCCCAGAAGCAGAGCGGCCTGGCGATGCGGAAGCTGGGTGCGGAGAACCGGCAGCTGCACAGCCAGGTGATGGAGCTGATGGGGGTGCAGCTGGGCGCGCTGCAGGCCCGCAGCGCCAGCGCCAGCGCAGCCAACAGCGCAGCGACAGGCGCCCACGACAACGACCACGACAACTGCGGCGGCGGAGCGACTGCGGACAGCGACCTGCTGCTGGGCTAGTGGAGTAGCTCTCAGGGATGGGCCGGGGCTGCTGTTGCTGCCGCCACGAGTGTTGATGGCGACTACGGCCATGCTCACTGTTGCTCTGTCAGCGCTACAGCGGCGGTGGCAGCGGTGGCAGCCTTTCGCATGTCTTCGGCAGCGGCGGCAGCGACCTTTTTTCGGAAGTGGAGGGGCTCGACCTGCTGTTGAAGGTCTGTTTGCACCAGCGAAACCGGGGGTGGGGGCGGTCGGACATTGATGACGACGGGTGCAAACACCTTTTCACTCTTTGACACAGAGCTCGGCGGGGCAGCTGCACGCAGCTGGACGTGCTTATGGGTGGCAACAGGGCACGCCAGGGACAGTCTTCCGGAACCGGTTTTCGCACTGCAGGTGGAGGACTGCGACCACCGGGGCTGGGCGGGGGGGGCGGGGGGAATGAGCTTTCTGTTGCGGTGCAGCTCGAACTGCCAACGTTGTTGGGCCTCTGTGTATACAGCCGTAGTAGCCATAAGTCAATAGTTTGCCCAGATGAATAGGCAAGTGGGTGGTGGAAGGCGAAGCGAGGGCGTTGCTGGGAACAAACTCGAGGAGGCGTTTGTGAGGGGATTGGGGAACGCCCGGTCGACCGCTGTTGGGGAAAAAAGAGTACACCGAGAGGGCATCCAGTCTTGGGCAGTGCGGTGGTACGTGAGTTGGGACTTGAGGAGGGGGCGTTAACAAAGGACCGACGCGGATTAGTGGACCCGGGCGAGAGGCGCCTAACAGCAATACCTGCCAAACCTGTGACCTGTGACCTGTGACCAGGGGAAGGGGGCCTTACCCGCAAGTTGGATGCCAGCAGGCGGATACGGGCGGCAAGAAGCGGGCAGACTTTGGCACTTTGGTTGTCCAGGAACTCTGACGGAGGGTGTAACGCCGAGGTTACAGGTGCCGTACAAGCGGCTAGCATAAAGCCTAAGAAAGGCGTCGCACAGCATCTCGAGTAGCCTTTGCTCCGCCCAAGCATGACAGGGGGAGCGTGCGGGGGGGGGGGGCCGGTGCGTCAGAGCGGCTGCGGCTGCGCGGGGTCGTCCCTGAGGACCCCTGAGGACCCGCACAACCGCCACCAGCACAACCAGTGGCGCGCCGCGTGTCTTCCTTGCGGCAGATTTCTTCCTTGGTGGCGTTGGCAATGTCCTACGAAGCTACGATTGTCGTGTGTTGTTGTGCTGGCCTCTTGTGCTTGATTCTGCCTTGTTGTGGCAGCCGTTGGTCAGGCGGCTCAAAAGCCTGTGCGCGGCATCGCTGCGTTTAGCGTGACCTGCAGACTGGTTCTACCGCCAAAACCACCTGCTGCGGCTCCGCAAAGCTAGCCAACCAGCCCAGCCCCCGCCAATTGCGAGCGGTGGGAGGGGGAGCCAGACCTCCTTGCCTGACCTTTTACCGCGTGTATGCTGATACTGCACCGCGCGAGCTACGGGACACGTCACGTCCGTGTAGGCAGAAACGGTCTTGGGGGGCTTTGCGGGTCTCCCACAAGTGAGTGCCATGCAGCAAGGCGACAAGAGCCGTGGGCATTTGGATTAGGTGCCTGCCCCGATGCCGTAGCTGTTGGGACAGCTGCCGGTGCCGTGTGTATGTTCTCCGCCGCAGCTCCAATGTCCACCGCTAACGCCGCCTCTCCTGCGTGCCAGCCACTCACTTGGCTCCCCCTTTGGCTGCCCCGCTGATGTGTTTCAGCATTTGTGAGCAGATGCATGTGGGCGGGTGAGGAACACAAAATGAGGAACGGCACACACACCAGATGTATGCATGTATGTGTATATGCGCATGTGACAAGCCTCTTCCTCACCCTCACCTGCAATGCACACGAACCACTACCAAAGCCATCCTGCTTTTGTTCACACAGCGCATGTGCGTTTTCGCATCGTACATAGTACAGCAATGCGCAGTCGCACGCAACGGCAGCAGTCCAGTTTGAGTGCCTTGCTGCTCCCGACGGCGACGGCGGGAGCAGCGCCGGCGCCAGTGGCGGCGCCGGCTCCCCGGCACCGGCCACACACCTTTCCGGCGGCCCTTGCAGTGCCAAGGCTTGGTCACCCGCCCCTCCCGCCCCCCGCCGTGCTGTCGCTGCCGCCGCCGCAGCAGCCGCTGTTACAACCGCAACCGCTGTCGCCACTGCCGCAGCCGCGACCGCAACCCTAAGCCCCAGCAGAAGCACCCTGCACGCCCAACGCGCTCCCGTCTGTGGCCGCCCCACCCCATCCCATCCCGCCACTCCCACTACACTCCCACTACCCGCACACGCTGCCGCCGTTCTGTGCCGACACGGCGGGCAGTGCGACTCCCTCCACCTTGTACTGCCCGGGACCCCGCTTCAGCAGCTGACCTGCAGGAGGGCGGGGAGGGGGGGGCGGGTTGTGGGTCGTGAGTTGGCTTCTGGTTTGTGATTTGATAATAGAGGGGGGCGGGGGAGGATCCACAGCGAAGCACAGCACGCGAGGTGGGTTGGTGGGTGGGAAGGCGGCACAGCCGGGGGCGCTGGCAGACGGCAGCGGCAGTTTGATCCATCCAAACCTTATCTTCGCCACCAATTCCCAGCCACCGAGCGTCCGAGCCCAACCCTGCCCTGACACCACCCCCGCCCCAGCCCTCCACACACCCTTTCTCCATCCCCACCTTCCCCTCTCCCCACCTTCCCCCTCTCCCCACCCACCCACCCACCCACCCGACTCGTTGAGTTGATCCAGGAAGCCCCCCACGTCCCGCACCGCCAGCGCCAGCTCATTGGCCAGAGAGGTCAGCTCCCCCACAGAGAACACGCAGCGACCCTCCCGATCTGCCAGGCGGCGAAGGGCGGTCAGGAAGCGGGTCGCCTCGCCGCCGCGGCTGCCGGCCCGACCGCCCGCCTGCACACGAGCAGGCGTGTGGGAGTTTGGGTGATAAGGGCGAGGGCGAGGGCGAGGTCCAATGGCGAGGGCGAGGGTAAGATAAAAGATACTACAGCAAAGGGACGGAGACAGCGGCCTGGGGGTAAAAAGAAAATACCGCAGCGGGGGGGGGGGGACGAGGGTGGTGTGTTGTAAAGACCAGGCCATGCCGCAGCGCCAAAACTCCCCATCCAGATGGGGAGCCGCGCCGCGCCCCACCAGCACTCAGCCAGCCCGCATCTCGTCGCCTCGCCCAACCTTGCTGCGGACCTTCTTTCCTGTTCCACCCAGCTGAAGGCCATCAACCCCCCCCCACCCCGCAGCCAGCACCAGCAGCCAGTCGTCCCAGCAAAACGCCCCTCCCTCCCACCCACCCCCAATCGTACTTCCTGCCGTAGTACCTGCCGGTAATCCGTACATCCGAGCCCCAGGTCGCCACCAAATCTGTCGTACAGTGCCTCCCGTACCAGCTCCACCACGTCCTCCGCGTCCGATCGCTCCACCACCTCCCGAAGCTCGGCGCGGGCTCGGGCCTCAGACAGCCGCACCAGACTCTCCAGTTGGCGGGCCTGGGTGGGGCATGAAGGGGAGGGAGGGGGGAGAGGGAGGAAGGGAGAGGAAGGGAGAGGGATAAGAAAACAGATCCCAGGAGAGGGAGTGGGAATGGGAGAGGAGGAAGGGAGAGGGAGTGGGAATGGGAGAGGAGGAAGGGAGAGGAGGAAGGGAGAGGGAGTGGGAATGGGAGAGGAGGAAGGGAGAGGGAGTGGGAATGGGAGAGGAGGAAGGGAGAGGGAGTGGGAATGGGAGAGGAGGAAGGGAGAGGGAGTGGGAATGGGAGAGGAGGAAGGGAGAGGGAGTGGGAATGGGAGAGGAGGAAGGGAGAGGGAGTGGGAATGGGAGAGGAGGAAGGGAGAGGGAGTGGGAATGGGAGAGGAGGAAGGGAGAGGGAGTGGGAATGGGAGAGGAAGAAGGGAGAGGGAGTGGGAATGGGAGAGGAGGAAGGGAGAGGGAGTGGGAATGGGAGAGGAAGAAGGGAGAGGGAGTGGGAATGGGAGAGGAGGAAGGGAGAGGGAGTGGGAATGGGAGAGGAAGAAGGGAGAGGGAGTGGGAATGGGAGAGGAGGAAGGGAGAGGGAGTGGGAATGGGAGAGGAGGAAGGGAGAGGGAGTGGGAATGGGAGAGGAGGAAGGGAGAGGGAGTGGGAATGGGAGAGGAGGAAGGGAGAGGGAGTGGAATGGAGAGGATGAAGGGAGAGGGAGTGGGAATGGGAGAGGAGGAAGGGAGAGGGAGTGGGAATGGGAGAGGAGGAAGGGAGAGGGAGTGGGAATGGGAGAGGAGGAAGGGAGAGGGAGTGGGAATGGGAGAGGAGGAAGGGAGAGGGAGTGGGAATGGGAGAGGAGGAAGGGAGAGGGAGTGGGAATGGGAGAGGAGGAAGGGAGAGGGAGTGGGAATGGGAGAGGAGGAAGGGAGAGGGAGTGGGAATGGGAGAGGAGGAAGGGAGAGGGAGTGGGAATGGGAGAGGAGGAAGGGAGAGGGAGTGGGAATGGGAGAGGAGGAAGGGAGAGGGAGTGGGAATGGGAGAGGAGGAAGGGAGAGGGAGTGGGAATGGGAGAGGAGGAAGGGAGAGGGAGTGGGAATGGGAGAGGAGGAAGGGAGAGGGAGTGGGAATGGGAGAGGAGGAAGGGAGAGGGAGTGGGAATGGGAGAGGAGGAAGGGAGAGGGAGTGGGAATGGGAGAGGAGGAAGGGAGAGGGAGTGGGAATGGGAGAGGAGGAAGGGAGAGGGAGTGGGAATGGGAGAGGAGGAAGGGAGAGGGAGTGGGAATGGGAGAGGAGGAAGGGAGAGGGAGTGGGAATGGGAGAGGAGGAAGGGAGAGGGAGTGGGAATGGGAGAGGAGGAAGGGAGAGGGAGTGGGAATGGGAGAGGAGGAAGGGAGAGGGAGTGGGAATGGGAGAGGAGGAAGGGAGAGGGAGTGGGAATGGGAGAGGAGGAAGGGAGAGGGAGTGGGAATGGGAGAGGAGGAAGGGAGAGGGAGTGGGAATGGGAGAGGAGGAAGGGAGAGGGAGTGGGAATGGGAGAGGAGGAAGGGAGAGGGAGTGGGAATGGGAGAGGAGGAAGGGAGAGGGAGTGGGAATGGGAGAGGAAGAAGGGAGAGGGAGTGGGAATGGGAGAGGAGGAAGGGAGAGGGAGTGGGAATGGGAGAGGAGGAAGGGAGAGGGAGTGGGAATGGGAGAGGAAGAAGGGAGAGGGAGTGGGAATGGGAGAGGAGGAAGGGAGAGGGAGTGGGAATGGGAGAGGAGGAAGGGAGAGGGAGTGGGAATGGGAGAGGAAGAAGGGAGAGGAAGAAGGGAGAGGGAACCGGTGTCGGCGGTGTCGGCGGGCCTTTTCGTTGACGGGAAATGGATAGGGATAGGGCTGCTGCCCTGCTGCCCCTTCTCCGCTGCAGTGCACCAAAGGCCAGCAGCAGCAGCAGCAGCAGCAGCAGGGTAACCCATGTGGCTGTCCTACTCTCCAAGAGAAGTCTGTGAGACCACACACTTCTGTAACAACCACACCCACCACAACTACCGCAACCACCACGTCCTTCCCGTGTGTGGCTGCCCCGTCCCCCTTCCCTCCCCTCCCCTTTCCCCCCTCCCCCACCTCACCGTGACCGGGTTCTTGGATCCGGGTGCCGCCTGGGAGCGCAACTGCAGATAGAAGGCCTGTGGGTCGGAACTCGGAAGGGAAGAAGGAAGGGGAGCGGATGGGGGGCGGGGCGGGCGGGCGGGGGGGGGTCGTGGTCGGAGTGCGCTGTCACACTGACGACGACTACCGACTCGTCCCGACTCGTCCCGACTCGTCCCGACTCGTCCCGACTCGTCCCGACTCGTCCCATTCGTAACCTGGTATTGGTACCAGGTAAGACAGGTATGTTTGGCAGGTAAGTATTACTTTGGGTTCTCGGTCGCCTATGTCCCTCCGCTGCAGTATCGTTTTTCTTACCCCCTCCCCCTCCACACACGCCCCCCCCACCTGTATAACCTGCTTGGCCTCCTCCGATAGCCGCGGGTGGCAGTACGTACGAGCGTACGACACGTACTTTTTCAGCAGCGGTACGGGTAGCTGCGCGTTGTCGTCCGCGCTCGCCAACTTGAGCCGCTGAGACAGACTCGCCCGACCGCCGCCGCCGCCGCCACCGCCGCCGCCGCCACCGCCGCCCAATGTACCACCGCCGCCAAAGGTACCGCCGCCGCCCAGCGTCGACTGGCTGGCGGCGCCGCCGCCGGTGAGCAGTCTGCTTCCGCCGCCGCCGCCTCCGCCGGCGCCGCTGACCGTGGAGCCGTACTCTATGAGTCGCTGGCGGGCGGCGTGAGCCCGATCGGCCAGACCTGGGGGAAGGGAAGGCAGCAAGGCAGGAAGGAAGGAATAAAGGAAGGACGGGATGGTAGGGGTTGGGTTGAGTTGAGTTGAGTTGGGTTGGGTTGAGGGCCAATGAAAGCGTCTTCTTACAGCCCGTGGACAACGAAAGGACCTGAGCACATGACACACACCCTCTTCACCCCCCTCCCCCCGCATCTCCAACCCTCCCTCCATCCCCACCCCCCCACCCCCGTCTCCGCTGCGGTATTTCCTTTTTACCCCACCCCCACCCCCTCCATCCCCACCCCTCCCGCCACCCTCCCCCACCCCCACCCCCACCCGAGTGCAGCGCCATGACGTGTTCACTGAGCGCCTGGTCCATCCGCTCGTCCGGTCGGTCCAGCAGTACGAATATGAGGTCGAATCGTGACAACATGGCAGCACTCAGCCCCTTGAGGTTCTCCGCCAGGCTCTTGGCGCGGTTGTAGTGGCCGCCCGCGGGGTTGGCGGCGGCGAGGATGGAGGCGCGCGCGGGCAGGTTGGCCACCAGGCCCGCCTTGGCCACACTTACCTGAGGTCGGGTGTGGGTGGGTGTGGGTGTGGGTGTGTGTGGGGGGGGGCGGGGGGTTGGAGGCGGGAGGGGTGTGGGCAGGAGGGGGGCGGGGGGGGAGAGCGCGGGTGCATGCAGCACACAGCCCTCGCGCGCTGGGGGAGGGGGCAGCAGCCTTTTCTCCCTCCCCGCGCGTTGGTGGACGGATGGATGGATGGAGGGCAGGGCAGGGCAGGGCAGGGCAGGGCAGGGCAGGGCAGGGCAGGGCAGGGCAGGGCAGGGCAGGGCAGGGCAGGGCAGGGCAGGGCAGGGCAGGGCAGGGCAGGGCAGGGCAGGGCAGGGCAGGGCAGGGCAGGGCAGGGCAGGGCAGGGCAGGGCAGGGCAGGGCAGGGCAGGGCAGGGCCGGGCAGGGCAGGGCAGTTGCCTTGCGAGTGCGAATGGGACGAACTCTCACTGATCCAGCAAGGGACAGTCTTCCCCCCACCCCCACCTCCCCGCGCGCCCCCCCCTCCGGTTGATTGGCCACTTGCGGTTTCCCCAACTCCCAGTCCCCAATACCCCCTCGGTGCGTCCCGGTATTTCTGGGCCGCACCCGACGGCACCCGCTGCCACACACCGCCCACCGCCCCCCCTCCCCTTCCCTTACCCTCCCCCCTCCCCTCCCCAACTCCTCCCCTCCCCAACTCCTGCCCCCCCCCCACCTCCTGCTGCTCCATGACTTCGAGCAGAGCCTGAGGGGGGAAGCCGGTGGGACGGATGTGTACGTGTGTGTGTATGTGTGTGTGTACGATGGCAGGGGGAGTGGGGGCCAAAAGGGCAAGGGAGGGCAGCGCACTACTGGAACTCAAAAGTATCAGACGAGGTAAGCTACAGGTAAGAGGAAGACGGCGGGGAACGTGACGGGTCGTAGGGAGTAGGGAGTAGGGAGGGTCAGGATCTCAGGAGCTCAGGAGCTCAGGGGCAGGGGACGCTCCACTTCATGGCAGCGGTAGCGGTGCGGTACTGGCGATATGAGCGAGCGGCGGGAATGGAGGGCCGCGGAGGGGGTGGTCCTCCAGGGAGGGAAGGGAAGGGATCGGCCTCCTCCGGGAGCACTCCAACCTGCCCGCCCCCCAACGCCCTTCGCTGCGGTACCGGTACCGGCACCTTGATTCTGTCCACCCCAAACTCCACCCCCCCCACCCCCCCACCAGCCCCACCCCCCCACCCTACCCAGCCCCAGCCCACCCACCTGGTGTTCCGCCGTCATTTTGTCAAACTCGTCCACACAGCACACCCCACAGTCCGACAGCACCACCGCCCCCGCCTCCAGAGCCGCATCCCCCGTCACCGCGTCCCTCACCACACTGACGGTGAGGCCGGCGGAGGTGGCGGTGTTGCCGCACACGTACAGGCCGCGAGGGGCGGCGGAGGCGGCGGCCTGAAGTTGGGGCGTGGGTGGGGGCGCGCGTTAGGGCGCGGATGGGGCGGGGGAGCGCGGAAGGGCGCGGGGGGTGGGGGGTAAGGTAAGAAAAAAGGGAATACCGCGGCAAAACCCTTACCTTCCTACTGCGGTGTTTCTTCCTTATCACCTCCCCCCCCTACAGTCCCGCTCCCCTGCTCCACCTTCCTCCTGCTCACCCCCCAAACCCCCCACAATTGCCCCCAGATACACACACACGCACAAAAACACAAACAGACACACACTCACACACCCACCTGCAGCAGCTGGCTCTTTCCCAGTCCCGGGTCCCCCACGATCAGAACGTGGATGTCCCCGCGGACGGGAACCCGCCCGCCGCCGCCGCCGCCGCCGCCGTTACCGCCGCCGGAGGCGCCACTCAGACCCCCTCCGCCCCCTGCAGCCACCAACACCAACACCAACACCAACACCAACACCACCAAGGAACGAGAAACGAGGAACGAGGTTCGGGGGCGGGGGTTAAGGTGGGTGGGGGCGACGAGGTTCGAGCGGCGATGAGGTGGGAGCGTGGTGAAGGAGTGAACATGGATTGTTGGACGGAGGGAGGGACGGGGGGGACATGGGCGTGTGTGTGTTTGTGTGTTTGTGAAAGGACGGGAGAGGGGAAGAAGGGAGGAAGGGGGAGGAAAGGGGAGAGACGGCAGGCGGGGACTGCTGTTGCTGCGTGCCCGCACGCCACAGCACGCAGCACACAACACAACACAACACGCAGCGCGCAGGATACAGCATGCAACACACCGGGGAAAGGAAAGGAAAGGAAACACACACACACACACACACACGCGCGCGCACACACACACACGCGTCGACGAAGACGACGACTCACCCTCGACGGTTTGCGCGCCACCACCGCCACCGCCGCCGGCAGCGGCCGCCATCGTCCCCAGCGTCCCCGCCCCCGCCGCCGCCGCGGTGTGTTTCCGTACGCCTCCCAGCATGGCCAGTACGATGCCGCACTTGACGAGCTCATTGCCGTATATGGAGGGGCACAGCGCGTGGACGAGCTGTCGTAGCTGGTCGCCGCCGTACGTCTGTATCCGGCGCACAGCAGGGCGGAGGCGGGGGGTATATCCCGGGGGGTAAGGTACCTTACGGACCGATATGTCTGGAAAGCATCGTTGGGTCCTCCAAGGGTCCTCGCCTCCGTTCTCCCGCCGCTGTGCCCTCATCATCTTCTTCTGCATCACCCACCGCACCCACCACTACCCGCGCAGAACCAGACCACCACCTCCACCCCCACCCCCCACCTCCACGGCCCCACCCTCCAACCCCAACCCCCACCCCCACCTCACAGAACTTGACCACAAAGGCCAGGTCCTTGGCGATAAAGCTGGGCAGTGCAGCCGGACCCCCCAGACCCACACCCTGACCCATGGGTCCGCCGCCCAGACCCACACCGCCCGAGTCGCCCAGTGCGGGGGCCTGCGAGCGAGCGGGGCGGAGGGGGGGTCGGATTCGGGCAGACCAGCCCTCGGCCCCCCGGGGGGAGGAGGAGGGGGGCTTGGAGAGGTTTGAGGCCATGGGGTCAGCGGAGATGGCTTGGGGGGTGGGGGTCGCCACCCCACCCCACCCCACCCATAGTCCACCGTCGCTTCGGTTACTTGCTACTCCTGCGATCCATCTCTCCCAGACCCCACCTATGTCTGTCTCTCACACACACCCCATCTCTCTTTCACACCCCATCTCTCTCACCCGCCCCATCTCTCTTACCTGCAGCCCTGATCCCTGCAGCTGCTGGCGGGGGCAGCTCAGCGACACAGCGTCCAGATACATCAGAAACAAGCCGCTGCCACCACCGCCACCGCCACCTCCGCCACCGCCACGCCCGCCGCCGCCGCCGCCGCGCCCGCCATAGGGCCCGCCGCCGCCGCCGCCGCCACCCGCGGCTGCGCCGGTGGAGGCGAACTTGCCTTGAAAATGGGACGCGGCGCGGGGCGGGGATGGGGGTCGGAAGGGAGGAGATGGGGGTCGGAGTGGGGCGGGGGGTTGTAGACGAGGGAGTCAGCACGGTTGGCGGGCGACTGATTCAGCGGCTGGGCGCTTGGGCCATGTGTTGCCTCGCTTGCGTCCGGCATGGCCCGCAGCGGACCGAGGCGGTATCGGGGTTCCGAGCTGGAAAAGAGGGGGGGGAGGTGAGGGGGTCAATCAGGGGCGGGAAGGGCCCCGGGGGGGTGGGTGGGTGGGCGAAGCACCGTTTCAACCTTGGGCGGTGCCTTCTGACACCGCGGTGCTGAGCTGCAGAGGCCGGACTGCCCCTCACCCCACCCCGAGACCCGGCCCTCGAGACCCGGCCCCCTAGCCGCCTAGCCCCCGAGATGGTCCTAACGCTTGAACCCCCCACATCCACATCCACATCCACATCCGCCCTGTCACATATCAGCTCCCCATATCTGTACAGCCCCCCCCACTCCCTCCCAGTCCACATCCCCTCCCGCCCGCCCAACCCTGTCATCCAACCCTCCCCTCCCACCCGCCCCTCCCTCCCCAGACCCACCCAGCCACTCACCCAGGTCGTCCCCCGTGGCCATGACCTTGACCACCCCCACCACCGTCACCACATCCCCCACCACCGCACAGTGCGTCAGGTCCCCCGACAACTCCACCTCCACGGAGCGAGGCACCTGACCCTCCGCGGCCTTGTCGGCGCCCAGGAGCTCCTGAACCACAAGGCAGACACACACATGTGCACACGTGTGGGCAGACACAAGGCAGGCAGACATGGGAAGTAGACAGACATGAAAGGTAGACAGATGTGGGAAACATACTGGTATGAACGAACAACGACCCATGCGAGGGTGCGCGTAATGTTGCAGGCTGGGGAGGGCTGGGGAGGGCCATTGCCATTGGCATTGCCATTGGCATTGTGGGGGCCGTTGTGAGAGGATGTCCCTGGATGTGTTGAGCCGAGAAGAAGGGGCGGGGTGGGGCGGGGCGGGGCGAGGCGGGGCCAACATTCGCGCCCGGCAAAAACCCAGACGAGCAACCCAGCCGTACTGGCCCTGCCGTACCTGCAGCCGTATCTTCTGCCAGTCCACGCAGCGGGCGGAGGAGCGGTTGGGAGTGAAGGTGCGGCTGCGGCAGCCGTCACCTGCGCCACCGCCCGGGAGGTGTGTGGCCCCGGGACCGGCCGGGACGGGACCGCACCGGGCAGAGAGGAGCGGGGTATGTATGGGGATTTCATAGGTAAGCCACCCAGCCACCCAGCCACCCCTTCGCTGCGATATCTTCTTGGTTAAACCCCCGCCCCCCGCCCGCCCGTTTACGGGCTCCGGCCTATACGTGGATAACCCCAATCCGACCCGCCCACCTGCGCACTTGGTTGGCAGTGCGTACACTCCGTCGGTTAGGTCCAGTCCGGTGGTGGTTCCGCACTTGGCGCACACAAAGTCCAGGTGCAGCACCAGCGGCCGAACAGGAGTCATGCGGACCACAGTGCCGCGGAGCGTCACGAGCTTGCCTGCGTGTGAGGGTGGGTCAGTGGGTGGGTGGGTGAGGGTGGGTGGGTGAGGGTGGGTGGGTGGGTGGGTGGGTTCGGGTGGGTGGGTGAGGGGGCGAGGGCAGGTGTAACCCAGCGCGATACCTGGCAAGCAAGCCGCCCTACCGGCCCACCGGGTACAGGCAAGCCTGCTGGTAAGCATTGCTGAGTCGGTTCGCCAACGTCGTATCCGTTCCTTGGCGGCGGCTCGTATTCTTTTCCCCGCACCGACCCGTGGGTCTGGCGCCATTACAACAATGGTCCCGGCTCGTCCACTATGTACGGTACCCGCATGGCCCAGGCTCGTATGGGTAGTTGCAATCAGGTATGGGATTACGCACTCCCCAACCATACAACGTGCACACACATATATACATACGGTGCATGTAATGTAATCCAGACGCCGACACGCCGACCCACATTCCGGCCGACCCACATTTTCGACCGACCCACATTCCGGCTGACCCACATTTTCGACCGACCCACATTCCGGCTGACCCACATTTTCGACCGACCCACATTAACGACCGACCCACATTTTCGACCGACCCACATTTTCGACCGACCCACATTTTCGACCGACCCACATTTTCGACCGACCCACATTTTCGACCGACCCCCATTCCGACCCACCCGAAACCGACCCCCGGGTCTTGCTCACCAATGGAGCTGGACTTGAGCTGCCGGATGTGGGTCACCGAGGCAGGGTGGTTGACCAGCCGTACGACGATGCGCCCCGGCGGCGGCGGCTCCCCCGCGCTGACACCGCCGCCGGCCCCTCCTCCCCCCGGGTTCCCGGCTGCGAAGGCATTGCTCGACCCGTGACCCAGCAGGCGCCCCTTCCGGTGCACGAAAGCGGCCTGGAGGGGGGAGGGGAGGGCGGGGAGTACACGGGAGGGCAACAAAGATGAGGGAGGGAGGCGACGGCACGGGTGTCCAGGAGCGTGTCTCGGGCTGTGGTTGTGGTTGTTGTTATTTCTTCTTGGCGCAGTTTTGTGACAGAACGGGGACGGCTGGTGTGGCGCGGTGGGAATCAGCCTTGGGCGCCCGCACGGGTGAGGGAGGGCCGCAGCGATGGATTTGGTCGTACATCTTTTCGTACACGCGCCCAGGCTCCCAAGCCCAGGCTCCCCGCTTTCCACACCCCACCCACCCCACTCCACACTCCCCTTCCCAAACCCCACCCCGCCCACCTCGTGCGCTGCAACCGCGATGCAGCCCAGTGCCTCAATCGGGGAGCCCTCCAGTGCAGCAGGCAGGTCCTCCAGACCCAACTGCGCCTCCAGGGCCGTGTAGTCCACCTCTAAGGCGTATCCGCCGCCCCCGCCCACCGGCCGCAGCCCCTCCACAAAAGAGTGACCGCCTCCGGAAACGAAGAAGGTAAGCAGGTCGTTTATGAGGAGTGCGCGGCGGTCAGTGGGAGAGTAGTCCTTGGGTGGAAAGTAATGTGACCAGGCCGCAGGGCAGGCGGTGGCGTTGTTGTTATTGTTGTTGGCGGGGTTGGCGCCCCTGGCACCGGCAGCTGCGGCCATATCGCGGGCTGTGGCGAGGAGGGCGGGAGGGCGCTGCGTGGGCGGTGCTGCCCGGACTTGGCTTTCAGTCCGTTGGTGCGGGGAAGATGGCGCGAGTGTCTAGGGTTGCTTTCAATGCGACGTGTTTTGCAGTAGCGCGATCATACGACTGGGATGCAAGTTAGCATGGTGTGATGGGCATCAGAAATAGTTCAAGCTTTGTCGCTGACAAGGAAGAGTAAAAATGTTTCGCGCCATTCGATGCCGTACAGTCGAGGACTTCAACAAGAACAACTCTCCGTGCAAACTTGTTCTAGCAATGCTCATTTTTGTCAAAGCATGTTGCCATGGCGCATCCTGTGACTCCACCACCAGGCAACTGGCTTGCGGAGTCAGCACCACCCGACACATGCACCGAGCCCGAGGGCTGGGCCGGACTACCGGCTGACCTTTTATATCGTGTGTCGGCATTGCTGGACAGCCAGTATGACCTTCCTTGCCTCCTGGCAACTTGCCGGTCATGGCACTGCACACTCAAGTCCGCGCTCGTCGCCCTGCGCATCCACTGCCTTGGCGCACCTGCCCTTGGCACAAATTTTTCATCGGTGCGAAGCCTGGATGCACCGCTGCGGCGCCGAACTTTTTTTGGGCTGACCTACCTCGCCCCCATCGGCAACGCCGAGATGCTCAGCGCCCGTTTTCCAAGCCTGGTGCACCTCAACCTGTCGGGCCAGGACTTCGGACCGCACGGTCTCTCGGTACTCCGACCGTTGGCCGGCCGGCTTCAGCATCTGGACTGCTCAGGATGCGAATTCAACCGCGCCGACATCGCCGCGCTGGCCCACCTTTACCAGCTGACTTCCCTGGCGCTCAACGCAGTCCGCGCTGCGCCCGTGGATCAGGAGACTCACCCGGAGGATCTGCTGGCAAAGGACTTTGTGTTCGACGTGGTGCCGCGCCTGTCGCAGCTGCGGCACCTGGGGCTGCGCCAGGGCGCCGAGCTGTTTCGCAAACCGGCTGACCTCGCCAAGCACTACGACACCGTGCAGCAGGTGCAGCAGCAGGCGATGCAGGCCGGCGAGTTTGCGCTGCAGGCGGCGGACCTGCAGCGGCTGGCGGACGCGCTGTCCAAGTCGCGGCGGCGGTTCCTGGGGCTGCCGATGCGGAAGCTGGTCGACTGCCTGACGGTCCTTCGCGACCTGAGGTCAGCATGGCAGCAACAAGAGAATGAGCTCTGCCATTGAATGCCCGCCCGCCCGCCCGCCCGATGATTGATTGAATGAATTTATTTGTTTTACGGTGGACGGAACCCAAAGGAACGTAACCACTGCCCCCTCCCCCCGCCCACCGCCGCTCCGTCATCGCCTCCGTCCCGTCGCTGCGACATCAGCATCTCCTTTACTTCACCCGCCGCCCCGTCCCCCGCCCCCTTTTTTCCCCCGCAGCTCCCTCGACCTGAGTCAGCAGTACCTGGACACCACCGACCTGACCGCCCTGGCCTCCCTCACCCGCCTCACCGCCCTCGCCATGACCTGGCCCTTCCTGCCCGCCCCGCTGCCCATGCGGTCCGGCCCCTGGCCGCCTAAGCCCGACTCGGCGGTCGTCTGGGCGTCGCTGTTCGGCGGACCCTTGGGTCAGTCCCTGCGCGTCCTGGACGTCGACCTGGACAACCGGGACGAGTACGACCGCCTCAGTCTGGCGACTCTGCGCAACCTGCGAGTGCTCCGCCTGCGCAACTGCAACACCGCCCACCTGCTCATCAGCCTCATGCGGCCAACGACGGGGCCGGCGGCGGCGGCGGCCCTGCCGCAGCCGGGACCGGCGGGATCGCATGGCGGCGGCGGCGGGAGAGGGGCCGGCGCGGGCGGCGGTGGTGGTGGTGGTGGTAGAGGTGGAGGTGGAGGTGGCGATGCCGTCGGGCTGGTTCGGTTGGAGCTTCTGAAGGCGGGAAAACGGATCACGCCGGCGCTGGTGGCGCAGGTAGGTTGGAGGCGTCGTTGGGGGTTGGGCCAGCGGTTGGGTGGTTGAGATTGGGGGTGGGAGCCGGGGGTTTGCGCATTCATCGAGTTCTTTCTTCTCCACGACTCGTCCCGGTGCCCCCATGCCATGCCAGCGCGTGTGCATGGTGCCCTTGCTTTACAAGCTGTTGGCTGTCCCGTAACAAGACATAGTGCTTTGCCTTGTCATGTCCGTTCTCTCCCCCTTCCCCTGCCTCTTGTGTCTGTGGCTATGTGTCTGTGTCCCTGATTCGCTCCTCCTGTGCCCTGCCCTGCCCTGTCTCCGCCCCGCCCCCCAGGTGTGCAGCCGCCTGCCGGAGCTGCGCACTCTGAATGTCAGCGACTCGTTCAAGTAAGTCGGAGGGAAAAGAGGAAGGAGCTGGGGGAAGGAAGGGGGGCAGGGGCAGGGAGGGAGGGGCAGGGAGGGAGGGGCAGGCAGGGTGGGGCAGGCAGGGTGGGGCAGGCAGGGTGGGGCAGGCAGGGTGGGGCAGGCAGGGTCTGTGAGGGAGCGTCTGAAGGGATGGGGTATACAGGAGAGGAGAGAGGGAGCGCACGCATTGGAGGGCACGGGAGGGAAGTACGACGAGCGAAGCGGCCCTCCGGCACGCGGCACCATCCGATCGAATCCAATCCCATCCCATCGCGAACCCTTTGTAACAGGCACTCGCACACTCACGCCTCCCCCCGTTCTATGAAGGAGCATATCACTCCGTAACCCCCCCCTGTTCCCCGTCTCCCGTCTCCCGGCTCACGATCTGGGCAGGTTGCCCGCACGCTTCCAGCTCCACGGCGATCTGCTCATCCGCGATCTCGCCGTACTCTGCCCGTGGCTCGTCCAACTCGGCCTGAGGGGCGTAGCACTCCACGGCGTGGGCTTTCCGGACGGCCGAGACCTCGCGCTGCTGCCCTTCAGCGGCCCCGAAACCACCGAACCCAGAAACCGCACCGCCACCGCCACCGCCGCCGCCCCCACGGGCTCCGCCGTCGGCGCCTCTCGCTCCGGCTCCGCCGCCGCCCGCGCCGCTGCCGCCGCCGGCGCCGGCGCGGGCGCCTCCTCGTCGTCTTCAATGTCGTCGTCGTCGCCGTCACCGGAGCTGGTGCAGCTGCCGTTTCCCCGGCTGAGGTCGCTGGTGGTCCAGGGAGGACCGGTGGTGGCCCAGGGAGCGGTCGTGATCCAGGGAGGCCCCGTGTTCCTGAAGAGCAGGTTTCGGAGCTTGGCCAATCTGAGGGCGCTGAGGCATCTGCGTATTGAGGGTGCGCCTTTGCGCGTCTGGCGATGTGTGGCCTGGCGATGATGTGATGGGATGTCGTGTGGTTTTAGGGTTGTTTAAGGGTTTTAGGGTGGCCGGCCTTGCGATGTGCGGTGTGCTGCGGACTGTTGTGGGATGGGGCGTGGGCCGGCAAGCAGGCCCGAGGTGCACCGCCACCCCTGCATTCGGTCGGTCGGTCAGTCGGTGGTCGGTGGTCGGTGGTCAGCTCTTCCACTCTGCGGTTACAACACCTCTACCGCACCGTTTCCTCTCCTCTTCGCCTCCCCCGTCTCCCACCTCTTCCGTCTCCCGCTGTCCCCATCTGTCCCCTTCAGGCATGACCGAGAGGGACTTTCTGGCGACCTGCAAGATGGGCTGCTACGAGCACCTCTCCCGCCTCACCGCCCTCACCGCACTGCACATAATGGCGCCGCCGCCCCCGGGCCCCCCCGAGCCTCTGCCGTGGCAGCAACACCAGGCGCCCGCCGCCGGCCGCAGCTGCAGGACCGGCCCCCGGTGCAGCGGCGGCTGGTGGAGGCGGCGGAGGCGTCGCGGCCGGCCGCGCCGCTTCCTCGCCGCCGCGGCCGGAGCCGCACCTCAACTTCATAACGCAGCTCACGACACTGCGGGTGAGGGAGTGTGCGGGTGGGGGTTGGGGCCTGGACGAATGCGCGCCGATACGCGCAAGGGGTAGAAGAGGGAGGGTTACCGTGTTTCTCTTATAACGAGCGGGCGGGCAGATGGGCGGGCGGGCGAATTTGGAGCCCTTTCCAGGACCTCCTCGCCCTGACCCCTGTCGTGTCCTTCCGACCCTGCTGGGTCCTTCCCTCATCTTCCCCCCCCCCTGCCCCTTGCCCCCCGCCCCCCGCCTCCTGCCCCCTGCCCCATGAAGGTGCTTACCCTGGAGTCCATGGCCACCCGCGGCCGGGTGTTCTCCTACCTGTCTCAGCTGCCCCACCTGAGGGCGCTGTCGCTGGGGGGCTGCATCGACTGGTCGGAGGACGGGCTGGGCTGCCTGCGGGTGGGAAGGGGGCTGGGGCTGGGGGTTTGGGGGCACGTGTCGGGATGTGTGGAGGGAGGGCGGCGCTCTCCGTCGCTGCGCGGCTGCGGCCTATACGTGGATAACCCCACTCTCCCCATGCGTTGCGGCCCTTTCCCCCTCCCCTCCTCCCCATCCAAAGCCGCCCTGTCCGGACGGGTGTGCCGTTGCGCCTCAGCGCCGCGGGCTTGCGGGTTCCCGCAGACCGCCCACAACCTCGCTCACACACTCGTTCCTGCCCCCTCCTCACTCCCTGACCCCCCTCTTCCTCTGTTCGGACTGTCAAACCACTTCGCCCTGCCTATTTGCATGGCTGGCTGGCTGGTTGGTTGGCTGACTGTCCCTGCCGCCTGCTCGTGCAATCGTGGGTACCGTGCCCGCAGCTGTCGTACATGCCGCAGCTCCGGAGCCTCCGCATGCTGGGCTGTGTCTGGCAGGGAGGGGACGCCTGGTGAGCAAGGTGCTGTTGGGGGTGCTCGGGGGACGTAAGGGAGCCCATCACCACCCTCGGCTGCAGGGGACCTGGTTGGAGTCTCAACCGCGTCGCAGCGTAGGAGGAGAGGAATGAGTCGTCAAGAGGATGTGGGCGGCGTTGGGATTTGGGTGATCGAATGGTCGGTCGGTCGGTCGGGTCATGTCGCGTGCACTACTTGTCGTCCCTTGTTGCCTCCTGTCCCTCTGGTCTACGCGCGGGTCTCGTCGCCATCGCCCGTCTTGCACTTTTTTCTGTCACTGCTTTCTCGCCGAACTGCTTTCTTCTTCCTGAGCCTCGTGCGTCAGCCAGTCCGCTTGCCCATTCGGACAGTTTACCGTAGCTGTTACCCCTCCAGGGCTTCTCGGGGGCCTCCAGGGCCTTCCGGCCCCCGCGTACCGCCACGATCCATCTCCCAGCGCTACCAGCCCTTTGGCCGTCGCCACCGCTGACTGGCCCCGACTGGTGCGGACTGACCCCTGCGTCGGCGCCGTTCCACAGGCGCCTGGTGTCCTGCCTGCCCGGCACCACCCCCTCCCTGGAGGAGCTTGAGCTGGGGGCCTGCCCTGGAGTCACGGTGCACCGCCTGGCGTCGCTGCTGGGGCCGCCGCCGTCGACGTCCGCCTTCGCGGCGGCGGCCGGTGCCGGTGGCGCTGCAGCAGGCTCCAGGGGCAGATTCATGGGTCAGTCGTCGGGCTTGCCGCGGCTGCGGTACATGAGGCTGTACGGCGCACCCATCGATCCGGAGGCGGTGCAGCAGCAGCAGGTGCGGGCCGGGTGGGCGGTCTGGCGGGGCGGGTGAATTGGGTGGGGTCGGGAGGCTGGCGGGGGTGATGGATTGGTTGTTGTCGGGAGGCTGGCGAGGCTGATAAATCGGGCAACGCCCCAGCGTGATTTCGGCCTCGGCCATTCGTTTATTTATCACCCGTTCTTGGCATCCGTTGATCCGCGGCTTGCCCCTGCTGTGTTTGGCACCTGTCTTGAGCGCACCGTATGGCCTTGCTGCTGGCCCCCGGGGCATCCTGTTGTCGCCGCCGCCACCCGCTGTGGTTGCTGCATGCAACCAGTACGGTAGCAACATCGCATGCCGCTCAAAAGGGACGCCCCGCCGCACTCACGCTCCGCCACTCTCACGCTCCGCCACACAGGCTGGACTCGCGGCGGGCAGCCTGCGCATGCTCGACCTGGTGACCCCCGCCGCCACGCCCGGCGGAGGCAGCTTCTGCCTGGTGCGCTGCGGGGCGGGGTTCCAGGTGGTTACGCCGGAGGTGGAGGCGGGAGCCGGCGGCGGCGCCCCGTGGCCGCAGGACAGCGGAGGGGACGGTGGCGGAGGGGACGAGGAGGCGGCGGAGGATCGGGACTGGGATTTGCGCGGGCTGCCGGTCTGGCCGGACAACGGCGATGCGCTTTTTTGAGGTCTTTTTTGAGCATGCATGCAAGGTTGCAAGCGAGCAGTCGAGCATGCAAGCCAGCATGCAAGCGAGCCAGCATGCAAGCGAGCCAGCATGCAAGCGAGCGAGCCAGGCAGCATGCAAGCGAGCCAGCATGCAAGCGAGCGAGCCAGGCAGCATGCAAGCGAGCAGCGGCGACGGCGACGCGGCCGAGGACAGCGGTGAAGGGACGAGGATGCTGTGCCGATGCAGCGCGGGAACGCAGCCACGGGTGGGCGGAAGGGCGGAAGGACGGAAGATCGCGGCAGTGTTTGGTGCTTGGGGAGAGGCGGTCGGGAGCGAGACCCCGGGTTGCGGCTGCGGGTGCGATCAATGACCTTTTTTCCGCTCCAGACGGGCAGAGTGCCCACGACGGATGTGCAGTACAGTACGCTGCCATTGAAAATAGGTGATGTTACAGAGGAGCGGTGAAAGGCTGCTTCCTGATAGCGCGGCGGAATGGGAGAGGGATGGGTTCCAGGTGTGGGAGGTGCGGGTGTGGCGGAAGGGTACGGTCTATGGACTATGGTCGTGACGTGACGTGGCGGGGAACGGAGTCGAAAGGCATCGAAAGGCGCTGTGTACGAGTACGGTAGGACGAATGTTCATGAAGGTGCACGGGTGTACACGGGTGGTGTGTGCACGGGTGTACACGGGTGGTGAGCCACAGCGATGCGCCTTGGTGTTCATCGAGGGTAGTACGATAAATATCAGAAAACAATAAGGCTTGGCCGGGGCCAAATCGGCGTCTCTGGTCCTTCCTCCGAACACCCCGGCGGCCAACCATCCGGGTTGGGACACGTGGCGGGGCACGATGCGGTACGACGCCCTCCATCTGCGACGAGCCTGGCTGGCCCCCCGGGTCACCCTGCGGTTCTTCAGTAGGCGGCTCCCCTGCGCGGCCGACTCCCCTTATCCTGGCAGGGCTTACGGTGGCGCCAACGAGGGAATGGCCGTGAGGTGCGCCTCGTTGCGGAGGCAGTGGGGCAACGGGAGCAGATTTTTATAAGCCCGGCCTGGGAAAAAGGCCTGGTCATTGTTTAAACCTAGGGCACGGGCTGACCGTCTTGTCTGCTACGCATGGTCCGTACACCGTAGTTAAGTGGGGCCCAAAAAGATCTCCGAGTGCCGTACTACCGGTAATAGTGGGCTCTGGACTCTCTCGGAAGTGTACCGTAAATCCATGCTGGCCAGTGGGCTCTACAGTCTACACTGCATTTCATTAGCTGGCTGCCCCATGCTGCCACGGCTCACGCACGCAGCCGCCTCCCCAGCAGCCCGGCGGCGGCGTTCGTCCCCCTCCCCCTCCCCCCGTCCTCTGGGGTGCTGGCACGATACGGGGGTGGTGCCGCACCACTGGTGCGTACAGGGTACAGGGGTGATGCCTTTGTAATGGACAGGAGGAGAGGCGGAGGCGGTGTGCCCAGAGCGACACGGGCCCGGTCACCCGGGGGGAGGGGTAAAAAGAAAATATCGCAGCGGAGAAGGAGACGGCGGGGAGGGGGGAGAGGGTATCCACGTATAGGCCGGGGCCCGTGTAACGGTGGCTGGAGGGGGCACACAGCGCCCTTCAGGTGCGTCCTCATTCGTCCGCCTTAAGCACCCCCAAGCCCCTTCGATGACCATGCATGGGGCATGGGCAAGACTGCCCGTTGGGTTGCCAGAAGAGCCCACCCCCCGGCCGTGGACGCGAAGAGGGCGTCATTTCGCCCAACCCTGATGGGTTTTTTGGGCGGGGTTACCGCTTCGGCGCCTCCAGAACTGCTGCAGCCTTGGCTGAATGCGCTTTGCTGGTCTGGCAAGAGGTTTCGGAGAGAAGGACGACCCATGGGCCATACGTACGGAACCGCAGTGATGGAACGGAGACAACTCCCGAACCTAGAGGTCGAACCTTTGATTTATACCGAAGCTGCAAATGCTCCCCGTTGGCGCTCCCCTGACTGTTGCATCAACCAAGGCAACCCGGTTGTGGACGGATCAAGCGCGGGCGTGGCACGGCGTGTCGGAGGCAACTGCAGGAGGGCACCCCAATGGCGGGGCTAGCGAAAGCGGCTCTGTTCAGTTTGATACCGCTCTGGGGAAACACCCAGGTGTGTGATTACGCTTGACCAAGACGGGCCGCGGGCTTCCCCTCTTGATCGAAGCCCATCTTCAGTACAGCTTACACTGCGAGTGCACTGCAGGCTTCGGTGGAGTTTCCCGCGGAAACAGTTTGGTTCTCACATGTGACGAGAGAAGTTCTGTGATTTTCTTTTCTGGCATTAAACAGTTAGTAGTAGCCCAAATGTATGCATTCCTGACTCACCTTAGATTTTGTGCAACGGCCATCGTACGAGCGCTTCGAGTAACGGAAACAAATAATATGGCCGACGCCGTCAAGACTTGCTGTGCATATGATCATACTCGTGATGATAGCCACTTAATCGTAATTGCTTCGTTGACAAAGCATCAACTGATCGTTATCCTTATCGCCCGTAACGGCCCCAACGCAAGCAAGTCGCTCTATTTTCGTGAGCTTGCATCGGTTGTACATAAAGCTTCCACTTCTCGGAGTTTTTGGAGTGTTGGATTCTCAGCCTTGACGAGAGCTTGCTCCAGTTATAAGTCGGAACAAAGTTTGCCCCTGTTCGAAAAGTAAGTCTGGGGCTGTTTCTTGGAGCAATAATATTAAATACGCAATCAGCGCAGCTGCGACTGGCTCATCTAGCAAAAGTAAGGCTTGTCGTTACTGACCGCGCACGCCCATGTCGCCCCTGTGACTGCATCTGGACCCGCCACCAGTGGGTTGTGGCACGTCAAAAGACGCTGGAGCCGCCAAAGCACAGGTATGCTGGGACAGGTTACATGACAGGCCTGTGGGCCGCGTCCCCGGGACCGCCATGCGCACGCCGCCGGCTTGCGGGCTCGCGCTCGTATCTTTTCTCCTTGGTTCAATCTGCTTTCGATGAATACTGAAATCATGTCGATTCCTGTTCCTTCAAGGATAGGGTTCTTGGGGCGCGGGTCCGCGGCCTTCTTTCGAAACCGCTGACCGCATATTCCCCAACGTTTACCTCTGCGCCACAGTAGACGCCAAAACCGCAAAGTCACCATTCCCCGCGCAAAGCATCACCCTGTCTCCGGCTGTTCACCTTCTGCCCCGACCCACAGGCGCCGGACGCCAAGCCAAACGCCTCCGCCGAAGCCGCTGCCCCGGCCCCTGCCGCCCCCAAGGCGCCAGCGCCCGCCGCGACCCCGGTGCCGCCTGCCCCCAAGGATGGCGCCACGGACTGGCACCTGCTGCAGTACGTGGATGACCTGAGCAAGGTCATCCAGGGCGCCTCCGTACCGGGCTTCTTCCTCACGGTGCGTTCGCTCCAGCACCGCCAGCACCACCACCACCACCACCATCAGCACCACCACCATCAGCACCGATGCACGACTCACTGCATTCACCCATGCACTCGCTCCCCCACGCAGGTGCACGACAACAAGAAGGACGGTCTGCCGCGTCTGTCGGTGGTGAGCGTGGCCGACGGCTCCGTTGCCCCGGTGCGCATCAAGGACAAGGGCCGCGGTCTGTCGGCCGCCCAGGACCTGGAGTGCCTGTTCACGATTGACGGCGCCGTGGTGGGCAAGAAGCAGCCGCTGTATGTGGCCATGACGTCCAAGGGCAAGGCCTTCCTGTTCAGGGTAAGAGGGAGGGGGCAGCGAGCGGGGCGGGGCGAGGCGGCAAATGAAGAAGATACGGTGCCTCAGCGAGCGGGCCAGGGGTGGGGTGGGCGCACAGAAGGAAAGGCAGAGGCCCAGCGAGTGCGGCGGGTCGGACGACCCTGCATGGCTACCCTGCACACCCCTCCTCTTCCTCCTCCCACTCCTCCTCCTCCCACTCCTCCACCCCTCCTCCTACCCTCCTTCACTTCCTGACCCCCCCCCTCCTCCCACCCCCCACCCGCCGCCCGCCGCTCCAGGTGTCGATCAAGCGCAAGAAGTGGGTCGCGCACGGCGTCAAGGCCTTCACCGTGCACCCGCCCCTCGGCGAGAAGACGGAACACACCAACTGCGAGGGGGCGCGCGCCTACCTGGAGGGCGGCCAGCTGTGGCTGGAGTACGGCAGCCGCGGAGGCCTTACGGAGGACGGCAAGGAGCGCATCACGCCCTGGGTGGCGCGCATGCCGCTGGACGTGACTGCCATCCGCCGGGGCCGCTTCCAGTGCGACCCCTCCAAGCTGGATGTGACGTACTGGCCGGAGACGCTGGATGATGACCCACGGGTCAGGCAGTGCGCCGACATGGGCCAGGCGGTGGGCATGGCGCGCTACGGCCAGCTGTTTGCGGCGGCCAAGGACGACGAGGAGACGGAGACCCACTTTGTGAGCTACATTATGGAGAGGCTGCCAGGCGCACAGACGGGCGGCGTGGAGAACCTCAAGCCGCTGTACCGGCTGCAGGGCGCCAAGATCGAGGCCGTGTACGACATCACCAAGGTACGACGGCACCGCACAACGGTTGCACGGCGTTGGGTGCTGGGTGGCATGACTCATGACTGGCGGCGGCGGGAGGATGGGAGGAGGGGGCTGGCGGTCGGGTTGGCATCGGCTGATCTCCCGAAATTTGACCTGATCCTGGCCTCCTGGCCTTCTGGCCTTCTGCCCCGCACCCCCGCCGACCCCTTTTTGCCCCCCCAGGACGTGAGCATCTTCGCCACCGATGACGAGGGCAAGGGCGCCTGCCTGACCGTCATGCACCGCCACAGCGGCCTGGCCTGGAAGCAGCGAGTCAACCCGCCGAAAGACCACGACCTGCGGTGGTACGGCATCTCGGGCATGTCGCCGGTCGACCCGGGCATCCGCAAGAAGCACGTGAGTGCCGTACGTGTAACACTATCCGTACTCTCGTACTCTCGTAACCGTAACCGTAAGCGTATGACAGTGTGCGGATGGACGGGCGGGCGCTCGCATCTCCTTGCGTGCTCTCTGCTGCCGTACCGGAATGTATGTGCCAGGTGTGTATGCCTCGCCTGCTGCATTTGCCTCGATGGATGCGGCCCTTGGCTGGTTCTCATTGTCCTCGCCAACGCCCCGCGTGCCTCGTGCCGCGTGCCTCGGTCCCAGTCCGTCCTTGCCCGTCCGACCGTCCGTCCGTCCGTCCGCCCGTCCGTCCTTGCCCGTCCGTCCGTCCGTCCTTGCCCGTCCGACCGTCCGTCCTTGCCCGTCCGTCCTTGCCCGTCCGTCCTTGCCCGTCCGTCCTGGGGATAGTACGGTAAAAACGAAACCGCAGCAGCGAAGGGACGGAGACCGAGACGGAGACGGAGACTAAGGATGCCCCCTGGTTCTGACCCTGCCTCTGACGGTTGTTCCAACACCAGTACCGGTACAAGACCCGTGAAACGCCCTTGCCCTGCTTGCCGCTGCTTGGCCTGCATGCATGCCTTACTTTTGCTCTCGTTTGCCGCTGCTTCGCTGCTTTGGGTCGCGCAGGCGGAGAGCAGCAGCGAGTCTGAGCAGAGCAGCGAGGAGGAGGAGGAGGAGGAGCGGGAGGAGGCGAGGGAGGAGTTGGAGGAGGCGAGGGAGGAGTTGCAGGAGGCGAGAGAGGAGTTGCAGGAGGCGAGGGAGGAGCTTGAGGAGGCGAGGGAAGAGTTGCAGGAGGCGCAGGAGGCGCGGGACGAGGAGTAGAGGGGAGGGAGGGAGGCAGGGAGGAATGGCAGCCGCAGCAGCAGCAGCAGCAGCAGCGGCGGCCTCCACTGTCGCCGCCACTGCCGCAGTGGGGTGGGGTGGAGTGGAGTGGAGGGGCTTTCCGACGCTAACTTTATCCGCTGGTGACTATGTTTTGTTTACGGCACTCTTCAGCACAACCACTTAACGGCACACTTCAGCAGCAGCACCACCACAAGAAGAACTGCAGGGAGGTGCATCATCACGCGCGGACTCCCCCGGCGGCCGTCGGCTTTTGGAGCGGTTGAGGCGTGAAGGCGTGCGGATGGGTTCAAGACAGAAGAGGCGCGCGAGTTGGGGAGCGGTTGGGGCGCGCATGCGGGGGGGGGGGCTGTGGGGCTGTGGGCCAGGGAGGGCGGGATGGGAGGGCGGGTTGGGGGAATCTGTGCGCGCAAGGCAAGGCCGGCGCGTCGGGGGAGGGTGCCTTGGACGCAAGTACGACAAGGACGACTGTACGACTGCATCATTGTCGTATGTGCGCATGCATGTGAGCGACCCAGAGAGGCACTCACACACACTCACTTACACACACACACGCGCGCGCGCGCTTGCGCAAAAGGCATGTGTGTATGTGTGTTGCTGTGCGCGCGCTTCTCCGCGTTTTCGAACAGACCCGACCTGATGTTTTATTGTCGTATTGTCGTACTTATCTTACCGACGTTGGCGTCGAGACCTGGGTTAGGACGCGCGCGGGCGAACAGCGTCGTCCCCCGCGGCGGGGGGGGGCCTTCTCCCCTTTCCAGGTGCTGCAACCCCTAAGGGCAGTGCTGCCCCGCCGCTTTGACTCGATGACGATATGCATCGCACACTTTTGGGACTGTGGCCGACCGGCCTGGATGGATGGGAAGATGGATGAATGGATGGATGGATGGATGGAACGCACCCTATCCGCTTCGCTCCAATCGTCGCACATGATGGCCAGGGGCCAATCTCCTGTCGTTTATCGTTATCGGATGATCGCCCCGAAGCGGCATCATGGGCATGCAGGGGGGTGATCACTGCTCACATCATCCCGGGCTCAGGAATAACGGGGAGCCGGGGGGGGGGTCGCGGGCGTGGCGTGTTCCTTTTTCCCGCGATCGCGATCGCGCGTTTGATATTCGTGTCCGGCTGAAGGAGGGGGGACCTCCGGGGGGGGCCTGTGGGGCGTGCGTGTGCTTGATGACGGGTGCGGGAGGCGACCGTTATGTTACCGGTGCTCGCCACGAGGGGGCTTGCGTGGCTTTTCGCCTCATGTTCTGCTTTGTATTGCGATCTCGCATATTGCTCGTGGACGCTGCTCGGCGGTTGCTCTCGATGATACGTATAAATGGCGCGGTGTCGTACGGCACTTGTACGGCACCTTGAGGCCGTGGCGCTGCTGCGCCGCGTCTTGGACTCTTGGTTGCGGCTTTTTGCAATCGGTGGGGGAGAAATGAGTCGTGCCGGCCGCATGTGTGTATGTTTCTGTGTACGGGCTTCAATGTGTTTTGTGAATACGGCGAATGCGGCCGGGAAGTCCCGTCGACGTCTCGCGATGTGCGCCGGGCGGCCGGCAAGCCGGCAGGCTGGTACGGCACCGAGTACTGCAAGGCTGTTGTACAGCAAAGGCTCATGGTACGACATGCTCAGTATGGGAAGGCGTGTAGGCGGCGGCAGGGAGAAAAAGGTCCTCTCCCCGGTTCCCCGCGCTGCCATGGGCAGAACGCAGAAGCTGTCCCTCCCTCCCTCCCTATTTCCCATTGACCACGCACACCATCACATCATCAGCATCTTCATCATCATCATTTTCATACCACCATTGACCATACACAGACAGCACAGGCGCGTCGTCCGCCGCTACGCTGCGCACGCGGGTGGTTGATTTGTCTCGCCTTTGCTCGTACTGTGTGCCGTAAGGCGCTGTAGTACCGTATCACATCATCGACGGCCGCATTTGGTCTTTACTCAAACAACTGTGTAGAGACAAGCAGTTTGCCGAAGCGCACGTGCGGCAGAGCAGCGTAAGACTACCGGTAGTTTTCTTCACAGACATGAGGCCTGCGATGGTGTGGGACACATAAAACCCCGCCCTCTGCTGCGTTGTGTTGTGACGCCCTCCCTGGACGCCCAGCCTGCCTGCCGGGCGGGATAACCTGACTGCCCTGCTCACCCTGATGGTATGACCCGTATTGAGGCATCAAACCTTGCACAGCTGGTGGCCCAAGGAGCCCCGCCTGCGCTGGGCGTGGCGCCTCGGCAGCACAATGTGACAGCTGACACGGCGTCTCTGCCATCTCGGCCCAACAACATGCAACCCCATATTGCTCTAGTAATAGAGAATACACACGGTCCGGAAGGGCACACCAGCGCCGTACTGTGCCGTACCGCCATCGGTGACATCACCGATGAAGCCGTCACACCAAACCCTCTGCGTCTGCGCAGCGCTTTCAGCTCCCTTCGTGTCAGCCTGCTGATGAGTACCGTTTGACGGTCGTACGACGGTCGCAACACGACCGCGCGGGAAGGGCCGGGCGGCCGGGCGGCCGGCCGGGGATTTTCCGAAGAGCCTAGGGGCGATCTGCGGCCGGTCTCAGCGCTTGTAGCGCTGCAAGATGGGCAGCACCGCCTCCAGCGACCAGGCGTCCCCCACGTCAAAGCTGGCGACCTGCGTACGACGAAGCTCGTCCAAGACCGCGCACGTGCGCAGCCGCCTGCCGTACATCGCCACCAGCGACCGCACGTGCGCCCGACCGCTAAGCAGTACCGAGAAGCGTACGACACGGCCCACCAGAGCTGCGACGTCGTCGTCGCCGCCGCTGCCGCCGCCGCTAATGCTGACCCGCGGGTCAGCAAGTCCTAGGCGAGATCTGGCGGCGGCGGCCGCGGAAGATTTGGCGCCGACGGCGGCCGCAGCGGCGGCGGCGGCGGCGGCTCGGAGGATCTCCTCCTCGCTGGCCCGCCAAGCCTTGAACTCGAGCAGCCGTACAGGGACGGTGTGGCTGCGAGAGTCGTCGACGCAGAGCGGAACGGAACGGAACCCGGCGGCGGCGGCCGGAAACGTCCGGGTGGAGGCGGCGCGGCGCAAAGGGTGTCGGGAGTGGCTTCTATCTTTTCCCGTTTTTGCGGGGGCAGGGGGGGTGCTGAAACCCGGGACAAGGAGCCGCTAGGGGGAGGGGGGTAAACGGGAGCCTCGCGGAGGTCACCCAACAGACAGGCAGACAGACCTCCTCCCCGCAAAAGGGGAACGGCTTCCCTGCCCTGACCCCCTTCTCCCATCACCCCTTTACCCCTCACGGTCGTACGCTCGTACTCACATGCTCGGCCCGTCGTCATCTTCGTAGTACCTGAAGCTGCTGCTGTACTGCCGTAGACGAAAGCGGGGAGGAAGGACCTGCAGCGTCACGCCACCGCCGCTGCCGCCGGCAGCGGCGGCGGCGGAGCCGGCTCGCCCCCCAGCGCTCCCGCCGCCCCTGCTGCTGGCGGCGCCGTCGCCATCCTCATCACCACTGCCGTCGTCGTTGAAGCCGACGCTGACGCTGACGCCGCTATTCAGTGCCGCCATCATGCCGTCCGCAGCTTCCTGCAGCTCCTCGTCTGTGGGGGGGGGGGGGCGACCAGGTGGGACGACCGACCGACCGACCGACCAGGAGGGACCAAGGGCCAGCAGCGACGAAACTGAGGCGACACAAGGGAAGGTGAAGGCCAGCACGCAGCAGCAGCAGCAACAACAACAGCAACAACACCACCACCAGCAGCAGCAGCAGCAGCAGGGGAAGATGTGCGAGAGCGTATGTCGCAGTGGCAGCACCGATGGTGACAGCGCCCAACCCCTCACCCCAACCCCACCCACCCACTCACTCAAAACCACCCCAGACCCACCCATCACGTGATCCCAGGGCATCGCTCCCGCCACCAGGCTGCCCCCCCGCACATCCACCGCCGCCGCCGCCGCGCCGAGCACCAAACTGCCCTCGTAGCGCTTGGGCGCCGCCTCCACACGCGCCGACAGCCGCGTGGCGGCTCCGAAACACAACAGCATCAGCCCCGAAGCCGCGGCGTCCAGGGGCGCGACGGAGGCGACCTTGGCCGCGCGCGTCGCTCGCTGCACCGCCGCCACCACCTCGGGAACCTCCCAGTGAGGCGGTTTGTCGAGCAGGAGGAGGCCGTTGGAGAGGACGTCGGAGTGGAGGTGGGCGGGGAAGGAGGTCATGATGGTGGGCGGCTCCAGGGGCGGTTTCGGAGCCGGCGGCGGCAGCGGCGGCAGTGGGGTTGGGGAGGAGGGGGAGGGGCGGCTGGCTGGGGCGTGGAGCGGGGATGGTTGGCGTGGGGGTGGACGGGCCGGGGGGGTTGACGGGTGGCGGTGGGGTTGTGGCCGGTTGGAGGTGGTGTTTTGGAGGGGTGTGGTGGACGAAGCGGCGCGGGGCATGGCGGGCGTGGTGGTGGTGGTGGTGGTGGTGGTCGTCGCGGTGGGTTTGCTTTGCGGCTGGGCTGCGTAGTGGCGTGTTTGGGGGAGGGTGGGCGAGCGGGGTGCAAGCTGCGCCAAGTGAAGTTGACCGTGGCCGTCGTGCCCCTGGCAAAGGCGCCAACAGCTGACTGGTACGGATGGCAGGCCAAGAAATCAGCTGTGGAGCGAAGAAGCACGCTCAAAATACGCAAATGAAGTGCTCTAAAAGGCTACAGGCAGCAGCAAATTGAAGACTCGTTGTGAAGCGTTTGCGCCCGCAAGATTTGTATACTTGCAAAGGAGAGTCTGCGATACCAGCTGTAGATGTGTCTGAGGCGAAGGAGTTGACAAAGTGTAAGCATATCAAATGATGCCTATTATAGCAGCAAGCCGAGCATAATCCTAACGCCCTACCAAACCGTTGCTCGTACGCTGCTCGCGAATCCAGTCCCCAGTCGCATTGCCATTTTGGGTCGTGGGCATACAAGCATATCCTTACAACGCATCACCAACGCGCATGACTTAAGTAGCGCTGACCCTCGCCTGAACGGGGCTGCCTCTGCAAGCCTGCATCGATCGGCCAACGCCCAGCGCTGAAGGGTTTCGCTGTGCCGCTCTGGCCTAAGCTAGGAGACTTGGAGCCGTCATAAAGCTTCACAATGGCCAGCCTCAGGCCGACGCTTGATTCCAGGGCTCTCGTCAGAGGGATTCAGCCAAGACTCCGCGCGCAGAGCCGGATTGTGGCCCCGCTGGTCCCCCGCACCGTTTGCCAGGTGCTCATATAATTTAGCGCGCAGTTCGCTGAGCGGGCAAAGAGGGGTGGCAAAGCTCTTGCAGTTGGAACTTGATACGGTCGCAATCGGCGACGGGCATCGTTTGTCACACAACCCCAGGTCGCCAAAGTCGATGAGACCGTATCAATGGAGGAGGAGCTTGTGCGCCTGCGTCGTGAAAACGAGCTGCTGCGTCAGCAGCTGGCGCTGTACCAGCAGGCTTCGAAACCGGCCTCGGTAGGGTTTCCATGTCATCCGGCCATCGGACTGGGCGGGGTTGGTTGCCCGAAAGCGGAGCTGAGCGCCTTCGAATCTGAGCGTCTCCTTGGCTGCATAACCACGAGCGAGGGTCCTTTGCGCGCCTGACGGCTTTGGTGGCGCCAGATGGCATGTCGCTCGCCCTATGGCATGTCGCTCGCGGCGGCGACCTATCCAGCACCCGCAACGCACCGATCCGCCCCCCCATCCGCCCCCCCATCCGCCCCCCATCCGCCCCCCATCCGCCCCCCATCCGCCCCCCATCCGCCCCCCATCCGCCCCCCAATCCGCCTCTTCCAGGATGCGGCCGCAGCGGCGGGCGCCGCACCCGTCGCGGCCTCGGCGGCTGCAGCGACGGCGGCGGTGGAGGTGCTCGAGGCGCCGGCGACAGTCCAGGAGGTGGGTGGGTGGGTGGGTGTTTTGGCATGGTGTCAAGTCTAGAGGTAGACAGCTGTTTGTGGGCGCGTTGTCTGTCTGTCTGTCTGTCTGACTGACTGACGCATGCTCCTCCCGCTCACCGCCCCCTCTATAAGTTGAGAGGCCCTCGGGCTCACCTGCCTCGGGGTTTATGCTGTTGCGTTGCATCACACCACGGTACGACACGGTACGGCACTGCACACCACGACTCACGAGACTCACGATACTCACGATACTCGCTGCTCGGGATGCGGGTGGGGGATCTCGCAGCCGAGCATCGACGGCGGCATCTTGTGGCCAACGGCGGGAGAGCGGTTCTGGGAGAGGGCCCCCCGGACCGCCCCGGCGCCCCTGGAGTGCGGCGCGGCGCAGCAGCCCCCCCTGCAGCGGGACGCCAACCCCCTGCATATCGTACACGTGACGGCGGAGATGGCGCCCATTGCAAAGGTGGGGTCTCGAGGGGGGAGGGGGGAGGTGGTGGCGGCGGGGGTTGGGGAGGGTTTATGTGTGTGTGTGTGTGTGTGTGTGATTTTGCGCGCGTGTGTCCTGGGGTAGGAGACCAGGCGGCTCAACCACTGCAGTACACAACAACTGAGCTCAGCTTCCTCCCACTAATCTGCCCCCGCTAATCTGCGCGCTCGCCATCTGTGTCCTCCACCTCCCTTCCTGGTGGCCTCCTGCTCCTCCGCCTTCCTCACCTCGCCCTTCCTCGCGCCTTCCGCGCTTAGTCAGCCAGCCAGCCAGCCAGCCAGTCAGCTTATTGCCTATTCGGGCTCCATCCTTCTTAAAAACCCAACCCTCCCACGCTCGTGCCCCCGCTTCCTCCGCCCCCGCCTGGTGGTGTTTGTTCCCCCCCCCCCAGGTTGGCGGTCTGGGGGATGTGGTGACGGGTCTGGCCAAGGCGGCCCAGGCTCGGGGGCACGAGGTGGCTGTGATGCTGCCCTTCTACGAGTGCCTCCCCACCGACCAGATCGAGGGCCTGAAGCACGAGGCGGACGTGGAGGTGCCCAAGGGATATCGATGGGACGGAGAGATGCGAGTCGGTGGGTGGGGGGAGGGCGGGTGAGGGTGGGTGAGGGGGTGGGAGTGTCCTAAATCTGCAGGGGCGCTCACCCACCCTGGTTACGTTGGTGTTTGTGTTTGTGTGGGGGTGGTAATAAGAACGGCCCGGGGCGAGGGGAACGCAACGCAGTTACCTGAAATATTACCTGAGGATTACCTGTGGGGGTGGGGGTGGGGGTGGGGGTGGGGGTGGGGGTGGGGGTGGGTTGGGTTGGGGGGTTGGGTTGGGTTGGGGGGGGCAGAGCCAGGCGCGCGTTCCAGACGCTGACCTAACGCCGGGAACCACCGCGTTTCCAAGATATGACGGGACGGGACGTGTTCAGATCACAGGGGACAGGGGAAGGGCGACACTGATTCCACTCACAGCTCTCCCCCTCACACTCACCCTCCCCCTCCTTACTGAGGCAGCCCCCTCTCCTTACCTCGTTATCTGTCACACCGGACTGCATCAGACGCGAATTGGGCTCCCTTTGGGTTTCCCTTGCTTATCATCTTGCTGCCTGCTGAGCCTGCAACCAGTGTCGACTTTGCATTCGCACTGCTACAACCAACTCCCTCGCGTGAAACGAATCCCCCTCTCTCCCCCTTCATCCCTCCCTCTCCGCTCTCCCCCACCTCATCCCCCTCCTCTCCCCCTCATCCCCTCACCCCCTTTCTCCCCCGCTGCTGCCCCCCCCCACCCCCCCCCTCCCCCCCCCCTCCAGGCTCTCTGCGTACCTCGGTGTTTTGGGGCCGCGTGCAGGGCTGCCCCGTCTTCCTGCTGAGACCCGCCGCGGGAACCAACAGCAACATATTCCGGGGAGGACGCATCTGTGAGCACGACCCCGCCTGTCCGCCTGAGCCTGTGGCCTGTCCGCCTGAGCCTGTCCTAGCCTGGCTGGGCCTGACCTGGCCTGGCCTGGCCTCCCGCCTGGTGTTGTTTGCCGCCTGTCCGTCCGTCCGTCCGTCAGTGTACTCTTCCCTGCAGCCTCTGGTCGGGTCCTGGGTCCCGAGTCCTGGGTCCTGGGTCGGGTTGGGTTGGGGCCGGAAAGAGCCGCACCACCAGCAGCAGCAGCAGCAGCAGCAGCAGCAACCCCCAGCCCCCAACCGTGTCTTCCTGCCCCGTCGGTTGATGCACGTGCGCCCCCCGGCACCTGCCAACCGCCACCAACCGCCAACTGCCTCCAACCCCCAACCGCAGATGGCGGGTCGTACAACGAGATGGAGGCCTACCTGTACTTCTGCCGGTGGGTGTGTTAGGTTGGGGGGCGGGGCGGGCGGGTAAATGAAAAGGCAACGGACACCGGGGGAGGGAGGGGAAGGGGAAGGGGGGGGGGGCAAGTGACCCCGGCGGAATTTTCCCATAGGGTTACCGTATTTTCCCATAGGGTTATTTCCCCATAGGGTTATTTCCCCATAGGGTTATTTCCCCATAGGGTTATTGTTCCAGCTTCCAGGGTTATTGTTCCTCCCCTCCTTCCACCCCCCTCTCCCCCCTCGCTCCCCTCCCCTCCCCCCCTCCCACAGCGCCTGCCTGGAGTACCTCCGCGCCTCCAACCAGCACCCGCACGTACTGCAACTGCACGACTGGCACTCCGCCGCCGCCGCGCTGTTGTTCTGGGAGGCATACAATCCGGGGGCGGCCTGGTCGCGGACACGGGTGATGCTCACCATACACAACATGGACAACACGGGTGTGTGTACGGCATATTACCTTGGTGGTTGGGGAAAGGGGAGGGGGAGGGGGAGGGGAAGGGGGAGGGGGAGGAGGGTTGCGATTGGCGAGGGAGGTCGTGTGGGGAGGGGGGTGCCCTGCCGCTGCCCCGTGCCCCTGCTGCTGCTGCTGCGGTCACTGGCCGTCCTCGCGACTAATGCCCCTGCTGCCCCTGCCGCCCCTGCTGCCGCTTCCCCTGCCCCTGACCCCCCTGGCTGTGTGTCCACTGTCCAGGCGAGTGCCGTCAGGACGAGTTCTCCTTCAGCGGCCTTCCCGGTGAGGCCTTTGCCACCATTGACAAGGCGCTGGACGAGCGGACCATCGGACACAACCCGGAGAGACTCAACCTCATGAAGGTGAGGTGACGAGGGAGGCAGGGAGGCAGGAAGGGGGTTGGGAGTTGGCAGTTGGGAGTTTGAAGACGGAATTTGCAAGAATGAAACAAGAAGCCCTGCGGAGGTTGTAGTCTGATGTCTGAAGGTCGACTGGATCCTTGGGGAGATGTGTGCGTGTGTGTGACCGTGGCCTGCTTGTTGAATTCTCAGCAAAGCAGGTGCATGGTCGGTTACCGTTTGTTGGTTTTTTCGGTTGTCGGTTACCGTTTGTCGGTTGTCGGTTACCTAACCGCAGGGCGGCATCGTCTACTCCAACGCCGTCACCACCGTGTCGCCCACCTATGCGAATGAGGTGCTCAACGGCGGCGCGGCGGGCTGGCTCCGAAGCACTTTTGCGCGGCCCGAGGTACGACTGTACGACACAGCGTGTCTGTGTGTGTATGGGGGGGGAGGGTGGAGGGGAGACGCGGCTGCGGAGGGGGCATTGCCGAAAGAGCGGAGGGGTGGAGTGAGGGTGGGGGGATCGGAGGAGGAGGAGGAGTGCAAGGGCTGGCGGGCAGGATATGGGAAGGGTAACACAGCCACGGCCCCGCTGGACCAACAGACGCTCCGGCGCTTGCGCCCGGTTCTCCTGCCGCTGTTGGCCCCAACCCGCTGCCTCCTCCCCACCCCCACCCGGGTCCGTTCGCTAACGCCATCTCCGTCTCCGCTGCGGTATCTTCTTTTCACCTCACCTCACCCCCTCCTCACCCACCCACCCACCCACCCACCCAATCCGCGCACCCTCACCTACCCCTACCCCCCCCCCTGCAGCTCCGCTCCAAGTTCCACGGTATCCTGAACGGTATCGACACGGAGGAGTGGGACCCCGCCACCGACCCGCTCCTCCCCGCCAACTACGACGCGGAGAGGCCCCAGGGCAAGGCGCTGTGCAAGAAGTTCCTGCAGCAGGTGGGGGGACCCGTGGGTCGGTGGCGGTCGGGGTGGACCCGTGGGTCGGTGTGGGCCCGTGGATATGGCTAGGCGAGGAAGGAATGGGGGAGGGTGGAGCTGCTGCGGTTGGGGATATTAGGTTTTTTTGTCGAATCCTCCCCCCCCCCCCCATCACTCCAACTCAGCGAGCTGATGTGGACGGTCTTGTCCTTCCCCAACCCTCCCCCTCCCTCTCCCTCTCCCCCCACCTCTCCGCTCCCCCTCATATCATGTACCCTCAGCCCACCTCACCTCACCTCACACCTCACACCTCACTCCATCTCACACCTCACCTCACACCCCACCCCACCCCACACCTCACCTCATCACATGTGTCCCACCTCACCTCACTCACTCGCCCCACTCAGGGCCTGGGTCTGTCCGTGGACCCCCGCAAGCCGCTGGTGGCGGTGGTGAGTCGGCTGGTTCCTCAGAAGGGCATCCACCTCATTCAGGCGGCCCTACACCGAACCCTGGAGGCGGGCGGCCAGTTCGTACTGCTCGGCTCGGGGCACTCGGACGGAGTGTTCAGGGGGCTGGCGGAGGGGAAGCTCCGAAACCACCCGGACTGCAGGTACCGGTGTTACCCTTTATGAGGACAGGGGTATGAGGGGGGGGGGGGATGAGGGGAGGGGAATGGGGCATGAGGGAGGAGGGCGAGAGGGCGAGAGGGGGCGAGAGGGGGATGGTTGCAGTATCCTAGCCAGGTCATGGGGTCATGGGGATACGTCTACCGCCACAACCGCCGACGGCTGCAACCGCTGCTTCGGTCTGTTGTGCCGCGTGTTGTGTACGACAGCCGATCGTGGTGTCGTGCTGCCGTACTGCTCGCCGGCCCATGTGTTTTACGCGGCACTGCCCTGCCCTGCGGCACTGCCCTGCCCTGCCCTGTCCTGCCGTACGAGCAGTCTGAAAATCATGTACAGCGAGCGCCTGGCTCACCTGATCTACGCGGCGGCTGATGTGGTGGTGGTGCCTTCAATGTTCGAGCCGTGCGGCCTGACGCAGATGATTGCGCTGCGGTACGGCGCCGTACCGGTCGTACGCAGGTGAGTGAATCGGTGAGAAAGAGAGGGTTTGCTTTTTAAGATTTGGTGGTGCCGAAAGATGTCGTATGAGGTCGTACGCCTGCCTGCCTGCCTGCCTGACTGACTGACTGACTGACTGACTGACTGCTTGCCTGCCGCCGCCGCCGCCGCCTCAGGACGGGCGGCCTGGCGGATACGGTGTTCGACGTCGAGGCGGCGGCGGCGCCGCCGGCGGGCGCCGCTCGCAACGGCTTTGTCTTCGACGGCTCAGACGAGGGCTCGCTGTACGGCGCGCTCGACCGCGCGCTGGCGCTGTACGACAAGCAGCCGGGCCGTTGGGCGGCGCTGTCGCAGGACAACATGCGGCTTGACGTCAGGTGAGGGTCAGGTAGCTGGAGAGATGCCAACCGACTCAACCGACCCAACCAACCCAACAACCGTGCGTGGTGGGGAGGGACGTGCACCCATTTGTTTTTGCTGATCAAACCTCTCCTTAGGGTTAGGGTTTTAGGGTTTTAGGGTTTGAAACCCCTCGGCCCCTCGCCCCCTCGCCCCCTAACCCCCCCCCCAGCTGGGCCAAGTCCGCCGGGAGCTACGTGGACATCTACCGCTCCGTCGCCGTCGCCTGAGGGGCCCCAGGGCCAGGGAGGGGCCAGGCAGCGGCGGGGAGAGGAAGGCGCGAGGGGGCGCGACCAAAGCCGCGGGTTTGGCGGGTGTGTGTGTGTGTGTGTGTGTGTATATGTGCGTGTGTCTCCATTGACCGGCGAGGAAGGTAGCGGCCAGCGGCCTAAAGCAGGCCTTTTCCTGAGGGCCGAGGTCCTTATGGTTTTTTGCCACCTGCCGCCGCCAGCGTCAACAAGCGGCACGCCTGGAGGCGGCAGCCATCCGAAGTCTTTCCAGATGCCTCATTTTTGGTTTGGTGGTTTGGTCGCTGAGGGGAGGGGGCGAGGCGGGGCGTTTTGCTGGTTGCCCCATGCGCGCACGACTGTTAGGGTGGAGGTGTCGAAGTGGAACACTCCCTTGCGGAGATGTCCCGTGGTCACAGATTCAGCTGGAAGGGAGAGTGCCAATGTCGGACTGGCTTCTGCGGGCGGCTGTGGGCGGCGGCTGTTGAGGAAATATGTTTTTTTTGCTGTGGTCCCTCCATCGCATGATGATGCGGTGAACGCGGAGGCGTATACCGTACGGCAGTCGTACAGAAATGTGAGACAACGACAGCTCCAGGGGCCGCGGTGGGGAATTGCGGCCGTCGGTGCACGTCTATTGTTGTGACGTGCTGTATGTATGTGGGCGTGTGGGACCGTGGGTGTTGGGTCTTCCCGCCATGCTCGACGCCGATGGGTGGATGGCTGGATGCACCATGCAGCGGTGATCAGATGTGCTTTGTCGGTACGCCACACAAGCGACGAGGTCCCTATATTGGGTGCCTTACTTCGGACACGTGCTTGTGCGTCTGCTGTGTGGCAGTTGCGCAGAGGAAGAAGTTACTCTCCAGGTGAATGGTTGCGGGGCCGCTTCTCGTATGGTTCAAAAACCGTTGTGCGTTACCGTACCTGCTCTACTGAACGTCATCATCCTTTCATTTGCAGATGCACAGCCTCCCCGGTTTGACGACTTTGCAAAAGTAAAATTGCAGATCACTCATTGTCTCAATGCATATGGCCTCGCCTCACGCAGTACAAGGCTGTGTCACAGCTGGCGAGGATGTGCGCTCCAAACAGCAGAGTGCACTGGCGGCGCGCCGCCGCCGGCCGTTCCGAAAAAGCGTCGTCTCCCTAGCCATGTACACCTCTCTTCAACAGCCGTTCACGTACCACGGTACCAGAGGCATTTCGCGGCCAGCGTTACAAGGATCCAACAGCCCGCACCCACATCCTAAGACTCAAAAGCCGTGACGTCGGCTTCTAACCTCGGAACCTAAGAAACGAGCTTTTGGATGCCTGAGCACCGCTCCCCAACCCTCGCGTTGGAAAGTCATTTCAGCCGCTGGGCCCCAAACGCGATAACGATATCGAAGAGAACAACGACTTCAACCGCTCGGTCTAACCGTCCATCAGGGGATGCCACCGCCCGATCGGACGAAGCCGTCGCTCTTGCTAGTTCTAACACCACCAACACCACACAACACGAACTTCTGCGACGGAAGTTCCAGGTCCACCGAACATGGATCATGGATGTGATTCATGCAACCTTGCATGCATAAGGCCCACAAGCAACATCCGCGAATCCCCGCACCCCAGATATGCAAGCATCGGGGGTTGGGCGCACACAGAAAACCCACCCGCACCATACCGGACTTTCGGCCGCGTCGTTTTGCGCCCCAATACGCCCGGTCCGCCCAGCCAGTCACCAGCGACGGCGGGGCTCCCTGTAATTTCAATGAGTCAACCTCCTGTCCCAACGAACTCCTTCGAGGGAGCCACGCCAGACTGGTCGTCCTGACAACGACTTGAGCACAACACACACGGGCAGGAGCAGAGGGAGAAAGGGCAAAGCAACAAACACCTGCCCGGCAACAGCTGCCCGAACGGCCGACAGTTCTGCACACTGTTGCCAAAACCCTAAAACCCCATACCACCGACCGACACCGAAACCGACCTTCTCCCCCAATCCGCCCGTCCGCCCGCTCGCCCCGCTGCAGTCCTCCCTCCCGAGTTGGCCGCGCGAGTTGGCTGAAGCGGCGCCACGTCGATCAGCGACACCAACCGACCCGCAACACATTGACAAGCGGAAGACGGGCCGGGCAGTCAAATGAGATCATCTCCAGATGGAAGCTGACGCCGCCCCACAGCCCGGCAGCCCCTCTCGCATCATCAATCAAACGACCCGGCGCTGCCGGATCTCCAAGAAGGCGCCAGAGCAGGCCGGCTGCTGACCCATAAACTGTGCCACGATAACAAACGACAAACAACAGACCTACAAACAAGACCAATTACGTGCACTCATACGGCTGCTACATTTATCGCCAGTTCGCCACATAACCTGCCGTACAAGCCAAACGCATGTCCGTCCGGCATGGTTGCGCCTCCCTCAAAAAGGGCCACAATCCCCAGCGCGCAGGTCAAGCCGGTCCAGCTGGTACATGTCTGCCACTGCCCAACCACTTCTCATACTCGCCGAACAAGAAAGATCAGCGTCGCACTTGCTCGCAGCCATTACCCCCCGCCGTTGCGCAGCACCTGCTCTCAACCCATAATGCCCTACTGCACCATTGACCCGCATGCACAACTGTAACCACATGTTGGCAAGCATAACAGTAACAACCGGGGCGAGAACAGCTGGGAACGTGAGGCGTGCAGTCCCAGCGCAAACGCTCCCAGGATTCCCCATTCGTTTCCACAGTCAAAAGTGGCTGCACCCGCCCAAGCGCAGAAGCCCAAGCAGGAATGACCCACCAATCGTGTCCGCCGTTGACAGAGCGCAGGTGTGACTGCCCCATCAACAGCGGCCCGCTTCTGCGAGGGTGCCTCTTCCATCCCTCACCGCCACATGACTCGCGATCGGCGCAGGCAAATAAACGCCAACTACATACGACATGAGGCAAGGCGCCGCCGACGCGGAAAGGACATACCAAATGCGCAATCTGCCAAAAATTTTACGATCTCAAGAGCAATGGAACACACAAAGAACTCCAAACTGAAACCTGCAAACTGGGCAATATGAGGATTATACGCGGACAGGACGATGGTTGCTGCCCGCTACACATGCTGCGCGAACCCTGCCCCGGCCAGTCTGTGCCGCGCCTGACATCAGCTTTGCCTTCTTACTCTAAGGCCCTCCTCTTCCAGGTGCAGGTCCACGACAACAGACGGGCCTTGTCGGAAAGCCCTCGCCTAGCCTAAGCCCTTGACCTATAATTCGCCCCTTAATTTGGTCCTGATGGCCTGTGTTGTGTGAAGCTCTCGATACTGGCCTCGACCCCCACCCCCGACAGCACCAGCCGCACTCGGCAGACGTAAGGTTCAGCATACAGCGCCGCGTCCGTTCCCAGCCCGAACTCCCCACACCCGCGGAACAGGTCTGACACGCCGCGCGACGGGCCTGCGCAGCAGCAACACCGGCACCGTCATTGCCCACCCGCGTATTTGCGTGCTCGTCGCCCGAGCCGCACAGCTGGGACTGTTGCCACGTCAGGAGGAGTCATTGACATGTGCACCCTGCCGAACACAACCCTGAGGCCACGTCCGCCGTCAGGCCACAGCGGCGTATACCCTTCGCGGGATCCTCGTTCGCATCCTGTCCAATATCAAAACCCCCGAGTCCGCTGGTCGATAGCCCGCCGCAACGACGAATGCGCAGCCGCCGCAACCCCGGCCTCTTGGGTCACGCGGCCACCGCCGCCGGCTGCTACGCGTTGCTCAGACAAGGGGCTGAAAGCGAACTTATAGCAGCAGCCCCGGAAACCTGCTGTTGACGATGCGGGACTGCGGCCGGCGCCCCGACTCTAGCATTTCCCGCCCTGCCTTGACCTGTTGGTTGCATGGCGAATGGGCAATGGGAGAGTACAGTGCGTCAATGGCAAAAAGGGGACGAGGGCAGGGGATGCAGATGCGATGCGCGTTGGATTGCAGAAGGTTGCAGACACCGCATGTTCTCAGGCCTAACGAACGAGAGCCGCCATGTTGAAGCGATGGGCCCAAAGCCAACCCACATTTTCCCCGACTTTAACACACTTTGACGCACTTTGACTGACAGCGCACACCCACCTTGGCGACCAGCCGCATCTTGTCCATGGCCGTGATGCGGCAGCAGCCCCCAATGTCGAGCTCCGTCAGCACCGGCAGCCGCAGCAGGGCGCTCACGGCGTCGTGGGTGAGCGCCGTGGCACCGCACAGCGACAGCTTCATGGGGCACATGTCTGCACGCCAGCCAGGCGACACGGAGACGCGGACCGCATAGCAAAAGATTGGCAACGGTGGCAGCGGGGCGGACATCGTTAGCAGACCGGGCAGATGAAGCCTTTCGCTAGAGGACAACAGAGTCCACTAATTGCCATCGGGCAGGCTGCAACCAGCTTGCTGATCATGGTGTGCCCTGCGTGGTTCCTCCCTCCCCCGCATTCCACCCATATGACTCGGCTGGTGCGGGCGTCGTTCTCTTATTGCCCGCTGATCAACGTTCCACAGCGGGTCATAATCATTGGGTCAAGTGGGAGAGAGATTTTGGCCAGTAAATGCCTGCCAGCCTCCTCACCCACTGCCCAATGCCGAGCCCACTCCTCGCGCCCCCTCCCTCACCCGCACTCTGCTGGCTCCAACGGTTGCAAATGCCATCCACCAGCGCCTTCACGCCCTCGTTGTCCACGTGGCTGTAGCTGCTGCGGCTCAGCGTGGGCTGCTGCTTGTAAACGTAGCTGTCCAGTCGTAGGTCCGCCACAGGCAGGGCGCCTGCACCCCCGGAAATAGACGTTTTTGACCGCAACCAGAGGCTATTGCACCGTTTATCCTTTGAAAACTCACCAATGTGCCTCAGGTTATCAGCGGTCAGGACGAAATTGCGCACGATAAGCTCGAGCTGCTTAAGCTCCCGGATGTGTTGAAGCGCGGGAAGCGCCTCATCGAGGTCCGCTTTCCTCCCGACGAGGTAACTTACCCGATTCAACGCTGGGCTGCAGGAGATATGAAAAGCCAGGGTATTAGCGCACGGCGGGGGGAGGGCCCGCAGTCAGCATTGCGTACCAGTGCAAGGCGCCAGCCTTGATGTTCACCGCCGGTCCGTCGAGCTCCAGGTCAGTCAAGTTCCCGAGCTTAGACATGATTATGCCAAAGCTCTCGTCCAGGCCAACCGTCCGCACCACGAGCTTTGAGAGGCATTTCGGCCCCCATCTCTCGCTGGACTTTTTGCAGGCCGCCCAATTCAGTGACGGTATGTTGGCGACGTGCGCCGTTGTCAGGCCCTGGCAGCCCTCCAGCAGAGGCTCGAGGAACGTACCTGAGGGCCGAAGTGACATAACCTTACAGCGACAACCCGCGCGGGCGCAAAAAAGCGCAGTTTATCACCACCTACCATAAACACGATCTCCGAGCTCCTCCACCATGAAGCATTGAAGCAGAGGAGTTGCGCGCACCAAGCCGCTTAGGGCTGCGTCTGTGACGTGCTTGGCGTTGTTCAGTTTCACCTTCACCAGCTTGGCGCCGACGCGCTGGGCAACGGTGTCCAGCAGCCTGTTCGAAACGGCCTCCCCGGAAAAGCAAACCTCCGTGTAGCCTATGCGCATATTAAGAGAAAGACGCTGTAGGGTTGCTTGTCCTGGCGGCCTAATGTTCCTCAACCAACTGCACACATACCGTAAAGAAGGTTGGCCGCGTAGAAGAACACCTCCTCCTTCTGGACCATGTTCAAGCGTCGGAAACGCTGGATGGAGGACTGGCTGCAGAACGTGTTCTCCAGAACGTCGAAGCCGATGCACACTCCCGCGTTCACCTCGCGCGCCACAGCGCGCCACTGTCGGCAGACTCCGCAGAAAGCAAGCAGGTGCACCAGAGCGTGCCCCGGCGGCTCGCCCTGCACCAGATACGTTGCAATACTCCGCACTGCTGCGTCCGGAAGGTGAGCCTCCTGTTGTCCGCTAATGCTAGTGTCATTCTGCCTGCCAAAGTTAAGCCTTGCAAACGCATCCGCCATATCTGAGCAGTCATGCTCCGGCTCGTGTGGCCGCAGCTCTTGACAAGCCGCACCCATGGTTCAAGTTTCCAGCAGGATCGCACGTGAGTTGATCTTTTATGTCTTACAATAGCAGCCAGCCCAGGATGAGAATAGGTGAAAACTGAAGCTGAGAAAGCTTGCAGGGAAGTGAGCCGTGTACTGTCATGCTCGCCGTACTCGTGCCGGTCCGCGCTGAAAAACCCTTACGAAAGTGCCACTGTTGTCCTCCTCTAGCCGGGTGTCTCCTAAAGTCAGATGCTTCCTGTTTTCAGGACTGGCAGATTCGCATGGTAAAGTACCTGCCAAGGTAACTTGCGTCCAAGATAACTGCTGCGTCGTTGACTGAGGCTGGCGTTCGCCCTTCATTTTCCTTGTACGCGTCCTAGCCTGATCTTTGTCGGCAAGTATGGACGGCAGGCAGCCTTCGGTAGATTTCATAGCCTTCAGTCCTTGCTCCATTCCGTTAGAACCTGTGCGCCGGACGTGCAGCCAGAGTGGAACACAAAGCCCAACCCGACAGGTCGACGGCACATCGGTTGCATAATTACTTGTGCAGTGGCGATGCGAGGATCGCTCGTCGGCACGCCAGCGGTCCCCAGCCCGTCTCGGGCCTTCAACAAACGCGTGCCGTCCCATGGGCTGATGGTACTGTTCACGTGCGGATATCGTTATAACTCGAGCAGCCCATCCACCAAACCACACCAGCTTCTCTGAGCACTAGACCCGTGCGCGCGCATAGAGTTTTGCCGCCGTGAAAAGAAGCGGCCATCGCGGGAGCGAAAACCGGAAAACACGTTTTTCCTGGCAGCAGCCCGCCTTGGTGTACTTTATATCGGGCGTTTCCCGTGCCTAATGCGCGGCCACACCCACCGCGACTGCCCCGCCAGTGCCGTGCCGCCGGCTGGGCCCTGCGACACCCATGGCATCACCCTGTCGCGCCGGGGCCCGCTGCTTCACCGCCGCAGTCTCTCCCAACTGTCAGACACGCAATCCGGTCGGTCGACGGCACGCGCCGTATCGCACTGCGCTGCCCCTTTAGGGGTGGCCCGGTGCGTCGCTCACTCCATAGCTCGCTCCGTCGCCTCATCGGCCCAGCACGCACATGCACAACGAGCACAACACACCTGCACCACTCAGTCCAGCCGTCGGTGCGCCGACGGACGCCTGCGGCGGCGGCGGCGGCGGCGACCGCGGCCGAGCACGTGCGCGCTGTGCACGAACGCAGCCAGAGAGTGGGCGGGATCTGCACGGTGCAGCTCGCAGCTTGGAAGGTTGGAACGCCACGCCGCGCATCGCGCCATGCATCGCAGTCCAGAAAGCCTCCCCGCCTGGGGGCCGACCTCCTTCCTCCTCGCTGACGGTTGCGCCGTCCAGTGGGTAGACGGGTAGGCAGACGGACAGGCAGAGGGGAGCTCTGGACCCAACCTGCCCGTTCGGGGTCCACTGGATATGAATTGCAAGCTGGAGGAGGCAGGAGTGGAGGGTCGGAAACTCGGAACGGAGGCTACGACACGGGCAGGGGAGTGAGGGGGCTTAGGTGGGGGTCAAGGGGATGGAGGGGGGTATGTGCGGGGTTGTGTTGTGGGGTGGGTCTGGTCTGCGAGATCTGTGTTAGTGTGTGTATGCGTGGCAGTTAGGGGCAGTTGGTGGCCGTCACGGGTTGCGGCGAGCATTGTTCGGTGTGAAATTGATTTCCTCAAGATAATGTGCGGTCTACCCGGTCGGAATTGCACCCTTGGCGAGGTTTGGTGTTGGTTGCAGGCTGCGACCAGACTTCACCAAGGGTGCTTTTCCCACCCGATCCCTGCGCCGCAGGGGTAGGGCCCATGGCCGCGACGTCCCCAATCGCCCCGATGGTTGAATCCCACGCGCAAGCATGTCCTTCTGACAAACGCTTGTGCAATTTAGCGATGTAGACAGTTTGCGTCTTATCACAAACAAGGTCGAAACAAAATAATCTGGTCGTGCTTCAACCACTCGTCGGTTGGTTATCATTGTAATTCGTGCTTGCCCTTCAGTCAGCGCTGGACATCATGCACCTCATATACTGATATTTTATTACGGCCCATGCTCAGGCTTCTTCACTAATAAAAAAACTCGTGGCGTTCCCGCTTGTCTCGACTTGCACGTACGGGTGCTGGGCTCGATCGCGACGATGCTGCCTTGCAAATGGAGATGTAATCAGCAAACTGGACAAACTCAGAATTCACATAACTCGATTGGCCAGCGGCCGGCCCCAAGGCTTGATAGTTTCAGACACATCCAGCGCATCGCTCCAACACGGACCTTGGCAACGGCGGACACGGCTTCTCTCACTTCTGCTGTGAGACCTTGCGAGGAAGCCGATGGAGGCGCTGACCCCAGCAGCTGCGGATGCAGCAGCAGCAGCAGCAGCGGTTGGAGCGCTGAGGCGCGGGACGGCAGGAGCGCCCTGCGTCGGCGGCAGTTCTTGCTGGGTTTGGCACATGCCTCCGGCGGCATAGCTGCCTGGGGAAACCCAGGTGAGGAGAGGCTGTTCCAGGGCCGGCGGCGGAAAGCCCGAAACGCTCGAAAACCCTGAGTACGGTGTGTGTATATATGTGTGTGCGTGCGTGCGCGCCACAAATAACTAACCCAACCGTCCGCCCCCCCCCCGCTCCTGCTCCCCAACGCCCCTGCACCTGCCCAATTCCCCCCACCCTTACCCAACACACCCACACCACCACCACCACCAACAACAACAACAACAACGCTGGCCCAGCCTCCGCCCTCGCCGCCGCCGACGTCGCCTCCCCCTCCTCCATCCCGCCGCCCCCGCCGCCGTCGCCCACGTCCCTCCTGCAGCCCCTCCTGCCCTCCCCCGCCCCCGACCTCCTCGCCCAGCTCGAGGGCCGCGCACCCATCTTCCAGCCGGGGGTCGCCTGGGCGCTCCGAAACCGCGACCGCCAGCTCTTCTACCCCTCCTGGCTCCGCGGCGAGTGGCAGGTCACCGCGCGCTTCGCGGCAGCGTCGTTCCCGCAGGGCCGGCGGCTGCTGGGGCGGACGGTGCCCGGAGTTCTCCAGGGAAGCATGGTGGTGGCGTTGCCGGATGTGGGGGCGGGCATGGACGGGCCGGTGTCGTACCGGGCACGGTTCGTGGAGAGTCCGGGCGAGGGCGGTGGAGTGGTGGCTGACAGGTGGGTGGGTGGGTGAGGGGGTGGGTGGGTGGGTGGGTGGGTGGGTGGGAGGCGGCTTGAGGCGAGGGATGGAGGGAGGGATAGCGGCAGGGGTCGGAGGGACGCACGCGCGCACCGGGGTACCGGGGGGTATCGGGGGGTACCGGGGGGTACCGGGGGGTATCGGGGGGTACCGGGGGGTACCGGGGGGTACCGGGGGGTACAGGGGGGTACCGGGGGGTACCGGGGGAGGGTGGGGGGTACCGGGGGGTACCGGGGGGTACCGGGGGGTATCGGGGGGTACCGGGGGGTACCGGGGGGTACCGGGGGGTACCGGGGGGTACCGGGGGGTACCGGGGGGTACCGGGGGGTACCGGGGGGTATCGGGGGGTACCGGGGGGTACCGGGGGGTACCGGGGGGTACCGGGGGGTATCGGGGGGTACCGGGGGGTACCGGGGGGTACCGGGGGGTAAAAAGTGATACCGCAGCGGAGACGGAGACGGCGTTCGCGAACGGACCCAGAACCCAGTAATACTTACCGAACATACCTGTAACCTTACCGAGCTGAAAATACGCTGCGACCGCGTCGCCGCCAGACCAACCCAGACGGACGATTACACGCGACAGCACAAGAACGGCACGAACGCCCGGACAGAACAACCCGACAGATTGTAGACTCACCTGCGCTCAATGGAGGAAGCGAAGCGGGAAGATTTCGAAGGAAAAAGGGCGTGAGTAACGGCAATGGGCAACGGCAATGGGGGGTTTTAGCGGGGGTTTTAGCGGGGGTTTTAGCGGGGGTTTTAGCGGGGGTTTTAGCGGGGGTTTTAGCGGGGGTTTTAGCGGGGGTTTTAGCGGGGGTTTTACCGGGGGTTTTACCGGGGGGTACCGGGGGGTACCGGGGGGTACCGGGGGGTACCGGGGGGTACCGGGGGGTACCGGGGGGTACCGGGGGGTACCGGGGGGTACCGGGGGGTACCGGGGGGTACCGGGGGGTACCGGGGGGTACCGGGGGGTACCGGGGGGTACCGGGGGGTATCGGGGGGTACCGGGGGAGGGTGGGGGTAATGGTGAAGAGGTTATTTGGTATGAGAAGATAAATAGAAGATAGATACGGTGAAGAGGAGGGAAGAGACGATGAGCGAGCAAGAAGATAGGGGGTGGAGTGAGGGATAAAAAAGGAGTGAGGAGGAGGAGGAAGGACCTGCATGACCGGAGAAGAGGCCGAACTGGTTCGTTGTGAGCGGGCGGCCTGCAGTGTTAGCATCAGGCGGTGCGTGTTCGGTTGCTGTTTGGTTGGGAGGGAAAAGAGGATGAGTGTGGATCGTAATCCTGGTACGGTGCCGTACCGTACTGCAAGGTAAAACCCATAAACCCTCCCTCTGGCAGCGCTGGCAGCCCCCGCTGGCAACTCGCCCCGCCACCCGCCCCCCCCCCGCCCCGGGGGGCCCTCTGCGCCCTCGGCACCCCACTGCCCAGGGTTTTTAATGTACGGCAGCTGATGGACGCCTTCTACGGGTTCGAGGTAACTCGCAAGGTGGAGTACGAGCCGCTCAAAAACCCAACGCGACTGGTGAGGCGGAGGACTGGGGAGGGGTTGCGATTGGGCGGGGGAGGGAGGGAGGGAGGGGGGGCCTTCAAGGTGCTTCGATGACTGGGTAAGGGGGGTAGGGAGAGGGGGGTTTCAAAGGTGGGCAGAAAGGGTTTTGCAGCCCACCATCATCAGACCACCTCACCACCGCCACCACCACCACCTGACCTCGCTTCGCCTCCCCGTGCGCCCTACCTGAGTGCCCTCGCTCCCCTGATGGCCGCTTTCGTTTGGTAACGCAACCGCATTGTCCGGTCAGGGTCCGATCCCCTGGAGGGACTCTGTTCGCTAACGCCGTCATCCGTCCCTTCGCTGCGGTGCCTTCTTTCTTACTACCCCCACCACCACCACCACCACCACCACCACCAACGTGCGCTCCCCACCTGTCGTCGCCGCCACCCCCACCACCACCACAAAGGAGCATATCACTCCCTGACCCCCCCCCACCCCCTTCCCCTCCCCACATCTTTCTTGGCGCCAGACGGTGGTGTACGCGACGCCCCGCCGGGAGCGGTCCGTGATCTCTGAGGACCTTCGCAAGGCGGAGCTCATCATAAACAACCGCTTCTCACAAACCCTGTCGCCCACAGACTTCATTTGCGGGGAACTGTTCAGGTGTGTATGTGTGTGTGGGGGGGGTTATCCACGTATAGGCTGGAGCCCGTGAACGGTATCGAATCAGAAAAAATCGGGCGGACGGATTCGGGACGGATTCGGGACTGGTTGGGGCTCCAGGGAAGGTTGCCTAGGGCTGCGTAGGGCTGCCATGAGGGTCCGGACTCTGAGAGCCCATCGTCACCACCACAACAACCAACCGAACCGAACCAACCGCTAACCACCAACCGAAACGAACCAACACCCCAACCGACCCCGACCCCGACCCCGATCCCCGCGCAGGCAGATCAGCCAGGCCTCAGCGCAGGGCGCCGTGGGGGACTATGAGACCATCACCCGATACACCCTGGTGGAGACGGGGGGAGAGGCCGGCACTGGCACTGGCGCCGTCCCCGACCCCGACCCTGTCCCGGACCCCACAGCAGCAGCAACAGCAGCAGCAGGAGGAGCAGCAGCAGCAACAAGGATCGCGGGAGGCGGCGCCGGGGGGCGAAAGGGCGACGGCGAAGGTGTCGTCCAGGAGGAGGAGGAGGACGGGAGCCCCGCCGGTGTGGGTGTGGGTGATGTGGGTGTGGGTGCGGGTGTGCGGGTGCTGCAGCGGGTGGCGGCGTTTCTGCAGCCGCAGGACGCAGCCTTCTTCGAGGCGGGGAATATGGCGGTGGCGGTGTACGACTACACGTACGACATGCGGCGTGTAGCGTGAGCGCGCCGCGTGGTGGGGTTTCCCGGGTGGTGGAATCCCTGGTGCGAGTCCGTGGTGGTGGAATCCCTGGAGTCACCTTGCGTCTCGATACCCACCTACCCGCCTACCTGCCCACCCTGTCACCCGGCATGGAGCGAGGCAGGTGCGGGATGCTCTCCAAGTTTGTTGCAGCCTTCGCGCCTCTCTCTTGCGGCGCTGCGCCTGGTCCGTCTGCTGTTTCCTCGGGTGCACCACCAGGGGTGCATCACCGGAGGGGGAATTCCCCGCCTTTCGAACGCGGGCAAAAGGCGGCTGCGGAGATTGGCGAAGATTTGCGGCGAAGGTTTGCGAACCAGGAGGACTTGTGATGTTGCGGGCTCGGATCCGGTGAGCACATGGCTCTGTACGGCATGCAGTACACACTCTTGAGGCGTTTTTGAGGAGGCTGTCGGTGGTCGGTGATCGGTGCGCGTGCAGTGATGTCGTACGTGTGCCGATGTGTACTTCTTTTACCTTGTAGAGGGGTTCACAGCTATGGGTTTGTGGGTTTTCAGCTTTTGACATGTGTCGATCGACGTGGCAAATCGATCGTGCTGGTTCACGACGCCTGGCGAGGCAACCAACTCGAAGCCAAGCGAGGCACCAACATCCCAACATCCGACATCGGCAATGAAAATTGCAATTGTTTACCTTTTAGGTGTGTGTGTGTGTGTCCGGCGCCCTGCACAGGCGCTCCGTGTCGTCCCATGAGATGTCGTACTGAGATGTCGTACTGACCTTTACAAGGCCCGCGCGCACGTGACCATGAAAACAATGAATCGCACCAATCGTAACAGGCGGCACCGAGCAGCGCGGTGGTACGAGTATACGACGCAGTACGATGCAGTACACATGTACAAGTCCTCCCCACTTGGGGCGGGCCGATCTCCTTCCCTCGCTGCCGACAGCCCCGTCCACCTCCTGTCGCCGCCTCCCTGCAGCTTACTGTTACTGTTATATCTCGTCGTACAAAGACAGTTACGGTAGTTGGCCGTTTCCGCGTTTCCACCTTAACCGACCAACCGACGTACCGGCAGCCGGGCTCCCGACGACCTAGCTAGGCACACATCGCCTTCATCGGTTCGTACTTTGATGATGATAACTTACACACACACTCCCCGTCATGTCTGGTCATCCACCCCCCACCGTTCACGGGCTCCGGCCTATACGTGGATAACCCCCCCGCAACCCCACGGCGCGAGCCCTACAACAGCACCAACCCGTCCCCCTCCTCCCCCTCCCCCTCTCCGTCCGTCCCCTGCACCTCCGCCGCCTCCTCCCCCAGCAGCACCCCCGCCCGCCTCAGGCGCCCCACCAGCACCGGCGGCGCCGCCGCCACCACCTCCACCCCCTCCGCCGTATACTCGAGACTCTTGACGCGGCCCGCCGTGTGGAGATCGTTCAGCAGATCGCCGGACGAGTACGGCAGCAGTGCCCGTACTTCCTCCATGGATCTCTCCAGCTCGGCGCCCAGCATCTCAAGCAGCGCGTCCAGACCCTCGCCTGTACGACCAGAGATGCAGATTGTACGGCTGCGCTTGGCGGCGATGCGGCGGATCTGGGTTGGGAGAGGGGGGGGGTTGTGGGGGGGGGCGGGGGTTGGGAGGACGAGTACGACAGGGTCCAGACGCGGGGGGTTTAAGGGGGTTCAGAGGGAGTGCACGGAGGGAAATGGGTTTTATTTGCAGTACGACACGTTGGGGGGGTTGGGAGTACACACACCCAGCCACCCCCAGCCCCCCACCTCCTCCGGGTTGCTGGTGGCGTCGATCTTGTTCCACGCCGTGACGATGGGCGTGGCGCTGCAGTCCACCCCCAGCTCGTCCAGTACGGCAAGTACGGCGGCGTTCTGTGCTGCGGCGCTGGGGTGGGAGATGTCCACCACGTGAAGGATGATGGAGGCGTCGCGGATCTCCTCCAGGGTGGCCCTGTGTACGGCAGTACGGGTTGGGCTTGTGTGTTTGTGTGTGTGTGTGGTGGTGGGGGGAATTCGGGGGGGAGTGAGGGGGGAATGGGTGGGGGATTGCGGGGTGGGAGTGGGGGCAGGATGCAGCACGCTCATTACCCCAACCCGGTCCTATAACACCCTCCTGCCCGCCCCGCCCCGAAACACACACACACACACACACACACACACACACACACACACACACACACACACACACACACACACACACACACACACACACACACACACAACCCTCCCTTCCCCCCATCCCCCCCACCGCTAACGCCGTCTCCGTCTCCGCTGCGATATCTTCTTTATACCCCCTCCCCCCCCAAACACCCTCCCCCCCCACCTGAACGCCGCCACCAGCTCAGTGGGAAGCTTCTGGATGAACCCCACCGTGTCCGACATCAGGATCTGGAAGGAAGGAAGGACATCCAGGGAGGGAGGGAGGGAGGGAGGGAGGGAGGGAGGTAAAAAGAAAATACCGCAGCGGAGGAGGAGACGGCCAGGGAGGGCGGGGCCGAGGGAGGGAGGGAGGGAGGGAGGGAGGGCAGGGGGAGGGAATTTTGCTGCGTTGAAGAGCAAACGCAGACACAGACAGACAGGCAGGCAGGGAGGCAGGGAGACAGCGCACTCCCTCCTCCCATTCCTCCCCCCCTCTCTCTCACACACACACACACACCCGCACCCCCCCCCACCCCCCCCGCAACCCCCACCTCCTTGTTCCCCTTGAGCCTCAGTCTGCGTGTGGTTGGGTCCAGGGTGGCGAACAGCTGGTCCTCAGCCAACACACCCGCATTGGTCAGCGTGTTGAGAAGGGTGCTCTTGCCTTTGATAGGGGGGGGGGCGAGGCGGGGGGGGGCGGGGGCGGGGCGGGTTATCCACGTATAGGCCGGGGAGGGGGGGGGGGTATAAAGAGAAAACCGCAGCGGAGGGGGGGGCGGGAAGGGGAGGGGGTAATAAAGACGATGCCGCAACGGAGGGACGTAGGCGGGGGTGGGGAGGAGGTGGGGAGGGGAGGAGGGAGAGTACGACAGGGGGGTTTTGTGTGGCGGGAATGAGCCCGGGGTGGGGCGGGGCGGGATGGGGCTGCCTGTTACTGCGGGCACGAAGCCCGGCGCCAATCGAGGTCTGTGAGCGACCTGTCCCCCTCCCCGCTTTCCCCCCCCCCTTAATCGGCACTTCCCACCACCCGGGACAACCCTCCCACCCCTCTCCTCCCCACCCCAATCCCCTCCCCCACCCCTCCCCACCCCAATCCTCTCCTCTCCCCACCCCCCCCCCCTTGGGCGCTCACCCGCGTTGGTGTATCCGCAAATGCCCACCACCGGAATGGGTGTCGCCGAGCGCTTGTCCCGGTACTGCCGCCGGTGCGTCCTCACCGCCTCCAGCTCCCGCCGCAGCGCCGCCGCCTTGTCCCGCAGCAGCCGCTTGTCGATCTCGATCTGCTTCTCACCCGCGCCCTTGACCTGCCCCCCGCCCCCAACCCTGTCCAGGTGAGTCCACATCTTGGTCAGGCGGGGCAGCTGGTACTCGGTTTGGGCCAGCTCGACCTGGGAGGGGGGGAGGGGGAGGGATTTGAAGAGTGAATTTGCAAGAATGAAGTAAGAACGGGAAGGGGGAAGGGGGGGAGGGGAGGGGAGGGGGGGCGAGGGGGTTTTGAAAAAGAGTGTAATGCAAGAACGATAAGCGCGGCGCTGCGCATCTCCGGCGATGCATCTCTCCGGCTGCTCCATTTTCCGCTCTTCCCGCCCCCTCCCTCCCCCTCCCATCCCCCTCCATCCCCCGCCCCTCCATTCCCCACCCCCCCCCCAACGCACCTGCAGCTGCCCCTCCCTCGTCTGCGCCCGTTGCGAGAAGATGTCCAAGATGAGTGCCGTACGGTCGCACACGCGCACGCTGCCCTCGCCGCCGCCCGCCGCCGCCGCCAGCTGTCGCTCCAGGTTTCGGAGCTGCCCCGGAGCCAGCTCGTCATCAAAGATGACGGTCTCAACGCCCAGAGCCGCCACCGCACGACCCACCTCGGCCACCTGGGGGGGGGGGGCCGGGGGGCGGGGGGCGGGGGGCGGGGCGGGGGTTTATCCACGTTAAGGGGGTCAGGGAGGATAGGCTGGAGAGCTGGTGCAAACGGCAGGTGAGGGCGCCCCCCCCCCAAAACACACAGGTTTCCGTAATCCCAAGGTCCCTTTGCCGCAACAAACGAAATGTAGGGCAAGCCCTCCCCCCGGCCCCCCCCCCCTCCCCCCCCCGCACCTTGCCACTCCCGATGTAGGTGGACATGTTGGGGGCATCCAGCAGTTGGTAGGTGGAGCCCATCACCTGGCGGTTGGGGGTTAGTGGTTGACGGGTTCGTTAGTCACTGGGTGGGTCACAGATTGGCCGGAGGGTGGGGATGGAAGGGCAGCAGAGGGGGGCGGCAGCGGCAGCCGCAGGGGGCCGGGATCCCGGGAAGGGGGGGCCCGCCCCTCGAGCCGACCGCCAGCCCAGCCACGCCCCCAGCCCAGCCACCCCCCCCCCCCCGGCCCCCCCCCCCACCCACTCGGCCTTTCGCTGCGGTTTCTTCTTCCATGTAACCACCCACCCACCCACCCACCCTTACCCGCAATCCCGCCGTCTCCGCCAGCCGCCCCAGCTCCTCCACGCTCTCCTGCACGTCGTACGTGTAACGCCGCTGCTCCCCCTTGATGGCCGCACCCACCAGGAATACCCGCTCGCGCTCGTCCTCGGGGGGAAGCTGCGCGGGAGGGGGGGGTGCACAGGGTTTGTACGACAGTTGTACGACAGGGGGAGTTGGTGTACACGACGAGTGTAAGAAGAAGAAGAAGTACGACGATATGCATGGTCAACATGCAGGGTCAACATGCATGCACGGATTTACGGCCGCGACCCCCAGATGGGAGCAGCGGTGCGGCGGGCACCTCGGGCAAGCTGTGCGTGTGTGTGTATGTGTGTGTTAGGCGTGTGTGTGTGTGTACCTGTGTAGGCATGTGTGTGTAGGCGTGTATGTGTGTGCGTGTGCGTGGCAGCAGGAGCTGCTGCTGGTGGCCCCGCCCTTGCAGCGCTCAAGAGGCCGGGGGTTGGTGTGGTGTGGTATGGGCCATGGGAGTGTGGTCTGGCCTTGCTCTTGCTTATAATTTCTCACACACAAGAATGGGGTCTCACACACACATATGAAGAATGGGAGAGGCAGGCTCACTTCGATCTGTCGACCGGGGGTCCGCTGCCGCTGCCCGGCTTGCTGCTGCTGCTGCGCCTCGACCAGGGCACTTTCAAAGGATTGCGCCAGCGCGCTCTCCTCCGAGACCTGAGCTGAGCATCTCGCCACCTGTATATATCGGCGAAGGAGGCCCGCGGGCGTGAGCAGCCAGGGGCGGTGGCGTGGTGCGGGGATGGACGGCCGTCCCGTCAACCAACCACCGTGCTGGGACCGAGCCGCACCCGAGCTGGAACCGCAGCAGCAACTGGAACGGGGAGCAGCAACTGTCCTCTGCGAAGTCTGGCGTGAACGTGCACCGAGGGACAGCGGCCCAGCGCTCCCAGCGCTGTCGCGCTGGGCGACATTGGGAAAGTGTGTAACGAGACGAAGTTCAGTCCAACCCAGTGTTTCGTTCTCTGCAGTATCTTCTTGTTATGATAAATGTTTCAGTTGGTGTTCCTTTGCGGCTTTCCCGGCGCCAGGCTCTTCGGGTTAGTACGGCTTGTCCGGCATCACACACAGCAGCCCGCACACCAAGCAGTGGTACTAACTTCCCAAGCAGCGTTTGCCTTGGCCGTTGTTGCACTTGCAAAAGCCCTTTTCAGACATCTTCACGGGCAAGCAGACCGCGTCGAGGACAGTCTTCGTTCCGTTCACTCGCTCTTTGCCATGACGAGACGTTGAACCAACATCACTATTGAAAGTTTTGATACAATCAGTCGCAAAGTAGTAGTCGGAGACTTCCGTGTAACGCAGCCCGCAAAGTTGTGCGGGCTGCCCAGTTAAGTGTTTAGCCAATGCCGCCAAATCATGACGCGGTCGTCCATCGCGCCCGCATCTATGCGGACGTCTGCACAGAAAAAGAGCCAGAGTACAGTGACTATGAGCACTTGAGCATCGCCTGGGGAGACCAGGAGCATTACGAGGTGGGTGCGGGCGATTATATGAACGATGTAACATTGAATGACACTACATGCTGTCCTAGGGGGTGAAGTCTTGGCGCGCACACGTGCATGGGCGGCTGGTCGCGCATCGTGCGCGTGTGCGCCTTCTAGACTCCTGCTCCGTCGCACCCTGCCCCGTTCCAGGTGGTTCGAAAGGTCGGGCGGGGCAAGTACAGCGAGGTGTTTGAGGGCGTCAATGTGTCGGGGGAGACACCGACACGGTGTGTCATCAAAATCCTCAAGCCCGTGAAAAAGAAAAAGATTTTTCGCGAGGTCAAGATTCTGCAGAACCTGCAGGGAGGGCCCAACATCATCACGGTAGGGCCCCGGGTCCCATTGACCCTTGGTTCGGGTAAAACTGGGGTTGCTGGCCTTGCTTGGGAGTCGCTGGTAACAACCAGCCAGTGAGGAAGGTGCAGGTAGTGGGGTCATGAGCGCGACGCAACGGCTTGTTGGTACTGGTTGCAGCACCGGTATATGGGAGCGGGGTAACCACATGCCACCAGACAGGCGACAGCCACCCGCGCGCCTCCACGTCGCCTGCCTCCATGTCGCCTGCCTCCACGTCGCGCACCTCTTCAGCTTTGGGACCACACCGGACCGCACTGCCTGCTTCAGACCCAATCCGCAAGCTGCGACCCCGTAGCTCTGTACCACGCCCCCACCCGCGTAGCGTACTGTACTGTACTGTACTGGACAAGTCAACCCTCGGCCTGCCCTCCACCCACCGTGTACCCTGCTGCTCCTTCCGCCGCTGCTGATGCTTGCGCTGCGCTGCGCGCTGCCACGGCTGAGGCCGTGGGTCGGTTGTCCAGGGCCCGGGCAACCGACCCACGCGGCGCGTGTCCACCTGCGTATCAGCTGCTTCCTTCCGCTCCTCCATCCTCCGGGTAAATCACCATCACTCTGCCGCCGCCGCGGCCGCTGTGTCGCCCCTGTGTTGACCCCACCCTGCCGCCGCCGCCGCTGTGTCGCCCTCACCCCACCCCCCCACAGCTCATGGACATTGTGAAGGACCCGCACTCGCGCACGCCGAGCCTCATATTCGAGTACGTGGAGAACGCGGACTTCAAGGTACGGCCCGTACGGGCTGGGCGGGCAGCAGTACACGGGGGCAAAAGCAGTACATGGTGCGGTGCGGGGTCCCGCAGTTGCTGGGTGTTGCATATGGCGATATGGGTCGGGTCGGAAGGAAGGAAGGGAGGCTGCAGCGGAGGGTGGGTTGCAGCCAAGGGGGCGATGGATGGCCACAGGGCGGGTGCTGCCCCCGAAGGGAGACAACAGCGATCGGGCAAGGGCGATTGGTCGATGCCCAACGTGTCGCGGAGAGGCGGGCGGGCAGGGGGGGGGGCGGCCCCATCTACCATGTACCGTTCGACCTCACCACCAGCAGTCCATTCTTTCCGGTGGCCGCCTTTCGCGTAACCCTTCGACTGGTCGCTCGCTCGCTCGCGCGCTCCTGGGGGGGAGTGGCGGCCGCGGCGCGGCGCAGCCCACTGCAAGCCGCTCAGCCCAAACTAACGGCAGCGGCCCCAGTGGAAAGCGGCCAGGGCGGGGTTGAAAGGATGAAGCATGAAGGATGCACGGGTGAATCCTGCTCCTATGCTCTTGTTGTGTGGCTGGCAAGACAAGAAGACAAGGGCTCGGCCCGAAGCCTAGCAGCCTAGCAGCCTAGCAGGCGGCGCTGGCCCGGAGGAATCCGAAGGCCAGCGCCCGTTGCAGGGCGCCTGCCGATGGGGTGGGGGTTTAGGGCTGCCTGCCGCTCGCACTCCCACTCCCACTGCTGCTGCCTCTGTCGACCACTGTCAGACCGCCGGCCTCGTTGGGGAGGGGCCGAGACTCTGCGGTGCATTGAGGGGCCCCTCAGACGGGACGGGATAGGTCTTACAAGCAGCGAGCACCTGTGCTGCACCTGTGCTAATACCGGTACCAACCAGTTGCGCACTCGTTGATTCGCACTCGTTGAATCAACCCAACCGCCCCCCGGGCCCGGGCCCTCCCGCCACCCCCGCGTCTCCCTGCCCCAGGCTCTGTACCCCACGCTGACGGATCTGGACATCCGCTACTACATACACGAGCTGCTTAAGGCGCTGCACTACTGCCACAGCATGGGCATCATGCACAGGTGGGCGGGAGGGCGGGCGGGCGGGGGGGGGCGGGGAGGGGAAGGGAGGGAGGGAGGGAGGGAGGGGATGAGAGGAGGGGATGAGTGACCGGGATGGGGGATAAAGGGAGAAGGTGCTGTGCTGGGCGGGGGCTCGGGGGCCCAGGTGGGGAGGGAGGGAGGGAGGGGACGCGAGGTCCTGGAGCGCTGTGTCGGAGCCGATGAGCTGCAGAGCAGGTGGACCGGGCCGCGCTGAATGGGAAGGGAGGGAGGAGGGGGAGGGGGGAGCTATGGGCCGGGGTTCGTAGCGGTGGTGTGTGGTTCAGTGACACCGCAGTGAGGTAGTTTGGAGCGAGCGGCGCGGGGGGGGGGGGGCAGGCCTCCTGCTGTACCAACCGTCCGCGCAGGCAAGAGGCACGAGCACGCGCCCCTCCATCTCGCTCCCTATACGTGGATAACCTACCCTGCATTCCAGGAATAGCTGCCTGCGCCTGCTGCCTACCCAACCTCGTGCGTCTTTCTTACCTGCCTGCCCTGCCTCCACAAACCGCAAAACTGCGCACACACACAGCAAAAACCCAAATCCCAAATCCCAGTGATGAATGAACATCCTGAAACCCTCCTTTCCTCCCTCCGCCCCTCCCCTTCCCTGCATACACGCACACGCCCACACACACCCATCCCCCCCTCAGGGACGTGAAGCCGCACAATGTGATGATCGACCACTCGCGGCGGCAGCTGCGGCTCATAGATTGGGGTCTGGCCGAGTTTTACTTTCCGGAGCGCGAGTTCAACGTCCGCGTCGCATCGCGCTACTTCAAGGTACGCGCACAAATTGCTGGTCGGTCTTGATCGGGTTGTGCCATTTGGGGCTGCTGTGCCATCCAGGCTAGGCGCGTACTATGCGCTGTCTCCTCCCTCCCTCCCCGCCCCGCAAACACGATATCTTCCTGGGTACCCCGCCCAACACACACGTGTACACATTAATACGCACACATACATACGCACATAAAGACACACATTGTCACGCGCACCCGGCAACCACCACAACAAAACACACACAGCCTCAGCCCCCCCACACACACCTCTTGGTTCTCATTGGTGCCTGCTGGCGGCTGCAACCAGCACCAGTACCAGCTCCCACTTCGCATGGCTCTCAAGGTACCGTACTCGGGAGGAGTACGACAACCCCGCACCCACACCCGCGCACCCGTGCACCCGCCCCCACGCGCACGCACCCGCGCACCCGTACCCGCGCACCCGCACCCGCCCCGCAGGGTCCTGAGCTGCTGGTGGACTACCAGCTGTACGACTACTCGCTCGACATGTGGAGCCTGGGCTGCATGTTGGCCGCCATCATATTCCGCAAGGAGCCCTTTTTCTTCGGTCACGACAACTACGACCAGCTGGTCAAGATTGCCCGGGTGCTGGGGACTGCGGACCTGCACGCATACCTGGACAAGGTGGGGAGGTGGGGGGGTGGGGGGGGTACCTTGCTTTGCTGCGCTTGGTAGCGGTATCATTTGTGTGTGTGTGCTGTGTAGCATAGTGAGCATGGGGAGGGGTTAGAATGGGGAGGGGTAGCAAAGGGAGGGGTAGCATGGGGAGGGGTAGAGCATAGTTTTCGGGTTTTGTAGCTACATAGCTAGGGTGGTTGCCGTGAGGCTGTGGGCATCAAGGCCTCCCGCGATAGCCTCCACGGTAGCCGGCCTCCTCACCAGAAAATCCATCAATGGACACCGACCTTGCGTCCGACCAGCTGGGCTGTCTCGGTAGATGCACTGAAGCGTCTCTGAACGTTATTATGGAACATAGAAACGGCAAAGCTGCAAGGCAGCAACTTGGCAAGGATCCCAGGATCCTGAGGATCCGGGCACCATTTTGATTCGGGGGCAGCTGCACGAGGCTCACACGCTCCGTACATGGAGGCGTTGCACGATAGCACCACCGCAGCAGCAGCTCGTCCGTTTACCGGTATGGACACAGCGGGGGCTGCTTGAGACAGCGGCAGACAGCGGAGCCGGCCCCAAAGAAGCAACGCATGGTCCTGCCGGACGACTAGGATTGCGACTTGGGGCGCCTCAGAGGGCAAAGGAAACACGTCGCTGGTCGGACAGCGGCAGCGGCCACACGCCACTTGAGCTGCACGTCTGCGAACGAGTCGTGTAAGCGAGCCAGCCGCTGCCGCCGCTGTCCGATCAGCGACTTGTTCCCTTTGCCCTCTGAGGCGCCCGAAGTCGCAATCCTAGTCGTCCGGCAGGACCATGCGTTGCTTCTTTGGGGCCGGCTCCGCTGTCTCCCCGCTGTCTCAAGCAGCCCCCGCTGTGTCCATAAATGGACGAGCTGCTGCTGGTGCTGCTGCTGCTGCTCGCGCACCGCCTCCATGTACGGAGCGTGAGCCTCGCGCGGCTGACCCCGGGTCAAAAGTTTGCCGGGATCCTTGCCAAGTTGCTGCCTTGCAGCTTTGACATTTTTATGTTCCATAATAACGTTCAGAGACGCTTCAAAACCTTCAGCATAGTGAGGGGTAAAGAAATATCTATACCCGTATCTCTCTCTCTCTGTGTGTGTGTGTGAGAGAGAGAGGGGGTTTCAAGGAACTGTCCTTGCTTGGTGCCTGCGGATGCCTGCCACCGGCCAACCCCACCCCACCTCTACCCTTGCGCGACCCATCCAGTGCACGACTCCCTACCCCCTCCGCATCGCCATCCACCAACACCCCCTCCCGCCCCTGTCTCCCCTGCCTCCCCGGCCCTCCTCCCCCTCTCCCTGTCTCGGTGTACGGCGCCGGCACGGCACACACACAGTACGGCCTGGAGCTTGACCCACAGCAGGAGGCCCTTTTGGGCACCCACAGCCGCAAGCCCTGGACCCGATTCATCAACGCCGACAACCAGCACCTCGCCTCACCGGAGGCCATCGACTTCATTGATAAGCTGTTGCGATACGACCACCAGGTGTGCGTTTTGGGTTTTAGGGTATTTGCCACAGCCGCAAGCCTTACAAAAACTACCCCCCGATACGACCATTAGGTGTTGTGTATGCTTGATGTACATACTGTATGCTTGATGTGTGGCCTCCGTCAATATCGTTTCTTGTTTTCCGTTTGTGCCTCGTTCGCCAATCGCCACACGCTCACCTCTCGCTTCACCTTGTTGCCGTCGCTTGGTCCCCCCCCCCGTCGCTTGGTCCCCCCCTTCCCCCCCAGGAGCGCATCACCTCAAAGGACGCGCTGCTGCACCCGTACTTTGACCCCGTGCGGGCCATGGCCGGGGGCGCATGAGGAGGGTCGCGGCGGCGGCAGCGGTGCATGGCAGCAGCTGCGCTGAGGGCAAACGCGGCAGAGGAGGAGGAGGAAGGGCGCGGTCGGTGGGGCCCGCGCCGGCGGCGATGGGCGGCGACCTACCGTATGCAGCGGAGATTGGGAGGCGGTGGCGAAGCCGCCCGCCGCTTTACCGACCGCTGCTTGGCTCTCGCCGCGGGGCGCGGCGGACCCACCCTTTGCCCACCCGGGCCACACGCCCCCCCTGCAGTGATGCATGCATGCATGCATGGGTTTCGGAGCCGGGAGCGACCGCAGCGCATCTCAGGCTGAAGGCTGACGGCTGACGGTGCAGCAGGGAGCCAGCAGCCAGAGGCCCCGTTGCTACTGGGTGGGCCCCGCGTCGTTGACGTCGTACCCTCCTCCCCCCTGGTTTCGGAGCCGGATACTCGTATCTAAAGTCGTCGGGCCGTGTGTTGGAGAGTTGTGTGGCTGTGGCTCACGATCTTCCCAACAGCCCTGTCTGCCCTCGCGCTGTTGTTTTTGGCCTTCTGTATGTTGGGCCTCCTGTAGGGGGAGGGAGGGAGGAAGGGAGGAAGCGGCCCTTCTCAATACTTCCATGTTGCCTGTGTTGCCGTTCGTGGGTGGGCGTGGAGCCTGACGCGCGCCTCCGCCGGTTCAGGGCACGCCGCCCCACGCCAAGCCGTTGCGTCGCCCGCGTTGCGTCGCCGCTGTCGTCTCCATCGCTTTTATGGGTTCTTGTTCGCTACCCCGGTACCCCCATCAGTGCCCAGGCAGGCACCCAGCTAGCGGGTCCAACGGTTGCCCCCTCGTCCCCAAAACGAACCCAAAGATGAGCTTCGTGGCTTCGTTCCCGACGAGTCGTCTCCCTCTGTCTTGTTGCGCGTGTAGAGGGTCGAGAGGGTGAGAGAGAGGGGGAGCGAGAGCACGCTTGTGCGCATATGAGAGAGAGTGTGTGCATATGTTGTGTAATGTGCAACGAATACGGTAGGGTAGGGTGGGTACGGAGAGTAACGCGGTGGGTACCGGTAGTCCGGAGAAGGGCGGGGGCATTCGATCGCGGTGGCTGGTGCCCGGTGCCCGGCGCGGTCCTCAGTCCGGGGTTGGGTCTTTTCCGCTCGGTGGGTCACATCCCCTACCCCAACGTCGCCGCCTTTCAAGTCGCCGCCGTTTGAGTGCTGCGGTTTCGTCGTTGTTTCCCATCTACCCAACCCTAAATCCAACCCACCGGTCGCGTCCCGCGTGCGTCGCTTTTTGCGGGATGCGGCGTTTGGTGGGACGGACAGGGGAGGCCGTGGGCTGCTGCTGGGTGGCCAGTAGGGGGAGGAGGGAGGAGGAAGATTCCGGTTGGGCGTACCGGTATATCGAAGTTTCGCAAGGCGTGGCAAAGCGAGAGTGTGTTTGCGCGTGTTTTCTCTTGTGCGCGTCTCGTTGTGTGGGTGCGTGTGTGGGAAGGAGGGTGTGAAGCGGGAGCAAAAATACACACACACACACACACACTGGATACATCACTGCCGCAGCTTGCTTGCAGCGCTTGCTGCGGGATTTTGTCTGCACATTGTCGTTGCTATGGTGCAATTAAGGTGGGCGCCTGGCGTGTGTGTTCATACGGCCTTGTTTATCAAGCCAGCCTGAGCCAGCGCCGTCCTTGGTCGTCCGTCTTGCTCACACACGTGGAAACCCCGCGTTTTTTCTGCCCGGCGCTTTTTCGTCTCCGTCAATACACCGGGTTAGCAGCGGCCGTTGGGGGAAGCTTTTGCCTTTACGCCGCCCTGCCTGGCTGGCTTCAGTGTACTTACTTAAGTGGTTGTTACCGCCGTGTGCGGCTAAAGGTGCTGCGTATTGGGAACTGATAAGGCTTGCAAATTTCCTGCCGACTTGACGGATAGCCGTTGTGGGGGGACACATGTTACGTTACGTTACCAGCCATTTTCGGCTCGTACACATGTAATGCCTCGTGCCGGTGACGCCGCGGCGCAGCAGCAGCTGCTGCGGGCGGCGGCAGCTACACCCTAAGCCACTGTTAACGCACCATCGGCGCAGCGGCCATTGGACGTCGCGAATCGTTAAAAGTCGCTCCTTGTACGGCGTACAGACACGGTTGCCGTGTGACACGCAACAACGGCTAAAACCGCTTAAGCTTCAAATCGGTAGTCCTTCAGTGGGGCAGGTTCACCGCAGCAACCAACCACCAGCATCCAACCCTGATCCTTGGTGTGGCTAGCTTGCCACGAATTGGGGAATTGCAACAACATCGAACTTCAACGATAGTTGACCGATCTCAACAAAGTCAACAATGTCAAATGGGGGTCCTCCGGGCCCACTTGGGGGTCCCCACTCGGGCAGTAACCGAATCGTACAACCCCCGCAGTAACGACACCCACGCCGGCGCCGCGGCGCGGGGCGGGCCACTGTACGACAACGTCTGCCAAAATTACTAATGTCTTATTTATACGGATATATGTACCGCGCTATGAGTCTTAGGTTTAGATATGAGGTTGTACGGGTTGCAATTCCACGCCATTCCCCAATCACCACACGTCAACTCCACACACGACGGAAAATGCTACCGGAGACGCGGAGAGTATGTAATAATTGTGTCTACGGTCCTTGTACGGCCCTTGTACTGCAGTATCAGATCACGACTGGCGCTGCTGTATCATCATGTGCATGTGTGAATGCGCGTCTGTGTGTGTGTGTGCGTGTGTCTGTGTGTGTGTGTGTCGTCTGTGTGTATGTGTGGTGTCAGGCCGACGGCGCTGCGCCCAGCAAGCTCTTCGCCATCAGACGACCTTCCCCGCCTCCGCGACCTCCGCCTCCGCCTTCCTCCCCCTCAGTCCCCTCCAGGGGGGGCGACAGCAGGCGGTCTCGGAGCTCCTTCTGCGCATCCACGTACTGCTGCTGCACCAGCCTGCAGCGGCGGGGAGGGCCAGGGAGGGAGGGAGGGCCACGAGGGACGTAAGCGAGGGACGAAGGCGAGGAGCTGAAACGAGGAGCGGAATCGAGGAGCGGAATCGAGGAGTGGAACCGCGGAATGCGGCAGCGGGGAAGGGAATGTTGGCGGCGGGGACACGGCGGCAGGAATGAGCATGGTGCGGAAAACGACGCGTGGGGGGAGGGGATGGATAAAAGAAACGAGCGGCGGTGGAACCGGGGCGAATTGGTACCTGGATTCTAGGCTGGGTACTAGGCTGGGTGCAGGGGAACGAATGGATGACTTCACATCGAACCCGCCCAACGCCGTGGCCCGCCGTGCCTCCCACACCTCCCCCAGCCTCCCCTCGTCGCTCCCTTCCCCCCAACAATCCCAAAACGGGACCGACCCACCCACCCACCCGCCCTAACGGTATCGCCAACCGCCACCACCTGCCCACAACGTCACGTCTCACGTGACTCCGCGCACCCAAACCCTACCAACCACCAACCACCAACCCATAAAGTGTCGCTCTCACTCACTCCGCCACCGGCACCGAAACAAACACGTCCGCGCCCGCCTCCACCGCCAGAGCCAGCGCATCCGAGGGACGAGCGTCCACCGAAATCACCGCCGGATCTCCGCCCACACCGCCGCCGCCTCCGGCTCCGCCTCCGGCGGCAGGGCCCGGTGCCTGTCCCGGCCCCCTCCAGGGCTGACTGAGCACGACTCGCGAGTAAAAGACACCTCCGAGCTGCCGAGTGATGACCACTCGCTCCAGAGTGCCGCCAAGCGCCTGGTGTGTGGGTGTGTGGGGGGGGGGCGGGGGTAGTTGTGGTGGTGTTGGGGGTGTTGGGGGTGGGGGTAATTAAAACGGCCCGGGGCGGGGGGGGTGCGAGGGGGGGGTTATTGAGGTGAGCGTCGTGTGTGTATGGGGGGGGCAGGGGAGGAGGATGTGGGGGATGCAGGGGGCCCCGGATGAGCCGGGGTCGGTCGGTGGGTCGGTGGATCGGGCCGCGGGATGGGGCAGGGGCCAGTGAGAGAGAGAGAGGCGGAATGGCCTGGGGAAGCCAAATGCAAAGGCTTTCCTGTGGTGGTCCGTTTTTCTCACCCCCTCCCTCCCTCCCTCCCTCCCCTCCCCTCCCTCCCTGGATCACCTGCAGCGTCTGCACCCAGGTCGCCAGCAGCGTCGGCCGCCGCCCCCGCGCCGCCCCCGCCGCATTCACGATGTTCCGCGCCTCCGGCACCCCCACCAGCAGACTCAGCGGCCGCTCGTACCCTTCCAACCCCAGCACCACCACCGCCTGAGCCTCCTCCGCCAGCACCACCACCGACAGCAGAGCCGCGGCCGTGTACTGCTCCGCCGGGTTGCCCAGGCCGTCGAAACCGCCCGCCAGGCCTGGCCGCTCCGAAACCTCCGCCAAATGCTGCTGCTGCTGCGGGTGCTGCGGGTGCTGCTGCTGTTGTTGTTGTTGTTGTTGTTGTTGTGGTGGTGGTGGTTGGGAGAGTGATTGGTGGTGTGAGCTTCCGCCGCTGGTGTCGGAGGCAGCGACCTGATCGGCGACCTGGTCGTCGGGCGGCAGCTGGGGCTGGTCGTACCGCTCCGACTGCCGCCGGTGCCGCAGCCGCCGCTGGCGGCGGCGCCATTCGCCGTCGCCGGCGGACGACCCGCCGCCGCCGTCCTCGCCGGTGGTGGTGCTGCTGCCAGGATCCGGATCCAGAAGATCCGCAGGAGGGTCGTACAGTTGCAGCAGGCGGTCACCCCGCTGGGCGACGTACTCACACACCAGATCTCCCGTACTCGCGTCGCGGAAGCGCCAGGGGTGCGTCTGTGGGGGAAACGACAACGAGGGAGAGGGAGGAAACGGTGGGCCGGGGGGACAGGGGGACAGGACACCGGCCCGAGGGGACAGCGGTGGGATGATGCACGTGGTCTACGGTGAATTAGGTGAACGATGACAACCAATGAGGGGCACCAGACGGCAGGGGTTGGGACCCTCCAGAGGGGAATGGGTTCGCAAGGCGGCGGGTGACCGACCCATGGGTCATTCCGTCCTGATCCGGGTCCTGATTCGGGTCCTGATTCGGGACTGGACTGCATACAGGAACTTATTGTGGGCATGCGTTGTCAGGGATGCAGGCTTGGCGCGGAAAATTTCGTACTGCCGTACAATGCCGCCGTACTGTACTACTCTGATATTGCACCGTACTCTGAGGCCGCAGAGCTGCAGCTCAAACTAAAAAACATCGTGCCGGGGCATCGCACAGGGCAGGGCCCTGCGGTGGCTCAGCGCGCGCGCCGGCGCGTTACGTTGTCACGTTCCCGTACTGCCGTACTCCGTACCTCGTACGTGTCGACGGTCCAAACGTGGCCCGGCAGGATAGTCGCGTAGGGCTCCTCGTCGCCTGAGCGGGTGATGGTGGTGGAACATGGGATTTTACCGCACGTCCACCACACGCGCACAGCGAACTTTGGGGAACGACTTTGGGGGAAGACTTCACCTGGTTACCCCGACACTGCACCCTCTTCCCTCTCTCTTCACCCTCTCTCTTCACCCTCTCTCTTCACCTTCTCTCTTCACCTTCTCTCTCCACCCTCTCTCTTCACCCTCTCTCTCCACCCTCTCTCTCCACCCTCTCTCTTCACCCTCTCTCTCCACCCTCTCTCTCCACCCTCTCACCTCTCTTCACCCTCTCTTCACCCTCTCTCTTTACTCTCTTCGCGACCCGCAGCGCTCACCGTCGAAGTTGACCCAGCGAGCCTCCACTTGTCGCGGACTCCGGTTCCGCACGGTCAGTGAGCAGGGCACCGCGGAGTGTCTGGAGTGCAACAGGCGCGCGGCGGCGGCGACGGGGAGGCCGGCAGGCAGCAGCAGCAGCAGCGCCGCCGCTGAGGCGCCGGCCTGCAGCACAACCCGTCGGGATGCCACCCCGGGGGATGACAGAGGAGGACTGTCGGGAAGTGACCCGCGGGAGGAGGAGAAGGAGGAGGAGGAGGCGGGGGTGAGGAGGGGGGAGCCTGGCGAGGCGCTTGGTAGGAAGGAGGCGGCGGAGGAGGGCTCGAGGGAAGGTGAGGAGGGGTGGGAGGAGGTGGAGCGGGGCAGGGCGGTGATGGAGCTCGCGGCGGTGGGCGGGTGTGGCGCGGGCTGACGGAGGGCTGGGCAGTCCGCGTCGGCGATCGGCTGAGTAGTTGGGCAAGTGGAGTTGAAGTCGTTGGGATTATTGACGGCATGGTGCCTGGCGTGGCAGACGAAGCCGCGCATTCCACAGCTGTCGATGCGCTGTCGTGGAGTTGGCGGCACCGGAAGCCGCGCTTGCCCATTGAGATGGGTGAGAATTGGAAATGCGTGGAGTTTCATTTTATGAAGGAGTTTTAAGGGCAATTACGGGTTCATCATAGACGCTGCGCAGCTAGGGTGCGGGGGAGTTGAGCGAAGTGCCAGCTCAGTCGCGTGGCAGCAGCTCGTTACAGCGTTGTAACATGTTCCGGCCATAATGACGAGTGGCGTTTCAGGCTGCTGTGCTCGCTTCCGCCTACGTTGGCTAATCCAGCCAATTTTAGACTTTTTAGTGTTGCTACCGTTGGCGGGAGTACAGTACCGTACAAAACTCCCGCAAACCCAGTCTGCTTCGGACAGTTGCTTTCGGTCGGTGGTTAATCGCGAAGGCTAGCATCTTGACTGCGCTATCGAAATTTTGTTCTACTGCCTCGTGCGTGCAAGTCCCTGCCTCTGAAATGCGTGAAAGGCGCTGCAGTTGGTCACCTTTCCCTCTGATTATGCTTCTTTACATATAAACTTTCACCAGCACAATATATGCGTGTTTAGACGACCCTACATCCTAGTCGTAGGAAGCAAGTCATCCATGGCTGGGCTCCAGCCAGCCCCCAGCCCCGGCGTTGCGGTCAAGAAGCCAGTAAGGCGCTGCGCTGAGGTGGGCGCACTTCACGCTGGAGTGTTTGCGGCTTTGTGGACCTCCTGTTCCGCTCCGCACCCTGGCGCATCTTCGCCTACCCCCTCATCCCAGAGCCCGCACCCCCGACCGGACCTGCTGACGACTGAACCTCCCCCAGGTCTGCTTGGAGCTCTTGTGCGTCGAGAGCGTGCGATTATTCCATGATAAGCAGAGCGGCCCCGCGGCGGCTGCGGCGCTGGAGGCGGTGGGCTTCCGTGTAGGCCAGCAGCTGGCGGAGAGGTGGGTTGGGGGGAGTTGGGGGCGTGTAGCTGGGGGCAGGGTGTGCCCGGGCCGAGCCGACCCCACACCCCAGAGGGGAGGGCCGCCATTGCACCCGGATCCTCCTCTGCCGGTTCGTCCGCCCCTCCCTCCCCTCCCCCGCTCCGCCTCCTAATGGCGAGGCAGCCTCACGGTCATCGCCGCCCCGACTGGGGGAGGAGAAGGGGGTTCCGGCCGGCGCCCCCTGGGAGGCAGCGGCGGTGACGGTGGGGTGGATCCTCTGTGGTCTCCCTACCTACACCCGGTCCCCGGCTGCGGCCCCAGTACTCCCCCAGAGTACTGCCCGTCCCCGTCCCCCGCCCCCATGAGGCCCTTCCATGCCCTTCCTGTACGTCCCGTCCCGGCGATTTGGCGTATTGGCGGCCGGAGGCGCCCCTGGCGCCACCTCTCGTTGCCGCTACCGGGGGTAGAGCCGCCGGGATAGAGCCACCACCCTTATTGATTGATCGATTAATGGCTCCATCCATTGATCCATCGATTGATCGACTAATAGCTTAACCGACCGACATGATCGAACGACACGACACGACACGACACCACCCGAATCCTGCCGACCTGCCGACCTGCCAACCTGCGCAGGTACACTCGCGACAAGCCGCGGCTGGGGGACACGCTAGAGATCATAAAGTTTGTGTGCAAGGACTTTTGGCAGGCGCTGTTCAAGAAGCAAGTGGACAACCTCAAGACAAACCACCGGGTGCGGAAGCTGCCGGGCTGCAGCTGACTGGGCTGGGCTGGGGCGGGGCGGGGCGGGGGCGGGGGGTGGGGGGTGGGTAAAAAGAAGATACCGCAGCGGGGCGGGGGTGGGGGCGAAGTGGGCCGTTGGGGGCCAACCCTGGGGAAGGGTGGCGGAGATGTGAGACGAGGTGGGGCTGGGCGGGGGAAGGCTTGGTGTGCAGACTGCGCGGCTGGGTGGTCCGGGGGGGGGGGGAACGGTTGGTGGGCTGGGTGGAGCGGACATGGGGGGAAGAGTGGCTTCTGACGGTGGCTTCTGGCTCTTCTAACCGTCAAGGGCGGCTAGCGGGTCGGTGCACGTAGGGGGGGCTTTCCAGTGCATTGCATTGCCGTCCGTGGGGGCTCGCCAGAGGCACACTCAAACCCCCTTCTGCTGCGAAGACTTTCCGTGCGGGGAAGTAGAGGTGTGAAGATAATTGACGCGTGTGCATATGCTGTAACCCCCACAATTTAACCACCACGATCCCCCGCACTCACCCGCCTTCCGCACCCAGGGCGTGTACGTGCTGCAAGACAACGGCTTCCGTTGGCTGCAGCGCCTGTCCGCCCCGGCGCCCGGCTCGGACCCGGCGCGGGAGGAGGCGGCGCGTCAGGTTGCCCTCAGCTACCTGCACCTTCCTTGCGGTGTCGTACGGGGGGCGCTGTGCCACCTGGGCGTCAGCTGCACGGTGGAGGCGGACCCCAAGCAGCTGCCCAGCTGTGAGTGCCGTACACAAACACCCCTGGCCCCCCGCCCCAGCCCCCGGGTTCTGGGTCCGTTCGCTAACGCCGTCTCCTTCTCCGCTGCGAAATTCTCCTAATACCCCCCCAGCCCCCGCCACCCCCCCCCCTCACACCCACATATACACATACACACACTGCGGCCCACTGGCCCACTGCGGCGGCACCTCACCGCCGCGTAGTGCTGCTGCTGCTCAGTGCGGAGCCGAGCCGAGCACGGATCGCGGCGCGCGCGGGAATCCCCCCAATGCACCCCCATGCACCCCATCCACATCCACATCCGCATCCACATCAGTGCCGCATCAGTAGCGGTACCGGGTACCGTGTTAGTCAGTGCGGGCAGCGTGCGCGGGGTGTTCCCCCACCGTTACTGTCATCATCACTGACGTTGCCACCTGCCGAACCCGCCCCCGATTCCCCCCGGGGGCTTCACTCCCTGCTGCTGCACCCACGCTCCTCCGCCGCTGCACCCCTCCCTCCCTCGCCCCTAGGTACCTTCACGGTACGCATCCTGGCTTAGGTCCGGACCGGGAGTCAGGCAGCCCCTGGCAGCGCCGTGAACGATTAGACGACTAGTATTAAACAGCAGCAGCAGTAGCGGTGGCGGTGGCTACAGTGGCGACAGTGGCGCCGTCATCAGGAGCAGCAGGGGCGGGTGGGCGGTGCTTGGTGAGCCACCAACAGCAGCAGCTCCACCAGCAGCCATCCGCAGCGCACCCGGGCAGCCACGACGGCGGGACTCGCTGTGGCAGCTCAGCGCAGCTCAGCGCAGCTGTGTCGGGTCGGGGCCGGGTCGCCTGGTCGGAGGGGGGGCGCCGGGCGGGTCCGGGCGTGCGCTGGCCCTCAGGCGCGCCCTTCACCTTCACACCGCGGTGTGCCAATACACTAGGTGTGCCACTAGGGCAGGGTGGGGTGGCAAAGGCCGCAATTTGGAGGCGGTGTTGTGTTATGAGGTGGCGACCAGGACTGTCCTGTCCTGACTGTGAAGCGCCGCCGCCCTGCCGGTGATGTGTGGGCTCGTTAGGGTTACCGTCGCTTGAGAAGCGCGGGAGAGGGCGGAAGGCTGGCTGCCGGGGAAAGGGGGGTCTCCCCGGGGGGGAGGCGTCGGCTCGCGAGCTGGCAGCTGGGTGCGTCCGTCTGCCCGGGTGATGAAGGGCCCCAGCTGAGCTGAGCGGGGAGCGGGCTAGCTGCGGAAACTGCCAGGCGCCGGGGTCGTTGCTGCCTGGCCTTGTTGTGAAGCTGGAGGCGCGTGGTGGGCGATGCTCGACCTTCCCCGCGGTCCCGGTCACGTCAGACGTCACGTCCGGGGATGGAAGCCAGGAGGGCGACGAGCGGCTGCGGAAGCTGCGGGGTTGGCGACGGGGCATGGCCGCCTGCAGCGCTGTCGCAGCCATGGGCGCATGTGCGGTCATCCTCTGCGGCTGTAGCGACGGTACAAGCCGCAGTGGCCTTGGTATGTAGTCTTGGCGCCGCGGTGGAAAAGCCACGGGCTTTGGCCCTACCAGTACTGCTGGTCTTCCCAGGGGCACAGTCTGTAGCCCGCCTTTCTCACGTGTGGATGAGTATCGAGACATTATAACACGAGTCCCCGTGCACCTTTACATGACATATTTATTAGCCTGGCAGCACCTCACAAAGCAGCCGCCAGGAGCTATGCTGCAGTAGACATTGCACGCGACGACCACGACCACAGGCCCCTAACCAGGGATTACCCAGCGCCCCGCGTCATGACGAGCCGCGTATCACACACAGCCCCCTATCTGGTACAGTACATATGCCCTGTCCACATTGATGCAAATAATCAGTTGAGAAGCATCTACTGGGTGGGTAGGTATATACGAGACAGTCATGTGATCGCTACTTGTACACGCATATACACATACGCCCGCACGCCAGCGCTCGCTGGCTTACTATTCATTCCCGCCGTAGTATCATGTACGAGCGTTTGTGCGCCTCTGTACAAACTACCGCACGCCGTGCGTGTCTGTCTGTCTGTCCAGCTAATTTTGGCCGCCCCATGGCACGCGGTTTGGCGGGGTATGCACACGGAATCAAAAATCCCACAAGCACACCAGGAGTCCTCGACAGCATACGATGGCGGCCACACGCACGAGAATCCCGCCCACGTACGGCATAAAGACGAAAGTAAATGAAAAAGAGAAAACAGGAGACAGAAAGACGCAGAGGCATTGGCACACAGAACAAAGAAACCGGAAACACCGCGGATTCCAGGGCTACAGGAAAAGGTAGAATCCTTCGGGCAGTGGGCGGGCTACAGGCTAAACCCCTTCGCGCGGGCGGGGCCTCCAGGTTCTATAAGAATGAATGACTGGGTACGAAGTTCAGGACAGGCCAAGTCCTAACGCGCACCCTATGGACGCCTAGTCCGCAAGTCCTAACGCCAGTCCACGTCCGAAATATCCCATCCCCGGGTCCACAGGCTCTGCACGGGCCAAACCCCCTATGCCCCTTATGAAAAAGCACAACGCCGCCGAGGCTTTGTTTCACATCACGAGCGCGACGAAATACGGTAGCAGATCCCGACCATGCGCTCTCGCGCATCCACCGGCAGGGCGACAGCAGCCGCGCGTGCGCTCGCTGTCCTCCGCGGTCCCTACCCACATCACGGCGGCAGAGCCAGCCACCAGCAAGGAATGGCCGCTCACGATGGGTCCAGCGGCCCGCTGCCATGCACAGCTGCTCAACTTCAGCAGCATCCCCGCCATCCTCCAGCTCCGCCACCACCTTATCAGGGGCATGCGTCCTTCCCGCATGCACATCACCGCAAGCAGCATCGCGACTGCCTCCAATCACCCCATTCTCGCTGCCACTGCGGCCATCACAGATTACCCTAGTAATCCCCATCCACAATACCGTATCACACCTCTTCACCTTGGTCCTCAGCACTATGGCCTCTCCGCCCTAAGCTCCCAACTGCTCCATCAACCGCCGCCGCGGCGGCCCGTCCGCACGGACTTGCCCTCGCCACCTGCTGCCTGGCCCGCCTGCGACTGCTGCGCCGCCGCCGGGTTGCTGGCAGCCATGCGGCCGCCGGGGGCGCTGGCGCGGACCGTGCGCGACACGGGCGTCGTGCGAAGGGGGCTCTGGGTTGCGCGCCGCGCCGCAGCGGTGCTGCTGGCGGACGCCGCCGGGGTGCCCCCAATGCGCGTGGTGCTCGCCGGCGAACCCGCGCCCGTGACGCTGGCGGTGCTGCGCGTGTGCGCCGGGCTAGACGGCCGGGCGTTGGTCATAGACTGCCGGGCCGCGCCAACGCCGACCTGCGAGCGCGCCTGCTGCTGGCGGCCAGCCGCCGATGCCGACGCCATCGTGGAGTTACCGCCGGGGCTGTTGGACGCGCGGCCGGATCCCAGAATGCCGGTGCCAGCGGTGCAGCTGCGACGTGCCGTGCGAGCGGGGCTGTCAGACTGGCGTGAGGCGGCGGAGCCGGCCGGGCTATTGCCGCCGGGCCGGCCAGCGGGTCTGGCCGCCTGCTTAGCGGCCGGCGTCGCCACGCCGGCAGACTCCTGCTCCTGCAGCGGCGCCTCCGACGGCCGCTGCTCATTGGCCGCATCCTCCACCACCAGGTCCCCCTCAGGGACCTCCTGGGACGCCGTGGTGGGAACCCACTCCCGTGTGACGACCGTCGCTGCCTCCGGAGGTGCTGATGGGTCTTGCGGGGCCCCCAGCAGCCCCATCTCAGCCTCCGCGCCAGTCACCTGGCGGGGCAGCCCCGCGCCGCTGCTGATGGACAGCGCCACAGACTGCCAGTCCGACGAGGGTGCGCCCAGCGAGTTGTTGCGGCTCAGCCGCGCAACGTCCCCGGCGGCGCCTGGGCTCGGGGGCCCCCGCGGGATGCCCGAGGAGCTGCTCCTCTGTAGCTTCAGGACGGGCGCGGCCGCAGCAGTGCAGTCAGCCAGGGCAGGGTCGTCGGTGGCGGGCACCTCAGCTGGGGCGAACGCCGCGCCCGACTCGAAGCGCTCCACCGCTGCAGCCACCATGTCGCCCATGGCGTGCCGCTTGTGCGACGGCGTTAAGGGACTGGGCGACCGCGGCGCGTCCTTCATCACAGTGCCCTGGGCGTCGTCCTTGCCAGCCGCCAGCGCCGCCGCTTGTGCGGCGCCGGTGCCGGCAGCAGTGGCCGCCTCGGCGGGGCCCTTGGCCTTCAAGAGATCGATGGCCCCGCCAGAGACGGCCCCCGAAAGCGTGTCGGCCAGCGCCGCCGCCTCACGGCTGATCTCGTCGAAGTCCAGCGACATTGTGACGTCCGCCGGCGTGCCGCCGGCCGAGGTCAGCGCCACAGCCGCCGCCTTGGCATAGGACGCGGCGCAGCCGGCGCTCAGCTCCGGGTGCTGCAGCCACTGCGTACAGAGAGGGAAGGGAATGTATGTTGGCGACGCGCATTGATGCGTTTTACAGGGCCGGTTCAAACCCAGCCGTTGCGTCTCCGCAATGCATACCGTCACCGTTACGCGGTTATAGTCCCAAGTGCTAGAGACCGGCAGCTGCAAGCTTATGCAGTGTGCAGAGCAGCGGTACGAGCGGCAAACGTGCCGTGTTTACAAACTTAGCGGGCGTTGTGCATTGAGCCCGGGCACTTACCGATTGCGGCCGGCTGTTGGGCAGCTCCGGCGCAACGGAGAGCAGATTGAGCTGCGACTCGGTCAGGCTGTTGGCCAGGAGCGACGACAGGTCCGCGCTGTTCCCTCCCAAGTCCATGGTGGCGGGGAACACCTCGCTCACCCCGACGCTCGATATCCTCGGGCCCCCCGCGGAAACCCTGGCATGGTATGCGGCTGCTGCTGCCGCGGCCGCCGCGGCACCACCAGCGCTGCTGGCGCCTCGCGGCGCCGGCAGGCCCGCCGCGGCGGGCGATGCCATGGCGTCAACGGGCGATAGCGGGAGCGCAGCGCCTGTGTTGGGGCCGGACGCGCTGAACGTCGCGCCGACTGGGATGGGGCCGCCCGCTGACGCGTCCGAGAACTGCAGCTGGAGTCGCGGGTAGGAGCCGGCGGCGCCGTGCGCATTGCCAGCGCTAACGCTCTCGGAGGCTGCGGTCGGGGCTGCCGGTGCTGCAGCCGGACCAGCCGCGGCTCCCGCCGCCACCATGGCGGCGGGCGAGTGGCGGTAAAGCTCGGCAGGATCGTCGTAGGTTGGATTCGGGACGAGCACAGCCGTCGACGTGCCGCCGGCGCTGCGCAGGCGCGCGTGGAGAGACGTGGTGAGGGCGCCGTCGCCGCCCTCCGAGCTGCTGCCACTTGCGGCCAGCGCCAGCGGCGTGTACGCAGTCTCGTGGTGCAGCGTGGTCATCCCACCCGCAAAGCTGCTACCACCGTCGCTATAGTTGCCGCTGAACTCGTTGGCGGCAGCGGCGGCGGCGGCGGCATGGTTTGCAGCTCCGAACGGGGCGCAGGGCGGGGCGCCGCCCAGCGATGACGAGTCCAGTGGATCGTACACGGGGTTGTACCGCAACGCCGACTCGTGCAGCGCCTCCGGCCCTGCCGGCACGTGGCTGTGGCTGCCGCCCACGGCGGTGCTGCTTGTCTTGAATGTGCTAGCGCGGCCACTGCTTTCGGCAACAGGGCCCCGCTGATAGACCGAGCTAGGGCCGCCTGACAGCGTGCTCTCGTCGTCATCGATCAGGTGCGATAAGTCGTACCTGCCGACGCGCACTTCCGTCGGCTCCGCCGACACCGTCGCCGCCATGGAAGCATGGTCGGTAGGCGGCCGCGCGGTGGTGCTGTCCGTGGTGCTGGCCGCCGCCACCGACGACACTCGGTGCGAGGCGGGGTCGACCGGCAGGACGACGGTGGAGCGCGGCGACGGGCCACGCGACCAGGCGGGAGAGGATTCCGCGTGAACGGCGCTGCCGGCGACGCTCACATTGTACGATGTGGGCGCGCTGTCGCTGTCCAGCTCCTGGTACGGCATCAGCGGCTGCGGCATCAGCGGCAGGCCGCCAGAGGTGGCGGGTATTGCCGAGCTTGGCAGGTACGCGTCGATGCCTGCGCTGGCGGCGGCGCCGCCGCCACCGCTGGTGGTAGCGATGGCGTCGGGCGGCAGCGGCATGGCGAAGGCCTCCGACACACCACTGTGCCGCATGGGGAGCATGGCGTTTTCTGCGGCCAGCATTTCTCGCGGCATCGCCATCGCGGGCGCGGCCCGTGCACCTGCGCTGGGAGCGGTGTTGGCGGTGACGCCCGGCGGCGGCGACGGTGGAGCCGACCCCGCTGGGAAGCCGGCGCGATGCACGTGGTCCAGGGCCGAGGTCAGAATGTCGGAACGCTGCTGCATGACCTGCGCCAGGAAGCTGTTCATCTCCTCCTGCATCTTCGCAGACGGCGACTGGCGCTTCTGCTGCTGGATGCTGCCGCCGCCCGTGGAGCGGCCCGGGCCGACCGGAGTCGTATGCCGCACGCCTGCCTGCTGCGGTGAGTGCGGGACACCCAGGACGGGGAGGGACGAGGGCTGGGCGGCGTACTCGGGTGCTCCATCCATGTCTGCCGCTGCGGCGGCCTCGGCCGCGGAGGCAAAGGCGCGGCTGAAAGCGCCGCTTAGGTTCGCCGGCCCTGCAGCGGACACCCGACGTTGTGGCGTCTCCTGCGGTGGAGCCAGCTGCGGCGGCGCGGGCAGCGAAGGCGGGGGTGTCACCGCCTCGGCACCGGCCATCGATGTCACCGCCGCCGTGCGAACCATCTGCCCGCGCTCTGGCGTCAAAAAGCCGCGAGGCGTGCCGAGAACGTGCGCAAAGTGCTCGTCCAGCACGGCGCTCAGAATGCGGTCGGCGCCGCGCTGCTCGTCCAGGCTCCGAAACTCCATGCGCGAGTGCGCGTCCGCCAGCAGCGTCGCCACTAGCGCCAGCGGCGTCCCGGCCGCCGATGGCGCTGCGTCGTGGCCCAACTGGGCGGCTGCAATGCGGAGCTCGGCTACCGAGGCCGCCGGCGAATGGTTTGCCGGCGTGGAGCTCAGGCTGCGCGCACGGTCCGCGCCCGCCGCGAGCTGCGGCACAGCCGTCACCGCCGAGCTGAGCAGCGAGTTCGCGGCGTCCGGAGACTGCTCCACGTGAGCGTGCGGGCGGGCCAGGCGCGCCGCCGTGGCGGGGAACAGCGCCGCCAGCTCTGGGTCCAGGGAGGTCAAGGGCTGCAGGGAGGCCGGCGTCGGCGTTGCCGCTCCAGCGTCGGCGTTGATATCGGCGGGGGTGCTTGGTGCCATGGTGTTCAGTGGCTGAGCCCCGGCCGCCTGTCGCTGCGGCGTGCCGGCGACGCTGCCCGACCGGTAGTTGAGCTGGCGGCGGGCGGACGTGGGCGTGGCGTTGTGGGGTGAGGGCGTGGCGCTGGGATCTGCGGCGCCACCCTCCGAGGCAAGGTCCTCATCCGCAAGCATCAGCCGGTCCACCAGGTCGTTGGCTTTCTCCAGGAGGGCCTGCATTCGCACAGGTTGGGACCCCACGTATCGGTACGTTGCAAGGCAAGCGGTGAATTTGATACCACGGTATGCACTCCAGTATCACAGGCAACATGGTGTGAACGAGCCTGCAGTATGCACCGCTATCCTCGCAAGGAAAACGCCATGCCGGGCTCGGTAACACACGATTACATATCTCTACCCTGTGAACCGATACGAAGTAACGAGACACCCACCTGAAAGTGCTCCAGGTGCTCTCGCAGAAGCGGGTTGGTCGGCGTCGCAGACGAGCTGCCGTGAGAGGCGTCCGTGGGACCCGAGATGCCGCTGCCGGTATCATCGGTGGAGGATCGCCCCTGCTTCTGCTGCACAGACGCGTCGTTACGAGCCACGTTAATCACAGCAGCGGCGGCCGCGGCAAGCTCCCTCGCCCGCTCCGTCCGGGGCGAAAAGGCCTGCTCGACGGCGGCAGCGGCCGCCAGGGCCGACGCGCCCGAGGCGCGAATGGTGTGGACGTTGAAGCCCGCAACGACGCGCCGTGCGGTGTTCACGGATACCGATTCCGCTAGGCTGGAGTCGCGGCGGACGTCCTCAGGCTCGACCAGGGGGCCCGCGAGAAGGTCCAGCGGCACGTGGCGCCGGAAGGGGTCGCAACCGGCCGCCGCCTCGCCGGCGCGCATCACGTGCTGAAGGGGCAGCTGCGGCGGCATTGCTGTCACTACTGCCGCCGGCGCCAGGACGGAACCGTCGCCGGTCTCGTCCGTACCGATGCGCGACCTGAAGGCGCGCAGGCAACCCTCTAGTTCGTCCAGGCTGGTACCCGGCGGCGACGGTACCACCTGCATGGAGCGGCCAATGTGCGCCGCCGAGACTGAGGCGGCGGCAGCGGCGGCGGACGGCTCGGCCCGCAGCGCGGCCGGCCGCGTTGACGGCCCCGGGCTGTGCGTGCGCCGACGCGGCGGGGACGCAGCCGCGCCCCCCTCCGAGCCGTAGCTGTACAGGGGCCGGTCCTCCACGGCAGCTCCAGGCGCTGACGACATCTTGAGCCGCGATCCGGCGCCGTGCAGCGTCTGCATATTCACCTGTGTCTGAGGGTACTGCATCGGTACCAGGGGTGCTGTTACTGGCGCCGGTGCTGACGACGCTGCGGGCCCCGCCGGCGGCTGAAGGTCGTCGACGCTCATAGAGCCGCTTTGCTGGGACGCCACCGCTCGCGGCACGGGCGTCGTCGAGGCTGTTTGGGAGACGTAAAGGTGCGGGTGCTGCGGGAGGAGGGGTTGGCCGGCGGGCGGTTGCTGCTCATCATCCGTGGGGTTGTGCAGGCGCAGGCTCGGCAGGCTGCCCTCCGACATAACGCGCGGGCTGCTCAGCTGCGCGGTGCCCACGCCGTGGCGTGCAGTGCCCGGCACCGTGCGACCAAAGAGCTCCTCCTCGTCACCATCCTCCGCCTCCATCACGACACGGCCGCCCGAATTGGTGGTTACGAAGCCCGGCACGCAGCTGGGCCGCTCGAATCGTTGCTGCTGCTGTTGCTCATCTGCAAGCTCCTCAATCACAATGCTCCGCTTCGGGAAGAGGCGATTGCCGCTGCTGCCGCCGCCGCTGGATCCGCCCGGCTGCGCGAGAACGCCCACCAGTTGAATCCCGGGCTCCGCGAGCGCCGCCAGGAAGTCACCGATGGCCCCAGCCTCGGGGTTCGACTCGACCGTGTTGCGGCGGTACTCCGGCTGTAACTGGGAGCGCGAGTGGGGCTGGGGCCGCATCGACAGCTGCACGGCGGGCGCTGCAGGGTCGGGCAAGCGCGCAAGATGGGCAGTGGGCTCTGGCAGCAGACCGCCGGAAAGGTGCGCGTCCAACTCAACGTCACTGTCGCTGGACGAGGAGGAGGAACGCCGCCTAGGCGCCACGGTCGCCATACCCCTCGATGGGCAGGCTACCGCGGCCACTGCGGCCAGCTGCTGCGGCACGCCGGCCGGACTTAGCGTCGCCTCGAATGCGTAGGCCGGCACCGGCGCAGCACCGGCAGCAGCTTCGGTGGGAGCTGGCTGCCGCGGTGCGCGAGGCAGCGGCGCTGTGGCCGGCCTGGTGGACGCGTACGTCCCGGCTGCGGCGGCCGTGCGCTGGGTGTCCACGTGGGCGGGCTGCAGGTGGCCGCGCAGGTGCTCGATGGAGCGGCGGAACAAGGACCTGCACGAGGAACGGGCGGAACAGAGTGTTGAGTGGGACCGAGAGGGAGATCGAGGCTGCCACACAGGCAGTGAGCCACGTCCATATGTCCTGGACCTTAGGCAACCGGCTCGTATGGGTAGTTGTTCGGTTAGGGGGGTTACGCACTCCTCAACATAGAAACAACACACACTGCACCTAGATCCAGACCATCGGCTGCGGGATCCAACGGCTGTGGGATCGGAGCGCAGTAGATACACAGCAGATTCCACCCGAATCGGCCTTCGCAAACCCGACGAATTGAAATGTGGGTTTTCCAGATGACACGCGTACTTAATATATGTGCGAGGACGCTCCTAATTGGAGTACCCATCAGCTAAAAGCCTTGCGGCAAAAGGGCCACCTTGACCAGGAAGGCCCGGACCAACCCCAGCTCGACACAAACTTACTTGAAGTCCGCACTGTCGGCAAGCGGCTGACGAAGCGGGGAGTCCCGGGGCACAGTGCTGGGGCTGCCAGCCTCCGGCTCATCCGCACCCACACCTAGCCTGCTGTGTGGCAGCTTGCGGGGCGTGGCTGCCTCGGGGCCATCCGGCAGGTGGCGGGGGCGCCGCTGGCCGAAACCGCTGACGGCAGTGGAGGGGGCACTGAAGGGACGGCCACCGCTGGGCGCGGCGGTCGCAGCGCTCGACAGGCTACCGCTGCCGCGGTCGCGGAGCGCCCGCGGGTCGTTCGAGGCGATGCTGGCGGCGTCGTAGCCACCTGCCAGGTCCTCGTCGTCATCCTGCTTCTGCGCGCGGGCAATAGGCGAAGGCCTCGATGTTGATACTACGGTATCGCGAACAGTGCAATGCAGTGTTCCCCCAAACCAGTGGTGCTGAAAGAGCAGAGGCAGAGCGCCCGCCCCGCCGTTGCCGGCGCCTACTGCCAGTCCAGGCATGTCCAAACACACGAAAAGCATGCCACCATTTGAAACCCGGACAAAGTAGACGACGGGGCCTACCTTGGGCGGCTGCGACGCGTAGAGCTCCCGCAAGCGCACGCCCAGAAGGTCATCCCCCGCAGTGCTGCCCAGTACTGCCTTGCCGAACATGAACGCCTCCAGCTCCGCACGCGTGATGCGGATCTCCTGCTGGCCCGAGCCCAGCTCCTGCCCCAAGAACGGCGATGAGGAGCGCTCCGGGGTCATGGCGCCAGTCTCCCAGCCGTCCTCTCCGGCAGGGGCGTGCGGGGCCCCCAGGGTTGGCTCGGGGTACTGCTGGCCTCCGGGAGCGGCGGCGCGCTGCATGACCGTAGAACCGATCATGTCCACAATCTCCATCAGGGCAGTGCGGACGCCGGCCATGACGTCATCCTTGAAGCTCTCCAGGTCCGCCGCGGTCGCCAGGTGCTGCGAGTCGCCAGCTGGCAGCTGCTGCGACTGCTGGAGCTGCTGCGTTGGAACTTCACCAAACGTAAACGACGGACCGCGTTCACCCGCGGACAGCTGCACGTCCACCGAGCCAAAGGAGCGCATCTGCTCCGGCTGGTCCGCAGCAGCGAGCCCCTGCAGAACAGGCGCCAGGACGCGGAAGGCCACCTCCTGCTCGGGCTGCCCCTCGGCGGCGCGCTGCATGGCCTGCAGCAGCAGCTGCGCCGCCTGCGTCAGCAGCTGCTCGGTCTGGGCGGCCGGCACAGCTGCCGCTGTCGCATCCCCGTCGACGGGCTTTTGCTCGAGACCCTCGCGCGCAGGAGCAGCAAAGAGCGCACGGCGAGCCCGAACCTCCTCCTCTTCCTGCGCGTCCCGAACTTCACCGACGCCCGCAGCTGCGTGAGAAGCAGGACCTGGCAGCGGCAGCGCATTGACAGAGTCCTCATCCTCGATGACGCGTGCAGTGCTGCGACCGCTCATTGCGTCACGCGCCAATCGCACGGACGGGAAGCCGCCCTGCGCGTCGCTGTTGAGGCCGGACGACCAGGCGGACGACTGCTGCGGCTGGACCTCCAAGCTGGCGCCTGAGATGGTCTCAGTGCTGGTCAGGGCCGCGTCCCGAGTGGCCATTGGGCTGGAGCTGCGAATATCCGCAGCCGGGGGCCTCGGCGATTCCGACGTGTACGGTGAGACGTACGACGGCCTGGGTGACAGAAACCGGTCCATGGCTGTCAGCGGCGGCACCTCCGGATCAACTGCGGCCATGGACGGCTCACGGACCACGCCGCCAGGGGCTTGCGAGGGGCGCGTCGTGGGCTGCGGGAGCACGGCAGGGGCTGCCGGGCTGGCGGGGGCCACGGATGGCGCGGGGCCATCGGTGGCATCCGCGAGCTGCGGCTGTTGCCGGGCGAGCGGCAGGAGAGCAGCGGCGAAGGAGATCACCTCCGAGGGGTTGGACTCGGGCGAGCAGATCCGCGCTGCTCCCTCCATGTCAGACTCCCAACCGTCGTCGCTCGTCTCGGCTCCCTGCTCGGCTCCCGTATGGTCTTCATCGTGCGCAGCCGCCGGACAGCTTGCAGCGGCCACCGCCAATGCCGGCCCAGACGCCGTCGTGCCGCCGAACGTGCTTGCCAGGCGGGGATCCGCGGCCGCTGCCGTCACGGCGGAGGAAATGGCGCCGCCGGTCGTTGAGGGTTGTGGGCAGCTCGGAGCGCCGCGAACAGCAGGTGCCGAGGGCGTTGCGAAGGTTGGGACGCGAGAGGCCGCCAGTGGCGCGGTGGGCGCCGATTGCAACAGACTTTGCTTCTGCGGCTCCGCAGACTGCGCACCCGGCAGTAACTCCGCCGTGGCGTGTGGGGGCCGGCGCGCTTGTGGCGGGTCACCAGCCGGGCCCGGCTGGATGGGCAGCAGCTGCTCGTCCAGGTCTCCGTACGGCAGGTACGGCATGCTGTGCAGCACGGCCGGCCCCAGTGCGCTGTCCTCCGGCAAATCCATGGCGCCACCGAAGGTCTGCGGTGCCGCGACAGGCGCCGTGTACGCCGTTCCCACATGGCCTTGCATGACGCCGCCGTCTTCAATAATCGGCGGCACCCCGGCAGTTGTCACGGGCGCAGAGCGCTGGGCACTGTTAACGCTGGCCCTGGCAGCAGCAAGGTCCGTGCCGGGAAGGAGGCTGGCCATTGCGTCGGCTCCGAGGTCAGCAACCTGCGCAATTAGCCGCCGGGGCGACACCACGGCCGCGGCTGCTGCGGTGACCGACGGCGACCCGGGAGGCGATGCCTGCGGCTGCTGCAGCAGGCGCGAAGCGCCACTTGAGGCGGCTGAGCCAGCAGAGGCGAACCGCATCTTGCTGCTTGCGCCGGCGCTGCCGGCGCTCATGGGCCGGCTGTGCTGGCGCGCGGGCGAGCTACTCCGACTGCTGTTGGTGCTCGCGCCAGCCAGCGCACCCGACGCGGGAGCCACAATCAACTGCGCGTCTTGGCGGCAATCGACCTCTTCCTCCGCCGGCAGGCCCAGGCGCTCCGCCGTCCACTCCTCCTCGCGCTGCACAACCCTGGCCAGTGCATCCGCGGCCGCCACGGCTTCCGACACCAGCGCCTTCACGCGCTCCCGCTCCGCATCCGTCAGGGGCTGCTGCTCATCGCTGACTACTTCCGAGGCCGCCGCCGCACCGTCGCCCGACACGTCGGATCCCGTTGTCGCCGTCAGCACCGCTGCGGCGCCCAGTGCGACCATCGTCTGCCGGCGGCTGGCCGGCGACTCCAGCGCCGTTGGGTAGAAGATGCCGCCGCTCGAAGGGTTGTACATGAGGTGCAGGTGTCGCGCCAGCTGTGAGGGCCCGCCGTCAAAGTCGCGCAGACCGTCCATGATGAAACCAACGGCCTGCTCGAACGGTACACCGTCCAGCACCTCCGCAGCAGCAGGCGCCGTGGGCGACAGCCCCACCTGAACGGGCACGGAGTTAAGGCAGCGAAAGTGTCAATATGGGCGTGTCCCCAAGTTCAGGCCCGCCGGCATGGCCCATCGACACGCAGGAAGATGTAAACTCTGGTCAAGCAAAGGTCATCCGCCCGACTTCTTTTGTGAGTGCTCACAACAGTACGCCTGCAACCCTACTCAGCCGCACCTGGAGGCTGCTGATGCCCGCAGACGCGCGCTCGGCCTGCTGGAGCACCTCCTGGATGCGGGCGTGCAACGGTGACGCCGTTTTCACAATGGCGTCCAACTGCCGCGGCCTGCTAGGCGAAAGCTCAGTCGCTGACGGCGGCGTTGCGGCAGCAGCAACCGAGGCGGGCGGCGGCGACTGCGCAGCAGCTGCAGGCTGCAGCTGTGGCGCAGGGGCTGAGACGGCGGCGGTTCGATGGGGTTCAGCCAAAGGCTCCGCCTGCATGCCTGGTGTGACCGCGGCTGCTGCCTCCTGCTGCACCTGATCCTGGCTGGCAATGGCGGCAGACGGCGCCGCCGCCGCGTGCTCGCAGGCCGCACAGTTGATGTCCTCGGGATCGGCCCCCGGCAATGCCGCGCTGTCTGGCGCGAGCAGCGCCAGCAGCGCTGCCACCAGCTCCTCCTGCGCGCGCAGCTCCGCGTCGGCCGCAGCCGCCCTGGCCGCGGCCGTCGTGGCGGCGGTGGGCGCGTCGGCGTCGGAGACTTGCGGTTGTGACAGGAGCTCCAGCGCGCGGGCAATGTGCACCTTTGCAGCCTCCGTCACAGCATCCGATGAGACAGCCCTGACGCCATTGGCACCCGAGCCAACGTCCGCGCCGGTGGGCATGTGGCCGCGGATGGCCTCACGCGCGCGCGTTGGTGCGACCACTCGTACGGTTCCGCCACCAGAGACGGCGCGCAGGGCGCGGCGGAGGTGTCTGGCCGTGGGGTCCTCGTTGGCCGGAACGGGGCGCGGCGGCAGCCCGGCATTGTGGGTCTGCCGCTTCGGGTGCTGGGCGCCGCCGGCAGCGGGCGCGGCAGCACCACCGCCCACGCCGCCAGTCGTGGCTGCCTTGACAGCGGGTGTCACGGCCGGCGCCCCCGCCACAGCCATGGCCGCGTCGGGCATGTCAAGAAGCGACGCCTGGCCCGCCTGCGACACCGACGGGCCGATGGAAGTGCCAAAGCTGTACCGCAACGTCGTGGCGCCGGCGCTGCTGCCGCCCAGGCTGTCGGGCCCAAGTGGATCCACCAGATACGCGCCGCTGGAAGTGCTACTGCCGTCCGAGATCCACCGCCGCCGGCGCTGGTGCAGCGTCATCAGCTGCAGCGCCTGCACGAGCTCCAGCAGCGCCGTGGCGGTGGTGGGGTCGGCGGCCTCCAGGTACGCCAGCATGCCGCCCGCAGAGCCGAGGCGGCCTGCCGTGACCGCCTCTTGGTTGGGCGCGTCCATAATGCCGCCCTCCGACGCGATGGGCAGGTTGCGCAGCGGGAAGGCCGCCGCAGCGTTCTCCATGGTCAGTCGGCCCTTGGGTGCGTGCACGGGCGCGGAGGAGGCAGCGGCGGTGCCGAAGCCGCCTGGGGCGATTGCGGGCGCGACCGTGACGGAGGTCCCCATCCCATCGGCAGAGTCCGCGACGAGGCTGGGTGAAGCATCGGAGAGGATGGTCCCTTCAGACAGGTGACGGCGGGCGCCAGGTTGCTGCTGCTGCTGAAGCGGCTGTTGCTGTGGTGCAGGCAGCAGCACCGTCGCCACATCGTGTGCAGTCAGGTCGGTTTGCACGCCGCCGTCGGTGGTGCTCGGGGAGGTGCTCCACGCGGGAGTAGTAGAGGCGGTGTTGAGGGCGCGCAAGTCCTGCAAGAGCACAGCGCGCGCGAGAGACGGCGGGGGACAGCATATTAGTTCCAGCGAGGGCCAATACGGATACGGAAACACTGCGGACAAGGTGTGGCAGCAGCAGTGCGGCAGCAGTAGTGCGAAGAGAGACGCGGTGGGGCCATGGATGGACCCCGCACAACACTCCGTGTGCAGGGGAGTCTCCCTAAGGCCAATGACTGCTTGTGGCAACTGTCGATACGCGGACACAGGCAATTACCCGTATAGCAAAGAAAAGTCAGGAGACATCGCTTTTGAGCAAATGGCTGGCTCTGTGTCTGACCCAGTTCGCCCGAGATCGGCCATGTTTTCCCCAAAGCCAACGCCATTCCACGCTCCCAACATCTTTGACCCTCACCTGCAGCCACTGGCCAGTGCCGCCATTTACGGCGTCGCCTTGCGGCGTCTCGTCAGCTGCCAGCGCGAGCACCGAGTCCAGCTCAACCAGCTGCCCGTTTGGCAACTTGAGCGCGCGCGTGACACGAATGTCCTTCGCAACCAAGCCGCTGAGTACCGTCGGCGGCAGCGAGGCCTGGGCGCCGCCTGGTGCGCTGGACTGGCCTTGCGAAGGGCCATCTGCTGCGGCCATGACACCAATGGTAGCGTCGCGGGGCGAAGCACCATGAGCCACGCCAACGACATCATTCTCGCCGGTCGCACGAGCTGCGGAGGCCTGCAGGTCCGCCGCGTCGGTCTGGGCGCAGCCCGATATCGTCTCCGTAATGGGCCGCAGCTCACCGCCCTCGGTCTGGTCACCCTCGTCGCGGACCCGCAGGTTCCGGAGCGACTGATATAGACGCCCGAGCGCTTGGCCAGTTTCCACGGTGTCCGCTGAGCTGCGTCGCGATGACGACGGACGCGCGTACGAGCATTCGGCCGCTGCACCGCCGGCGACGGGCGGCCGTGCAGGAGCAGGCACTGGCACAGCCGCGTGGCCGGGCACAGGTCGTGCGGGCTGCTTGGGAGACGGCAAAGCTGTCGCCACTCCCGCTGCAGCAGCACCGGCAGGCGCGGCCCGCCGCCGCGACGGGCTGCCGCCGTCCTGGGCTTGCGCCTCCATGCCGGCACGCAGCAACTGAACCAGCCGCCCGAGGTCGCCCTTGGTGGCTTCCGACGCCTCAGGTGGGACAAGGTCGGCCTGACCTGCAGCGTTGAGCAAGCCGATGAGACGCACCAGGTCACTCTGGACGGATGCCGGGTCCGCCGCGCCCTCATGCTCCTGTGCCTGCTTTGGCTTCAGCGGCGAGTGCGCCCGCATTGGCTTCTCGCCCGGCGACTGGCTGGTCGTCGAGGGAGGGGGGCGCGTCTTGCCAGCTGCAGCCGCTGGCGACCCATGGCGCTGGTGCTGCTCCTGCGAGAACTGCCCGGCTGCGGTGGCAGCGGCAACGTTGGCCTCCGAGAAAGGATGCCGGCCGCCGGCCGCTGCCATGACAGCGGAAGTGGCCATGGCGGCCGCTGAGGCAGCCAGCACGGCCGCAGACGGCGGCCCGACGCTGCTGCCGCCCCCAGCGCTGAGAACGCTACCCGGGCCTCCCCTGCTGGACCGTGGGGTTGCGGTGCCGTCGCAGTCAAGGTGCAAGCCCAACATCTCCAGGGCCTCCGGCGAGACTTGCCGGCCTGTGAGCAGGTTCCACAGCCGAACCATGTCCACAAAGTCCTGCTGGTGCTGCAGCTCCTCGCGGCGACCTCCACGCCCAGACACGGTCGAGGCCGACGCAGACCAGTCGCGTTCCAGGGGCGCCGCCATCGGGTGCTCGCCCAGCAGGCTGCCGCTACTGGCGTCGAATGAGCGCGCCGAGTGGGAGCCCTTCGCCTCCATGGACGTGTGGGCGGTGGGGAGCTCGCGGGCGGACTGCGGCTGGCGGGAGTTGTGCAGCAGCTGCTGCTGCTTGCTCGTGGTGACAGCAGCGGGCGCGCTCTCCTTCCGACTGCTCTTGTGCGCGCGGCCGGACCTGCCCTCGTCTCGAGTGCTGACGCCTTTGGCGGACCCGCTTGAAGGGCTGCCACCGCCATCGCCTGAGGACGACATGGCGCGCATGACCTGCAGCATCTCCGAATAGCTGAAGGACTGGACAGAGTCGCCGCTGTGCGATGGCTGCGGGCTGAGGGCGCTGGCAACCGCATGCATGGTAGCGCCAGCGCCGCTGCCCCACGCGGGCCGGGAGAGTACAGACAGCATGACGCGCAGCTCGTTGGGCGTCAGGCGGCCGCCTGCCATCAGCTGCGCCGCCTTGGTGCGTTGGCCTCCGCCGGACGCGATGCGGACCCCAGACTCCGGCGACGAGCTCTCGGCAAGTTGCTGCTCTGCCTCGCGCTGCCGGCGGTGCGGGCTTGCGCCGGACGAGGTGGCCAGTCGCTGCTTCTCCTTTGCCGTTACCGCGGCGGCAGTGGGAGCCGCCCTCGGCGTGGGGGCCTTGTCGGCGATGACGATGGCGGTCTCGGAAGGCGGCGAGGCGGACGCGTTCGGCGACTGCTCCTCCGATGCACAGAAGGATGGCGAGGAGAAGTTGGACGTGAGGTCCTTGGCCAGGCGAGACGCGGCGGCTTGCACGGCAGTTGGTCCAGCAAACTCGAGACGCCGGGCGGCTGTAGTGGCCCCGGCCGCTGCTGGCTCAGGCGCAGCTTGGGCGCCCTTGGCAGCGCCAGCCGATGGGCGAGAGGCGCCATTGTTGACAGCAGACCCAGCCGACACCAGCGCCTCCTTCGAAGATTCCCGCCGCTCGGTTGCACTGGCTGCGGGGCCGCCTACGGCGGCCTTGCGGCCAAGATCGCGGGCACCATCGCCATCGTCATCGGACGAGATGGAGAGCCGAACCGCCCGCGAACGTGGGAGCATTGCCTTTGGGGCGTCGGCGGGTGCGCTCGCTGCCGACGCCTCCACGTCGCCGCTCATAATACTCTCCATGGCTGTCGCGGCTGCACGCCCCGGCGCCTTATGGACGGCGATGGGACCGTGGTCAAGGTCGATTTCCGTGCCCGTCACCGTCGTCGCATACTCGCTGACGATGTCATCGGCGATGCCAACGGACGACAAGGACGGTTGCTGCTCGAGCCAGGTGGCGATGCGGTGCGAGCTGCACACGTGGGCAGGCTGACTGGCGGCGACAGCTTTCCGCGCCGCGGCGGTGCCGCCGGCGGCAGCGAAGCCGCCCGCCTCTTCCGCGCTGGCCATGGATCCAGTGCGGTGCGGCTCCCTTGGCGGCGGCTGAGGGGCTGTTTGGGGTCGGGCCGGCGACGTCAGACGTGCGGGAACGATAGTCGTCAGCGGCAGCGGTCGCAAGCTGGACGCGGCGGCAGCTGAGACTTCAGCCACGGCGGCGGCGGCCGCCTGGCGCATGCGTGGCGAGATGCCATCGCTCGCGACGCTGCTTTGAGCCCAATTGAAGGTGAACGCGGCGGCCTCGCCGGCGGCGGCCTCGGTCGGCTGCGGGCGCGCGCGAGCAGAGCCCACGGCAGATGGCGGCCGTGCGCCTTGCGCGGCGCTGCCCTTGCCCTTGGACGCTGGGATCATAGCCACCGCCGCCGTCGGGGACTTACGGCCGCTCGAGTGGACGCCGCCGGGTGATGGTGGGGCGCCTGCGGGTGCAGACCCAGATGCCGATGCCGACGATGACAGCGACTTGAACCGTGCCAGGAGCCGTGCTGCTTGACCCACATCGGAGTCGGGCTGCGAGCCCCGCTGGCCTGTGTCACCTTCCTCTTCGCCGCTGCTGCTGTCCAGGAGCCGTTGCCGCGCGACGACCCGCTGAACCGTAGCACTGAGCTTTGAGGACCCCAGCGTCTGTCTGGAGGAAGCCAGGGATTCCGGATGGCTGAGCTCGCTCGCCACGGAGTCGTTGCCCGAGATGCGATGCGTGCGTGAGGTGCGCTGCTGCTGACGATGCGCCGCGCTTTGAGCGGCGACTTGCAGGCCCTCAAACGCCGCCGCTGCGGCGGCTGCGAATCCGCCGCTGCTGCTGGCGCCTCCTGTTGAGACGCGTCCAGTGCTGCTTGCCAGGCGGCCTGAAGGCACTTTGTTGGCGTCAGCGGCTGAAATAGGGCCGGCGACACTTGTGGTGGTGTGACGCGAAGATCGCGCGCCGCGGGGTTCGGCTGCAGGCGGGCCTTGCGGCTTGAGCTCAGACATGCCCGCTGAAGACGCCATCTGAAGGGATGCTGAGGCCATGCCCGCAGAGGCGGTTTCGTCGTCCTCACTGCTCGAGTTGTCAAGGGTGCGCGCCGCAGCGATCTTGGTTGGGGCGACTGAGCCTGCGCCCATGTTAGTGTTGCTGGCGCGGCGGTGGCTGGAGGCTGGTGCGGCAGACGCTGGCCGCCGGGAGGCTTTGGACGAGATGGAGCCCGACCCGTGTCGTTGCAGGGCATCAGGACCAGGAATCGGTTGACCGGCCACCAGGGCGCCGTTTTGCAGCATTTGCAAGACAGCGGAAGCCCAGTCAGCTTGACGGCTACGGGAGGCGGGACCTGCGGGCGGTGTCGTTGGCCGGAGGTCGCCCGTCTCGTCGAGGCGGGGTTGTCCTGTGTGCTTCACTCTGCCCCCAGCTGTTGTAGCAGGACGCCGTTGTTGGGAGGCTGCTGGCCGTGATACGCTGTCGTCATCACCGGAGCTGTCGAGCCTGGGGCGAGAGGACCTGTGTGATGCAGTTTGCCGCGGTGCCTCTTCGTCGCTCTCATCATCTCGGAATGCTTGGCGCACTCGGGCTGAAGCCATCCAGCTCCAATATATGCTTCACAGGCAGTAAAGGACCAGGTACAGAAACCCGCTCTGCAACGCAAAAGGGAAGGTCATCATCGTTGTAACAAACCAAAGCGCCTTCCTTGCATACTTGCGTCTTCCAGACAGCTTCGCAACAGTCCGAAGCATAGCCATGATGTGCAGTCCAAACAGCTGTCCCGCAACCTCAGGGCTCTCCTCTCAAACCTCACCTTTCCTACATGAAGAGAAGAACTCTTGATTATCAAGGCGGCATGCGCCTAGTCTTCAAGCCTTTGCTGTGTCAAAGTCCCTGAATAAATGACCGGGAGTGCTCGCGACATGAGATCGCAGATTGTCAAGTGAAAGATATGTTATGCCGCTGTGCATTTATACGTGTTGGCCTGTTCATCAAAACCAGGAGGCGGCGCGGGAGAAGCAGTCAGTTCGGGATGCTGTAGCTCCGTACGATGCATTCCTTCCCATGCTGCGGGTTTAGGCACCTACTCCTACAACCTACATCTACTGTCTATGTAACAGGCAGCAACGAATTTTAGACGCGGTGTAGAGTAATAAGCTTGAGCACCACAAATCAAGGCTTTGACCTGTCGCAAACATTGCCTTGCTTATAAACGCAAGCCCGGGTGCAACCCTGCCTGGTGTAATCTTGGCTGTGCATCTTGACCATCTGGGCATGTTACTGCTTAGGCTTGCTTGTCTAAAGGGAGATGACGATTTTGAATGGCGGGCACGGTTGAGGCGGACCCGGGCGCACACACCGTGCCATAATCGAAAAGCAAGTTATTCTATGTGTACTGCTGTGGGGGACGCCAAACCTTCTTAAGATTACACTGGAGGTGGTTCCCACCAACCTCCGCGTAAAACACAGGGGGCCGCTTGCAAGCGCATGGCTGCATTTCTATGCGAGGCGATATTCATGCGAGGCAATCTCGGGCGATATGTATAGGCGCTCGCCACGCATTGAAGGCCAGCATAGCCGCAAAATGCTCGCCGTTGCTCACCAGCCCCCACGACACCGATGCTGGGGGGGCCGCAGCTTGTTCAGGACGCCGCAAGCTTTGCACGAAGCCTACAGGCTTCGGTTTCCCAGCAGCATGCAGCAGCACGTGATTGGCAGGCATGATTCATGAAACCTCCTCACGGCTTGGAGGAGGCGTGTCGTAAAACCTCGACCGTGGGTTTACTCAGGAGGTTCCTCTGGGTTCCATCATCATGACCAACTCGGACAACGACCGCTGCTACGAATCGGATGCAATCCCATCGAGGGTTGAGGGAGTCCGGAACGGACGTCTGCCTCCGGTCTGGCCTACACCTGGAAACTGCTCAATGCCGCAGTCATTATCTAAACACGAACTCAGGATGCAGCGCACAGCGGCGCGGAGCACACAGCAACGTAGCCGCCCCTGATGGGTCTTCCCTGCCGGTGGAGCGTTTGGCTGTTTCGGGTCGTGCCTTTGATCGCTTGGGCCCGCCTTCCGCGGTTCGGGGTCAGGGGCGGCTAAGTTCGGGTTTGGGTTTCGGCAGCAGCACTTCCAGGTGCGGTGTGCACTGGTGACACTCTAGGGTCCTCTGTAAAAAGGTACAGTCTGCAGACCTGAAGGCCCAGTGTACGCTTGGCATGGCGGCTGCGGTCGGGGGGCTCGTTGCTACTTCTTAACACGGTGTTCACAGATCGGTACAAGGTCGTGAGGGACATGCGGTGCCTGCACGGCCTCGCGGTTGCTCATGCAAAGCCGGCGGCGCTGCCGAGCGGCAACAGTAGTACAAATGCGGATGATGCTGGCGGCCTGCGACGCGGGCGGATGGCGACGTAATGGAGGGTAGAACGAACCGCCCCGGTCAGCGCCGTGACTGGTACCGCCCAGACGGGCGCGCGTTTCCGCACGGGGATAGACGGAGCACACCGGGAGGCGAACCGCGGGAGTCGGGTCAAATCGCGCTGGTGAGTAGTGGTCCCCGTGTGGCAACAGACGATGGCACGCGGCGCCCAGATGTCGGCAATCCAGGCTGCTGAGAACAGTCAGCACAGGTCAGCACTTCGGGAGAGTGCTGACCTGTGCTGGTCAGCACTCTCCCGAAGTCCCGATGGGCGATGGCCTCGCCACGTCAACCGGCGTACATGCAAGACCAGCAGGTAAAATATGAATATTATATGTAATCGAGCTGTGAAGATGCATTGACCGTCAAAGAATGTATGCACCCACTCGCACTCCGCCTGTCAGCCCTCAGCCGCTCCCATGCTCGGCCAACCGCTAGGGAACCGCTTACCTAACTGTAACCGACCACGGCAGGCTTTTTGGGCGGGGCCCCAGCGCGAAGCGCCCGGGGGGGCCCCGCCCAGTAGGATTGCCCATGTCCGTGCCTGCACTGTCTGATGTCTAATGTAAAAGCGTAAGTGCAGAATTTCGGCCAACGGAAAGACTCCATAAGTAAAATATTACGTTCTTTATTGCATGGTAAATTTATTATAGGAACCCAACCTCGTATGAGTAAAAACCAGTTTGGCAGTCTCCATGGACGGAGGCCGAGGTCAAACCAACGCCTCTCGGCCTATAATTAATTCCAGAAGATCCATCGTTTCTCGAACCGGAATTCTGACATTACGGCGTGAAATGAATCTTCGTTTCGGCGACCAAATATGTTTGCATTGCGAACAATCTTCCCGCGAACACACCACAGCAGCTCTGCTTGCCGGTCCGACCGACTTGACGCACACTTATATTACAAAGATTGCATGGGACAAACCATGAGGGGCAAACTGCTGGTTGTTGGACGCCAAGACGCAAATTGCACACACGATGCGGCAGTCTTCTGCGGGCCGCCCAACAAGTCCAGTCGGCAACCTAGGGAATCCCTGTCCTAATGTTAAAGCATTCAAGCCTCCTCTACGGCGAATACCTCAGTAGCGAAGCCTGTGCACTCTCGTCGGCAACTGCACGTCGTCGCAATCAACCCTCGCAAACAGTTCCGCTGTCCTATTGTCAAGTCAGCCTGCGTGATGTGTAAATGATACACTCCATGTCTACTGTCAAGTAACTTCAGCCAATGCGCTGGCCGGAAGAATTGCACAGTGCCGAGACGGCGCGCGATGCTAAACATGGGTCGGATTGCTGAAGCCGCAGGCATTTCAGATATAAAGCTCTGGCTGCCTATCAGCAGGAATGTCGATACTCTCACAGTTGACGCCCTCGCCGCTCGCTTTGGAAATGCCGTATTTCGGTCGATGCGCACATGCGCTCATGCACCCGGCGGGATGACGCGCTTCGCGCGGCGCCGGCAGGCCTTGCTAACGACTCGGCTAGCAGGCATTTCGGGAAAAAGCTCTGGCTGTCTATCAGCAGGAATGTCGACACTCTCACACTTCACGCCCTCGCCGCCCTAGCACTCAACTTAACCCGTACGGATTTAGTGGGGCCCCGCCCTTTTTCCGGCTTCAAGGAAGCCGACACCAACCCCTTGTTTGAACGCCATTGACCTTTGACTGCTTGATACGCCAGTAGGATCGTCATTAGCGCCTGGTTGCCATAGAGGCTTGGCATAGCGCTGCCTCGTTCCGAGCCCAGCAGAGTCTTCTCTCCATCGCTCACACCCGAAGCCCGAACGCTTTCATCTTGCCCATTGGAAAACCCGAGAAGATACCATAACCATAGATTTCACACAGAGTTTCCTCCAGTAGGCGCTGCGCGTCCCGCAACGTCGTCTGTCGCCCTCGAACATTGAAACATAGGTTTTGATGCAGTGCTCCTTACTCGACGCGATCGCAATCATTCATAAATTCATTATTTAAATCACCATGCTGAGCTGTTAGTAAGCCACGGGCCCTGTTTAGTGTCAGAGACAGCTGCCTAGCGCCGCACGGTGCCGTGCCTGCGAGGAGACAAGTGCCTGAAGACATCATGCCACCAAAACAGCGTGCCGCCACAGCTGCTGCTGCAATGGATGCTGCTGTCGCGATAAAGGGCGCCGCGGTGCAGAACGCTGATGCACCGGACATAGATGCGGAGCGACGTGAGCGGATGGCCCGGAACGCGGCAGCCCTCGGTACGTGCACAACGTAGCCTGCTCGCAAAATCAAACAGACGCACACACACACAACACCCTCACAACTTCCCACTCCGCAAGAGGGCACCTGCCCACCCGCTGCGCCGCTCTCGCGCACGCCAATTGACCGTTGCCCTATCTCCTCCCCCTCATCCCGTGCCCCGCCCAAGAGGCCATGGGCGTCTTGACCGCGGCCACGAAGGTCCGAGAGGCCGTGGCCGCCGACCGGGCCCAGAAGGCGCAGCAGCTCCGGGGGGGAGCCACGGCGGGGCCTGCCAAGGTAAGAAGAACCCGGGAAGCGGGAACGTGGCATCTGTGGTTTGTTGAACCGCAGATAAATGAACCACAAATGAACCGTTTACAGCGTTTACCAAGGGATTACAGCGGGTCGCATACAGAGGGGTATCGCATATATCGCACCGGAAAAAAAACAGCTGGTCTCGGAGCCCGCACGAGCGTCTCTGCCTCGGCGCGGTCAGTCCGACCAGTCCCGATTCGTCGGCCAGCGTTTCCTTCTAATCAGTGCGTGAGTTTCGTCCCCGTGGATAACCCCCCCGGGGGCCCCCGGCAACTGCTCGTCATCGCCGGCAGGGGCCCGGCGTCCGGAAGCCGCGCGTGCGCGTCCCGCCGCAAGCACCGCGGCGCAGCCACCGTATCGCTTGCAAGCCAGCGCCTGCGATGGTGGAGCTGGACGACGATGGCAACCCGGTGCGCTGCGGCGGCGGCGGTGGCCGCGGCGGCGGCGAAGATGAGGGCGAAGATGGCGGCGGACTCTTGGACTTGATGGGTGAGTGCGGGCGCGGACAGCCGCCGTACTCCGTACTCCGTTCTTTTTCTCTTGCTGTACAACCGTCATCTCAACCGTCGTCGCGTGGGCTCAGTCGGGGAGGGCGTAAGCTCAGTCGATCGATGCAGGGCGCTGCTCTGAAGAGAGGCTGCACCGGTGTGTATGTCTTTTGTAGACGCGGTCCGTGTCTGTGTGCCGCGAGGGCGGGGCGAGGACGGCAACTGCACTTCCCGCCTGGGTGTGCGCTCGAGGGGGTGGTTTTTCTATTGGGCACGGTCCTGGAGGTGGGCAACTGTTTCTTTTCGCCTTTGAGACTCACTTGCCTTCGCAGTCTGCAGGTTGTGCTCCACTGGTGTACGCACTTACCCAACCCCACTCGCCCACCCCGCCCCCGTCCTCTCCCGTGATCTCCTTGCCGCACTTGTCGGCGCACTACTCCCGCTTCCCGCACCGGACTGCACTGTACTACACTGTACGACATCGGTTTCCCGGCAGCCTGCGGCGCAGCGGCAGCGGAGGATGACGGGCTGGACGAGCAGCGGCGGATCGCGCTCGAAGCGCAGCGGTGCTCCTTCAAGGCCCGTGGCGTCCTGGACAAGAACCTGGGTACGGCACGGCTGCCAGGGGGATGGAACTTGGGAGGGGGTAGGGGGCCGGAGGCTGGCAGGGGGGCGCGACTCGCTGCCGCGCTGAGTGGCGTTTGATGGTGGGGGTGGTGGTGGTGGTGGTGATGGTGATAGTGATGGCGCCCCTACTACATGTAGTTCGAACTAGGTGCCGCATTCTACATCGCGCCGCCTGGCTGTCCTACTCTGGCCTCCCTTGTCGACTCGCCAGTCGCCGGTCGCCTCTCTCTCTCTCTCTCCCTCGGGCCCCCTTCCGCCGCTCTTTGCCGCCGGGTCGGGTCGTTCCTCCTCTTCGGGTTCGATTTCACTCTTGAGAGAGAGGGACGGGGGATGGGGATGGGGGCGCGATGAGAGCGTAGCGAAGTCACGAGGGCGGGGGATGGGGATGGGGGCGCGATGAGAGCGTAGCGAAGTCACGAGGGCGGGCGGCTCTGCTGGGAGATGAACCCCCCACTACGTTGACTTGCCTCACTCCATCTCGCGCGCCCCGCCTGCCTGCTTCCTCACCCCTCCCCTCGCTGGGAGTCGCATGCCCTATTACTCCAAGTCCTTGTCCTCCGCTGTGCCTCTGCTCTGATCCAATCCGCTCCACCTCCGCCTCCGCCTCCTGCCCCCCACCTCCTCCTCCTTCGTAGGCCTATCGTGCCACTTTTGTCGCCAGAAGACCCTCTGCACAGAGCCCGGCTGCCCCCGCTGCGGCGCGCGCGACGGCAGCGCGGCGTGCATCGGCAAGACCTCCTGCGCCGGCTGCCACTCGGCTACCGGCATCTTCTGCCGCTCGTGCCTGCGGACCAGGTAACGCCGCCCCCTCCGTGTGTGTATGTGTGCCCGTGTGTGTGCCCCTGTGTGTGCATGTGCAGCGGCTAACGAGGGGGAAAATGCGGCGCGGACAGATGGGGGGTTGGCTGGGGGGCGGGTGTGCCTTGCTTGGGTTCCAATTGCACACCAACCGCACCCAGCAGGGAGCCACATCGCCCCCTCCATGCTCCCCGGGGCTCCGGGTCCCCGACGTTTCCGCTCGCCGCCAACGCCGTCTCCCTCCCTTGGTTACCTCCTCCTTGGCCCTTCTTCCTCCGCTCCTGTGTCACATCACGTGGTGTACGGCAGGTACGGCCAGGATCTGGACGCGGTGCGCTCCGACCCGGGGTGGCGCTGCCCGCACTGCTACGAGAAGGAGCACGGCGACTGGCGGGAGCATGGCTGGTTCTGCAACAGGTATCTGTGTGTGTACGCGCTCTGTTTATGTGTGTTTGTATGTGTACGCTCTGTGTATGTGTGTTTGTGTGTTTGTTTATATTATTTTCAGGGGGCCACATACCGGTAGGAGGAGCAAAGGAGGGTTCCTTTGGGAAAATGGAGCCGTGGTAAAGCTCCGGCGGATGCCCAGCCCACTATTTTATGGCAGCATGTTTGTGTGTGTGTGTGTGTGTGTGTCCTCTGCATTGTGGTGGTGGGGGGTTATGTAATGTGCATGTGTGTGTACGTGCATGGTTTGTGTGTGAGGGGATGATGAACAAGGTCGAGGCGCTCCTCCCGGCTCCCAGCTCCCATCAGCTCCCACCCGGCCTTTGCCTCACCCACCCACCCTCACCCGCCCTCTCGCACCCACCCTCGCCCGCCCACCCACCCTCACAGCTCCGTGTGCATGCGGGGCCGCGGAATGCTGCCCACCGGCATCGCCATTCACGAGGCGCTGGAAAAGGGACACGCCAGCGTCGCCCACATGCTGCAGGTCCGTCAGTCAGTCAGTCCGTCCATCCGTCTTACATCCAGTCGTCCACCCTCACACCCGCCCACCCATCAGATCCCTGCCCTTCCGGGCCCTCTGGAATACCCTCACACACCCCTTCGTGCCGCAGGCCGCAACCCGGGAGTGGGCGAAGAAGCAGCAGGCGAAGGAGAGGAAGACCGAGGAGGCGGAGGAGGCAGGGAAGGAGGGGGAGGAGGGCGGCGGCGCCGCTGGCGCCGGCGCGGCACGGGCCGGTCCCGGGGCCCGAAAGCGCGCGGCTGCGGCCGCCGTGGGGGATCCGCAGCAGGCAACCGACGGCGGCGGCAGCAGCAGTGGCAGCGGCGAGGGGGAGGAGGAGGAGGCGGCGGAGCTTCTGGGGGCTGGTGGAGGGCCGTCGGTGCCCGACAAGGAGGAGGGAGCCGGGGGCCCAGCGGCGGCCGTGGCGGCGGTGGAGCTCGGCTCTCCGGGGCGGGCCGCATCCGGTGGTGGCGGAGGCGGCGGCCGGCTCCGTCGCTCTTGCCGGGTAAAGCCGAGCTGAGAGCGCGGGAAGCCGCTGGGGCTGGCGCTGCGAGGCTGGAGGTGGCTGTGCGCGCCGTATCGGCCATAGCGTAACCATTCGTGGTCTGATCGTGGTTTGCTGTGGGGCTTGTGTGGGTTCCAGGTCGGCGGCCGGGCTTGTGTGGGCTGAGGTCGGCGGTCGGGTTTTCGTCCTTCTGGGCGGGGGGCGTAGATGGGGCGGAAGATGGTCAGCTGCGTGTGGGGGGGGGGGCGTAGAAGGTGTTTCACGGCAGCCTCATGGCGGTGGATAGGGAGCCGAGGCGGTGCTTGGTAGCGTAATGGTGCTCTTGTGGTTTGGTAGTCATCTGTCCAGGCGTCGCGCTGAGAGGCTGACATGAACAGCATGGGGGCTTGGGAGGTCGGACAAGAGCCCCATGCGGCGCACCGTATGCGGCGTGGCATGCTGGCCTTGGGGAGGCCGTGTGTATGAGACTGGGCGTGTTTGGACGCGGCCTCTGGTCGGGAGAATGGGAAAGGGAGGCGGGAGGCTGGCTGGGTGGGAAGGGAGGCTGGAGATTGGCAGGAACGGGAGCGGAGAGCGTGGAGGTGTCGGTGGGTGGGTGCGTGTCCACTGCGGCGGCGCTCTGCGGTGACTCACGCGGACGGACGGAGGAGGGAAGAGCGGGAGGAGGGCGCGAGAGCTACGCACCGGTGGAAGGGAAAAGGGTGCAAATCGGCGTAAAAGGAGGGAGGGACCGGGGGGGAGGCAAGGGGTGCTCCCGGCGACCGTCGGCCCCCCTATGGCAGTTGCGTGCCATGCTGGACATCCCACAGCGCTTGACGTGACGGCGAGTACAGCAAACAATGAGGGGGTCTCCAAATGAAAATGTGAAACGGCGCGGCGCGCCGAAGCGGTGCTGTGCCCCGCGCTTTCCGGGTGCGTTCGACAGCGAGCTCCGGGACCGATCTTCGGATGCGGTCTGGCTTCCAGGCTCCTGCCACCATTTGGGGCACAGCATTGGGGGCCGCGTTCGTCACCCCTTCGGGCCGGCGGCGGAGCGTTCTCGGCGGCGGATCGCATTGCTGCCCGCAAACTGCAACCTTGACTGGACCGCAGCAAAAGTAACGGTACTGCGGACAACGCGAGCGACCAGGCCTGCCTCTCGATGCCCTGCACCACTAAACGCCTTTGCCCACTTCCTGGAACGGGTATAGGAGAGCGGGTTTCTGCCACGGCGCCACACTTGACTGTGCCGGCTGTGCTGAAGCAGACGTGGACAGAGGCGTAGCGCAGCGGATGCACGTGCACATGCGCTGCATCTGCATCCAGTCCGTCCGTCAGTCACACCCGTGGGACGTCCATGGGAGCGAGGAGCAGGGGTGGTTAGAAGCTCCATCCACACCCGCATCATCATCACTGCCGTCCACCCATACATCCATCCAGCTGTACATCCCCCCACAGCATCATCACTGCCGTCCATCATCCATTCATCCATCCGTGGGAGATGCTCTACCGACGCAGCCGAGCTTTCAAACCGAGCAGGGACGGCAGGACGGACCAGAAACTGATTGGAAGCTACGCACGGCGCCACCCATCTTCACCTCTCCGCTACCATTCAATGTTACCACTCCATGCCCGGAAAGTGCGGCCGCGTGGAACGAGCGGTGCACCGCCCCCACGCACGCCCACGAGGCGAGGCTCTACTCCGCGGCCGCGCAAGGAGGGGCCACAGCCACAGCCACAGACAGCGCTGCAATGCAACGAAGGACAAAGCCCGGAGGCCGACAGCCAGGTGCGGCGGTCCTATGCGGCCCAATGCATCGCTGCAGCACCTGCCGCACGAGGAGCAACAACCCCCTACGGTAGTAGGGAGGTACAACGTGTACCGCACACGGCACGGCTCAACAACTACTAGCGTAAAGAATCTCCCAGGCGCCTCGGGGGTGGTGGTGATGGAGGGCGAGGATCAACTCCATCCACTCGACCGGGGCGCACTCCTTCCTGCCTTGCTAGGGCGCCAGCTGTGCACCAATCGCGGCAGGAGGCCACGCGGCCGGACAACTGACCTCGGAGTTCCAACATCAGGGAGCCGAGGCAAGCTGCGCACCGCCACCGGTCCTGATAGCATGGGGACGTCGCATGGAGTCATCCATAGCACAAATTATGCCGTACATAAGCGTGACACATGTCGTACACGAACACGAATACGGACAATATCGTGCGGCAGGCCCTTGCTGACGCATCGGCCCGTTTCTACCTAGGGACATGCGCCCATGTTCGAGGCCGCCGGCGTAAGACAGACCGAAGCCGCCGCACCCCACATGCGCGGCCGCAAAGTAAAAATGCAGTTGGGTTGGGCCCCCCAAGCCTCCTGCGCAAAATGCCGTCAACAGTTTGAAGCCCAGCCACACGTCGTACGCCAGCCATACCCATTGTTGCTCTTCGGGCCAGTCAGTCTAGTGCGCGGGCGTGCCCCTCGCCGGTGAGGGTTCCGGCTGGCAGTCGGAGCAGACAGCCATGGTACTACGGTAGGCGAGAGGGCCAGCTGGAGGGGCAACGCCACCAGTTTTTGCCGCGCCGTCGCCGTCGCATGCACTAATCCTGCGCAGCGCATTCGTGCAGGACCCCGCGACCGCACTTGCGCTCGGGCTCACCACTCTGCCACCACCACCCCGCTTTGGCCGTTTGCAGGAGTCGCTCCATCCATGCACTGGGGTTCTTGGCACCTCCTCCCCCAGCGTGACAAGTGCGGCACCGCCTGGCGCCCCCGGCATCGCGCAACTGCAAACTCAATCAAAAACATGCAAGCTGACCGCCACCGCGGCCCGTCTGCCCTTCGCCACGCACGCCTGACGCTGAGTCCCAAAAGAGCACATCACGTGTGTTCGCAGGGGCCCTCTGGTGGTGGTGGTGGTCTGGGCTGTCGTCGACTGCTGCCCGGCGGCCTGCCCTGCAATCGGCCGCCATGAGGACACGACACCACACGAGAACACGCACCAACACGCCACCAACGCCTTCTAGACAGCCCGGAGCATAGCAGCTTCCAAGGCCCCATCTCGACACAGGACAATTTTTTGCAGTGCGCCGCCGTGCCGCCAGCCGGCACGAGATGGCCCCACAGCTGGCGCGATCCCACCGCTCAAACTCGGTAATCCAGCTCTTTCCATGCGGCGGGCGACGTAATGGGATAAAGAGTCTCTCGTCCCAGACAGACAGACAGACAGACAGACTCTGTTTCGAACCCCAGCGACTGCAACGAGCACAGGCTCACCAGTCACCACCAGCAGTTGTACCAGCAAGGTGACAACCCCAACTGCCTGCTGCTGATGCTGCCAATCCAAGCAAAGGAATACACAGGGCGCGCCTCCATCGCGTTCCACGCCACCATAACGAGCCCTCGGGCCCCCACGGAGGGAAGAGAATTTCGCTCCTGACAGGTTTCTAACAACCCGCGCGCTGCAGGAGCTGCTAGCTAAAGACTCTACTGCGCGACATCTTACGGCGATGCGCGCCCTCCACTAGGCTCCCCGGGCCCACGTGCCATGATAGCAAGCGCGGCGGCGGCGGGGAGCAGAAATCCACTTCGCTGCCGTGGCAGGGGGGCAGCCCAGCAAGCTCCTGCGCCATGCGGCGCCGACCATGTTCTACTGTTTCGCAGGGAAAAGTGTTGGCAGCCGCTGGCCGCTTGTCTCCACGGCTTTGAGCCGGGTCTTAGAAACCTAGCCCGGGTGACAACTGCCCGGTGGTTGGTGCACGATGGACGTTGCACCCAGCCCCGGAACGACCATCCCGAGCCTAATCCACACCCAGGGCGCTTTGTACTGCACCGACCATTGACCACAAATCCACCGCCGGTCCTGCCCACTATTTGCCGCTACCCAACCCAACTGGGGACCCGTATGCCAACGGGCCCCAACGGGCGCCATTTCCGGCATCGCAACCCACATGCCCTCGCACGGCTGCATGCTTACTTCACACAAGCAAGCGCCTCCACAACAAACCCTGCGTCAGACGCGCAACCACGACGCGCGTCACCATATAAGTCGCCGAAAACGCGCCACCATCCCCACGCGCCACCATCCCCACGCGCCACCAATCCTACTGGACGCGGCCACAATCCTCCCATGCCAAAACGTCAACACGCCGCTAAATGATTGCCACACCGGGGTCTCAACGGAGCAACCCCCCGCCATGCAGTGATCCCCAGGCTACAGCGCCGCAAGTAGCTGCGACAGCAGTCGCGCATCAAGGGACGCATCAGGAACTTCTTCTCGAGAGATATGACCTCAAAAAGGCCGGCGGAAGACCCGACATCAAAACTCTGTTCGCCCAGTCAGGAAAACCCAGATGGTCCAGCGCAACGGTAGCCTGCTCGTTTCGCAGCGCGATTCGCATCGCATCAAGGCCGCACGACGGCGGGCAGCTCCGTGCCTGCCTCCGTCCTCTTGCGCGCGCGCACTGCGCTGTCTGCGGTCTGTCTGAAACTACTGCTGCTTGCACTCCGGCGCCGAGCCGCCACCAAGGGCAAGCTGCTGCAGGTACCACTGCTGCTGTGCCGGCGCCAGGTGGTGGAGCTGTTGCACCTGCATGGGCGTCAGCTGCTGCAGCAGATGCTGTTGTTGCGCCGGCGTCAGCTGCTGGTGCTGCTGTTGTTGTTGCTGCTGCTGTTGCTGCTGCTGCAGCGCGTTCGCGTAGACTGCTGTCGCCTGCGGCGCTACAGTCGTCAAAGGGGCTTGGCCCACAAGAAAGTACGGCGCCTGCTGGCCCATGGCGCCGTACTGCAGTATCTGCTGCTGCAGAAGAATCTGCTGCTGCTGCGCTTGCTGTTGCTGCAGGAGCGCCTGCTGGAGGGCCTGCGCCTGTGCCTGCTGCTGCGCCTTCGCGTGCGCCTGGGCCTGTTCGGCGGCGGCGGCCGCGGCGGCGGCGGCGGCGGCTGCCGCCGCCGCCGCCGACCCCTGCAAGCGACCTCCGCCCGCATTCGCGCTTAGCGCAGGGCCCGCAACTGCTGCCGCGCCGCTGGAGTTCCTGCCAGCCGGCAGGAACTGCTGCTGCTGCTGAGCTCCCACGCTCCCGGGTCCCGCTAAGCCCTGCTGCTGCTGCTGCTGCTGTGGCAGCTTTCCCTGCTTCATCGCCGGGTCGCCTCCGGCGCCGGGACCCTTGCCGCCGCCAGCTACCCCAGCGACCCGCTCCGTAATTTCGGCTGCCTGCTCCTTCAGCTGCGGCTTGTGCCACCAGCGGGTGGACCCGCCGCCGCCGCCGCCGGCCGCGGCGCCCGCCGGACCTGGCGCTGGACCGCCTCCGCCGCGCCCTGGCGCCGCACCGCCCTGCGGACCTCCACGGGGGACACCCATCTGGTGCTGTGCTGCCGCCTGCTGACCCGTGTGTCCAGACGGCGCTCCGGAACCCTGCTGCTGCTGCTGCCGGGGCCCAGCCGCCGGTCCTTGGCCTTGGCTCTGGCCCTGCAAGGTCCCGCGCACGGTAGAGCGCCTCAGGAGGGGGCTCGACTAGGCAGGCTTGGTGGGGTCAAAGCAGCAGCTCGCAATTCGCAAGACAAGAGCATGGGCAGACGACTTAATTGGCTAAGCTATGCACATATAACCTTATGTGGAAGTTGGTCGCTAGCAATCCGCGGCCGTTGCAGGCTTGCCTAGCCGCCACTGCAGTGCTCAAAATAGGAAGCGACACGTGCTGCATGTCCCGGTGGGTTTTCTTGTCTCGAACTCCTTACCTGCTGCTGGCGGCCCCCAGGTGCGTTGCCCTGACCACCGTGTGTGTTCGCCGCCTGCTGCTGAATGCGTTGCTTGGGTTGCTGCTGCTGCTGCTGTGTCTGCTGCTGCTGCTGTTGTTGTTGCTGCTGCTGCAGCTGCTGTTGCAGCTGCTGCTGCTGTTGCAGTAGGTGCTGCTGTTGTTGTTGCTGCAAAAGTTGGTTCTGTTGCTGCTGCTGCAGCTGCTGTTGCTGCGCAACACGCTGCTGCTGAGCTTGTTGCTGCTGCAGGAGCAGCTGTTGTTGCTGCTGCTGCTGCGTCTGCTGAAGCTGCTGCTGGTGTGGCAAGTGCTGTTGCTGACCGGGCTGTGGGCCTGTGGGCGCGGGCCCGCCATCGCTGCGGCGCCCCGCCGCCGCGGCAGCGGCGGCGGCGGCCGCCGCCGCGGCGGCGGCCACCGCAGCCTCCTGTGAATTCGACTGCATGCCCCCAAGGTTTGCCAAATTCTGTAGCAAGGCGGCGCTGGGATCCATCTGACCGCCACCGCCCATGCCTTGAGCATCCTGCCCCAACCCCTGCGGCAGCTGCCTGTATTGATACTGGCCGGGCATGGCCGCGTTCGCAGCCGGCACAGATGCCGCGGGTCCGTTTGCGTCGCCGCCAACGGGCCCTTGCGCCCGGCCCGGTACGGACCCCAGACCTGCCATGGCGGCAGCCTGCGCGTGCGCGAATTGCAGCACGTGTTGCTGCTGCTGTGCTGCCTGCTGCTGCACTTGGGCCTGACCCGTCGGCGACACCTGCCGCCCGTAGTCGTACTGCTGCTGCTGCTGCTGCACTGCCTGTGGCGCCTGCGCCTGCATGTGCTGCAGGGCCTGGGCCTGGGCCTGCTGCTGCTGCTGACCCGGGAGGAATCCGTAGCCCGGGGGCATGTTGAGCATGGCTGCTAAGACGGCAAATTCCGCCGAAACCGACTGGGGCGCACCTCCAGGGCCCTGGATGCCCGGGGTCGCACCCTGCGGTCCTGGCGGCAAGCCGTTCGGGTAGCTCTGGCCGCCGATGGCTGCGGCCGCAGCCGCCATGGCGGCGGCGGCAGCTGGGTCCGAAGGCTGTGAGCCGCCGCCGTGTGGCTGCGGCTGCTGCTGCTGGAAGCACTGCTGCTGTTGGTGGAACTGCTGCTGCTGCTGCAACTGCTGCGCTTGCTGCTGCAACTGCTGCGCTTGCTGCAGCTGCAGCTGCTGTTGCTGCATGCTGCATGCTGTTGCTGCATGCTGCATGAGGCTGTCTGCCGGGCCACCGATCGGCCTATCGCGCGCCCCCGGCAGGCCGACCCCGTACTGCCGTTGGACCGTGAGGTCCGCGTGTTGCTGCTGCAACTGCAGCTGCGATAGCTGTTGTTGTGGCGGCTGCAGCACCGGCTGCTGCTGCTGCTGCAGGAGCTGCTGTTGATGCTGCTGCTGCTGCTGCTGCAACGATTGCAGGCCCCCTGGCGCCAAGCCCACATCCGCGCGCAGCACTCCAGCCGCGGCCTGTGGGTTCCAGGACGGCACCGCTGCCGAAGAAGTCGTCGAGGCCGCGGGCACGGAGTCCGCCCCCCGGCTCACGGCCCCTTGGACAGCGCCGTTGGCGGCTACCGGATTCACTGCAACTGCTCCGGGGGCGGCGATAATCGGGTCACTGCGGTGCGGTGGTGCCAGGCCAGGCGGCAAGGCAGGGCCGGCCGAGTCCGCAAGCTGCTGCTGCTGCTGTGGCACCGCCGCCGCCGATGCTGGCGCCGGGCGAGCACCGCCGCGGGCCCCACGTCCCGCTGTGGTTCCCGCTCCCGGAGCCTGCTGCTGCTGCTGTTCTTGCGGCTGCTGGTCCGGCACCTGGCCGCGACCAACCTGCTGCCTCGGCTGTGCTTGCAGTTGCGGCTGCGCCGGCGCCTGGGCTCCCTGATTCCCGGCAGCGGCGCCCTGGCGAGCCCCCTGTCGCGCCTGTGACGCGTTCTGACCCGCTCCGCTGGCGGCTGCGGGCCCTGGCCCCGGCTGCGGTGCCTGCTCCGACGGCCCATTCGCCGACTCCGGGCGACGCGCGCCACGCCCAGCCGCCGCCGCGGCGCTCACCCCTTGCTGATGCGGCTGGCTCGCGCTTGCACCACCACGACCGGCTGCGCCGGCCCTCTGTCCACCCGCCGCCATGGCTGCTGCAGCTGCGGCCGCGGCCTGGTCCCGCGTCGGGGGCGGGCCAATCGGGATTGCAGAGGCGGGCGGCGGTTGGCCTTGCTGACCCTCCTTGACGATCACGAGACCTGGCACGCCCTTGAGCCCCATCTTGCCGACCGTCTTGGCCAGCAGGCCCGGCGGTGTGGGGCAGCCCAGCACATCCGCCGCGTACTGGTTGGCAGTGGCCACCACGTGCTCTGGACGGAACCTGCGTTAATGGGTGAGACGCGGGGCGAGAGACGGCGGCAACAGCGCGACGGTTGGGGGAGCCGCTGGTACAGGCTACGCACGCACGGGCGGACCGCACGGGCGACGCGGCCCGTACTCGTCCCGATTGCACCCGAAACCGACCTCCAGCATTTAACGCACATCAACCATCCCAGCAAGCCCCCTGCCCAGTGTTACCATCCATCCCTGCCATCTTCATCGAAAAGAGGTCCAAATCAGCCGAAAGCCGACTTGGCTATCTGGTCGGCCCCGACCTAACCGAATGCACGGACGAGTGGGCAGTTTGTACTCACTTGAGCACCTCGTGGCTCTTGTAGTAGCCCAGGAAGCTCTGGTAGGCGCGGGCGCGGGAGCTGTAGTCAATCTGGTTGGTCACGCGCGCCAGCACGCTCGCGGGGTCCCGCATCAGCGCGTCCGACAGCGGCGCCGCGGCCCCGCTGCCGCCCGGTGCGGGCAGCGGCACCTGAAGCGGCTGCAGCGGCGTGATGGGCAGGTCGCGCAGCTTGTCCAGGAAGGGCCGCTCAAAGTCCGCCAGCAGCAGGGTGCCCTGGCCCGCCCGGCCGGCTCGGCCGGTGCGTCCAGCTCGGTGGATGTACTGCTCGCGGTTGGCGGGGGCGCCCAACTGAGGTGGGGACCGGGGATTGGGGATTGGGGCGAGGGGAGGGGTCAGGGAGGGAGGGGAGGGGAGAGCACAGGGCAGGTGGGATGAGATGTGAAGGTGTTACGATGTCTGTTTTGAGAGCACAATGTCAGTGTGGTGGGGCCTTGGGACACGACGACCCGACGTGAAGACCTGGTAAAGCGGGGCGGCGCTGCATTCCATAGGTCAAATCTAGGTGAGGTATGCAAGCAGCATGCCGGTGGACGTTCGTTGCGCTATTCGCCGAGGTGCCCCCCCCCGCCCGCGCGCAAGGCGGCTTCCCTCCAGTCGTTGGAAACGACGCGCGCTTGGCCGGCGCTGCACCGCGGCCCCGGTCGATGGTCGTCCCTACCTGCACCACATAGGTGACGTTGGGGTAGTCAACTCCGCGCGCCGACACGTCGCTGCTGAACATCACCAGCCGCGACTCGGACCGAAACTGCGCCGACGCGCGGTCACGCTGCGGCTGGCTTTTGCGTGAGTGGATCTCCACCACGCCGCGCAGCCCGGCGGCAGAAAAGGCCTCCGCAAAGTACGCAGTCAGGTTTGCGGTGGGCAAGAACACAATAATCTGCGGGGGCGGGGGAGCACAATCAGGAGACGGCGAAACGGCCGGGAATTCACAAACGCTGCATTGACTCTTCAGCAAAAAGGCTTTGTGGTTGCCGACTTGTCGCATAGCTGCGGCGACTTGGAAGAAAGGGGGCCAAATGAGCTAGTCTGGGCAACGTCGGGTGCCCGCGGTCACAGCCAGCCACTTTGCCCGCCCTCAGATACGCCCTCGGGCCCCCTCGCCCCTCCCCTTGAGCCTTTCCTCACCTTGTAGTCGGGTTCCTGCGCCATGTGTTGTGCCAGCAGTCCCAGCAGCTGCAGCGGCAGTTGGGCCTTGGGCACCACCAGGCTGCTGGCCTCCACGTGGGTGTGAGTGGCAACATCCTCACCCACCGCATCCACATAGCTGAGGGGGGGGAAGGGAAGGGAAGGCAGGAGGAGGGGGCGGGTCTAGGACATACACCCGCGTGGGCCCAGCCAGCATTCGAGAGCGCAATCGCGCCAAAGACATGGTGCAACAGGCAACGGGAAACGGAGGTGGTGGCAGGTGAGCGGGATAAGATTTAATGGAAACGCAGCGGTCCATACCCCGCAATTGCGCAGTTTCCCATGAGCCAGAATCCCACCCGTGTCTGCGCACTTCACCCACATCAGGCTCGCTGGGCTCAAGACCCTGCTCCGGAACCACTTCCCCGCCCTCTCTCGTGCGGGCCCCACCTGTGCTGCCGCTTGAGCGCCACGTCCGCCAGGCTCTTGACGTCCGAGGGAAAGGTGGCGGAGAAGAGGAACGTCTGGCGCTGGGTGGTGGGCGGCAGAGCGCCCAGGATCTTGGAGATCTGGGGCCTGGCGGGGAAAGAAAGAGGAATGGACAGCACGGGTGCAGGGATCGGCAGCAAGGCCGCACGGCACGTGAGTGCCCGTCGGCGTGACCGAATCAGCAAGATGCGCCTTGCAACCCTTGCACGAAATTCAGCGTCCTGGCGCAATGCAACAAGCAGCCCCAACAGCCATCCCGCGCTGTCTTCTTGCTCCGATTGTTCCACCAGGGGTGCAGCTTCCCCGCGCGGCTGCAAAAGCTCGCCCTTTTCGCGCCCGTAACAGCCCTTTGCTGTGGTAAAAGCCCTTTGCTGGCAACAATGCTTCATGCCCGACAATGCCTCACGCCCCCACATCTTTCGGGGAGTCGCTGGGCGGAAGGGCCTCCGGCGCCCCCGCCTCTCCGGTGCCTTCACCCCGCCTCCGCCCCACCTGAAGCCCATGTCCAGCAGGTTATCCGCCTCATCCAGCACCAACACCCGGGTGCTGTCCAGCAGGGAGGTCAGGGCACGGTCCTGTACGGCAACGCGGTAGCACCCGTTGCGACGCATACAGCGAGATACCAAAAGCAAAGAGCGAGTCCAGGATATTCCGACCTGAGGGCTGCAGAGTCAAGGTATACGACAGTGGTGTGCATAGCCCGGCCCGAGCCCCAACCCCCCCGATGTCCTTTCCCGGCAAACGCAGCGTCGCGAGGAGCCAGCGGAAACCGCCATGGGCCGGGCCCCTCGCATGCCGGATGCGCGCCGTTACAGTTCATCCCATGGCGCCTTAGAGCACCATCCCTAGAGCAGCTTCCCGACTGCGCAGGGGCCCCATAGCTGCTCACGTGCGTCTGCGTCATGATGTCCCAGCAGCGGCCAGGGGTGGCGATCAGAATGTCCGGCATGCGCTGATTGAGCGCCCGAAGGTGCTTCTTCACGTCTACCCCGCCATACACCACCTGCAGGGCACGCGAGAGGATATGCATGGACAAGGTGCGCAGAGATAATTGTGTATGTGGACAAAGGTTAGGATGCAGAAGCGATTGGCCAAGACACCGTGGGCACGTGGGTTACAAGGGTTAACGCCGCCGAAGCTACAATAGCTGAAGGACCGTGGCTCCCACACGTCATAAATGACGCTGTGTTGTGCCTAGCCAACCCGGAACAGCAAACACAGGTACCATTCGTTTTGCGAACCGGCTTTCCCGAGACCCCGACGTCTCGTCCCCGTGGCGTCAGAAGGCGCAGCCGGTCGCGCGACCAGGGCCACCCACCCAGCCACCCACCATCGAGTGCAGCCCCGGGTGGAAGGACAGCATCTTGTGCGTCTCCGTCTGGATCTGGCGGGCCAGCTCGCGAGTGGGACTCAGCACCAGGGCCGACACCTTGCCGGGAGGAGCGCGGCGGGCGAGCACCTGCAGACGCGCACACGGACATGATGCAGGATGAAGGAGGGACCCGGACGCCTGAGAAGGCGTTGTAAGACCTGCAAACCCCACCTTTTCGATGGTGGGGATGACAAACGCCAGCGTCTTCCCGGTGCCCGTCTTGGCCTTCGCTATGACGTCCTCAGGGCCCAGGCACACGGGGATAGCGGCCGCCTGGACCAGGGAGCATCGCTCGTATTTCAGCACTTCCGCCAGAGCCCTGCGACATGAGCGACATCCATGAGATCATCAGACCACACGCGCGCTGCAGACAATGACGCTGCTGTGGGTGTCTTCAAGTTCCGAGGTCTCGATGGGGACAAGTTGGGACTCGGGAGGGAAGGAGGTGCGGTGCTGCAGGCGTGGAGGTACCCTAACTGCATCTAATGCATGAACATCTCCGCACTAAGCGCCTGCTCTACGCGTTGAGAACGCACCAGCGCGGCGAAGTAGGATCGTCTACGTAAAGAGTCTATCCCTCTCAGCTATCAACTTCCACGTCTAGTCCAGCCGTCGCGAGACGCGCCATCTGCGTCTCCCAGACTGATGTACTGCCCGCCCGTGCCGGCACATAAGCAAAGCGGCCTCGTTCCATCCGCGATCCGTCCGGTCCCGACGCACCGCTTGCTGTTGGGAGAGATAGAGAACTCCACGAACTTTTTGTCCGAAAGGTATTTTTGGTCAACGAGAGGAAGAGGCACGTCATCGTCTCCGACGTCAACATCGTCAGCTGTCGCTTTCGCAGGTGGTGCCCGACTAGCGGGATGCTGCTGCTGCTGCTGGCGCTGCTGCTGATGCTGCTGTTGTTGTTGCGAAGACGGCTGCTGCTGCCCAGCGGAGGACGGACCCTTTGGCCCCATCTTTCGGCGGCTATAAGTGTCAAGGACTCCGTGTGCTGCTCTCCGTATGCCTAAGAACGACGCTTGTCCCGACAATCCACCTCCATGCGTAACGACTGAAAAGGACAGCGGCCGCCTAAGGTAGCAACGCCTTTCACGAGACTTTAGGCCGGTGGATTTAATGTAGTCTCCTAACTATATACTCACTCTCACGACTTGAAGTTCAGCTATGCAAGAAAGGCAGCAAGAAAACTCTAAACGGGTAGGCGATCGAAGCCGGAGTGCCGTGACGGCCCGACTTGCCTCGACTAACGGGCAGCTGCGCACTAAGGGCTCAGCAAAGTGAGTGTCGCCACAGGACAACCGGCGAAGACAGTGCGGAGAGAGTTTTTGGGAGCTTCCTTGTGTACGACTGTACGGCATTCTGTTTCGCGCAAATTTAGGCGAGGCACGCACCGAGGCGCACATGTGCATGCTTGCATACGGGTTGAAAAATATGCGTTATTGGCCCTCCGCGTAACGCGGCCCTCCACACGAACGCTAGAGCTAGGAAATACCTGCTGTCCCGTGCTGTCCCAGTTGTACAGGGCGTCTTTCGCTCGGTCCGCACGTTTTCGTGGCTGCGCGCGCCGCCTTCGGTATCGTGTGGGGCCTCACACGCTTGCGACACGCCTTTGAGCCCAGCCTCGCCCATATCGCAAGGGTTTCGTGTTGGGGGCGGGTGCGGCCGCTCTGGTACTGGTATGCTCCGGTGGCCACAGTGGCGATATCCGACATCCGTGATCCGACGCCACTTCGTCGATTGGGGCGTCTAGGGCACATGTTTCATCTAGTTGCAGCCCGCGAGTTGCTGTCAGGTCTGTTGGTGCGCCTCTGTGGGGGTCCGACGCTCGTCGCCGATTGGGGAGCCTCATGGCTGATTCCCCGGTGGCCGCGGGTCTGTTTGAGCCCTTCCTCCCCCCCTGATAGGTTACCTTTCACGGGCCCCGGCCTATACGTGGATACCCCCCCCCCCCCGCTCGCTCCGTCTTGACTGGGTGACTTGTGCTGTCTGTGTCGGGGTGTGCTTTCTTCCCGGCCTGCTCGTCTCCGCTGCAGTGCACGAAAGTCCAGCAGCTGGCCAGCAGGGCTCCACTCCTCCTCCAAGGGTCTGTAGGGTGCCCACTGTACAACCACAGCAAGACAAGGAGGCGCGGGCAAAGCGGCAAGGGAAAGCATGACCAGGCCAGGCAGTATGAGCTTCCCACGTTCCCAGACAGGAAGATACGAACCCCGGGGGAGCAGGCACAGCACCCCGCGACTACCGGGGACTTAGCCACGAGGCTCCCCGATTGGCAATGGGCCTCGGCCACTAATGTACCATGAGACGCCACCGCAGTTGGCGGGCTTCAATTGGAAGAGCCCTCGGCGGCCGGTGTCCCAACGAAAGAAAGAAGCGGAGAAGGCCGAGGCCTGACTTGAGAAGGCCGAGGCCTGAATGGAAGGGGTTGAAGCGTAGTCTGATGGACGCAAAGAGACACGGGGTCGAATACGGTAGCTTGTTGCTTGGTCGCCTGGTGGGTAGGGTGGGTGCTGCCCGCACTGCGGCGGCGAGGGCGGGGTGGGCAGACTCCGACACTTTGCTTTACTTTGCTCTGCCGTTCTTTATTTTGATTTGCTTTGCTTTGCTGCCCTCTCCATTATTTGAGACATACAAGGCCGGGCGTGCACTTGCTCCGCACTCCGGCGGGAAATGCGTGCTATGGCAAGTGCAGGGGCCCCATGCATGTCAAGGCCGTACTACACCGCCACTGGATTGCAGTACACGGTTGACTGCCGAGCGCGACGCGTTGCAGTTAAAAATGGGCTCTAGTCCCGATGGACGATGCTTGCGATGTTGTTACATCATGTTCGCGATGTTCGTTGTGACCATGGTGGTGGTTGTGACGGTTGGCGTGTCAGTGATGTGGTGTCAGTGACGTGGTCTCCGGGCGGAGCATTGTGTTTACGGTATGTAGGGGGGTAGCGCGGAGCCGGGTTGGGTTTAATAACACGAATTAATCTTTTCTACAAATAATAGTGGGGGTTAATCTTTTCTACCAAGAATGCGGCAACGGACAGTGGAGGCCCTGTCGGTCGCACTTCAGTGCGGCAACGTTGCCGCCATACGTCTCCTCATAACCTCACACCCACTTGGCAAGGGTGGAGGGGCCAAGGTGGGCGACTTACTCATGGACTGTTGCACAGCTGCACCGCTGTCGTACTTGCTTTCCGATGTCACGCACGTTTGCGTATTGCCGACATACAGCTGCTGTTGTATACGGGGGGGAGGGAAGCTGCATTGGCGGGCGGTACCGTCTTCGTCATGTTCTCACCCTCACGCTTATCCACATGGTTGTTGTTGTTGTGGTGGTGGTCGTTACAGTGGGCTCCAGACCCTGGGAAAAGTGGAGGCAGCGGGCCGACCGATAGACCCTCGGAAGGGTTTCGGAGCCAGCTGGCCTGAGCTGGCCTTGCACTGCAGCGGAGACCGCTTACCTGCTGTTGGCTGCCTCGGAAGACGGTAGATGGTGCAACCCACTTCGTTGACAGATTCATTCAAATTGGACAAGGTGTTGTAATGAGGCACAGCCCACTCCCTCTTAAATAGGGGTGTTGCACAGCCCGCAACTTCAATAACAGTGTTGGGTGCGGTGTGCAGCGACGAAATCTTTTGGGTCCGCTGTAAATCGATGATCCGACCTCGTGCCGCAGAGTTCTGGACGGCCCCTGATGGCCCACACGATCAATCCCCAGGTGCCCCGAGCCCCGCAAGTGATTAATTGGCCACCATTTGGAGTGAGGGTCCTGTGGCCTGGCTAAACGTAAACCCACTTCAGGGAAAGCTGTCACGTTGAGGGAACGGGCCCGCGGGACAGCAAAAGCAGCAATGTAGCGAGTTGAGCGACCACCCCGCCGCGCGGGTGGCCCCAAACCGCGTAGCCGCGTAACGGTGTGCCGGTGTTGTGCCAAGCCTTCTCACAAATCATCCCGAGGGGAAGGCGGCGCATCCCAAGTGGACGAGTCTTTCAGTGCTTCGATAGGCGCTCTCCTGTCCTCGGGACTGGCTGGGTTGGATGGGCTGGGTGATGGACGCGGGGAGGCGCGGGGAGGCAAAACGAATAGTTGCTTTGAAAAGAACCGGAAGCCGCAGACGGAAGGGTGCTCTCTGCCTGGCTTGCTGCGGAAGGTATGAGGCGTGGTTATGACACGAGGTATGGGCGGACTAGATGCAAAGCAAAGGCGTCTAGATCTAACTGCCCTGCAGGTTCCGAATTAAAGTAATTATACTAAGCTGCAGGTTCGGGAGCCCCGCGTCGACTGTAAAACGGAAATCGTACCGGGAAAGGAGTGCAATTCCATGAGATGGATTCAGCCATAAAGGAAGGCGCTGCTAGCAATCTGTAACTCTTTTGGTAAGAAACATGTAATGACAACAACAAAACCGAGCTGACAATAATCTTGGCATAGTAAGTTGGGGCCTTACATGCCGTACGATCCGACTTGCTTTGTCACATTCAGATCGACAAGGGCATCATTGCAAAACTCCATCAGTTCTAGCCCCTGCCTGTTACCTTTGCATTTCTCAATACCTTACGAAGATGCAGCAGTGCTTGGGCAGGACCGAGGGGCTTCGGATGGCCAAGTCCACTTGCTTCAGGTATCGTAGCAATCCGTTTGCTGAGCTGTTTTAAGAGCTAGAAATTGAGTTGCTCGTGCTTGGAAGATCCAGCTGGGCGTCATCCTTCCCGTCAAATACTCAGCATGGCGGCAGTTGTTCCAGCTAGCGCAACTATGGAGCAGCGCTTGTTGCAGTGCATGTCGCCCTATATGTGTTAACATGGATCTATGCATCATGGCCAAAGGATCTCGATATGGACATGGCTCGAACCTCGTCGCTGCCCTGTTGCAGGGCCACTGCGCCCAAGCGGGTTGCGGGCGTCCGCGTGAGCCGTCGCTCGTGCCACATCGTCGCGTCTGCGGTCGCGACCAAGACGGTCAAGATTGGCACGCGCGGCTCGCCGCTTGCTCTTGCCCAGGCGTACATGACGCGCGACCTGCTCAAGGTGAGCAGGAGATGGGTCATAGGGTCATTTAAGGCACCTTTGATATCATCAAAACCTATTCTAGGTTTGGATCTTGCTTGCTGGAGGCATGTTCAGTCGGCTGTCGAAGGCGAGGCATGTAAACCATATCATCGGAAATGCTGTCCTAATCGATACACCCTACGGATGCCGCGTCCCCGATTTTCCGAACGCAGAAGAACTTCCCGGAGCTCAACGAAGAGGGTGCTCTGGAGATCGTTATCATCAAGACGACCGGTGATAAAATCCTGAACCAGCCCCTGGCCGATATCGGCGGCAAGGGTCTGTTCACCAAGGAGATCGATGATGCCCTGCTCAGCGGCAAGATTGACATTGCTGTCCACTCCATGAAGGTACGGAGGCTCCGTACCGTACGCGTCGCTGTTCCCTATCCGGGGCCAACATCCCGCGTAGGGTATCTTCTTTTCCTCCCCAGGCTCGCCGCGTGTGGTCACACCCCTTAGCCTCCATCCAACCTTCGTGCTTCACATCCAAAGCCACTGGATCACTTGTAACTAACCCGCATAGGAACCCCCTATTTTCCTTCGACCAGGATGTGCCTACCTACCTGCCGGAGGGCACCATCCTGCCGTGCAACCTGCCCCGCGAGGACGTCCGCGATGTTTTCATCTCTCCCGTCGCTAAGGACCTGTCGGAGCTGCCCGCTGGTGCCATTGTTGGCTCGGCCTCGCTCCGCCGCCAGGCCCAGATTCTGGCCAAGTACCCCCACCTGAAGGTGCGGCACCCGCCCGGCGTCGATATGCGCACGGCGCAGAGCCCTTTGGCACGCTCGCCATGGGGTGTGACCTGGGTTGGGTGGGAGTGGCCCGAACGTGTCAAGGGGCTTCGATAAGGGACTGGCACATGCACACGGAACATTCTCGTTGTGAAGGAGCGTCGGCAAGGCGTAGAGAGGCGCGTGCCCTCGTACAGATGAACGCGAACCATGCGCTTCGGCTGTGGGATTGCCGTTGCCGCATTTCCGCATAGACCTTTTAATGTCCGACGTACAGCTGCGGCGCGTGTAGTATGGGTGACGAATTATGGCATTGGGCACGCCAGGGGGTGAATTAAGGGATGTGGATCAGTCACCCGTGTCTCCCAAACGCAGAACTACGGGCAACGCGGGTGTGGCATACATAACACATGTTTTTTAGCGGCCCTCGCGTCAGTTCTGCACCCCAGTTGATGGGGCGTGGGCCCCCGGCCATGAGAACAGTCTGGGGCTTGGCGGGGAGCGCCGAGTGGGCTGCGTATCAGCCGTGTGCTTTTGTCAGGCGCTGATGCTCCCCACAGCGTGAGGCTGGCAAGGACAGGGGGGGGGGACGGGCGTTCGGGCTGTGCAGGCGGAAAGTCGTGCACCTCTGAACGCCCGGCAACCCGCAAAGAGGGTCCATTCGTGCTTCTTTGCGTTCGTCGGTGTGACATAGACTGTCAGTTATCCACACGCCTGCGCACGTTCACTTCCGGCCGTGCCGTTGTATGAATCCAGGCGATGCTCTCTGCTAACAGAAGAATCCTCGCCAACCACGTATTGCTGTTGTGTATCTGCGTGCAGGTGGAGAACTTCCGCGGCAACGTGCAGACTCGCCTCCGCAAGCTGAACGAGGGCGCCTGCTCGGCCACCCTGCTGGCCCTGGCCGGCCTGAAGCGCCTGGACATGACTGAGCACATCACCAAGACGCTCAGCATTGAGGAGATGCTGCCGGCCGTCAGCCAGGGCGCCATCGGCATTGCCTGCCGCACGGACGACGATGCCAGCCGCAACCTGCTGGCAGCCCTCAACCACGAGGAGACGCGGATTGCGGTGGTGTGCGAGCGTGCCTTCCTCGCCGCGCTGGACGGCTCGTGCAGGACGCCCATTGCCGGTGAGTTGGTGGGAATGGGCAGGTGGCCCTGGAATGCGGGTGTCTGCGCGGCGCAGGTGTGATTTGACCAGCGAACGTGGCGTGTGGGTTGTATTGCGTCGAACCATGGATAAAAGCGGCCGGCATTGCATTATATAGGATGTTCGGACATATTCGCGTCTGCCGAGTCCTGTGGCCCAATCACCTTGTCAGCCTTGCACGCGACGGTAGCCAAGCCTGCGCTTGTGCCTCATGCCATGACGTTGACGTGACCTACTCAGCTTACCAGGAGCTGAAAATCATATCCCTTCCAACGTTTTGCGGAACGGTCATGTTGCCAATTTACCGCCAGCCCCCCTGCACCATGAACCCACACGCACACACACGCACATCATGCCTCGCTGCCTAGCCCAGGCTTGTCAATGGGAAGGACGACACTTTCCCCGACTGATCGACGTTGAAGTACAAACATGTATCATATTCAGGGCCTTCGGGCCCGTCAAGCCAGATTAACTGACCCTTGACTCGTCCTGGGCTCCCGCATCGGACGCACGCGCCTCCTCCCGCATCGGACACACGCGCCTCCTCCAACATCCCGCATCGGACGGAAATGCAAATACTCTCGCCGGTCGGCGTATTCGTCAACCTTTTCGACTGGCTACACTTCAGCTATGTGCGTCTCCGCCCCCGCCCCTTGCATCCGCAGGCTACGCGCACAAGGGCCCCGACGGTCAACTGCACTTCAGCGGCCTGGTGTCCACACCCGACGGCAAGCAGATGATGCGGACGAGCCGCGTGGCTGCGTTCACGGACGTGGACGCGATCAAGGCCGGCGACGAGGCGGGCAAGGAGCTCAAGGCCAACGGGCCGAAGGAGCTGTTCATGTACTAAGCGATCGGCGTGTTATCGGTCCAGAGCGCAGTGCGTGATGCCGGGGATTGTAGGGAAAGAGAGGGGTTCTGTGAGTGCGTGGGTTGGGATGTTTCCGTGATTCCGAGCGTCTGACACTGACATGGATGCGGCAGTCAGGTTCTCAGGTACCTGCAGCTGCTGGGACGAGCACCTTTTGACACTGACATTATTTTGGACCTCTATTGACACGTTGCATGCAATGGCAGGTAGGTATGACGACTTCCACCGAGCCCCCGCTGCTTATGGGCCTCATGCGGGTCTCCGGATGTACTTTGCTACGTGCTTAGACTTTTCCTGACACAGTTACCGTATGACGTCTTTAACGTAGGATTGGGGGGTAGGGAACAACAATGGGGACGCCCACGCTGCAGCGTGTGGGTGTTTCTTGCGGACGCTAGAGCCAGTGTTGGCCTTAACCCGCGAGGGACATCTATAGGGTTTTGACGGCAGGGTAAGGGTGGCCCGGCACAACGTTTTCATGGGATAGGCGAGTCTGCTAATATCAGAGCGAAGATATGGTGGACGCGCAACATGAGACGAAGGGAGAGAGATGTGGGCTGAGAGCAATTTGTTGCATGCCGAGGAAGATAGACCTCGAGCAAGGCAGGTGTGTAAGACAAAAATAGACATGTGGTGGTGAGCGGTCGTCTGACTCGGGAAGAGTAGAGTCAACGGGCCAGCAGCTGGCCGTGCACTCCACCAGCGATAGACGGCCAGCGCAGCAGGACAACACACCCAGACACAGACAGCACAAGTCAGCCAGTCAGGAAAGAGCGAGCCCATGGGGGGACAGGGCCCAAACAGACCCGCGACCACCGCGGAATCGGCCATGAGGCTCCCCAATCGGCAACGGGCCCAAGTACAATCCGTTTGGATGGACGACGAGCCCCATCGAGTCCCACTGTTTTCACGGGACTGCCAGGGCTGCAATCCTGCGAAGCCGCAAACGCGGTCCCAAACGACGCATGCGTCCTCTGCCAACAGAAGCTTAAAATTCAACCCGAGGCTTATCAGTCAATCAGTGTTACAGACCGGTCTTTCAGTCCGAGCCGTGCCGAATATGACGGCGGAACAAATACCCCGCCCTTCGGCAGACTTGTCCGTACAGGTAGCAGTTGAATCCTCGAACGCGCATCCCCAAAGTACCAAGTCCACTGGAGACCAAAACGAAACCAACGAGAGAAACGAACTCTGCAGCTATATATGATCCTTTGCACATGAACAGCTCGACCACCACGGCGACGCTCACAGAGGCAAGAGATGGAAGACGACCGCGGGGCGCCGAACACAAGCACCACAGCAGTCGGTCGCAATGTACAGCTTATTGAGTGCCTGCCGCTGCCCCGGCGGCCCTACCCACCTACCTGCCATTATCGCTTCTCACCCGTCAGGAACGCAATCATCATCATTATCATCACCGTCATCACGAGGGTCGCAACCCCCTCCCCACCGGCCGAGGAGCCGTAAAGGTCAGCCTGCCGAAGGCCAGCCGCGAGGAGGCGCATATGCAAGCAAGCATAGCTACGTGGAGCGTTGATGCCGTGCCCCTGCCCCTTGCCGAGCCACGCACCCCTCCCACTGCACTCCAATCTCGCCACAGGCAGCCGCAGACAATCGCTTCTTTCCGCCTGGCGGCTCAAATCAGCGGCGCCAGGCCGCGCAAATCGGACACCCTTCTCACCGCACCGCCCAAAGGTGGGTGCCAAGCCGTGCTGTCCCGACTCGCGCATACTCACGGCGCTGTTGCATAGCGATCCCTCCCTCAAGGCCCTAGCGCTCCGACCGACGCGTCCAAGTGGATAGGGCCGCCACTTAACAAGGCCGCTCAGCAAACCGCTTCGAGGAGCTTCGGTCGTGCCCGGACCTGTCGGTCGTTTGCGACGAAAAACCCACGACGGCCCTCCCTCTTCTGGCTCCATGCTCCGCGCGCTGCGCAATGCGTGTGTGCAAGCGAGCGCGCCCGCGCGAATGCAACAATGGCGACGCATAGGGGGCCCCCGCAGCGCCCTCACATTCCGTGCTGCGGGAACCAACCGTCGTCCCACAAAGTCAATCACACAAGCACCCAGCTCCCAGAGCTACGGCGTCAGCCGCAGCAACCAGCCAGAGAACGAATCCACCAATACCATCACAACCACTCGTGTGACTCCTCTGCCGGCTCTTTACCCGGCAATTTGTACTGCTTCCGCAGATCCGCACAGGCTGGCGGCGACGAGCAGCCACTCATCTCTTGCACGGAGAGATGCCCTGCCCACCCAGCGGGCCATACCCCGAGTACGCCCTGCCTCCGAAACCAGCCACCCCAGCCCATCGGGCCCGCTGAGACGAGGCGGTACACCAGACGCGGAGAAGCGCATGGTTCACATCCCGACGCACAGCGACATCAAATTCGGCAGCTGGGGTGCCGAGCACCGCCTTTATGTGCACACATGCCTTGAGGCTTGGGCCAGGCCAGACAGGGCTAGGCGGCGACGCGGAGAGAAATGAAGAGACATCGGCAGCTCGCAAACCCGCCAACGCGAGGGGGGATGCCAAGCGCTGCGCCAGTCGCCATGCAGAGTCTCACACCGGACACCGGGTCTTCCAAATACTTTTCCCCACCTCACAATCTCCCACAAAATTCCCAACAAAAGAATTGAAGTTTCTTCCTGCGGGCTCTCGTGTGCGTGGCACCGACCGACCGCAACCCACCGTTAACTCACCGTTATCCCCTCTCCAAGCCAGCCCTTCCCCCCGAAAAGCTTCGCCCACACACACCCCAAAAAAGCACCCCGTCGCGCTCTCATTGCTGCTTCTTGCCATCTCCAACGGCAACGCCGGACGGCGCTGCCCCAAGTCGCCCGGCCGCCTTCTGGTCCGCCTCATACTGCTCCGGCGTGTACAACGAGCCCATTAGCCAGTCCATAAACACAAAGTAGTGTCCGTAGTTCTTCTTGTAGACGGTGTGGTGAATGGTGTGGTATTTGGCGCCCATGATGGGCCACACGCGACCGTGTAGGTTGTCGTGGATGTTCGCGGTCCAGACGCCGGTGGCGAAGAGCAGGATCTCGTGCGTCAGAAAGTGCATGGGGCAGTACAAGAGGGTCCAGGTGTAGGGGATGGCCTGGATGATGCCGTCGATGGGGTGGAAGGCCAGACCGGCAAAGGGCGACAGCGTATGCTCCTTGTTGTATTTGTGGTGGTCGTTGTGGAGGTACCTGAAGGGAAGGGAAGGGAAGGGAAGAACGCGGAGGGAGAGAGTGAGAGGGAGGCGAAACAGGGGCGAGAGTGCGAGGGCGAGTGGGACATTTATTTGGTCGTGTCGTGTCAATCGGGCGTGTGACATTTGGGCATGTGAGTACCAATACACATCGCACGGCAGCCCCAGCCCCAGCCTCACCCCTGCCCGCCCCCACACCCACTTGTAGGCCCACTTAATGTCGTGAAGCAGCCGGTGATTCCAGTACACGCCGAATTCCACCGATGCCATGTACAAGAAAAAGTAGAGGACGTAGGCGGGCAGGCCCACGTTTTCTACGCGGGGATACGCGCGTGTCCAGCCCTTCTCCGCCGCAAACTCCGTCACGGTCGGGAGCAGGGAGTACAGCGGCATGGCAAGGTTGGATACCTGCGGGGGACGGGGGACGGGGTCGGCGGCGTGAGGAAAGCGGAGGATTGGAGGGCGGAAAAGCCGGAATGGTAAGGGGCCGCCACCACAGGAAGCGCGACATGGTGGGACGTAAAGAGGGAGGGATGCTTGGCCGCGCCGCGAAATCCAGGATGGTACAGAATGGAGAGAGAGGGCAACCCTCGCGAGGGATACGTCGGGTTTGCGGAAACATGGCCACGAGGTTCAATGGGTACGGCGAAGGCACGGGGCCAGGCCGTACGCTCACCACTACCCCCGGCTGCCTTACCCAAATTTGCTCTGCAACATCCTTGAACGCGGGAATGGTGCCCGGCTCAAAGAGCTTGTCGCCAAAGCAAAAGTAAATGTAGTAGCTCCAAATGGCGCCGATGCCGAAATACACCGCGGCGCAAAGTATCCAGCACCGCAAAAATGTCTGCCAAAAATGGGGGATTTGCTCGCGAATGCTGTCGGGGAATATCCACATGACGAGACTGTTCTTCCATACGTTCTCCTCCTTAAGGAGCCGGAGGCGCTCCTCCTGGGGCATGTCCGCCATCGACGCAAAAGACGAGAACCAGTCCCGGACGCCGCTGCACAAGGACAGGGGGGAAGAAGTGACTCTATATAACAAGAAGCGCAGCGTAACGGCCGCGGAATAACGTCGTGTCAAACCTTGACCAACGCGAGAGACTTCGCGCGCTGTGCGGACGTTTCGCCACGCGATGGACATATGTCCCGGCCCAATTCAAACAGGGCCGCCACCCCTGACCACGTGCTATGACAACCGCTGCGAAAGCGGGTGAATCCCTGACCACGGTTCTGACGGCATCTGCCGCGTCCCCCGTACCTGAACAGCGCCCCAGAGTGACCGGTAACTAGCAGAGTCGAGTGCTTTGCATGCAACGCCTGCAGCGATACAGCTAGAAACGTTTGGTCGAGCCACGGACGCTGAACTCCTGATCGTCCGCTCTTGCCACACACCTCCACTGGTTTCGCGTCATGTGTCAAAAGGTTGCTAGAAGCGAGGACGGCGCTAAATATAGCTACAAATAAGAGCGACCGAGTGAGAGTGCTAGCCATCCTGTCGACGGCGGGCCGACTTGGCCCTTTGATTGTGTTGGAGTATGAGCGGTCGGCGACAGCCACTTCGTTGGGAGAGCAATGGGTCAATAATTTGAGCGAACGATGGCTTATGGACACGTACTAATCAATGTGACACATCTGTACCTACTTCTCTGCGGTCGGTCTATTCCGCCAGGTGCGGTCGACTTCCGTACATGTACACCAGTACCGCATTTTCCCCGCCTCGGTCAGGATTTCAAAATTCGGAGTGATTTGCTAATGCTGGTACATGGGATTGGTGCTGCGCGGCACCGAACGGACACGTAACGCGTATATACACGATTTTCGCAGTGTTTCTAGCCTCTATCCGGCCTGCCAAAGATTACAGCGTTCAAGACGCCTACATTTTTATTGCGCTGCTGAGTTCAGCCTAAGGCCAAGCTCCGATAATAGCCGCCAAAGAAAAAGTTACGGGGTCGAATTGCCTTTATTAAGCATCCTTCATTTCGCCCGCAGCTAAAGCACCGCAGATATAGCGGACAATCATGCAGCAGTGCTGGCGAATACCTGCTGGAGGCGTCTTTGGGCGTGCGGAGACGGGTCATCGCAGGCCCAGCCGGAGCCCAGCCCTCCAGGCGTTTGCGAAGCTCAAATACAAGGCTAACATTGCACAGAACCACTCCCGCAAGTCAGCATGGACCAACATCGACTACGACAGGCTGTACACGCAGCCCTCGTACAATCCCGGCCGTCAGCTGGGCTCCGTCAAACTGCAGCCCATACCAGGTAGCGATCGAGGCGTGGCGGCTAACAGTGTGTGCCCGCGTGGAGGCGGGGGTGGCTCGCTTGGTGGTGGTGCTGGTGGTGGTGATGGAGGGGGATCCACGAGATTCCCTACGCATCTCACATCGCAGGTCGCGGGCGCGGTCTGGTGGCCCAGCGGGATATCCCCCTCGCGGAGACGGTGCTGCTGTCTGAGGCGGTGGGGGGCGTCCTGAGTGGGCCGGAGGGCACCGAGCTGCGGCCTCAGCACCTGGCGGACCACCTGGCAGCGCTGCAGCGGGCAGGGGCGCTGGGGCAGCCGGACAGGTGGGTGTGGGTGACTGGGTGTGGGTGGCTGGCTGGAGGCAGCGTGGGTGGGCAGGGGCGCTGGGGCAGCCGGACAGGTGGGTGGGTGAACAGGCTGGGAGATGGAGGTGTTTGCTGGAAACCTAACCGTGAAGCGGTGGGGCAGCATTAGGCGGGAGGGCTAGGACTGGCGGATGGGTGGGTGGGTGGGTGGGTGGGGGCTCGGGAAGGCTGGAGCCCGGGGGGCCGCGGAGAGAGGAACGGGTGGAATGTGTGTGTGTGTGTGGAGCGCACGTGTCTTGCGTCGTACAACGGAGGGGCTTGCGGGCCGTCAGCGTTTGCCTGCCCGCTTTGCCACTCGCCACTCACCGCCACCACTCATCATCATAACTACTACTGCCGATCACCACTACTGCCGTGCGCTGATCCGCCACCGTCGCTGTCGGCTGACACCCCGACGCCGACGCCACCGCAGGGCCCGTCTGCGGCTGCTGTACGATGGGTCCGCAGCCGACTCGCCGATGGCGCTCCGGAACCGCGCGGCCTCTCTGGACGACTTTCGCAAACTGGAGGACAAGCTGCGGCGGGTGGCGGAAGCGCCGAAGAAGGCCAAGGGGAAGGGTTTCGGAGCGCCGGCGGCGGCGGCGGCGGCAGGGGCTGCTGGGCAGGCGGGCAGCGGCATTGATACGGGTGAGGGTGAAGGGGGGACGGGCGGCTGTCTTCTCGGCGGCATCGTGGCGGCCAATTGGGTTTTAGGGTTTTAAGGTTTTCCCGTTCCAATGTTGCGATGCGCGGGTAGTTCCGGTTGCTGGGGTCTATGTTGGGCTCTCAGCTGCCGCCACCCCTTTAGGACTACATGTTCTACATCCGTACGTGCCTCCGCTTCGGCATCGCTTTTACTAGCCCTTGAGAGCAGCTTGGCAGCTGGGGAGGTAATGGAAATGACATAACTCACTCGCTCGCTCGCTCGCTCAACCCTCTGGTGGAGTGTTGAGGGCCCACGGGGGCCGCGGCTCCGCTCCACTTCGCTCCACTATGTTGTGTTGTGTTGTGCGCCGTTCAGTTGATCCATCCTGGCCTCCCTCCTCCCTCCCCCGCCGCCTCGTGCACCACATGCGCACAAAAACACACGACACGCAACATACGCGCGGCCATGACACGAACAACGCGGTACGTCTACGACACGGTACGGCACGTTGTACGGCAGTGACCCTGGGCGAGGCCCCGCTGGAGGGCGAGGAGCTGTCGCGGCTTGCGTCCTTGAACGCCTGGGGCAACTCGTTTGGGGAGCTGGGGGCGAGTGCACTGAGGGGGGAGGCGTCGGAGGCGGTTATTGGTGAGGCGGAGGGGGAGAGGAGGGGCGGGAGGAGGGGCGGGGAGGAGGGAGGGGAGGAGCGGGAGGAGGGAGGGAGGGAAAAGGCACGAACAGGCAGCGAAAGGGACTGAGGGGGAGGAGGGAGTGGGGTTTAGGAAAGGAGTCGGAACAGGCAACGCTGATTAGGGGGAGGGGAGGCGGGGGAATCAGGGAGAGCAACGGGGGGCGAAGGGAGGAAAGCGGTAACCAGCTTGGACCTGGGCCGGCCGACCCAGTAGCTGTCAGAAGCTGTCTCCTTGGTGTGATGAGACCGCCTCGGTCGCAGATGAAGAGATGATCCACCGGCCGACATCCCAGGCGGGTTGCGACCCACATCCCACATCCGCCCCGTCCTGTTCCTTTACCGTGCACGGGCTCCGGCTTAGACGTGGATAACTCCCCTCCTCACCACCAGTCCCATCCGCTGTGCTGATCTGTTTCCCTTGTTGTACACCTCCCGCCCTCCCTCCCTCCATTCATCCGCCGCCCCTTCCCGTCCCCTTCCCACCGCCGCCCGCCCTCCATCACCACACCACGTCACGTCACGTCATATCACTCGTCACACCACACACCTCACACCACATCACACGTCACTTCACATCACACACGACACACGTCACACCACACCTCACACCCCACCCGCCACCCGCCACCCAGGCATCTGGCCGGAGTTTGCGCTTGTGAACCACGCGTGTGCGCCCAACACGACCGCCTTTGCGGTGGGGCAGCGGCTGCTGCTGCAGGTGGGGGCTTGGGGGTGGGGGGGAGGAGGGGTGTGGAAGGGGGGCTGGGGCTTTGGGGGGCGTGAAGAGGTGGGGGGTTGCACTGGGTTCAGTGGGAGGGGAGGGAGGGCTGGGCGCAGTGGCTGGTTGGGGGTGGGGGCTGGGTGGCTCGTGAGTGAGTGTTGGCTGCCGGCTTTGATGCGGGGGAAGGGAGAGGGGGGGGGCCGGCTAGTCGTACCCCCGAAACATGGCGAACCCTTCCCGCCTCCCTCCCTCCATCGCAAACCCTCCCTCCCTCCCTGCCTCCGCTCCTTCGCTGCGGTATCTTTTTTCCCTCCCGCCCTGCCCCTCTCCCCCACTCCCTCCCTCTCTCCCTCCCTCGTGAGGGGGGTCGCTGCAGCAAATCCACCAGATCCAACGGTCCAACGACGCATTGCGCTCCCCCTCACCCCCCCTCCCTTGTAAAGGAGCATATCACTCCCTGAACCCCCTCCCCCCTCCCCCCCCCCCAGGCGGTGCGCGACATTCCCCGCGGCGGCGAGGTGACGACCTCCTACCTGGCGGAGATGGCCCTGGCCCCCCTGGAGCGACGGAGGGAGTGGCTGCGGGGCGCATACGGCTTTGAGTGCGCATGCGAGCGCTGCACGGTACGGAGCGGAGTGGAAAATGGGCAAAGCGGCTGGGGCTGGGAGGTGGGGGCTGGGAGGTGGGGCTGTGATGGGTGGGGTGGGAAAGGCTTGGGGGTGGTGTTGTCGCGTGGAAAGGAAACAGAGCAGAGCTGTCCCAAGCCCGCAGAGCCGCCCCAAGGCCAACAGAGCCAAACGAGGGCAAACGGGGCGCACACAGCCGACTGCCGACTGCCCTGATCCACTGCTGCTGCTGCCGCTGCCGGTGGAAACCCCCTCCTCCCCCTCCCCCTCCTGCTCTCTGAGAACCCTCCTCCTCCGCCGCCCCCTCATTGTGTTATACAAGGGAGCATATCACTTCCTGACCCCCTCTGTGGGTAACCCGGACCCCTGTGGGTAACCCGGACCCCTGTGTTCGCAGGCCGAGGCCTCGGTGCCTCCCGCCGTGTCGGCTGCCGTGGATGCCGCCTACGCGGCTGCCTCCAGCGAGGAGGCGCGGGCCCTGGCGGGGCAGGCGGCGGGCAGGTCGGACCGGGGGGCGTTGGCGCCGTTGGAGGCGGCGGTGGCGGCGGCGGTGGAGGCGCTTGAGGAGGCCATGCAGGAGGCGGGGCTGGAGGAGCAGGTGGGGGCGGAGGCGGAGGCGGGGGGTGGGGGGTGGGGGGGGTGGGGGGGTAGACGGTGCGCATGAGCGGGTTGGGTTTGGTGTGTGGGTAAGGCAGGCGGACCTCGGGTGCAGATGGTCGGGCTGAGCTGACGGGTTGGTGTGTGGTGTGTGGTATTGATCAGGAGCTCGCGAAATTCGTCGGTCGAGGTCGAGGTCGAGTCCGCATGTCAATCCCCTCGTTCACCCTCACCCACGCATCCACGCACCCACCCAACCGCCTTCCATTTACCGTTATCGGGCTCCGGCCTGTCCTAAATCCTATTCGTGGGTAACCCACCCACCCCCCTTCTCCGTCCCTCCGCTGCGGTTACAACTTCCCTCTTTTTTACCCCCTTCCCTCTTTCTTAACCCCGTCACCCCTCTCCCCGGGCTCCGGCCTATACGTGGATACCCCCTTCCCTCCCTTCCCTGCAGCTGCGCGCCTGGCTCCGTGCATCCGCCTACAACGCCTACTACACCCGGGCGGCCATCCGGGACCTGCCCGAGGGCGGGGCGGGGCCGGGGGGGCTGCTGTTCGGGTCCAGGGGGGCCACCGCCAAGGCGCCCTTCAGCGACCCGGAAGTGCCAGCCGGCCTGGCGGCGGTGGTTTCGGAGGTTGCGGCGGGTGCGTTTGTCTCTCTCCCGCTCAGCGGAGGATGTGGCGGTGGCGGCGGGTTGGGGGGAAGGAGGGCGCGAGGGCCTCCCCCCCCCCCCCCGCCTCGGCTGTGTCCTGATGGCGGTGTTCAGTGCCAACAATACGGTAGCCCCTCTTGCGGAGGTGTGCCCCGTGGCTGTTGTGCCCTTTCTGCTCTGTCGTCCATTTGTGGCCCCGATCGGCTCCGCCCTCCGAAACCACCCCTCCAGCCCCCGACCGCTTGTCGCTCCGAAACACCACCGCACCACCGTGTCTGCCCGCCGCACTTGCATTGGCGCCAGCCCCGCCAGCCCCCCCGCTTGCCTGCCGCGCCGCGCCGTGCCACGCCTCTGCCAACAAAACCCGTACAATTGTCGTACGTTTGATTTTTTTTTGTACAGGCTCTGACCTGCACCTCTTCCTGACGCTGGAGGCGCTGTCTCGCAGCGCCGAGGCCTTTCCCCGAGATGACCCGCGGGTCGTTGAGGCCACCAAGACCTGCCTGCACGCGCACATCCTGCGCTACGGCCGCACCTCGGACGATGTGCTGAAGCAGCTGGTGCAGGCGCGCATCGCCCACCCGCACTACCTGGGACGGTGAGCCACTTGAGGCATTTGAATTTGGGTTTGGGGTTTGGGGCAGTAAAAAGGAAATACGGTATCGCAGCGGAGACGTTTGGGGCGGGTGGGGAGGGCAGCACACAGAAGATGCCGTACCGCAGCGGAGGGACGGGGAGGGGCGGGGTCGAGGGAGGGAGGGAGGGAGGGAGGGGGCATGTGTTTGCATGTGAGCGTGTGTGTGTGTGACGTTAAGTCCCTGTGTGTGTGGATGCGGATGTGCATACGTATTATGTGCATGTGTGATGTTGCATAGCCCGCAGGGCCTCAGGCTGTGTATGTGTATGTGCTGCGCCTTCAAGTTTACCCGACCAATCTGATCTGAACACTGCTCAACGCTCGCCCCCACGTCTCCGCATCTCCCACGCCCTGCCACAGCATCTCCCTTGCATCATCTCAGCAGCAGCAGCAGCAGGAACCAGACTCGAGCAACGCGCAGCAGTCGGGCCAATCGCGGCCGGGCGACGCCGGGTCGTTGGTTTCGGAGCCGCTGCTTGGCTCGGCCGCCTGGGTGGCGGCCAGTCCGGTGCAGCTGCGGGACGCGGCGGCGGCAGCGGCGGCGGAGCTGGCGGCGGGGATGGGGACGGGGCAGGCGGCGGCGGCCCCGGGCGGCGTGTAGTGCGCCACGTGCGGTCCGCCTGCCAGCAGTCGTTGCGCTTGAGGCCCCAGGACCAGGGGGCCCGCCTGTCCGGTCGAGTGGGCACAGCCGGCATCGGAGAGGGATCGCACTCCGCTGCTTGGCTGCGCTTGGCCGGGTGCAGGTTGCGCGGCTCGTGGCCGAAGCCACTGCTTGCCTGCTACATAGCGGTCTGTGTGCGGCTATGGGTTTTTTTCCCTTACGTTCCGTTCCCAATACGTTGCAGTACGTACGGCTTTTGAGCTGCGCTTGGGTCCGGTGCGGCGCATCCACGCCGGCCTTTGTCCGTTCTTTTTTTTGCTGTTGCTGACGTGGAGAACGGTGACACCGAGCAGCACCGAGGCTCTTGACCTGGAAGACCTGAAAGATGGTTGCCGTAATGCGGCGAAGCTGGGTGATCGTGGGGCTTATTCACGGGGAAAAGAGCGAGGGGGAGGGGGGTGTTGGCGGCCGTAGGCTTCCTGCCTCCCTTTCCTTTCCGAGTTCCCGGAGGGAGACTGGACGCGCTGGATGCGTGCACTGGCCAGTGCGCAGCAACACACGCGCTGGTCAGGGCTGGTCAGGGCTGGACCGGCGAGCCGCGTGTACACCTTTCAGGCGCTGTCGTTACCGTCTCGGAACTGAGGCGGCTTGGTGCCCCTGGCTGGGCCGGCATTGTCAGCATCCCGCTTTGTCAACATCCCTCTCTGATACTGGTACTTTTTGGTTGGGTGGTGCGCTCAGGTAGGTGTGGTCGGGTGCGCGGGTCTACTGCCAACCAGGGCCAACCGCCCCGTAGCAGAGAGGTGGTAGTGACCCACTCTTTCTGGCAGGCCTGCACAGGCTGCGCGTGTATGACAAGGGTCTGCAAGGACAAGATGGTTGTGTAGCGGGCCTGGAATGGTCATTTGGATTTTCCCCGTCCTCGGCGACGCTGCCCGTTGAAAGGTTCTGTGCGTCTTGAGCCGCTGAGCTCCAGCAAATCACGCACGGGGCGCCGGCCTGCGCTTTAAACAGGCAACGATTCGCACACGAACAAACAGTGTAACAGGGTGAAGTCAAGGCATGCATCCTCACGACGGGCAGATAACCGTGCGAGACCGCGCGGGCGTTGTTACCGAAATCCAGCGTGCATTTCAGCACGCTAACATGGTGCAGAGTTTCTTTGATTTCTGTCCAAGGTAGCCCGCTCTGCATCTGAGTTGCTCGATGTTCCAAAGGAAGTGGAAAGGCGCAGCGCGTTTGCACGACAGGACGACACAGAGGAAGCTAGCCGTGACGCAGGGAGTAACTTCGCTTACGTCTTCTGCAGGCGACCAATGCTACAGGTCTACCATTTGGGGTGTGTAATATATGCACTTATGCAGAATAGGGCTTAGGCTAGGACGCGTCAGCCTTGACGGACCCTTACGCCATTTACCGACACTTACGCCACGGTGATACTGTACAGGAGCTGCAGCAGGCTTAGGCATATATGCGCATGGGGACTCTTATGTTCATTTGCGCCTGAGATAGAAACGCTTTGGGTAGCTTACCGCAGTCACTGTTTCACTAGCTTGGTGGTTGAGCAAGGGCTGAGTACCACACCGATTGCTTCAAAATGCTGAGAGCCTTCAATCGAACGATTGCCCTTAGCCCGCTCCCGTCTCAGACTGTCTCGGTCGATAACACCACCCCAACTCCCAGTAATGGAATCGAACCGCAAAGTTCATCGGAAGAGCAGCCGCAGCAGCCACAGCAGCAAACGCAGCAGCAAACGCAGCAACAAACGCCGCCCACCGAGGCTGGGCGCACCTCCTTAACGCTTAACCTGGACGAGGTGCATACCGACGGAGGCGATGGCGCTTCGTCCGCGGCAGCGGCCAACCCAGTCTTCTACGCCGGGATGATGCTTCGGGGTCACAAGGGGGACCTGGTGCGCTTATTTGAACTGCCACCGACGGAGGTGAGCAAGAGAAGGCCATTGGGGTCGCGGTTGGGCCGAAAGGAATATGGCTGACGCAACAGGTTATCGCCCCCCTTTCAGCGTCTGCTCGGAGATTTTCACTGCGCCATGCGCAAGCGAGTACTTCTTCAGGTAAGGCGGTCGCTGCAGGCGTCCTCCTCGCACGGGCATGCCCGCTCGCCGCTGTTGCCGACAGCTCTTTCCGCGGGACTTCCCGCCGCGTGTGCGCACGCAGGGGCGCATGTACATCTTCGACCACTACGTATGCTTCTACTCGGCTGTTTTCGGCTTCGCCAAGAAACGGCGAATGCCAATGAGGGTAGGGACCGCCCGTGCCCGCCCACTGCTGCTGGAGGGCGTCGCACCGCATCACACCGTGGGCGTGCACGCACGCGCGCGCGCCCTCCCTCGCGCGGCTTTCCTGACACGCCGTCACCCGACCTGCAGACAATCAAGGCGGTGCGGAAACGGAAGCATCTCGGCTTCCCCAACTCCCTGGAGGTACGGGGCGACGGCCGCGAAGCGGGAGTGGGCCGTGAAGCGGGGGTGGGCCAGGGTTCTGAGCACGTGAACAGCGGGGAGATACGGCAGCGGGTGACAGGTTTCTGATTTGATGTGTCCAGGTGCACAACCCGCAGCACAGTTGTGGATAAGGGTTTCCGGGTTCACGACCCACATGAAAATTTAAGTGGTCCGTGGGTCCCTGGGTCCCGAAGCTGCTGCAGGGGCGCCTGGGTGGGTGGCGGAGAGCGTGCTTGCCCGTTGGCTGCAACGCACAGCGCTTTGCGTTCCGTGGACGGGTGTTCTGTGTGTTGCAGTGTGGTGTCGCCTTGCGCGGGGTGGGGTGCAGGCGTGCGGCCGACCCATGGGCCGCTCCATCCTCCAGTGTGCGCCGGCGGTATGTACCTGTGACCCACATGGGAGCACAGGCACCGGCCCCATTCCAAGAAAGCACGTCGGAGCAGCATTTCCTGCGGGGCCGGCGCATCTGCACACGGCATATGCATTGACCCGCCCGCCCATCTGTTCTTCCGTCCATCCAATGAGCTGCCGCCTGCACGGCCCCCGGGCCCCCGCCTCGCCGGGCCCCCGGGGGTTCTGGGTCCGTTCGCTAACGCCGTCTCCTTCTCCGCTGCGGTATTTTCTTTTTATCCCCGGGGCCCCCACAGATCGAGACGGATGAGTGCAAGGAGTTTTTCACGTCGTTCCTGTCGCGGGAGGAGGCCTTCCAGCTCATCACGAAGCAGCTTCCAGAGGCCAAGTGAGTGGGCGTTTGGCTGGTGGTGGTGGTGGTGGTGGTCTTGTCGGAGCCTGTGCGAGACATGGGCGGGCACATGGGCGGGACAGGGGCGGAGGCGGACGGAGGCGGACGGCCTAATGCGGCATCTATAATGGTGTCGGGCAGGAAGGGTAGGAAGGGAGATGGGTCGAGTATGGTGCGCGGTGGAGGCGCGGATGAACCGCGTGACATGCTGGAGGGCCGGCAACCCCGCGGGCGGGCCAGGGCAAGCCTATTCGTGCTTGTTTCCGCAGTACCAGGCGGCACCAGTCCTAACACGCTTGTGGCCGAGGCTGTTCCACGCCTATCGTGCTTGCCCCATCCTCGGCAATCGCCCGGATTGCCTCGCTTATTTCGCTGTCGTCAATGTACCCTTAATCAGCAGCGGCAAGTCTCCGCGTTCGTCGCAGCTTTCTTTCTTTGGACCGTTCTGAATCAGCTGTGTGCTGGCCCGCTGGACCCCGCCCCCCCTCCCGCTTCAACGTCCGCAGTGACTCATTTTTGATATAAAGGAGCATATCACTCTCTGACCCCTTCCCCGCAGGAACCTGTCCGAGGGAGAGGACGGAACCCGCAGGTCCACGGACAACAGTTCCTATTACAATGCGGGTGGGTGGGGGGCCGGGTGGGGAAGTCAGGGAGTGATATGCGGCCGGGCCAGTTGTCGCCCCCGTACCGCCGGACTTGGTCGCGGTCCGCTCCGCGATCCGCAAACCTTGTATCGGCACGCGAACGTGAAACGCGCGAACTGCAATGCAACCCGCCAGCAGGCGTCGGCAACGGTCGCGAGCTGTCCGGCCCGCCTTCCACCTCCCGAAGTGGGCCGCTGGAGGGCGTGCGGCGCGGCGGCGCCGCCCACGCGAGTGGCGGCGGCGCCGGCGCCGGCGGCGGCGGCGTCAACGGGACGGCGCGCGGCGGCGGCCTGAACGGCGAGCGCTCGCTGCTGACGCGCCACTCGGGGTCCATGGCGGACGACGACAACGATGACGAGGAGGTGTGTTGTATTGGGAGGGACAGGAGTGGCAGGAAGCAGCGGCAGCAGCAGACCCTTGAGCGCGACACAGCGGGCAAAGTCAGTCAGGAGTTTGATTGTGCATGCCGCGTCGCGCCCGTGCGAGTCGAGATCGGGGATGCGCGTGCGTGCGGTGCAGCAAACTTCCCTTGGAGCTTGGAGCTTGGATGGCACGCGAGAGAGAGGAGGAGAGTTGCTTGCGGCCGCCCCGCCCGGTCGCTCCCCCAGCTCCCTCGGCAACTCTGCTCGGTTTTTCATTCGCCGTCCCCTCGTCGTGTGTCCCGTCTCCTCATCAATGGGAGAGGACGTCGTCTTGGGTTTCCCCTTCCTAAGGCTGGTTCGCTGTTCCTCTCCTCCCCGCTCCTCCCCGCTGGGCTGACTGACTGCAGGACGGCAGCAGTGTGTGGGTCATCGAGCCCCGCGCCGCGCCGCCCGTGGCCGCCGGCTCGCGGCACGTGCTGCGCACCACCCTGCCCGGCAGCCCCCGGGAGTTCTTCGATGTCGTACTGGCGGACAGCGCGCCGTTCTTCGAGGACTTTCTGGACAGCCAGGTGCGGGAGGGCGCTGCCACCCACCCACCATGTGGGGAGGGGGTTTGGGGTGGTGCGGGTCGGTTTAAGGGGATGGGGTGGGAGAGCTGGGAGAGAAATATGAGGGGCCACAGCGAAGGCGCGGCGGCGGCGGCGTTGGTGGACGGACACAGTAGTACTGGAGTGCAGAGCGGGGGTCGGGGGCGGGGGAAGGAGGGTTGGTGGGTGGGAGTGCGTGGTGCGCTTTGCACACGGGGACGAGCAAGCGAGGACCCCCCAAGTGCCCCAAGATGGGTCACGTATCTCGCTTGCGCTCGCTCGTTCGCTCGTTGGGCCCCCTGCCTGCCTCACCTCCCCTCCAGCGGCATCCGCCCGCCGAGCCTTCCTGAGGAGGATGACGCTGTCAATGGCACACGCTTATTGGTAATACCTTGGTAATACCCTACCGACTTTGGCGCCTGTGTGTGTGTGTCTGCACAGGGCAACCGGCGCATCAACCTGACCAGCTGGAAGCGCCACCCGCAGCTGGGCCACGTGCGCGACATGAACTTCACCGCCCCCATCAAGGGCGCCTTCGGCAACTGGGGCGTCAGCCACACCGCCTGCTTCCAGTCGCAGAGGTGTGGCGCGGCGCGGCGCGGCGGGAGGGCCGTCGGGGTGGGCGGGGGCGCGGAGGCGGAGGCGGGGTTATGACGGAGGAGTGTGATGCCGGTGGCAAGAAGCAAAGTGAGAGCCCCGGCCCTGTGCACTGCGCACTGCCGCAGCGACGGAGGCGGAGGCGGAAACCTCCTCGAGGCATCCGCCCCGCCTACTGACCTCCTCGCCCGCCCTGACCTGCCCGTCTCTCTCCCACGTCCCCCCCATCCGCGCGGTCCGCAGGTTCTGCCTCTACTCCGAGGAGCACGTTGTGTTTGAGAGCAGCCAGACCATGACGGACATCCCCTACGGCGACTGCTTCACGGTGGACCAGCGGTGGGACATACGGAGGGAGGCCGACGCGGATCCCGACCGGCCCATGGTGCGTGCGTGGGTGCGTGGGTGCCCTCCCCCGCCGCGGTCCGCCCTGCTGGGGGGCACGCTCGCTGCTTGGGTCCGTCTGCCACCTCCTCAGGCCCCCTCCTCCCTCTCGCGCCAATCCCCCTCTGCAGTGGTTCGCCCTCCCTCCATTTTCCCTCACCAGCCCGCCGCCACGCTCATCCTCTTGCCCACCCGCCCGCCCGCCCCACCCCGCATGCCCTCCCTCGCCCTGCCCTGCAGCTATCCTTCGACCTGCACGTCCGGGTGCCCTTCACCAGCCGCTGCCTGTTCAAATCGGTGGGTGTGCGGACGGACGCATGGATGCGGGTGCTGCGGCGGAGGCACCGCGCTGCTCGCGCTGCAGCGAGCCACGGGGAGGAGCCGAGAGAGGAAGGGTGCCCCCCAGTAGCCCCCCAATAGCCGTGGAGGACCCCGGGGGGACTTGGGGGGGCTTTGGGGGCCCCGGGGGCTCGCTAGGAAATGGGCTCGGCCTACACCACGGTGCAGCTGTGTTGCTGCCACGCGGGCCATCGCCACGGGGGTCGGGCCGCGAGGCCTGGGCGCTCATTGGGGCCCCAAGGTCCCGTGTGGAGCAGCTCGAAACCGTACAATACGCATCCTGCCATTCGTGTTGTTCACCCCCATGCGGGGGGGCCTGTGGAGCGGGGGGCCTGGTGGGTACTGAATGGCGAACCGAGCGGGGTGCGGTGGGGCCTTGAGAGCATGGCCGGCAGGGCGCACCGGGACTCAGCCCACCCCTCAGTCCACCCGGCCGACATTGCTGGTGTTCTGCCACCACAGCATACGGTATTGCATGGGAGGTCAGGGGCCACGCCAGCTCTCTTGGTCCGGTCCGCCTGCGGGGTCCGCCGCCGATACGACCCACCACCTCCAGTCCTCCCGTCCTGGAGCATGGGGCCATGGAGCATATCACTCCCTGACTCCCCTCCTGCCGCCGCGCCGCGCCGCGGCTCATGCCCGCCTCATGCCCGCCTCATGCCCGCCTCATGCCCGCCTCATGCCCGCCTCCATGGGACCACGTTATCGCGCGCGCAGGTGATTGAGAGCGGCTCGGTGAAGCAAGTCCAGGACACGTACGCGCAGTTCGTGGAGCAGCTGCGACCCGTGCTGCAGGTGCGCCGGCGGATTAGGCCCCTCCTCCACCAGGCCCCTCGTCCACCGCCTCCCTTCCGCCCTCCCTCCCTCCCTGGGTACACACCCACCCACCCTCCCTCGGCGACTTCCATACCGGACGCGGCACCCGCTCTAACTCCCGTCCCCTCACACACGCCCCTCTTTACACCCGCTGGGTTTTTGCGCTTCCGAGCGGCCCACTGGAGCCCACTGTAACAACAACAACACCCAGTAACAACCACCACCCACACACACAACGTCCGCAGTGACTCATTTCTATATACCGTACTGAGCATATCACTCCCTGACACCCCCCCCACCACCACCACCACCATCCCCTGTCCTCAGGAGCGGCTGCTGTCCCGCAACACGCTCAACATGGAGGGCCTGGAGGAGCCCACCCTGTCGCAGACGCCGCGACTCAACAGCGCCGTGCCGCTCAACACTCGGTCCATCCCCATGGTGGCGCGCTCGCTGCAGCACGTGCCCTCGCTGCGGGCGCTCACGTCGGCCGGACGAGCCTCCAGCATGCACGCGCCGTCGGTGAGCGACGGGTCCGGGCTTGGGCTTGGGGACGGAGAAAAGAGGATACCGTGGGGCCGTGGGGCTGCACTGCACTGCACAGCGCTGCTGCGGCGTCGACCGCGACCAGCGTTTGCCCTCCCCTCCCTCCCCAAACGGAGTCCCGTGCCCACCTCTTCCGCGATCCCACCTCACCCCACCCGCCCAATCCTCTCGGTTATTTACTGGCTTGCTGGACCTTTCGAATGGTCCTGATACCGGTAGCTGCAGCAAGCAATGCAGCCATCACCGCACTTCACCCTCACCCTCCAGCAACCCAACCCAACCCACCAACCCTCTCATCCTCTTCCCCCGCCACGCCAGGCCTTCGAGATGGGCGACCCCGGCGAGGTGCCGCTCGCACGCCAGGCCGCCGGCAGCCACGCCGGCGGCGAGCCCAGCGTGGGCCGTCTGCTGCTGAGCCTGGGCGGCCGCCTTGCGGAGGGCGCTCGCGGCGTGCTGGAGTCGGGAATCGACGTGGTGCTCAACTTGACGCGGTGCCGCACCACACCGCAGATGCGCTTCCTAGTGGCGCTCGTCGTTATCATGTTTCTGGCCAACGCAGCGTGCATGCTGGGATACCTGTGGCACGGCTGGCGCGGCAGCGCCGAGCAGCCGCAGCTGGCGGCGGCGCCGTCGCCGCAGCCGGAGGCGGGGCCGTCGCTGCGCGACGGCGGCGCCGCCGCCGCCGCCGCGGCGGCGGCGGAGCAGTTGGCGGCGCTGCTTGCTGCCGGGGCGGGCGGAGGAGGAGGAGATGGTGGGGCGTACTGGGTGCAGCGGATGGCGGCGCTGCAGCAGGAGATGCAGCTGCTCCAGGGTCGCTTGGAGATCTTGTCCAGGGAGGTGGGGGTGGTGATGACGCACCTGACGCAGTCGGCCGCGGCGACGGCGGGCGGGGGCAACGCGACGGTGACGGAAATTGGCGGCCGGGGGGCTGCTGGGGAGCTGTGAAGGTACCAAGCTTCGAAGGTATCGATAAGATGAGGAGTTGGACGGCGGGAGGACGGACGGACGGGGCGACGAGTGGCCGAACGGGACGGGCGGTCGTGTGGATGGCCGGCCGGGCGGACAGACACGACAGCCCGGCCCCGGCAGTCTTTCCTGCAGCTCCAAGCGTGCATGCCCTCGAACATATTCATTGCTGCAAGTGTGGGCGGCTCTCCTCCTCCTCCTCCTCCTCCTCCTGCTCCTCCTCCTCCTCCTCCTCCTCCTCGGGTGTGCACGTGTACATAAACGCCGCCATCCATCGCGACGAAGGCGCTGGGCTGATGGCATAACTGATGACCCGAACTCTTTCTCTCTCTCTCGTGCGGATTCATGACATTTACGGCACATGGCTAGCTGTGCACTATGACTAGGTAGGTAGCGGGGTAGCGGGGGCAAAGGCGGCGGCTGGTAGACACACATTCCTGCTTCGCCCCTCGTCCGTCCCGGCGCGGGTTTTCCGTCCCGGTGCGGAGTGTAAGCTTGGTGTGGGAATGGGGCGCCGTCGTCGGGTAGGCGTTGGTATTGTGCCCCTAGTTTGGGTGCCCGGTCCGACGCTTGCGGCTGCACGCTGGGCAGCGTGCAGCAAGAGCGGCACGCAGGCAGCGGCGCGGGGGGCGGTTCGGGTCGGGGCTGCTGCCCTCTGTTGGCCGCCGCAGCTGTGGTGGCATCAGCGCGATGCGTATACATACCGCGGACGACGGATTGAGCACGGGGTTGCGTGGGCAGTGCCAGGGCACTCCGCTTTCACGGAAGGGGTTTACAAAAGGTTTACAAATTACGGTAGAGGCCGGCTGCAGGCTGTCCGTTCCGGGCTGTCAAGGGGGGCAAGCAGTGGCACGCTGGCGCCCCGGTGCCGCAACCTCTTGAGCTGAAACAGACCCGAAGAAACGGCGGTAACCCACATGGCGGCATGCATGCATCCCTGCAGGCTGGCACGGGCCTGCACAGTGTGGTTGCCTCTTGGGTTGCATCTCGACGTGTGAGGTGTGGCGCTACCAGGCCGTCAGGTTGGCGGCATCAGGGGGGCATGCCATGCCATGGCGTGGCGTGGGGAATCCCGGCATTCATCGTTTGTGCCTAGGGGGGGGATACCGTTTGGAGGGAAGGGCTTGCACCCCGCCTCGACCCCGTGCAGAACTTGTGTACAGTCGTTGTGCAGGCGGCTCGATGCATGCGACACTTTGCCGCCATTGCGTGGAGTGCATTCGGGCCTGCCCTGCCCTTGATGCAAAAGTTTGAATGCTCTGATCAATGGCTGATCAGGCTGCCGCGAGTGTCGGTAGTCATACAGCTCATACTTGCTTGCGCTTGGCCTCCGTGGGGTGGGCGTTTGGCCTCCAGGACATGTGCGGGCTTCTCCCGCGGGGCCTGCGGTGGCGGCAGTGCTGTGGCGGCTTTGGCTTTATGCCCCTTTGGAGCATGGAATGATTTGATGTGGTGCAGGGGCGCAGGCCGCAGCACGCGCACAGTGGGGCCGTCGGCGCGCGCGTGGTGGCACACGCATACTGAGCCGCATTTGGTCTCGCACACTTTTGCGCGCGCGCCGCGTGACACGGATGGGTGTGGGGTAGTGTTTGGACAGGTAGATACTCGGATCATGCTTGCGCACTGCAGAAGCACACGCGCCGGCTGGTCTGCGGCGCGGCGTTTGCCCAGTTTACGGCGCCGCGGTTACGTTCGACGCGGTCCCGTGCCAGTTCAGTGTTGCAGGACAGGAAGACAACTGCTCTAACGATCAGCAGCATAATAAGTACTGGTGCGTGCGTACTGTGGATGAGTGGATGTCGCAGGTTGTGGCGTTGCCGCCATGATGTTGCATGGGGGCTTCTCAGTGGGATCATTCCATCACGCCGACCCATGGGTCCCCCGGCCATACTGTTATCGTGCAGGTGAATGCGGTGCACATACAACGCCGGCGGTGCACGATTCAAATCCTGGTTGCGTCTTTGCGGGCTTGTCGGTTCGGCGCGTGTTCAGTAGCGTTGAGGTGCATGGGGTCCCAATAAGAACCTGTAATACGTCCCTGTGGGCCTTTGGCTCCGCGCTCTTCTGAGGGCCTGAAGCCCATTGTGACAACCACAGCACAACGACCTCCCTTCTTCCCTTGGTAACGTGGATGCACAGTTGAAGCTGCCGAAAGCGCAGAAAGACCGCCTCCTGCTGTCCGAGCCGGCCTGGGACCTGCAAGCCTTGAGTGCACGCACATTGACACGCGTGCCTGCCTGTGTCCGTGTGTCATCCCGGTGCCGTACAATAGTTGTAAAGATTTTCACATGTGAACTTGAACTCGACGGGATCAGTAGAAACGCTTGATCGTTTGGAGTGCAGCTTGTGTGCGCCGAGCGGAGGCCCGCGGTTCTGGATTTCGGCGGTCGCGCGCGCCATATGGCTCTCTGCAGGCTTCCGTCGAGGAGCTGCTCTTGCCCGGAAACAGCCGGATCCCGAGGCGGCCACCGCGCCCGTTACGTGGACCTGTCCACCTCACGCATTGCGCTACTGCTTGTGTGAACGTGTCATCTTGTTCGTTTCCCGCCCTTGGGGCTATCGATACAAATGGAGGGAATAACGGGGGTCAGGAAGCAAGGGGAGGTTGATGGGCGCCGGGCCTGGGGACGCTGGCACCGTGCCTTTGAAGTGATTGCGGCTCTGTCCACGCCATTTGGTTTCTGCTGAAACATTATTTATCCCCCTATGCCAGCATTGCGCTGCGCTACGGCCCTGCTGAATAATGGACGGTCACTGCGTCGGCCATCCCCAGCAGGCGCATAAGACAGAGCAGCAGGCGTTGCGAGCCTCGGCGGCGACCTGCTGAATGTGTTAGACCTAATCGTTGTGTGGGTGTACAAGATGGGTCTATACGTATCTAGGCCCTTGCGCAGAACTCCTCTGGTTCACATAACGGAACCACGGTTCAGTCACAATCCAGACCCTCACCGTTCCCCTGCGTCCGACCCCCCACCATTCCCCTATGTCCCATCCAGGATGTTGCCCTACCGGCACACGTATGAGCTTACATCGTTGGGCGCCAGGGCATTTTGGAACAAGTTTGGAACAACCCTAACTAAATCCAGCCTTCCGCATCCATCACCATTTGCATTACATACCCCAGAAAAGCTAGAGGAACATATGCGAAGACCAGATAAGTCATCGTTTCCCATGAGTCGAAAGTCATATGAGTCGAGGAAGCGGTTGAAATGTATGCGCAGAGTTTTCAGCTTAGCCTGTCTTTGCCTTGAAGAAATTCAACGCCCGATACCGCAAGACAAATGCAAGTAAAAATTCTCTCAAGGAGTTGACTTACATCCGCTGTACGGCTGTCTGCCTTCACGCGATTCTCTCTAACTCAGACTTGGCATTGGAAGGTCCATCGCGGAATCTTAGGTACTTATTAGCCATGGAGTGCACAGTCGTCTGCATAGACAATAGCGAGTTCTCTCGGGATGGGGACTACGCGCCAACGCGCTTCCAAGCGCAGGCCGATGCGGTCAACCTGTTGGCCGGAGCCAAGACGCAGGCCCATCCCGAGGCTACAGTAGGAGTGCTGACAATGTCGGGCAAGACGCCCCGGGTCTTGGTTACCCCAACACCAGATCTTGGGAAAGTCTTGAATTGCATGACGAACATAGAGATTGACGGCGAATGCAACATTTCTTCGTCCGTGCAAATTGCACAACTGGCGCTTAAGCACAGGCAGAACAAAAACCAGCGGCAGCGGATCGTCATCTTCGTCTGCAGCCCGGTTACGGAGGAGAAGGTGCGAGTCTTGCTTGTCGTCGTTGCGTGTCGAGGAGCACATAGGGCTGCTGGCCTTGTGGAAGGGGTGGGAAGCGGCCCCCTGCCCTCGGGAGTGCCAGGGTACGGTTTGTACTGCACTTGTGCGCCCGGCGCCCCCTGTTGCTTGTGTTGGCTTTACCTTCTCGTAATTTAACGTTGAGGGCCATCACGTGCCAATTGGTGTATGAACGCCCGTTAATTATCTGTGGTGTTGTTGACTGGTACTACAGCGGCCTCCAGACCTTCTGGTGTGTCACACCACGCCGCGTGGGTTGGGGTGCGGCGGTGTGTTTCTTCCCATGTGGGAGTTGCCGAAAAGCCGCACGACATTGGCATTAAAGAAGAAGGAGACTGGGCAGGATGAAGGTATAGCTGCATCCTAAAAGGGACAGCTGCAGCCCTCCTCCAGCAATGGTGCGGCCGTCGGTAACCCTAACCTCCCAAACCAGTGCAAGTTCGAAAACCCTCATCATTCTGTGACTGGTGACTGGCGCGGCAACGGTTGCAAGGCCGGGTCACGCCCGGTTATGACACAGCCGCCATGCTACTGATGGTCTTGCGCGCTGAACGTCCGCCTGCCTGCCTGCGGGGCGCTGCGTCATGTTGCCACCATGGCGCAGGAGAAGCTGGTCAAAATTGCCAAGAAGCTGAAGAAGAACAACGTGGCCGTGGATGTGGTCAGCTTCGGGGCGGAGGAGGACAACCAGGTGCGGACGCCGTCGTTGGTCCTAGCGACGGGGGGACAACGCCGCCTCGTGTTGGTCCCAGCGCAACCAGCCCCTTGGGCTGCCCACCCCGCCCTCCTTTATACCTCACGGAAATCAAAGGACGATGGGCTTTACACGGCCCATGGCAGCGTCCTAGCCAAGCCAGGACGAATGTCCTCTGCGGCGGTCAGCGATTCGCTCGCGCGGAATGCCCCACTGCATCCAAGAGCGCAAAAATATTTCGGGCCCCCGCCACCACACGTCCTTTTCCATTACGTCTGTCAGCCTGTCAGCTTGCCGTTTTGGACTGTCATGCTACCGGTATTTCCCGCCCGGCCCGCTGTGCTGCTGCAGGAGAAGCTCGATGCCTTTCTGGAGGCGGTCAACTCCAACGGCAATTCCCACCTGGTCACGGTGCCGCCGGGGCCGGTGCTGTCCGATGTGCTCATCTCGTCGCCCATCTTCCAAGGGGAGGGCGGCGGCGGCTACGGCTTTGCAGGCGGCGCGGGCGGCGGCGGCGGCGGCGGTGGCGGCGGCGCCGACGGCTTCGAGTTCGGGGTGGACCCCAACATGGATCCGGAGCTGGCGCTGGCGCTGAGGTGAGGCTGGTTTCGGGGCAAAAAGAAGATACCGCAGCGGAGACGGAGACGGCGTTAGGTTGTGGGGCGAGGCTGGTTTCGGGGCGCGACTGCACGGCCGGGCTGGTTTCATGCATGGTCGGGCTGTTTGGAGTGAGAAGGCTGGTGCGGGCGTCGGTGGTTGCCGGCGCGTCGCGGATTCTGCTCTGTTTGCGCGGCTTGTTCGCGTTGCCTTTCTGCTCGCGACCCGGCATGGTATGAACATGGTCCTGGATTCGGATCCTCTCCTCCCGAGCACGCTTCTTAACTCTTTAACTCTGCTTTCATAACTGTGTCGTTTGGTTTATGCGCCCCCGGCAGCAGCGCGGCATGTTGGGGTGCCGGTTTCTGGCTACTGGTATTGACTTTCAATGAATTTACCCGACCATACCTTTCATTATGGGCTCCAACCAGGCCTTTTCCGACCCCCCAAAACAACCCTCATCTAATCTGTAACGAACAGGGTATCCCTGGAGGAGGAGCGCGACCGGCAGAACCGGGCGGCTGCGGCCGCGGCAGCCGCGGCGGGTGCCAGCGCCGCGCCAGCGGAAGGCGCCGCCGCCGGCGCCGGCACCTCTGCCCCCGCTACCGAGGGCGCCGCCGCAGGCGTCGAGGCGGCGACGCCGGCACCCGCGGCCGCGGCCGCGGCTGGCGGCGCCGCCGCCGGCGGCGACATGGATCTGGACGAGGATGCGCTGCTGCAGCAGGCTCTGGCGATGTCGATGGAGGTGGACAGCGCGGCGGCGGCGGCGCAGCCTGCGGCGGCGGCGGATGTGGCGACGCCGGCGCCGATGACGGCGCCTGTGGCCACGCCGGGCGCGCCGCAGCAGGCGGCGGCGCCGGCGGCGGCCGACGCGGACGCGATGGACGAGGATGCGGAGTTGCAGATGGCGCTGCAGCTGTCCATGCAGGAGGCCGGACCGGAGAGCAAGGAGGGCCAGCAGTGATCTTCTGGAGCGCTGCGGCCAGCGGGGCGGGGCGGGCTGGATTCCGAAGGAGGAGGCCTGGGTGCAAGCATGGTGGAAGAATGGAGAGCAGGAAGGAGGAGGAAAGAGAGTTCGCGTGGGAGGGAAGAAAAATGGGGAATGTGGGTCGGGCGTTGCTAGGGGTGCTTGCCCCCAAAGAGGAAGCAAGGGTGTGTTGCGGCGAAGGCGTGTAACGGAAGCAGAGGTCGTTGCGCAACGCGACACGGGGGGAGCCAAGATCGTGGAACCAGCCAGCACGATGGGAGTACAACGCCGGAAGCGTACGGCTAGCTGGCGCCTTTCTGGGGTAGGCATGCAGGGCATGACGCCGATGGTGCCCTATGTGGAGGCTGGGTGGGACGTTGTGTACCGGTAGCGACAAAGGAGTGGCCGGGATGATTGCATGCAAGGAATGGGCATCAGGTCCACTTGTATGCAGGCCTCGTTCGACACTTCTTCCACGAGTCAGTATACAAAGGGGCGTGTAAGCATACGTGGACTCCTTTCGGAGCTCGTACTGTATTGTAATGGCAAATTGTGTCATCTTCACAGTCTTACGACGCCTGAATCGGGTCCCTTCGCCGTATCCGCCGGAACGTGCCGTACAAGCACGCTGCTTGATGGTGTCTCGGAATGCACGAGTCAAAACTGGATTAGCTTGGTTAGTACATTGTACCCGTTGAGCCTTAGGTTGGCACAAACCTTTTGCGCTTTGCCTGCGCACTTGGCCGACCTAGCTTGTTTCGGCTTTAGGGTCCCTGCATCGAGGCGCTGAAATCGATCTAGTATCGGCTTTAATAAGATATATTGAGTGGCTTTAAGCCAAAATCAAGGCAAGGAGGAACCTTCTGGTCGACCGTCTAGACAATCCCTCGTCGGGCGCGATTTTCGGGCGCGCTATTCGACGGTCAACGGAGATCGCTTCTTAAGGTGCGATCTTCCGGCTGCCGTTTGCCTTTGTGACTGCTTCGTGACGCCAGCGCCGGGAAAGTTCGTGAGAGCCCGGAACCCTGTCCCCAGGTTCATGCTTGTAATGAGTGTTGCCTTTGATGCTTTAAGAATATGCCAGTACACAAGGCGGCGTGTGGTTAAGTGTAGTTAATTGCGGTAGCCGGAGGGTTTGCGGTCGGGGCTTGCGCGCGTTGCGTGTTTTGGCAGACCATTCGACTCGTCCTTACTTGCTGATCATTGCGCACACCATGCTGAAAATACCTTTTCTTGCGTGATCTCGCTGTGTCCCGCGCTCCTAGGTGTCGTGAAGACTTGTGCCGGCATACGAGCTCGTTTTTCAGCGCACCGGCGTTATCTGCCTGTACGTTCGAGCACACAAAAGATTTTACAGCGCTCGAACTGGCGCCCAATGCTCGGGAGCCAAGCACCTAGGGGCGCCTTGCCACGCCCCTGCCAGCTCGCACAGCAGCCGGGCAGCGTTCATCTGACCTGCGTACGTCGAACTGTAGTTAGAGGTCTTCACACCTTACTCCCGACAGCCCAGCGGCCAGCGCTCTCGGGGTGCGCATCATCTTTTGGAAAAGGTTTTGGGAGCCAGGCCCAGCGCCTTGTCATCGCATGTGGGCAACAACAGCCATCGGACGTTCGCACGAATGGCGGGGATGCATCGAAGTCGGAGCCCAGTTCGAACGGGACCGGCCCCACCGCTGATGGCGCGGCATACCATTTGAACGGGGGCGCCGCGGCTCTGTCCTTGCCATCCACTTCTGGCGACGTTGCACCGGCACCAGCTGTTGCAGCGGTTGTGCAGCAGCCGCATCGCTGGAAGGTGGTGTACATGATGGCTGTTGCTTTCGTGCTGTGCAACATGGACAAGGTGAGGCGCAAGCAGCTGCCGTCAAGCGCTCCGGGAATAGCTCCCCGAAATTTTTTCCATGGGGTACGGACGGACGGGCGGAGGAGGGCGGCTTGCGCGCCGTAACAGTCTTGCCCGGCCCCGCACGGTTGGGGCAGGGACGTTGTCCCTTGCCCTTCTAGCTCCCTCCCTCATCTTCCGCACACCGACCACCCAGGCACACTGGCTAAGCACTCCAGTGCGACTACCCTCCGGGGATTCTACGGGTACCAACCCTTGCCAGCCTGCCTGTGCTGTAGACGGAAGGCAGGACACCCGCCCCCGCTCCCGCCCCCTGTCTCGGCCGTCTGCCGCATGACACCCCCAACGTGCCGCCCAAAACCACCGAAGCGGAAAGCGCCCCACGTGGCCTCACCTCACGTGGCGCGCCAGACCTCACCTATGCGCCGCGCGCCGCAGCGGCCCGCCCGGCTTCGCGCCGACCCAAATCCGTCCGCAGCGCCGTCTGCGGACCAGCGGCCGCGCAAACCGATGACCACCCCGACTGATGACTACCCCGATAGATGACTCGCCGGCGGCGGCGGAAACGTCGGTTGCACGTTCGGATGGCACCGGACGAGCTCAGGCGCATCAGACGCCCGACGGGTTCCTGTGCAGCAGGCCACCCCCGGCAGACCACCATCACCACCACCACCAACGCGCAGTGTCGGGTCCTCGACAAAACTCTCTCACACCCACCGCCCATCTCTGCCTCTTTCTCTTCTTACCCCACACGCCCCACACCCCCAGACGCCCCCCCACACCCACCCACACGCACACCCACCCACCACACAACCCTCACTTCCTCCCCCACCCATCCATCCATTCTTCGCAGGTCAACATGTCTGTGGCGGTGATCCCGATGGCTTCGGAGCTCGGCTGGTCCGCCACCGAGCGCGGCCTCGTCTCCTCGTCCTTCTTCTGGGGCTATTCCCTCACGCAGCTGCCCGCGGGCTACATCTCGACCCAAATCGGCGGCGCAAAGGTGCTGGCGGCTGGCGTGGCGCTCTGGTCCTTTGGCACCCTCGTCGCACCGCCGGCGGCGCAAGTCAGCCTGCTGGCGCTCTGCGCCACGCGCGTGCTGGTGGGCCTGGGCGAGGGCTTTGCCCCCAGCGCCGCCACGGCGGTTCTCGCCAAGTTGGTGCCCTCGACGGAGCGCTCACGGGCGGTCAGCACCGTGTGGGGTGGTCTGGACGTGGGCTCGGCGGTGGGGCTGCTGCTGTGCGGCCCGCTGATCCGCATGTTTGGCTGGCCGTCGGTGTTTTACCTGTTTGCGGTGCTGGGGCTGGTGTGGGCGGCGCTGTGGCCGCTGGTGCAGCCGGACAAGATGGACGAGGACGTGAGTGGTGGCGCGGGGACGGGGCTGGGGAGGGTGGACGGGGAAGGTGGACGGGTGGAAGGAGGGGAGAGCGGGACGGGTTTTAGGGGCCTTCAGGGGGCGGGGCTGGGGTGGACGAAGGGGGGAGGGGGAGGGGAGGGAGGGTTGAGGGCCGGGGCTTTGGGGGGGAAGAAAGGGGCGGAAATGGACTGGAAGGGGGTGCGGACTGTGCGCGGCCGGGCGATCAGGCGGAGGGGCGGGTGGTGGAGGGGTGGGTGGGAGGCTTCATGCAGATGTGGGATGTATGTGCGGGAGAAGGCTCCCTGTTGGGTTGGGTTGGGTTGGGGTAGCTGTCTGGTGGAGTTCGCGCGGGGGCAGGGGCGTGGGGTGGTGGGGGTTGGGGCGCACAAGCCGGTCACACCTCGCCATCTGTCCTCACCTCACCTTACCTTCCCTCACCTCACCATCTGTCCTCACCTCACCTCATCAGACCCCGCGTCGCCTTACCTCTTGTCCTCTCGTTACATCAATTAACACCAGATGATTGCGGAGAAGAAGAAGAAGGATCAGGAGCGGGCGGTGCGTCAGGCGCTGGCGGCGGCCCAGGCGGCTGGCGGCAGCGGCAAGCCGGGTGTGACCCTGGAGTCGGTGGACGAGGTGCCGCTCAGTGCCACTTACACCAAACTGGAGAAGGGGCTGCCGGCGGATAGCAAGGTGCCCTGGGGCGAGTTCTTCAGGTGAGTGCGGTCCGGGGTGTTAGGAGGAGGGGAGGAGCCGGAGAGGGAGGGAGAGAGGCGGAGGGGAGGGAGGCGGGAAGGCGGGGGTGGGGAGGCGGGAGGCAGGCGGTAAGGTGGGGAGGGGGAGGCCGGTGTGTGGCAGGCAACGATGGTGGCGGTGGTAGTTTGTGGTGTCGGGCAGGGGCTGCTGGGGCTGGGCTGGGGCTGTTCAAGGTCTTCAGAGTCTCGCCCTCTCGCTTATCTGTCAGTCAGTACACACAGGACGGAAGGGAGGGAGGGAGCTGGAGGAGCGGCCGCTCAGCGACGTTGGCGGGTTGCGACGGGTCCGGGGTTGCGATGGGGATGGCGGGTCTCCGCCGGGTCCCCCCGCCCCCCTGCACGCAGCCCAGCCGCCCACACCGGCAGCACCGCCACCTGCAGCCCGCAACGAACCTGCATCCGGGGGGGGAGGGGGGCAGCTGGCTCGCACCCTCCTCCCTCGTAGTCCCTTCGCTACGGTATCTTCTTTCTTACCCCCTCTTCCCTCTCCCCCCTTTCACACACACACACACACACCCCACTCACCCCCTCGTCCCGGGCCCGTTTTCATTACCCCCCGCTCCCACAGGTCTCCTCCCGTGTGGGCCGTCACCGTGGCTCACTTTTGTTTCAACTGGGGCTACTACACACTGCTCGCCTGGCTGCCCTCGTACTTTGAGCTGGCGCTGGGGCTCAATGTGGAGAGGAGCTCCTTCCTGACCCTCATCCCCTACATCGCCATGACCGCTATGATGCCCCTGGTGGGGCCCATTGCGGACGGCTGGGTGCGCTCCGGCATGCCGCTCACGCGCGTGCGGAAGATCTGCCAGGGCATCGCCTTTGTGGGCCCTGCGGCCTGCATGATTGCCTGCGCCATCCTCACGCCCGCCGCCGCCGTCACGGCCAAGGCCGCCGCCACCGGCGGCCCCGTCGCCGGGCCCGTCCTGACGGCGGTGCTCGTGGGCCTTATGTCGGTGGCGTTTGCGCTGGGCGCCTGGTCGCGCGCGGGGCTGTACTGCAACCACCAGGACTTGTCGCCCAAGTACGCGAGCGCGTTGCTGGGGATCACCAACACCGCCGGCGCGGTGCCGGGTGTGTTGGGTGTGAGTGCGGCGGGCTATCTGCTCGACACCACCGCCAGTTGGGCGCTGGCGCTGTTCATCCCCACCGCCATCTGCCAGCTGTTTGGCGCGGTGGTGTACTCGATTCTGGCGTCTTCGGAGCGGCAGAGCTGGAGCTGAGGAGGAGGGGAGGGGCGATGAGGTTTGCGATGAGGTTTTGAGTGGTTGGGAGGTGGGGAGGCAGGTGGGGAGGCAGGTGGGGAGGCGAAGGCGGCTTTTTGGGGGGCCTGGCAGGCAGGCAGGCGCGGGCCAAGGCCGCGCGCATGTGCTTTTTTTGCTGGGACAGTGTCAGGAGCCGTAGGCATCGCCTTTTGTTCGTAAGGAGAAAAGAGGAAGAGGAAAGAAGAAAGGGAATGTGGACGTCGTCGCGGCCTGTGCGCGGTTGGCGGTGCGCGGCTTGCGGTCCTGCGAGCCGCTGGGCTGCGTGCCTTGGGACCCGTTTGTGGGATTTGGGGGGCTGGGGGCTGATGGGCCGCGTCCCGTCAGCCGGGGTAACATCAGGGAATGACGAAAGGGGGGGGCCGCGCCGCGCCGCGGTTCGGTTAGGTTAGGTTCGGCGCTGAGAGCTCTCGGACGCTGTGTGCGGTTGCGCGTTTGAAGACTCTCCGTCCTGCGTCCTCTGCGTTTTTCCCTCTGGTCGCGCAGGGCAAGACTTTGGTAGTGGTGGTGGTGGTGGTGGGAGGGCTGTCACGGCAGGGATTTGCGCTGCATGTCGTGTCGTGTCGTCTCGTGTATCCCATTTCGCGTGTATCCCATCTCGCGTGTGTGTGGCCTCAAATGTAACCCTGGAGAGCGTGCGTTTGCGCATTGTGCGCAGTTGCGCGCTTCTTGGGCCTCTGCCGCCGCCCGTGCCAGTGCCAGTGCCGCTGCCAATGCGCCCACCGCGGCCCGGCGTGGTGCAGCACGCTTAGTGTGCGGCGGCGGGGCGCGCTTTTGTTTTTGAACTCCCCGGCTCCTGCACTGCTGTGGCGCGCAGCTCCCCCGCCCCCTGGGGGCTGGCTCTTTGCCCTGTCCTCCGTCCTTCGTCCTGCGGTGGGCGGCGGGCGGCTTTCCCGCAATGTACACTTCTCCTTTTAGAGCTTTGACGATGCGCTGTGTGTGCGTTTGTGTGTGTGATTGGGGGCGTGGGAGGGTGTGTGTGGGCTGTGTGGGGTGCAGCGTGACGTGCGGCTTTGCTCGCCGTGTCCCAGCTAGGGCGTGTGGGTGCCCTCTGGGTTGTGATGACGGGTGGGACGGGCCCCCAGCCAGACCGCTTCCGTACCAAGAGTGCCTTCGCAGTGCCGAGAAGAGCGGACGTGGCAATGTCGCGGGTCGGCTAATGCAGAGCAGAGGGCAAAGCTTGTCTGTCTCGTGGGTCGTTTTTTGCGCACGGTGAGCTAGCTGGCTGGTTGGTTTGAGAGCACCACTGGCTTTTGTAGCGAGTTGTTGGGTGGTTGGTTGTCAGAAGAGAGTGAGCAGCAGCACGAGTGGGGCGGCGCGGCGCGGCGCGGGGCGGGGCGCAGCTTCAAGGGGATAATGAAGGGTGGGCGGGGCTCGGAGCTCTGAGGGGGGGCTTAAATCCCTCGGAACCGAGGGAGCTGTCCCCGGTGGCGACCCGCGGGTCGGTGGCGGCCCTCCGTCGCCAGAGGGCGGCCGGTAGGTACCCCTCCACGCGTTGGTTTGCACGTGCGTGCGGCTGGGCGCGATGCAGAGAAGGGTGCCAACCGTGCAGCGGTGCGGTACGATGTGCTCCCGCCGCGCTGTGCTGCGTGTGTGTGTGCGTGTGATGCACAAAGGGAGGGGAGGTGGGGGAGCAGCACGAGGGAGAGGGGTCAACACGGGTCGCCTGCCCCGTCCCCCCTTGTGCCGCGCTGGCGGATGGAAGATGCGCAAAGCGATGGGGGCACTGACCGATGGCCACTCGCGGGACGACGGCGCTACCTGGCACCATCCGGCACAGCCCGTTGTTTTGACCCGGCGGAGCGGCGGTTCTCGCGCCCTGCAGCCCCAGTTTTATGAGCGGCTCCGATTTGCTCCGATCACGTTCCAATTGGGTTCACGTTTCGTGTACGAACCAGTCGGTCCGCTGGCTCCTCATTCCTCCCTGGAGGTGTCGGCTCGACGCGTTCTGCCGCCGCGCGGGCGAGAAGTGCGGTTTCGGTGAAATCAGTCAGCGCGCAGGCGACGGCACGCTCAGGGCTTTGCATGGTCTCCTTTCCATACAACCGTCAGGAATAGAGCTCCGGAGGAGTTGGTACGGCAGGTACGGCGCAGGCGTTATTACGGGTTGGAAGGTACGGCGCAGGAGGGTGGGGGCGCTGCGCCTGCAGCTCTCTTCTTCGGGGTCGGTCGGCACGGCGGGTGAGCCGTCGTCTGTTCCTGTCTGTCTGTCTGTCTGTCCGCAAAAGGGCGAGAGTCCGTCCCCTGGGCGCTGAAAGGGCCGGAGACGGTGCCCATGGGGGGGGGTGCCTTGGACACGACTGGTCGTTCTTTTTGAGGAAACAGGGGGTTGTGTGCGGGGTCGTTCGGCGCAGGGGCGAGAGATACGTGATTGCCACTTTTTTGGGGATGACCGGCGGCTTCTTGGATAGATGCGCTGGGAATCCTCGGTGTGCGGGTGCCAAGTGGAGAAGACGATGCAAAGCTTAAAAGAACCAGGGGCACTAACGTTGTTCAAGAACACGGCGGCATTTGGCGAGGTGGGCCCGGGCTGTCTTCGGTACGGCATATACAGGGTCGCGTCGCCGTGGCGTCGTACAATTTTCCAGGAAAAAACGAAAGTCATACGAGGCAGTGATGGCGCATGTGTGTCGTGTAAAAGGTTGTGGCGCGGATGTGGAATGGGTGTAAGCAACGCGCAGTGAAGCAGCTTAATAAGACCAGCAGGCAGCTATCATTGAATGATGAGACTCTGTCAGTCAGTGATTATCAGTAAGTGATGAGTGAAACACTCATTAGTACGGCAGCCCGTTGTATCTCTGATCGAACGGCGCCAGGAGGAGGCACAAGGACGATCTCTTCACCGCAGCTGTGGCACCATCGCCGGTGCCGTACCTTCCAGCGTTTTACTTTGCTTCTGTCTTCCAACCGTACAGCGGTCCTCTCCCCTCGTCCACACTTGACATGACGTTCACAGAATCTCTCTAGTTCCCTACCCGTCGTATGTTCGTTATGTACCGCTATCTTCGCTTTGTACCGCAGCTTACGTAACGGCACGGGCCGTACTGGCGGGGGCCAAGATAAGTTTTTTGGGGCAAAACTTACATTCATGAGGTCCAAAAAACGAACCATCCGTGTAAATCGGACAGTGATGCACGCGCCTTTCAACATCTGTAGACGCAGCAGCAAACGAGTGGAGCCAAGGAAGGGGGCAGAGCCGCAGAGGTGGAGGAGGAGGTGCCGTACATACCCGTTTCCGTACCACACCCCACCTAGCCAGCAGCAAAGCGCAACCGCCTTTGGCGGGCGGTGCCGTACATACTCCGTGAAAGTTCACGGGCACCTAACACGGCCCACAGAAACAGCACGGCGACCCTCACTTCCGCGTGCATGCCACTAACTTACTAGTTACTACGCTGCCACCCAACACTCCCTACTCGCATTTTGTTCTTATTGCGTGATATGTGAAATGTGATTCATCCATCGACAGGGACAGCGGACAGGAACGCTCAGACGCAAACGCCATGCGGGAAGAATTACGGTAAGAGATGGGGACGCGAGGCGCGCTACATGACGCTCTCATTCAGGGGGTAACGAGCTAACGACACGCACCACACATAGGCTGTCTCGCGCACAGGCTATCACACACACAGACAGACGCTATCGGAAGGGTTGGCTGCTACGGATGCGGCACCACCACCACCACCACCACCACCACCACACGAGACACAGACGACGAAAGAATGCGCGCAAAGGACGTTTGGCAAAGGAAAGAGACTACAGAGGCGGGACAAGAGTACCGCCCATGAAGCGCTACGAGGGCTGGCTACGCGTGTCGAGTAACCGCTAAAATGCACCGAAAGCATTACGCGATGATTCTCAGGCGCCGACTGCCTCTTTACTGTACACGCCAAGCGCTGCAAATGATGAGGCACACATCACATCACATCACAGTTCGTTACGTTACCTGCACTACGAAGGTGTATGTAGGATTCAGGGGCAAGGCGAAACCGGGCCTGCCGTATACGGCAGCACGGGCGCGCATCCACACACACACAGAATGACACGATACAACGAACCGCAGGCGTCGGGCTGCGGTTCCGGAGACTCCGTCTGTACATTCGTATAGCCAAAAGGAAATGGGCATCCTCAGTTACCCGAGGAGCCCGGCGATCTGCACTCAATTCGTCGCGCTGATAAAGGGATAACGACCCATGGGACCGACCGAGACCACGTTCTCGGGCGCTTGTCACAGCAACTCCCCGCCTCGCCCAGGGCCGGGCAACGCATGGCAAAGCGGCTGCGACAATGATTGACGCCAATTGACAGCCGTGGAAAACGCTTTTTGAAACTGAAACTCACTTTTCAAGGGCGCAATGCAAGTCGCCAACCCAAACGGCGCAGGGGGGCCCGTGGGAGGAGGGGCCCTCAGGGACAGCGCGGCCGCGCCACAAGCGGCTGTAGGGCAACGGCCAAGCCTCCTCTCGCTAAAAAGAAAGGCCGCGCCAGCCGCCCCCACCCACGGCAATGCCACGGATTTCACCTCTTCCCCCGGTGTCGCTCACCCTCCTCCCACGTCCCCCCGATGCGCGCAAACAAAGAAACGCCCGCAGGCTCTTCAACCACGCTCGCAGGATTTCCGCATCAAACGAAGACCCGCGCGGCCATCTGCCGCGCCTCCTTTGCTCCTCCGCCATCATACGTCCTAGGACACACAACGTGCAGTACGACAGACGTACAGAGTACAGTACGGCGGCCCAAGTCATTCAAAGCACTCTCCTCCTCTGCTGCCGCACTGTGACGCTCTCCTTTCCTTTATAGCCCAACGGGCCAAAGCAGGCTCTTCAGGCCTTCTCCTGTGGTACCTGTGTGCTTGGGTCACAGAAACACACTCCCTTCCCCTGCGCGTGCCGCTGCGTGCGGGCCTCGGCAACCATTTCCGCGGGCCGGCCATCTCACCTCAACAAAGCACACGCCGCAAACATACTCAGCGTGCCGAACGGCGCCTGCGATACTTCCGAAGCTGGTTCTTCAACAAGGGTGCGCCGCCACGCACCGCTTTGTCGAGGCCGCGTGGCCTTCCGCTCCCCAACCCACAATTCAGGGAGTTCGAGCAGCGGCGGGGCCTGTTGCCCGCGCCGGCACGACTCCAACCCCCCACACACAAAGCAAACACACACGCGCACACCTCTCGAGGCGCACACGCGCAGAGCTGCTCAGCGCCCAACCCCCCCATTCGTCTGACCTCCTAAAAAGTGCGCATTCGGGAGGCTACAAGCCATTAGGACATCTGTGGAGGGCTACGCCCAGGGGGACAGGAAACTACTTTTTGTTCCCATCAGCAGGCTTGCTCCCCCCATCGCGTCGGGCACTTCCTCACCCACCCACCTCTCGGCCACAAATGAAATGCCCTGCTAGCTGCCGTACCCTGCTGCGCCGTTACCGCCACACATCTTGTCGGTGACGACCTTTCGCTGATGCGGGACATCAGCAACAGCCCCCGACGCCCCAACAACCTCGCCTGACGAAACCCTCGAGCCGTCCCGTGTACACCGCGCACGAGCGCACCTGTACCGCAGGTTCCGTACCTTTCCCGTAGTGTCCTTACGCGACCGACTCAAACACTCAGTATGGATAAAAGCTCCACGAACACCGATTTTTGAGCCCGACAGAACAAACCCTTGACTCCCAATTACCCGACTTCCCAATAACCCGACTCCCCATTTACCCCTCGGAACAGCCATGACAACCAACCCACAAAACTATACCTAGAAGAGCCTTAGGGTTTTGCCGCTGTGTTGCCTCCTTAGGCAACCACCCCAGCCTGCGTCTCCTCGTCAGACGCAGTCCCGGGAATCGGGATCGGGATGACCAAGCCGTGCGGGTGCCGTACAACGCCGCCGCCGCGGCCTCCAGCGCCGCCAGCTCCAGCGGAAGCATCCACTCCGGCGGGTTGCTGTTGCTGCTGCTGCTGCTGCTGCTGGCCTGATGAAATGTAGAGGTCAGGAAGCGCCGCTAGGGTCTGACCAATGCTGGCGGCGGCGGCATCGACGCTGCTGCCGCCACCGCCGCCGCCGGCGGCCAGGGGTCCGGGGCCCGCCGGGTGCTCCGCGTGGTTGGGCGGGCTGTCGCTGTACGACCGACTGTGTTTCAGTGTGTGGTGTGCCGTACACCATGCCCAGCCCGAGGCGGGGGCGAGGATCCGCATGGGATGGGGAGGGAGGCGGGGAGGCAGCAGAAAGGGAAAGGGCGCGGGTTTGCAGTGAAGAGCAACGGAGGGGTGCGTTGTGCGTTGTGCGATGCGTCAGGAAGGGGGAAATAAGCCGCAACAGTCAGTCGAACAGAGGACACGGTGGGTTCTCTGTTCAATCCACAGCTCAGTCGTTGGTTAGTACAACTGCCAATCGTGGGCGACCAGCAGCCACAAAACAGGTCAGTCAGGGAATCCACGGGTTTAGCAAGCAAGAGCGGCGGCCTGAAACAATGTGTAACGCCAACAGTGTATTTATTAGACGATGCAGTATTATACATCGCTTGGTGATGGATTATCAGTGGTTTACTGCGTGAAGTCATGACAACACGTCGGCAGGAGGGAAGCAAAAGAGGGGAAGTGCGCAGCACCTCCCTCCCAGAGGAGCATTCGACATGTGTGTGCGTGTGTGTGCGTGTGCGTGTGATGTACATTCATGCATGCATGCAAGATGGCCAGAACCCACATCTCCGCGCCGCCGCTGCCGAAATCGCAGCCACCGACGCCGCCCAGTCACAGCGCCGTCGCCGCACCGCCCGCGCCGCCCGACGCCTCGCCCCCGTCCCCGCCCCCCGCCCCCGCGGCCGCGATGGCCGTGGCCGCGGCGGTGGCGGCGGGCGCGGGCGCCGTCAGGCCGCCGGCCGTCCCACCACCGACCTCCAGTCCCTCCTCTCCGCACCTTCGGAAGCTGCGCCCGCCGCTGTGCCGGCGGCCCTTATTGGCGCTGAACCTGCTAGGGGAGACCAACGGGTCCCCCGCCGACACCAGGCCGCCGGTGGGGGATCCGTGGATGGCCGGGAGCGGCGCATCCGGAGTGCCGGCGGCGCCGTCGCCCTCGCGGCGCTCGAGGTCGCCGGCGGCGGCGGCGGCGGCGGCGGCCGCGTCGGGGCCGCCGGCGGCGGGCGTGCCGGCCACCACCCGTGGCGGCGCGAGGCCGGCGTTGGAGAGTAATGGCAGGCCGGACTGCGGCGGGTACGGCGGTACGACGCAGTGGCAGAGAGCGGGGGCAGTTGTCAAGGCTGGAATCAGACCATTTCCTGTTGTGTAGGCACATTCTGGTAGGGGGCCGAAATAGGTAACGCGGTTACGTGGCAAGCTTCCTGCTGTAGGGCTGCCCTCAGCCCCTTTATGCATGCGCGCTATCTAGTTCGGGTGATGTCTTTCTGTCACATCGCGCTTGTAGGTACTTCTCTCTCAATAGTACCACGCTACAACATTTCCACTCCACTTCCACAGTTCCCTCTCCCGGCTGCTGCCTCGTTTCCCGACCACGTGTCCAGCGCTCTACCACGCAAGTGCCCGCTGCCCGGTGCTTGACACGAGCACTCACCCCCCGCCTTTTGCCCCCAATCAACACGGTAGTCGGGTCCCCGATCGCTCGCGCGTCGCCGCGGCCTTGCCCCACCTGCTCCGACCCGTGGGTCACTTTGACCGGTCGCTTCGGTGTGCGGTTCGCCAGCGCCCGCTCCGCCGCCGCCAGCGCCACCTCCCCACCGCCATAGTCGTCGTCATCGTCGTTCGGGTGGTTCGGGTGGCCGCTGACACCGGGAGTGGAGCCCCCGGCTGAGGCGGGAGAGGGCGCGGGCGCGTTGCCCGCCGCGCCGTTCACGGCGTGCCCCAGCGGCGTCGCCGGACCCGTCGCCGCGGCGTGACTGCCGCCGCCGCCGCCACCGCCACCTGCGGAACGTAGCGTGTGAGTGAGAACGTTGTCTTTATTTTCAAGGAATAGTGGAACGTTTACTAGCACTAAAGCTCTCCTTCCTTACCGGTATCCTCCCCAGTACCGTTCTCCTTTCCTGTTCTCCCCCGCATACACACACGCGCACACACAACACGCAGTACCGTCACGCCCTACCTCCGTTCATGCGGGCTCCGCCAGCGGTGCCCTGCGCGCCTCCCGCCGCCGCGATGGGCCCGGCGGGGCCGCCGCCCATGCCACCCATCCCGGCCATGCCCAGGCCGGCCGCGTGGGGGTCTCGCGTCATGAAGGGCACAGCCCAGGGCTGCGCCAGCGGGTTGAGGCGCGAGGGGCTGGGCGGCGGCAGCGAGACGTTGCTGGCGCCGCCGGCGCTGCCAGACGACACGCCGCGGCCGCCGCCGCTGCCGGCGCTGGCGCCGCCGCTGCGAGTGGGAGAGCCTTTGGCGGAGGCGGATGTAGGACGGCAGGAACGACGGGCGGAGAGGGGACAGGGCAGGGCAGGGAAGGGCAGCGGAGGGTGGAGTGGAGTGGAGGGGGGACAGGAGCGGGGAGGAGCAACGTCAGATTGTGCGCTTGGCATTGCCGGTAAGGGTTCCTTGCTCCGGATACGATACAATACGACATGAGACGTGGACTCGGGGCCGAGAGCTGGCTTGACCGTGTGGCAGCCGGCCAGACCGTGCGGTGTATAGGCCGTGCGGTGTATAGCCACATGCCACGTCTAGCCGAAACCCCGCATTCCCACCGATATCAACAACCGGGTAACAGGGCAACCCACCGGTCACTGCGCCGCTGCTGCTGGGTGAGAGCGGCGCGCCGGGCAGCGGGGCGCCGTAGTAGAAGCCGGGGAGGCCTGCTGCGGAGGATCAGGCAGGCAGGCAGGCAGGCAGGCAGGACGGCCCCCAGAGGTAAGGGATGTGGGACGCGGGATTGCAAGAAGTTGTTCGGTGAACGGTGGTAAATCGGACAGGTGTCAAGGGGAGGAAAATGGAGAGAGGCCATCAGGGCCGTGCACGCCGCCGTGCGCGGCGGGGACAGAGGCGCGGGGGACTAGAGGCGCGGGGCTCCCCAAATTTGAGGGCTCCTGCAGTTCAGACGGGCGCTGCCGCAAGTGACGCGAAACATTTCCCATCCAACCGACAATAGCGAGGTTGACGCGAGGTTGATGTGAGAGTGAACTCAAACAGGGGCGGTGGATGACATCACGAGCACTCGCAGCAGCTGCCGATCCGCGCCCTCTCAACACCCCATCCATGCATTCATCCATCCATTCATTCAATCAGTACCTGTGATGAAGCCTCCCGGTTGGGCAGTCATCATGCCGGCCATGAAGGCGGCCTGAGGGGGGGGTGCGAGGTGGGGGGTTCGGGCGCCCGAGGGGGACCGGGGGGGGGCACACAGCGTCACACACATATCTTAAAAACCTTACATACAGCATATGGGGGCGCAACACATGTATGGGAGAGTGTACGGGAGTGATACCGGTATACTCCTTTATATACGAATGAGTCACTGCGGACGTTGTAGATCAAGCTGCTATGGGAGGGTGTATGGGAGGGTGAGCGACAGCCAATATGCTGTCCGGGCAAATGCTGTCCGGGAGAGGCCCGTTTGCGCCTCGCCTCGACCGCACTCTCTCGAGCTATCCCTGCCCCTTACAGGCCACACGCCACAGGCCACAGGCGGGTGGTTGCGAAGGATCCTGACAATCGCCTGACAATCGCCTTGCGAGTCGGGAGGTGCCCGTGCTCGTATCTGGAGGCGGCCTGCCGTGTCCAGGCACACGCCCCGTGTCCCGTCCCTCAATTGCTGCTGAGTTCAACCGCCAACGTTGCGTCGGCTACCTCCCTGCTTTTCATCGTTCCTTCCCCTCCCTTCCCCCCCTTCTCCTTCCCCTCCTCTCCTCTGTCCTCTCCCCCTCCCTATCCTTCCCGCCCCCGCATCCCCCCCCCACCCGTCTCCGCTGCGGTATCTTCTGTTTACCCCCCACCCCACCCCCCCACCCCACCCCAGCTGCCCCTGCCCGCACCTGCAGGTCCATGGGCGCGTATCCGGCCGTCGCCCCGACGCCCACGCCGCCTCCTAGTGCCGTCATGTCCAGAGGCATCAGCCCTCCGGGGGCCAGGAACCTGCAATGCGGCATGTGTCACATAACACACGTTTCCGGACTACGGTTCCAGATTACGGCTCCAGATTACGGTTCCAGATTACAGTTCCAGATTACGGTTCCAGATTTTCCAGCTTTCAGGATAACGTCCCCAGGAGACTTCTCTCGAGAGCACAGCTGCAGCACACAGCCACACACCCCCCGCCCGTGAGCACCTCACCTCTGCGGCCCCCACGTCCCCAACGAAACCGCCGTACCCTCAACCCCAAGCATCCTGAACCGTCAACCTTAGAAAGCACCCTCAATCCTAAGCACCTTCTACTATAATATCTCACCCGCCACCCCCTCCGCACTCCCTCACGCATCCACATCTCTCCCTCCCATCCTCCCTCTTCTCACTCCCTCATTCCCTCCCTCTTCTCCCTCCCTGATTCCCTCCCTCTTCTCCCTCCCTGATTCCCTCACTCTTCTCATTCCCTCATTCCCTCCCTCTTCTCACTCCCTCATTCCCTCCCTCTTCTCCCTCCCTGATTCCCTCCCTCTTCTCACTCCCTCATTCCCTCCCTCTTCTCACTCCCTGATTCCCTCACTCTTCTCATTCCCTCATTCCCTCCCTCTCAACTCCCTCCCTCCCTCCCTCCCCCTCCCTCTCCCTCCCTCTCTGCCACTCTCACCCTCCGGTCTTCATCATGTAGTCCGTGAGTGCGGACATGTCGGTGCCCGGCGGCAGGCTGAGGGCTCCAGGGATGAGCGCCATGGGGGGACTGCCCGGCGGAAGCGGCAGCGGCGGCATCGCCAGGCCGGGATCCAGCGGCGCCATAGGGCCCATGGGGCCCATCGGCATATACGGCATCATGCTGACGGCGCCGCCGCTGGAGCCGTTGATGCTGGCGCCGCCGCTGCTGTAGCCGCCGCCGGCGCCGCCGGACGAGTGCGCGCCGCCCTTGGAGCTGGCGGCGCCGCCGGAGCTGGTGCCGGTGGTGGCGGAGGCGCCGCTGCCGCCGGCGACGCTGCTGCCGCCGCCGCTGGTCATGCGGTTGCCGTACAGTGGCGGCGATCCGCCGGAGGCGGGTCCTGGGTCATAGCCTGGAGATGGCGGTGTGCGGTAGGGGGACGAAAGCCGAGCTGATGTACACTTCCATCGTACTGGTCGTACCGTATGTTGAAAGTGCGGGTAGCGGAAATTTGAGACCGCAGGTCAGAAGTCGAAAAGTGTCAAAACGACCAACAGGTGTGTCACATCACAGCCCTCCTTTTTAGCGCCATCACCGACGCGACACAACGCGACGCGAAGCCGCAACTGACCAGTTTCTTTCAAGGTTGATGAGATGTTGCAATGCATTTCCTGCGCAGCTACGTGGGTTCGTCTACCCAATGCACCAGAAACGCAGTGTGTCGTGACAGGTTTTATTTAGCGCAACCCACAAACAGGCAGAGCATCAAACAAACCACCACCAACACGCGCCGCCGCACAGGCGACGACCCACTGTAGCCTCCCGACTTGGTGCAACCCTAAAACGACCTTAGAACCCTAAAACAACCCTAAAACCATAAAACCCTAAAACCCTGAGCCAGTAAAACATACCTCGCGGTACCGGGTACGGCGCGAACGCCATGTCGACATGGCCGCCGCGACCCGGCGACGGTGGCATGGCGGGCGCCATCATGTACGACGCCGTCGCGCCGTACGGATCTGCAGCCATCGTCGGGCCGTAGCCGCCTGACGAGTGGTAACCCGGCATGCCGCCGTAGCCGCCGCCGCTGCCGCTGAGGACGCCACCGCTGCTGCCGCCGGGGGGAGAGTAGGCGTAGTCATCTCGGCTGACCCTGCGTGGGCATTTGGTTGGGGAGGGCGTCGCCGGCCGCTCTTCAGTAGGCGAGACGAGGCAGGGAAACATGATGAGCAAGGTTGATGGTAGATGGTTGTTTTTGGCCGAGCGGATTATTAAGACACAGACATTCCAGATTTTCAAAAAGTGCACAACGCGGCTGGCGGCAAGCTGAGGCTCGAGGCAATCTGAAGCCGCAGCACGCCCTTCCCCGCTTCTCCTGTCCCGAGTCCCGAGTCCCGCCCGCCCGCCCTCAACATACCCGCCCCGAAACCCGAAAGAAGTCAGTCCCGCTTCGTCTTTTTCTTACCCCACCCCAAATCCTGCCCAGCTCCAAAACCTCACCCGGCCCGAATCCTACCCAGCTCCAAAACCTCACCGAACCCAACCCCGAACCAACCCCGAAACAAACCCTCGAAACAACCCCCGAGAAACACGCCACGCACCTGGGGCCGCTGCCGTGGCTCCCTCCGCCGCTGCGCTCCTGCTGCCCCTTGAGCGCCGCCGCACACGGCACCACCGACCTCGGCGGCGGCTGGTAGCAAAAGTCCACCCCCAGCACCCGCTGCTGCCGCGGCACCGCCTGGCCCTGATAGCGCCCCTCGCACAGATCCTTGTAACGGTCAACCGCCGCAACGACCACGTTGACCGCCTGCAGCACCTGCGCCTCCTCGCCCTCCACGACCACCATGCGGCACGGCCGCCGCGGGCCGCCTCGGTCGCCGCCGCCGCCGCCGCCCGGCGCCGCCGCCATGAGCTGCTGCGCGGTTCGGTTCTCGGTCCAGCTCTTGATGTCTGCGCCGGTGACGCGCATGATCTCCCGGACGCTGCTGCCGCTGGGGCCTGCGGCGCGATTGGGTCCGTTTGTTAGGATGATTCGGTTTGATGGCGGGGCCGGGGCGGGAGAGAGGGGTCTGCAGACAGCAGCTGATCTTACAAACCTTACAGACAGACAGGTACGAGTACAACGACGGAGCCGGGGAGAGGAGGGACGAAATGTCCACAAACCCGCGCGCCGCCTTTCCACCAAACGATTGACCGTTAAAAGCGCCCTCTCGCTAGGCCCAAACATAAGCAGAGCAAGGCAAGCTGCTTCTCTTTCCCGAAGGGGCGCCACTCACCGATGACGAAGCCGGCGGCCAGTAGCGTGATGCGCAGAATCATCCTGAGGAGGAGGCGGGAGGCACGAGAAGATAGAGGCAAGACAGGCAAGTGGCAGGAAGCGCGGAAATTGGTTGCGCCCGCCAGCGATGTGGGTCGGGCGGGAATCGCCGCGGCCGCGCCCGCCGAAGGGGCACCACGCTGACCCACATTCGTACACATCCGTACACATGTCGTACACGCTGCAGCGGGATGCGCAGATCAACCCAAATGACGCGAGCCCCGCCTGCATCTGCTCAAGACGCCCGACCCACATCGCATACAAGGCGAAAATGCAAAAAAAATGTACGGTACAGCGACCCGGTACTACCCGCCGGTACCGTGTTTAAACAAAGTCGGACGCGGAGCGATCTGTAACCCCGCATGGGCAATGTGGGTCGGCCGCTGCGCCTTCCGGGAGCCGCCCCCGCCCCCGTCCGCGTGCTGGCAGCGACGGCCAAAAATCACCGATGGACGGCAATAGATAGGTAAGGACGAAAGGGATCGCGGATCGCGCGGGGCCCAAGGCGCGGCTCTCACCCCTGCGGCGTCTTCTCGGCGCTGACAATGCCCTGCTCCTCGTTCTCGACGCCCTCACCCGGCCGCCGCGGGCCTGCGGGTTGCCAGGGTGAACACACGTTTGTTTGCACATGTTTGCACATGATGAAACGGCCCAAACGAGGTTTTGGAAGAAAATTGGGCGAATCGCAGCCAAGTAACGAAGGCGACCGACACGGAGATTGTGGATGAATGAATGGGTAAATAGCAGGGGCGGGGTGAGGGATACCATTTTTAAGCGCAAACCAACATCTGGTTGGAATGACCACACAACCCACAACGTCAGGGCTGGGAAAACATCGACAGGGCACCAACACAACATCCCCAACGCAAACGCGGTGCATCATCATCAGCATCATCATCATCAGCAGCAGCAGCAGCACCAGCGCCAGCAGCACACTTACCGCTGGGTTGGACCCATTTGGGGTCGCGCTCGTGGGGGTGGGGGTGCGCGCCGCCACGGCTGTGCAGCCCGCGAGCGCCGGCGGCGTCCCCGCCAGCGGACATCGCATACACCGGCCGGTTGCCCGCCAACTTGTGGTGGTTGATGAAATCGATCATGTGGTTCAGGCTGCCCGGCTGGCCGTCGCCGCCGCCGCCGCCGGGCTCCGACCCAGATGCGGGGCCGCCGCCGCCTGCGCCGCCCTGAGACGAATAGCTGGCGGCGCTGTGGCGGCGCTCGCGCTGCGAAGAGAACCCGGCGCCTGCAGCACCGTGCTCGCCGCTTGGAGGGCCGTAGGAGTAGGTTTCATTTGGGTCGCGGTTGATGCTGATGGAAGGCGGTCGGGGAGGGCGCGACGGCTCCATGGGGGCGCCAGTCGGGGATGGAGTCCCGTTGGCGGCGCCGCCCCCCGCGTCGTAGGTGCCGCCGCCGCCGGCGGTGGCGGCTGAAGGCGGCGCGTGAAGGTGATACTGCTGCTGGTGATTCCCGGTTTGGTAGGGCGCCGCCGCGTTGGTCGGGTTAGCGCCGGAGCCGGATACCCTTGCCGCGGCAGCTGCGGCGTGGGCCGCGGCAGCGACCGCCGCGGCGGTGGCGGGCAGGAAGGCGGGCGCGTTCACGTCCAGCGTCGGCGAAGGAGGGCGAGATCTGCGCAGAGGGTAATTGTGTCTGAGCAGTTCTGGGTTGATTTTGGCGAAGGAAAGTCAACGGGAAATTTTGCGTCCCGGACTGGCGTTGGCGGCGATTGCAGAAGGCGGGTGTGTCACGACTGAAAACGCGCGACGAGCCGGGGAAATGTCCATGCGCAGTGCTTTGGACCTGGTGTTGCGAAACCATCACATGCACAAGGTCAGCTATTGTTTCGGAAAGTGGTTGGGGTGGTTGATCTTGATATGATTGCTCAATTTTTGCGCACGTAAACCGGGAAATTGGACGCCTTGGCGCCTTGGCGCGCGTCCGCCCGCGCGCATCCGCCTCCTACGCCCTGCCGCTTCTATCATGTGGCTGCTCCGCAGCTGTCAAGTAGCTGGGCATTTCCCAGCTAACGTATTTGGCGGTGCAGCGTTTGCCCCGCATGCTGTAACAAAGCAGCCCCGAAACAAAAATGCGCGGTTGTGCCCAAGATCGCAACGCCCCTCCACTCCACAAACGTTGCAAGCCCAGTCTCCTGCAGCGTTTTATCGCGCTCACCTTCCTGGCTGGGCAGCAGACGGCGGGCCTTGTGAAGCGCCCGACTGCGGCACGTAAGCTGGAGGTGGCGGCGCCGACATGGACTCTCCGTCAGGCGGTGGAAGGCGAGGTAACTAAGATGGTTGCAGGCTGGTCTTCTCGCGCAGGCGTTGCAGAGGGATACCGCGAGGGTCCTGCAGCAGAAGGCGCGAGGTAAAGCGGCAAAAAGAGCTTTGGCCTCCCAGTTTTGGGCAGCGGCGTTGCTGCCGGCCACAAATCGCGGCGAGAGCGTAAGCGCACCCGCGAACTCACGATGACGGAGGGGAGGAGGGCAGGAGGCGCGTGAAAGGCAACAAGGTCGGCGTCTGGCAACGCAACGTTTCCGGCACAATACCCGTTGAGGCAACGCAAAAGCGGGACTGCAATGGCGGCGCTTGGCTCGTATGCGTGCGTCCGCGCAACTTGCAACGTGAACTTAAGCTCAACAGAACCTACCGGATGAAGGACCTCCCTTGAATCTCGTCGATTTTATTGCGTCTGCGTCCGAGGCCGCGACCCCCGGGCCTTTGGAGCGAGTCCTCGAAAGACGTTAGGTTGATCCGTCAACCACAACTGTTTCGCAATTGTGTGCGCTCACAGGAACTAATGTCATTTGACATGGTTGTCCGGGTCGATGCGGGATTTTTCCCTCCCTCTTGAAGTACGGCAGGTGAAAAACACCAGACGCGAAATCCTCGACTAGAAACACCATTCAACATTGCATGACATTGCATATTGCCAAACTTTACCATGGCATCGTCTTCGCTTCTTCGTTCTCCTTTCCTGGGGTGCCCAGCTCGGTCCTGCCGCTTCGTGCCTTTTGGGCCGGCTTCACAGCCACGGAAAGCAGTATGTGCGCCAGCTATTCGGGAGCGTATGGTAGCCGAAAGCATGACGAAGCCTGAAGTTGGCTCGGACGTGTTAGGAAAGCTCAGCATGCCCGCTCTGGTCACGCTGGCCAGCATCGTCTTTTCAGATGCGCCTGCGTCAGCAGAAGTGTTGAGTGCAACCAATCCTTTTGCTGGCGTTCAGGCCAACAGCCTGTATGTGACGCTGGCGCTTTTCCTCATGAGTGTTCCAGGTTTGTCTGTTCACAAATGAAGCAGCGGAGCCTTAGCGAAAATGACCCATTTAAACAGGAGCTATGTGTTACCGGTTGCAGGCATCTGGTCACTCGTCAAGCGGGCTCCACAGGCCGCCAAGAAGCGCTTGACTTTTGAGGTGCCAGGGCCAGCGGTTGAGGGTGCGATGCCGCTCGACGACCGAGCCCGGCAAATCTTCCGGTACTTCAAGCGATACAATTACACGGTGAAGGAGACGGGGGAGGTGATTACCTTCGAGGGTATCTACGCCGCGGACAAGGGGCAAGCGGCGGCTCTGGTCTTCTACACCTTCTGCGGTGAGGCAGGCGGGCTGGCGTTGACAGGCCGCGACTTTACGCAGTGGGGTTGGAGGGGGGAAGTAATTGTGCTTGGATATGTGCATTGCGGAGGATTCGGGTCTCCGCGGTTCCGGGCTGTTCACTCACTCACTCACCGACGTCGTTGACCTCTTGTATGTGACCCCTTGCAGGCATGGCGAGCGTGGCGCTGGTGCTGTCCATCCTGGTGCCATCGGTGGGCAACTGGTGGTACGGCCTCACGCTCGTGTCGCCGGTGACGTACACGTACTACATGCAGAAGGGCACGCGGCCGGAGCAGGTGCGTCGGCCCCTCCCGCAACGACGCTGTCTGATTTGATCGCACACGGGGACTCGGGGAGGGCCCTCCTCATCTCCCTTGCGCTGGTCATTAAGGATTTCCCAAAAGAACACTTTTCCGGCCGTGAGGTCCTCCCCGTACGGACGCATGAGTGTTTAGCCCCAGGGCTATCAGGCACCGTGGGGATCACTGGCTTGCGGGGGATGTTAGGGTGCCGTGCTCCTGCCCCGCCGTGCTCCCACCGCCCCGCAGTTCAAGGTCAAGATGGTGACCGCGGACGATGAGAAGACCACGGACATCGTGGTTGAGGGCGACAAGGAGGAGATTGAGCGGTTCTGGAAGGTACGCCACACGGGGTCGGGGAATTCGGGGTCGGGGAAGTCACCTAGCTTGAGCCTGGGGTCGTGCCCTGGCTCGTTGCTGGGAGTCTAGGTGGTATGCAGCGTCCCGACTGTGTCTGGAGCTCATCTCAGTTGCTGCACCGGGAAGGCCGCGCGAGGATCTGCCTCGCCACCAAGTATTTTTGCGCTTGTTGAACGGCGAGAGTCTGCCACGCCTTGGTTTTAGGAGCTGAAACGCGTGCCGCTTGCGTCTGCCCATGCCTGCTCTTACCCTTCCTGCTCTTGCCCTTCCTGCCGCTTGCGTCTGCCCATGCCTGCTCTTACCCTTCCTGCCGATTCTGCGCTGGCCCTGCATCGCATACTCAGGAGCTTGGGCTTGTGGAGAAGGGCAAGGTGTACGTGAAGGGCATGCTGGAGGCATAAAGGCATTGCTCATGGAGCGCTTGGAGCATCGAGCCTCAGCCCGAAGATCGGGGACGGGGGAAACACGGGTTCCTGCCCATCGGGGCTTCATTTTGTGTGGAGCGAATGAGTGCAAATGAGAGTCAGTTACTCGGAGGGAAAGTTCGAAGCTAGCATAAGGGTTGAGAGTGAGAGCTTAGCGTGGTGCGCGGTAGTGACGTCAGTGGCCGAGCGCCTGGAGCAACCGCCAACGGACGCATGCGGACAATTCGCGATGCCGGTTACGTGGCCGGCGGGCCGCATTGCTATGTGTGTTATTTTCGACTGTAGTTATGAGTGCGCTGTAAGCTCGGATTGGGTGGATAATCAGTTGTTCAGTTCTATGCAACTTGCGAGGCCTTTTTGCCGCTTTGTAGGGCGCCCGCGGAGTGTGCTTGCCCATGCTGCCACGCAAGCCAACACGCATAGAACTCAAGCCAGCAGACAAGGAAGAGGTCAGCGCTGACCCGCTTACACGAAATTCGTCATAGAACATCTGGCCATCCCCCAACTGAGGTCCCGCTCATCCTATTGCTAATCGCGCAGTACGAACATTTGAAAGTTGTTTTGGAGGATCGCAAGGCGGTTGGCCAGCAAGAAGCAGTCTTGTCCGATCCATTACAGGTCTGCAGTTCACGCGCGCTTTGGCAGCTTTGCGTGCACACGCAACTTGCGCAATCGAATAGGATACATATCATGCGATTAAGTGATTGGTCGAGCCTCCTTGGACCAAAGCGCACTCCTCAGCTTCGCCGTCAAGCCGTGGGGCATCCTCCCACCCTCTGCCTTATCCACGCCTCTAAACCGTTTCGCGATGTGACGTCGACACAAACACACCCGGATAAAAACCCGGCACGGGATCGACAATCCCCTGCTCCCTGTCCAACGCGTCCCCCGTGTCCACCGGCGCCATGCACCCCGACAACCCCCAGGCGGACAAGCGCTCAACAGCAGCGCGGATCGGGCTGCAGCGGAGGTGAAACCCATGGAGGTGAGGCTAGCCGAGCTGGTGCCACGCCCTACGGGGAGGCGTCTTGCCCTGGCGTATGGCCCCTGTCGGGCGCTTGCTGGCCCGTAAGGGGCGTGGGTTCGGCAGTCAGGGGCAAAGCCGCGGAGCGGCGGGTGGTTTCGGGGCTTGAATATTGGCCAGCGAATAGCCCAGCTCCGACGAAGGGCTGTGCCATTCAGTGACCGCGGGGGGCTGGGCATGCCACAACGACAGGCCAGCAGTCAGGCCCTTTCACACCAGCACGGAAAAAGGGGTGCGACTTCAACCTGACGTCGTCCAACTACCCGGCAAATCCCAACGGCCGGCCAGGTTGAGATCAAGATCCGGCTGCCGGATCGCGTCGCGTACGACAAGGTGGCGGCGTCGCTGGCAGGCGTCGGGCAGGGCCGTACCGCCAGCCACGCGCAGGCCAACTACTTTTTCGACGGACCTAATCGGGAGCTCAACTCGCGGCGGGTGGTGCTGCGGCTGCGGACCTACAACGGCGACGAGAAGGCCACCATCACGCTCAAGGTGAATGATGGATGAATGGGGGCAGGGCCGAGGTAGGGCCGAAAAGGAGGCGGATGGGGGCAGGGCCGAGGTAGGGCCGAAAAGGAGGCGGATGGGGGCAGGGCCGGAACATACATCTAATTATGCGTCATGCCGGCGCCGGTCTGAACCCCGGCACCGACGTGATACGACGCGACTCGGGCCCTCCGTTCCCTCGTTCCCGCCCGCCCGTTCCATCGCTGCGGCTCGCACTGCTTACCGTACTTTTTCCCCGCCCTCACGCCTCGTCCCTCGCCCCTCGCGCCTGCCAGGGCAAGCAGGTGCTCGAGAACGGCATCGGTCGGGCCTCCGAGGTGGAGGAGGATGTGGCTCCGGAGGCCGCTGCTCGCTACCTGGCGCAGCCGGATGCGATGCTGAGTGAGGTGCCTCTCATCAAGACCACCGCCGAGTGAGGGGGGCGGGCAGGGAGGGAGGGAGGGAAGGAGGGAGGGAGGGAGGGAGGGAGGGAGGGAGGGAGGGAGGAAGGGAGGGAGGGAGGGAGCAAGGAAGGAAGGGAGGGAGGGAGGGAGGGAGGGAGGAAGGGAGGGAGGGAGGGAGGGAGGGAAGGAGGGAGGGAAGGAGGGAGGGAGGGAGGGAGGATGGGGCCGAGCGAGTGGGAGCAGACAGGGAGGGAGGGAGGCAGGAAGGGGTGGGTTTGGGCTGCGTGACTGGGGTAGGCAGGCGATGAGGGAGGGTTTTGGGAATGAAAGGATTGGAAGCACGGAAACTGGTGAGAGCCTGTGGAAGGAAGCGAAAGCAGCGGGAGCTAATGGGACATGGGCACATGGCCATGCCATGCCGTGGTGACTGAAGCGGCAAAGAAAATCACGGAGGGACGGACGGGATGGGGAAAGGGGCGGCAGCGGGGACCGGATTGCGGGACTGCTCGCTAGAGGGTGCTCATCTTTAGGAACCGGGGGGTCAGGAGAGTCGAGTACGACAGACCCCAAAGGAAAGAGACCGCAGCGGAGTGTGACCAAGGTGACCCGGGGGTCGGTAACCTCACTTGTTCCCGTGTTCCCCCCCCCCAGGAAGTTTGAGCTGAGCTCGCTGGTGGCCCTGGGCGGGTTCCGAAACCAGCGCGACTGCTACTCCTGGGAGGGACACACCCTGGAGCTGGACGAGACGCAGTTCGAGCACGGCACCCTGTACGAGATCGAGTGCGAGACGGTGGGTCGTGGGCGGGTGGCCCGGCCCGCGCCGCGCCGTTTGCACCGCTGGCTGGCACAATGCGTTTTCCTTTCCTAATTCCTATGCTCGTACCGTATCTGTCCATTGTCTCTTATTGGTACCGGTACGTCGTGTCAGCGTCAGCGTGACAGTCTTTGGACTACAATCCTCTCCCCTCCCCCCCCGTTCCCTCGTCCCGGGCCGTTTTAATTACCCCCCCCCCCAGGACCACCCGGAGGTCCTTCGCGACAAGCTGGAGTCCTTCCTGGCCTCCCTGGAGGTGTCGTACTCGTACTCCCAGGCCTCCAAGTTCGCCAACTTCATCAACAAGACGCTGCTGTAGCGCAGCGGCGGCTCCAGAAACCAGGTGGCGGCAGAAGCTCCTACCGGGGGCGGCGGAGCGAACCGCGGGCCCGTGGCCAGTGGGGCCAGCGGCGGAATGGGTGGCGTCGTTGAGAGGAGTGGAGTAAAGCGGGCGCGGTGGGGTGTGGCGTGTGGGTGAGGTAGAACGGTCCGAAGTGGCGAGCTGCTGGAGTGGCCGCGGGGGGCTGGCACGGTATGGCAAAGGTGGCGAGAATGCCAGGAGTACGCAGACGGGGCAGAGGGCGAGGGGTGGCGGGTGTTTCGTATATGCGTCAGGTTTCACGCCGCCCCAGCGGGACCGCGGCCCATTCCTCTCCTCCTGACAAACGGCTGTGGCAACAACCCCATGGGGGTACCTACAGCCTTAGTAGTGCCAGCCCGAGGAGGGCCCCTGGTTGCGCGTGGGTTCTGTGCGATGCACGGCTTAGGTGCCCGTCAAGTCGGCAGCGATCAAAAGGCTCGCAAGCCAGTTGTAATCCGCACAGCGAGCCAAGACAGGGCCAACACCAGCGCAAGCCAGGGCCAGGGGAATGCAGCGCCCAACATGGGAACCCTTCATCGCCCCTTCAGTTAACTCTCGTGGATCCGCCATCACGATGGGGCAATGGGTTGGCAAAGAACGACACCCCATGCCTCCGCTTGCGCTACAGTATTACAGTAAGCTTCCAGACAGGCCCACATGACGTACCAGCCAACGAGACCCGCGCCAATACGGTAACCCGCCATCCAAAACCCAACAGCAGCAGCAGCTGAACAGTATCCACTGCTGCTCCGGGCATCTCACGTCTCATACAGGATAGGACAAGAGGCAATGCAGGGCGCAGCACAGCACACTGGAAGGTTCCGCGTGGAATGTCGGAATCTGCGGGTCGGAATGACCGTACTGTACAGCAGCAACCGCAAAAAACTCCTTGCGTCATCGGTCGAATCCAGCTACCGGTAGCAGCTCCCATCGCGTGCCTGCCTGCCCCTCCGACCCAGGCACCACCACTCCCGCAGCCTTCCTCCCGTGCCGCGACCCCGCGTAGGATGCCAAAGTTCATCGGCGTCACTGGCTCACTCACCCACCCTAAGCCCATACACCCTTGGCCCGCAGCTCCCAAATCCCTCCCTGTAGCGAGGCGACTTGCCCAACTGCGTAGCTGCCACCCCCTCCTTTTGCATCATTGCATCAGGACGAAGGAAAGGAGTGGGAACCGAGTCGCGCTCGATGCCCTTCACATCAAAATGAAGGATTCCAGCTTTTGGTCACTGACTGGAAGGCAGGACTGCGGCTGGTGCAGCGGCGCAGGCCGCCATGCATGGCACGCGCCCCGGGCCTACGCTCCACTGCCCCACACGCTCACACGCCCCCCTTGCCACATTGCAAGCTCCCATCTCGAGCCCCGATGAGCCCCAGGCCTCTCCCCGGATCGCGTGCCGTCGCGTGCCGATGGCTTCCGGTTGTCGCGTCAAGGACAGGACAGGCAGGCCCACCAACACCACGCACATAATCGCCCGGCTTGCATGAACCTGCACCTCCCTCACCTCCGCCGCACTCCACACGCGCCCTCAACAGCGCATGTGTGCCCACTTGGAGCAGCAGCGCGGCAGGGCACCCGCCGCGCCATCAACCCGGGGGGGGGAGGTGGATCGGTGGCCTCGCCTCACTCGCCTCACGAGGGGCGAGTGCGGCTGGCGCCCCCTACCCTGCGGTGGCTGGCGCCCCTCGGACGGACGCCCCCTTGTGAGACGTCCGAGGCGCGCCAAGCGACCGCGACCGAGAAAGGCGCTGGATCGGGCGCCAGGCACAATGAGAGGCAGTGGACCGGCGCGGCCGGTCTCGCCTCAGGCCTCCCTCGCCTCGCAAGTGGACGCGTCCGAGGGAGCACCGGAAGCGGCGGCGTATCCCATCAGCACCAGCACTGCCGGAAGCCCGCTGCCTCACTTCCCGCCTCGCCGCAGCGCAAAGACGCACGTGCCGGCCGGAGCGCGCGCTCTGCGCTCCCCTGGAACATCAGCATCCCCACATTCCGGGTTAGTGCCGCCGTGTTCTTTCGCCAACGGGCGCCTCGGTTCCTCCGCTGCGCTTCGTCGTCCCAAGCCCAGTCTTTGCGCAGCAGCTGTACCGCCACATTCGACCCGCATCTGAACCTGTGTCGTGTCCTTTCCACGCCCGCCTTTGCATCCAAGGACAGGACAGGACCGGAAGGAAGCGCGCCCAATCCGTCCCACCACCCAACAAGGTTGGGTCCTTGTCCGTAGCTGCGCATCGGACGAACCCCCGCCCTTCCATCCGAATCGGAATACATCCAAATCGGGATTGAATGGACGCAGCTCCATGTCCTCGCCCGCATCCGCGTCCGCGCCCGTGGCGCTCCGGTCTCGCCGCCAGGACCCCCGGGGCGTCCCCCCCAGAGCCACAGTGCGCCTAGGACCTCAGCGGCGGCGAAACCAGGATGACTCCGTCGCCGCGGACGAACAGGAAGGGGATGACGCGCTTTTGGGTCTGCGGATGGCGCAATCAAGAGCAGCAGGTGCCGTGAATGGCGGGGACTTCGTTTTTTAGAGTGAGAAATGCGATCAGGGCACGGGCAGCAGCAACTAGTGATGCTATATCCAGTAGGAAGAAACAATTGCCAAATGAACAGAAGTGACAAACAAAGCACGCCAGTGAATGTCGAGTTGGGGGTCGAGGCAATCGGCGGGAGGGGGGGCCCGGGTCACCGGAGGACGCGCGTGTGAGTGGATGGGGGGTGCCACGCCACGACGCCGCGCGGAAGAACAACCCCCTCGCCCGCCCAAAAAGGTATGGGGTAGAAGATCCGTACCGCGGTGGTACGGGTCACATTCGTTCAATGCCCCCCCCTTTCCGCCCGCCCCCCTGGACCCTCCCTGGACCCTCCCTGCACCGACCCACCGACCCACCTTGATAATCTCCTCGTACGTCTCATCGTCAATCTCGACCGTGGTGAGGGTCTCCTCCACCTCCCCCAGAATCATGTTGAGGTGCTGGTCGTAGGCCTGGCAGGGCGGGTGTGTGTGCAGGTATGCATGTGTGTGTGTGTGTGTTTACGAGAGAAAGAAAGAAAGGACAGAGAGAAAAGAGATGTACAGATAGAAGTGGGGAGGGAAGGTTCACAATGGCAAACTGCAGCGAATTGCAGCGAAGCGACAGGAGGGTGTTCGGGGAGCCGCGCCCATGGTGGTGCTAAAATGGTGGAGAGTGGGTGGGTGGATGAGTGGGTGGGTGGGTGGGCGGGCGGGTGTGCAGGAGTAAGGAGTGACTTGAGAGGTAGACAGTGAAACCGTGTGGAACCGTCGACGGATGTGGGAAAGGGAGGGACAGGAACGCGATGTCGGCTTCCATAAGGGGGGAGCGGCGGGGCGGGCCTTCCGAAACAGACTGCTGACGGCTGGTAACAATGGTATGCGCAGCTCCCTGGCGCAGCATCCCTAGGCGAGCTGACTCTCGATGGTGTGTCCGTGCAGACAGGGTTTGCATGTCGAGCGGCTACATGGCCAACCACACTACAGGCGCCACGGCCAACGGGGGTTTCAAGAGTGCAATGCGTCGTTGGATCTGGATGCAGCGACCAGCCCCCCCAGATAAACAGGAAAGTTCCCCGGAAGGGGAGGAAGGGGGATGCGCGGGGGAAGAGTGTGACAGGCGGGGAGGTGCCCTGGGGTGGCTGCATGACGCCAGAAGTGCACTCCGCGGCCGCTGTTGCGCACCATGCGGTAATGCATGGGGTGCAGGACATATTCTGTACATGCAGTCACGACCCCCGCGTGCATGTCCAGTGGCAGCCAACGTGGTCCCCTGTACCCGCGTTCTCGGCGGCCATCGAGAGCGATGTCAAGATTACCGACAAGAAGACCAGACACAACAGTGCGTATGCCGGCCGTGAACAGATGCGCTGGGCGCAAGAAAGAATGGCGGGAGCGCACCGCACACCCAGGCCCCGGCTTTCCTCGCAAGCGCGCCTTACATGCAGCCTGCCACGGAGCTCCCGCTCGCCACGCAGCTTGACGTATATCCGCTCCTCAAGGCTGAGGCGAATCAGGTCTAGCGGCTCCTTGACGGTGGCCAACTCCCCATCGTCAGCCATGATGGGCTTGATCTAGCTGATGATTTATATAAAGTAAAAAAACCGTAAACGGTTTTACGAAAGCAGTTTGGGGAAAAGGGTGGCGAGCGGAGTGGACAGGGCAGGAGCGCTAGGTAGCCAACTGCTTGCGTTAGCCGAGGATAAAGACCTACTTTTGATTATTCGTATTATAAAAAAATGCGACGTCAGGGCTGTTTTCCCTGTGGCCCTCGTACAAACGTACAAATTTTTTGGTCTCTACACCTCGAGACCTGCGGGCCGTGCTCTGTTGAGCAAACCATGGCGAGCTAGGTTCGTGCCCAAGTAAAGGCTTCTGACCACGTCTATGCGATAGCTCGCTAACCGGGACCACAATGGCGCATCTCGTTGGTCTACTCGTTGTCGTCGGCCTGGCCGCCACCGCGTTTGCATTTGACCCCTTCACACATAACGGACGAAACCTTCAACAGTCGTGTCCGAGCTTTAGCGCTGCGACGCTCGAGCCGGTGAGGGGACAGTTGCTAGGGGGAAAGGAACAGTTGAATGCCCCGATACAGCACCAATGCACCAAAACACAAATAGTTACCAAGGCCATGCTACTCATCCATTCTGCAGACTAAGACACGCTTTCCGGTGTTCGACCTGGAGTGGGTTGGTGCCGACGATCAGGTAAAGCCCCTCTGCCGCAGCCGCTCTCAGCAATATTCGGCGTCAAACTAATCCAAGAACCAGCTTGCGCCTCGGCTTGCGGCCTTGGCATCGCCAAAACCCGTGTTCACCGGGCACCATCACCCACACCGCCCGCGCCGCAGACCGTTTACGCGCTGACGTCGGACCTGTCTAGCGCCAAAGGCGGCATTTGGCGCTCGAAAGACGGCGGGGCCCACTTTGAGGACCTAACGTCCAAGCTCAACGGTGCGCGCAGGGGTACTGATTTGAACCGGGACGGAGTTGCGGCTTGCTGAGGGACACCCCTTCCCTCTGCTCCCCTCCACACCGTCCCTTACCCGGGGGCCACAGCCCCACTCCCACCCCTCCCGCTCGCCTTCCGCTTGCCTGTCTTGATAAGGCACCATTCCTCCATTCCGGCCTATCCGACGATAACCCTGCCGGCCCTCCGGGGGGCGTCGTTCCCGCAGGCAATGCCTCACAGGCCGTGGCGATCATTGGCATCCACGCCCAGAAATCAAACGCCAATAATATCCTGATCCTCGGAGCGGGAACGTCCATGTGGTAAGCTGGCTGGGGCTGGCTGGCTGGGGCTGGCTGGCGGCAAAACTGGCTGCTGGGGGAGGGTATACGAATACGAAAAGCGCAGCGATTGATGGGGGGCGGGGTTGGCGAAGGGACCCGGCGGTACGTGCCCGTACCCTACCCGTAACCCTACGAATCGCTGTACATCCGGTACAATACTGGATGAACTGCGACCGGGCTGCCGCCGGACCGGCCCCTGGGGTTTAGCGAGGCCCTCTAACACCACGGACCACGGACGGACCGCGGAGGTGGTGGTGGAAGGCGGGCAGGGGGGGCCTTTGGGAAGGAGGGGGTAAGAGGGCCGGGAGGGAGATCAGCGCTGGTCTAGGGATCAAGGCCCCGAGGCCCGCGGCTGCGTGCGGATGGACGGATGAGGCAGGAGAGTGTTGTGGGACGTGGGCCCGGGACTTGGGCCGGGAGGCTGGGGCGCGTGGCGCGAGGGGGGAGAGAGAGAGAAAGGACGGGGAGTTGGAAACGGGAGGCTGGGGCTTGGCGCCTGGCGGCCTTAGGCCGCGGGAGGAGCCTCTCCGGGAGGTGGCCAGGTTGAGACCACCTGGCCTTCGGGAGGTGGCCAGGTTGATGAGACCGACGCAGCGGCGGGACGGAGACTCTCCCGCGTGAGAGGGCGCGGCAGGGGGAGGCGGCTGGCCCCCAGGGAGGGCCGCCGCCGCCGCCGGGGCGGGGCGGTGTGGTGCGGTGCCGGGCGCTCTGCCGAGGTGCTTTGCGGGGAGTGGCGCCGGATCGCGGGACGGGCGAGGCGCGGTGCAGCGCAGCGAGGCGGATGAGGGGCCCTTGCCCGCCGGGGCGGGGCGGGGCGGGGAGCGCGGGGGAGAGGGAACGGGATGGGGAGGGGAGCAACGGGTTCCTGTACTGCGGGTTTTCAGTCACGACCCGCTCCTAGGACGGCCGCCACCCCCAGTCCCCCACCCCCGGGTCCGTCGAGACGGCCGAGCTCGCACCTGCCCGTAGCCCCGTAGCTCGTAGCTGTCCGCCCGCCTCGGCGCGGCCAGGCCTGGCCTGGCCCGAGCGGCGCAACTCCTCCTCACATCTTCGCCTCAACCCTTCACCTCATCTCACCTCCCCTGCCACCCCTGACCTCACCACCTGACTACACCATTCCTTATGTACCATTCACGGGCCCCGGCCTATCCGTGGATGAATTCCCACGCACCCCTCCCCTCCCTTTCCCCCGTGCAACCCCGCCCTCCCTCCGCCCCCGCTTCTCCCTCCCCCCCACTTCTCCCTCCCTCCCTTCTTCCCTCCCCCTCCCCCTCAGGATATCCAACGACAAGGGCGAGAGCATGACCCGCCTGGACTACCCGGGGGGCGTCAAGGGCGTGTTCTTCCGGGACATTCGCTTCAACCCGCGGAGGGACAACTGGCTGCTGGTGCACGTGAAGCGGGCCGCGTGCAAGGTCATGGATAAGGCCCACCTGGAGTGCCCCAAGGACCTCATGCTCAACAAGGTGGGAAGGGGAGAGCTGGAGGGCGGGGGGGGAGGAGCGGGTTGGGTTGGGTGGGATGGGCGGGAGGGTGGGGTGAGTTTGGGGGAGGGAATGGGGGAGAGGAGTCTGGAGGGGGCTGGAGCCTGCCTACTACTCGGCCTGTTTCCTACACCCGCACCACCAACCCTTCCGCCCCCCCTTCTTGTTTCATTGTTGCAAATTCACTCTTCAAACCCCCCACCCCCCACACCCCTCAGGATGTGTTCAACCCGTCCTCCCCCTGGGTCAACCTGACCACCAACTCCAACGGCGCCATCGCCGGCTTTGTGGACTTCGACTGGGGGGCCAACCTGTGCCCCTCCAACAACTGCACCGGGCTCAAGGTAGCGTACCGTGAGGGCGAGAGCGCGATGTGCGGTGGCCGGGGAGGGGGGGGGTCCCGGCGCCGCGCCCCTTTCCCTTGCCCTTGCCCCCGCCTCGCTGCGGTTATCATCATCATCTGCACCACCCCGGCCCGGTGCCGCCCTTGAGGCCGCCCCCCGCCCCGGCCCCCCCTTCTCACGCCGCCACACTTTATACCCTCGATAACCCTTTCTCCCTCCCTCCCTCCGGCCCTTCACGTGGATGACCCCTCCTGCCAGCTCAGCCACCCCCGCAGCCAGCTTGCCGCTTTGCACCCCGTCATGCTCTACCCCCCCTCCTTGTTTACTTCTCCTCCCCACCACCGGCCCCCACCGGTCTCCGTCTCTGCTACGGTATCTACGGTTCTTCTTACCCCCACCAGCCCCCCACCGCCCCCCCTTCTTTCTTGCAAAATCACTTTTCAAACCCCCCCCCCCTTCTCCCTTCTCCCGTCCTCCGCAGCCCATCCCCGACGAGCAGATCCTGGCCACCACCTTTGCCCGCACCGAGGACTACGACCAGCCCTGGGACAAGGACGTGTCGTTCGTGTCCTCGCCCGACTGGTTCGCCACCGTCAACACCCGGGTGCCCTGCGGCAACCAGCTGGAGGTGGTGGGGAGGTCGGTGTACCTGGCGGTGGCCAACGGCTGCCCGAACAGCCCGGATGGAAGGTAGGGGTGGTGGGGATGTGAAGGGGTGGGGGTGAGGTTTGGGGGACAGGGGTGGGTTGGCTGGTTGGTTGGCAGGTTGAGGTTGGTTGGGTTGAGGTTGGTTGGGTCGAGTGAGGCAGGTGGCAGGTGGGCGCGCGGCTGAGGGGTTGGGAATAAGATCCGCGTCGAGGGTAGGGAAGGGGGTTGGTTTGTGTGGTGTGTGTGTGGGGGGAAGTGTGTGCCGGAGGTGACTGTCAGCAACCCTCTTCCCTCCCGAACATCGCTCCTCCGCGCACACCACCTTTCTTCTCCTCCCCACACCCCGCACACACACTACCCTCGCCCTTCCCTCGCCCCCCTCCTCCCACTTCTTCCCTCCCTGTCCTCCTCCTCCCCGCCCCCTCCCCCCACGTCAGCCCCCTCCCCGCCACCACCCGCACCAGCACCGACTCCATCACCCTCTTCACGTCAATGGACGGAGGCAACGAGTTTGCCCGCGCTTGCCTGCCAGCAGCACTCAAGGTGGGGGGAGGTGGTGTGTGTGTCTTGAAGGGGTGGAGTGGATTGGGAAGGGGGGTTGGATTTGCCGCTTGCCAGGGCTTCTTGTTTCATTCTTGCAAATTCACTCATCAAAACCCCCATCCCCCCACCCCACCCACTCACCCAAACCCCCCACCCCACGCCACCCCACTCATTTTAATCGAAAGGAGCATATCACTCCCTCACCCCACCCCACAACCTCCCTTACCCCACCCTACAACCTCCCTTACCCCACCCCACAACCTCCCTTACCCCACCCCACAACCTCCCTTACCCCACCCCACAACCTCCCTTACCCCACCCCACAACCTCCCTTACCCCACCCCACAACCTCCCTTGCCCCACCCCACAACCTCCCTTACCCCACCCCACAACCTCCCTTACCCCACCCCACAACCTCCCTTACCCCACCCCCCCCACACTCCCCCCCCACCCACCCGCAGCAAGACGGCTATGAGCTTGTGGAGACCCACGACGGTCGCGGCGCCCTGGTGATTGTGGACTTTAGTGTGGACACGGGCATGATGATGCCGGTGTACGCCGCCTCGGTGTACGCCGCCGGGCCGCACCACGCGCTGTTTTCGCTGTCGCTGACGAATGTGTTTCAGGGGATGGGGGGCACCACCACCGACTTTACGAGGCTGGAGGGGCTGCCGGTGAGTTGGGGGGGGTGGGGTGGGGGTTGAAGAGTGAATTTGAGGGGGGGGGGTAATCCAAACGGCCCGGGGCGAGGGAACGCAACACAGTTACCTGGGATATTACCTGAGGATTACCTGAGTGGGGGGTGGGTTTGATGGGGAGAAGGGAGGGAGGGAGAGGATGGAGAGGCTGGGAAAGGAGGGAGAGCGGCTGTCGATGCGAGCTGTCTTGGGGGGGAAGAGAAGGGGGGGGAGGGGGAAGGGTGCAAGGGAATGGGCAATTTGGGTACAGGGATTTCTGGCTGATAAAAATCTGGCTGATATCGTAAAGCGGGGGATATACACACACGTGGCACCCTTCCTCCTCTCCCCCTCTCTGCTCCCCCTCCTCTCCCCCCCCTGTTCTTGCCGTTCCTTCACAAACCCTTTCCTTGCTCTGTGTCCTCCTCTTTTCCTGCCGTAGGTGAGTTGGGTTCCTACGGGCCTCGGGGGCTGGGGCGTTCTTTGCATCCCAGCTGCACTTTCTCGGACCGCTTCACAGCCCGTCGCTCAGCCACTTCAGCGACTTTTCTACACTTCTCCACCAGCCTCGCCTCGTCATCGTCGCGCCCCGACACAGCGGCGGCTCCGCTCGTACTTGCTACACCTCGGTTTGTATATAACGTCCTCTGCTGTTTTGCAAGCTTACCTCGCTGTTCTTTTGCAGATGAGACGGAATCCTTTTGTTACGTTACCGTTCACGGGCTCCGGCCTATACGTGGATACCCCCCGCACCCTCCTCCACCCGCTTCCCTTCCTCCGCCCCCCGCCCCCGCCCCCCTCGACCTTCAGACTACAACGTCCGCAGGGCCTCTTGCTTCATTCTTGCAAATTCACTCTTCAAACCCTCCCGCCTCCCCGCCCTCCCTCCCCCCCCAGGGTATCTACATAACCAACCAGGTGGTCCCCTACCCCCTGAGCGACGGATCCGCGGGATCCACGGATCCTGGATCCATGCCCATGCCGGGTATGGGCGACGCGGGCTACATGGACTACTACGACGCCTACTACGACCTGGCGGACCTGGTGGGCGCGCCTCTCATTGAGACACGGATCACGTACAGCGCGGGTGGGTTTAGGGGCAGGGTGGGGAGTGGGTGGGTGGGTGGGTTTAGGGGCAGGGTGGGGAGTGGGTGGGTGGGTGGGTTTAGGGGCAGGGTGGGGAGTGGGTGGGTGGGTGGGTTTAGGGGCAGGGTGGGGAGTGGGTGGGTGGGTGGGTTTAGGGGCAGGGTGGTTGTGAGGAATTGGGGAGGTGGGGGAGGTGGGTGGGTGGGTGTGCGGAATTGGAGAGGTGGGGGTGCGCGGGTGGGCAAGGAGGGGCGGGGGTTAAGTGGGTGGACGGGCCGGCGGGCAAAGGGAATGCGTGGGTGGGTGGAGGGAGGGAGGCACTTGAAGAGCGTTTGGGGTGGGGTGGGGTGGGGGCTGGGGGTGCGGTGTACGTGTGATGTGGTGTGGGAGGGTACGATGCTTCTATTCTTCACTACGGCTGGCAGCCTGTACACTCTGTCAGGTTGCCTCTTTGCACTGTTTTGAACTCTTTTCCCCTTCCCCCCGCCCCCCACACCTGCCTTGTCCGCCCCGGCGTGCCCGCATGCAATGGCCGCTTGGGCCGCACGGTTGTTTGGGGAGCCCTGCGGGGCCCCGCCGTGCCGTCCTAGTCTCCCTGCCCCTGTCCCCCTGCCTGCCGTGCTTGCTGCCTTCCCTGCTCCCTGCCTTCGTCCCCTGTCATTGCCCGTTGCCCATCGCGCTGGCCTTGGCCCCCCGCCTGACTCGTGCTCTGCCTTGTCCCCGTATGGCTTTCGTCCCTTGCATTTTCCCGTCCCCTACCCGTCTGCTGCGCGTGCCCTTTGCGTTTCCTGCCCGCGGTTACCCCCGCCCGCCCCTCGTACACTTGCAGGATGTCCTTGCCCTTCTTTCATTTTCTGCTTTTGCTTCTTTTATTTTTATATTTTCTTTCCCCTTTGCAGCTTTCCCGTACCTCCAGCCCACCAGCCCCAGCCGCAGCTCCAGCCGCACTCGCATAGGGTCTCGCCGGTAACGCTTGCTCCGCTGTTCTTGCCGTGTCTTCACGCACCCTTTCCTTGCTGTGTGTCCTCCTCTTTTCCTGCCGTAGGTGAGTTGGGTTCCGGCGGGCTTCGGGGGCTGGGGCATTCCTTGCATCCCAGCTGCACTTTCTCGGCTCGCTTCACAGCACGTCGCTCAGCAACTTCAGCGAATTTCCTACACTTCTCTTCCAGCCTCGCCTCGTCATCGTCGCGCCTCGACACCGCGGCGGCTGGGCTCGTACTTGCTACACCCTCTCGGTTTGTATATAACGTCCTCCGCTGTTTTGCAAGCTTACCTCGCTGTTCTTTTGCAGATGAGACGGAATTCTTTTGTTACGTTACCATTCACGGGCTCCGGCCTATACGTGGATAACCCCCCACCCCCCCCCCCCGCCCCCCCCCTATACGTGGATACCCCCCCCTGCAAATTCACTCTTCAAACCCCCCTCCTCTCCCCCCGGCCAACCCCCCACCCCTCTGTCCGCAGGCGGTCGCTGGCAGCGCATCCGCGCCCCCGCCAGTGTCACCAACGCGGCCTGCGCCTGCGGCGACAAGCCCCCCTGCTACCTTCACCTCAACGGCATGAGCCCCACCACCGGCACCGGGGTAGCCCTCCCTGGAGTCTACTCGAACCCCTCGGCCCCCGGACTGGTGCTGGCCACGGGCAACCTGGCGCCGCTGGGGGCTGGGCTAGACCAGAAGAGCCCAGCGTGAGGGGGCGGAAGGCAGGGGGGAGGGGGGGCTGGGGGGAGGGAGGGGAAGGGGGTGACGGAGGGAGGGAGCCCTCACACTGGAGCCCTCACACACATCGCGCCTCTCTACACACATTGCTTCCCTCCTCTACACACGCGCCCTCAACCCCTCCCTCCCCCCATCCCACGCCCAGGACGTGCACGTGGCTGTCCCGCGACGGCGGTGTCACGTGGCAGGACGTGGCGGTTGGGCCGTACATCTATGAGTTTGCGGACTGGGGCGGTGTCATAGTGATGGCCAAGTACCCGGGGGTGGACCGCTACGCGCCCGCGGGGCTGACCAAGGAGGTGCTGTTTAGTGTGGACTATGGGCGCTGCTGGCAGGTGAGGGGATGGTGGGTGGGTGGGGTTGGGTGGGTGAGTGAGTGGGGTTGGGTGGGTGGGGGTTCGAAGAGTGAATATACAGAAACGAAACAAGAAGCCCGGCGGACGGGGGTGGGGGAGGGGCCCGGGTGGATGGGAGGGAAGGGGGGTGGCGGCGCTGCCGGCATGGGGTTGTGCAGGCGCGTGTGTATGTGTGTGGGGGTGGGGTGGGGCTGGGGGGGGACGAAGGGGTGGATGGGAGGGAATGGGAAGGAAACCAACCTCCCCCACCCTACCCTGCCCGCCTACCCTGCCCACCGCTGCAGAGTGTTCCGCTCAAGGTGCCCCTCTACGTTGACAACATCCGCATAGAGCCGGACGGACAGAGGCCGGTGGTGATACTGCACGGGGAGGCACCCAGGGACGCAGCGGCGGGGTTGAACGGTGAGGAGGGAGAGGGAGGGAATTGGGGGGGGAATAGGGGGGGATGAGAAGGAATGGGGGGGGAATAGGAGGGAATGGGAGGGAATAGGGGTGAATGAGGGGGATGTGGGGGGAGCAAATGGGGGGAAGGGGGGGAATGGGGAATGGGGAGGGATTAGGACGGGAAACGGGTGGGAGTATGGAGAGGAAGGGAGGGAGGGAGGCGCGCGGGGAAGGATTGCGGAAGAAGGGGGGGTGGGGGTAGGTGAGTTGACGTAGGGGAGGTTGCTGCACCGTCAGCGGGGGTGGGGCGGGGGGGAAGACACGCGGACACGGAACACGAACACGGAACACCGAACACGAACACGAACACCCACGGGTCAACCCTCCCTCCCCCCTTCTTGTTTCATGGTTGCAAATTCACTCTTCAAACCTCCCCCCTCCCTTCCCCCCCCAAAGGCACCGAGGGCCTCATCTACACGCTCAACGTCAAGGATATCACGGGTTATCCGGTGTGCAACCCCACCTCACCCGCCGAGTTCGAGACCTGGTCGCCACCGACCATTAACGGAACCGGAGCAAGATGCGTGCTGGGTGAGAGGGCGGGGTGGTGGTGGTGGCTGGTGGTGGGGGTTTGGTGGTGGGGGTTGGTGGTAGTGAGCGTGTGAGTGCGGGTGAGAAGGGCGGTCGTCTCCGTCTTCGCTGCTGCGGTGTCTTCTTTCTTAACCTAAACCCCGGTCAAACCCACCGTCCTATGGGTTCTCGCTCGCCTACGTCCCTCCGCTGCGGTATCGTTTATGACCCTGTCCGAACCCCGCGTCCGAATTCCCCTCCGTCGACCCCCTTCCGTGGAAACCTAACTCCCCGTCCCCCCTCAGGTCAGAAACTGGCCCTCACTCGGCGCAAGCAGGACAGCAAGTGCTTCTACGGCCCCACCTACAAGAGGCCCGAGCCCTCGGTCGTTGCCAACTGCACCTGCACCAAGCAGCTGGTGGGTGGACGGGGCGGGGCGGAGGGGGGGGGTGAAAGTAATGAAGAGAGTGGGTGTGTGTGTTGTGTGTGTGGCGGATGGGTGGTGTGTGGGTGGGTGGGTGTGGTGGGTGGGTGGGTGACTGGTTTTTGTCGTGGAGGACGCGTGGACGATGAGGGGAACCGACCGGTCTAGGACAAAAGGAGGCTGGGAAGCGGATGGACGGCGGGAAGGGAGGGCTCGGTTTGGCGGTGACGGTGGCGATGGCCAAACCCCATGTGCGCCCCTGCCTCCCTCCTTCCCTCCCTCCAAAGCCTCGCTGGATGGAATCCCACCACCACCACCACCACCACCAACAACAACAACAGCAACAACTCCCAAAAGAATGGCCAAAACCCTAAAGCCCCCCCTTCCCCAGACGAGACGGCCGCGCCGCCTTCTGATACGTTACCGTTCACGGGCTCCGGCCTATACCCCCGTGGATAACCCGCACCTTCCGTGCCCCTCACTAACACCCTACACCCCTAACACCCCTACACCCCTACACGGTACGTCTCCCTGCAGGACACGGAGTGCGACTACGGCTTTGTGAGGTCCAATGACAGTTGTGTGGCCCTCCCCAGCACCAGCATGCCACAGGTGAGAGCCGAGAGGGGGGGGGATAAGGGGAATGGAAATGAATGGTCCAATAATGACAGCTGTGTGCCCCTCAACCCCTCCTTCCCCTCAACCCCGCCTGTTCCCCTCCTCCCCTCCCCCCCTCCCCCCTCCTTCCCCTCCTCCTCCGCAGTGCCCGGTTGTGGAGCAGGGCATCTACACGGTGTCCTCCGCGGGGTTGCGGAAGGTGCAGGGGGACAAGTGCGAGGACAGCAGCGCAATCATACCCGACACGGACGGAAGAGGCGCGGTAGGTGAAGAGGTGGGGGTGGTGGGGGTTGAGGTTGAGGTTGGGTGCGGGTGCGGCGGACAGGTCAGAAAACACGCCTCGGGTGGGGGTATGTGCATGTGTGTGTGTGTGTGCGCCCGCGGTCCTGCCCGCGCGTCATTCCCCCACCCGCCCGTCTTCTTCCCGGCTGCCCGTGTTCTTTCCGCCTCTGCCTCTGTCCGCCTCTGCCCCCGCCTGCCCGGCTGCCGGTCCGTCTCTCTGTCCGCTTTTGGCTCTCTCTCGCGCCGCTCTCGCTCTCGCTCCGCGCTGCTCTGCAGTCCCTCCCTCCCTCCCCTCCCCCGCCCTCCCCGCCTCCGCCCCTGCCTCCGGTCTCCCCCGCCTCCAAACAGCCAACCGCCGGCGGCGGCGGCAGCGGCGGCGGCGGCGGCAAGCGCACGTCTACCAGCGGCAGCGGCTGGGTGGTGGCGCTGGTGCTTGTGCTGGTGGTGGTGGTGATGGGCGGCGGCGGGTGGGCCTGGTGGCGCTACCGGGCGACGGACGAGCAGCAGGATACGGTGCGGGAGGTGGCAGGCAGTGTGGCGGCGGCGGTGTCGTCGGCCTGGTGGTTGCTGGTGGACAAGATACAGTCCATCCGGTGAGAGGGCCGGGCGGCGGGGCGGGTGGGGGTAATTAGAACGGCCCGGGGCGAGGGAACGCAACGCAGTTACCTGGGATATTACCTGGGTGGGGGGCGGGCGGGGCGGGTTCGCTGTTTGGGGGGGAGTATGGGCTTGGAATTCGCAGTGCAGAGGAGGTGAGGCGTGGAGCGGGGCGTGGAGGGGGCGGCCGCTGTTTTTTGGGGGCCAGTCCATTCTCGAGAGCTGCTTGGCTGCTGGTTGGATCCCGGACCGGCGCCGGTCCACGTTGCGCTCTCCCTGCGTGTTCTTTCTCGGCCCAAGCGCTCTCCTCCTCCACCACCACCACCCCTCACCACCACCCTCTATTCTCTGTCACTGTCCCCGGCCACAATCCCACCCGCCCTCCTGCCGGTCCTTGAGCGTTCACGCGTGACAGCCCCGGTTCGTGGCCCGTTCGAAAGCCCGTTTTCGACACCCCGCCTGCACCACTCTGTCTCTCTGCCCCTCCCGCTGCCACCGCCCCCACCCCTGGCGACTGCTGCGGCCCGCCTCCCCCATACCCCATAACCACCATCACCACGATCACCACCCTTCCCAACACACCCACCATCTCCCCCACCTCTGCTTCTCCCCTCCCCCTCCCCTCCCCCCTCCCCTCCTCCCCTCCTCCCCCTCCCGTCAGGTCCCGGGGCTCGGGCGGCGCCGGCGGCTCCGGCGCCCCTGGCGAGGAGATGGGCTACTTCCAGCCTCTGGGCGACCCGGGGTACGACGTGGAAGGCCGCGGAAACATCTTCACGCTCAAGTAGGTGGAGGCCCGACACGCGCCCGCCTGCCGCTGTGCCCGCAGCCTGCCGCTGGTGCCCACATCACGACATGCAGCGGCAGCAGCAGCAGCAGCAGGGCTGATGGCAGCGACGGTGGCAGCAGCAGCGACAGTATTAAGACGGAGCCGGGCGGAGCCGCCGCGCTGTCGTGTTTCTCGCAGGAGCCTCGAGGAAGCAGCCCGAGGAGGGGCCCGAGGAGGCGGCCTGTTGCCTCCGCCGCTCTGTCGTGTTAGCGGGCCTCATGAGGCCTTATGAGGACGGCGTCTGGGGCCTGGTGCGCGCGAGCCCGAACGCGGGCTGCGGGCGGCCGGCGGCCGCGGCCCAGATGTGGAAGCGTGTTGCGGCACTTGGGTGCGCGGGCAGCCCGGGCGGCCGCTGGGCGGCTGGCTGGGTGCGCGGGCAGCCCGGGGGCGGGGTTGTTTTGGCCGGGTGGGCGCTTTTACCCCGGGGAGGGGCATGCGTTCCGCCGAGGGGGCAGCTGTAGTGGCCGGGAAACAGACAGACAGCGGAAGGAGGTGGGGAGAGGCACGTGAGGGGGAGGGAGGTCTGGCAAGGGGTTGTTTTGGACTACGGAGTAGCACACTGCACGCTGTGGGAGGGGGGTGTTGTGTTGGATCTGGGCGGGCGGGGTGGGTTGCGGCTCCTTCGCAGTCTCGGTTGGTTGATTGGGCGCGTATGGCCCGCGTACCCGCCCGCGGCGCTGTGGTGGGAGCAGGGGCGGGGGGTTATCCACGTATAGGCCGGAGCCCCGGGGGGGGGGCGCAATGGTGGGATCAGGGAGCAGGGGCTTGGGGGCCGAGGAGTTGAGCTGCACGAGCAGAGCGGAGCTGGGAAGGTGGCGAGGTGTGTGTGTGTGAGTGTTGGGGGGTGGGTGAGGCTGGCGCTAGCGCGCCGGGCGTTCGAACTCGAGGCATGCGCGCGCGATATGGTTTCGGTCGGGTGGGATCTGCGGGGGTGGGGTCTGCGGGGGTTGCAGTCATTGGGGAGGTTCTGCAGATGGGGAGGCTCCGGTTGGGGGCGGTTCGTTGGCGTGTGGTGCATTTTCAGATGAGCCCAGCTCTTCCCATTGCTGCCCAGCTGCTGCAGCCGCAGCCACAGCTCGGTCCGCCAGCCCGATCTGCTGTTACGGTAGTGTGTTGGGGGCTGGCGGCGGCTGGGGGCTGGCGGGCGGGCGGCGGCTGGCTGGCTGGCTGGCTGCTGTTGGTCGGGGGGCCGTGGACAAACCCGTTTGCTGCGCCGGGGAAGGAGTGGAGGGGAGGGTGTAGGTATGGCGGAATTGGCGGAAAGGGCCCTGGAGCTGTTCTTCTTTTTCCCCCGCCCCCCACCTTCCCAACTCCCATCTCCCCACTCTCGGGGGGGGGGATGTTCCGGCCTGTCCCACCAACCCCAACGGCTGGCACGGGGTTGTACCAGGGACCACCCAGGTTCAGGCCGCCGTGGGTTGGCTGGCAGGTTACCGTACTACATGTCGTCTTTGATATTTTTACGGTACCGTACTCTTGTGAATTATAAGGTTGTTGTCGTACACCGCAAGACGTCCCTCCGCGGACCCCCGGGGTTTGGTGGACGGGGGGGTTGGTGGCCGAGCGCCGGCCTTTGCATCTGCTTTCCGCGAAAGCTGCTCTTCCCCCCTCCGCCCGCGCGCGTCCGTGCTCGCATTCCCCCATCGCCACCTCCTCCCCACCCCCTTGCTTAAACGCCCGGCTATCCGTTGCGCCAGGAAGGAAAGGCCGTGTTTTGTATTATGATTGGTATTGTGTGAGACTTGTTAACTGCTGTTTTCTGGTTTGGTGTTAACCCACGAACGCGAGGGGGGCGCTCTGGTGGACGATTGGCGGCAGCGCACAGCGCGGCACCGATTTTCCGCCGCGCTGTCGCCGCCGGGGCGCTACCCCTTTTTTTGGCAAAATGTGCCCAGAGGGCACTGCCGTACTTTGTATTATGCAAGTGTTTGCCGTACTGTGTGTGGTACTCTGTATATGCCAGTGTTTTCAAGGCTTGCCAATGCTCCTCCTCTGCCGTACAAAACCGAAAAAGAGCTGTGGCCTGTTCGCCTTCGCCTACGCCTCGCCCGTCGCCCCTTCTTTGCCGTATCGCCCGACACTGACACGACACCTGACGGCCCTTCATGACGGCTGGCGGTCTCCGCGCCACCTCCCTCCATCCCCGCCTCTCCCAACGAGGCACCACGAGGGGAAACATCTCACTCACATACCTACATCGAAGTCCTCGATTCCCGAACCGCCGTGGACTCGCCCGCATCCTCGGCAGCGTCCTCGGCCGCATGGGCTCCAACCTCGAGACCTGCTCGTTCAATCGCGCTCCCCACAGCCAGCCAGCCCCCTTTCCGCCCTAAGAACGGCGGCAACCCCGCATACACGCACCCGCGCACCCCCCGTCCCCGTCAGGCCTTCACCCACGCGGCGTGATTATGTTTACTCAGCCGTGACGGAGGCAAGGGAATCGGGCCCCAGCCCCTTCCTCCCCTCCCACTTTCGGCACATTTACTCTTTTTACTGCCTACCCTGCAAGACGGTTCGGCTCACGCTTCACACCGCCCTCCGGCATCGTCCCCTTCCCCACTAAATACGTGGACGCCCCCCCACGCCCCCCCACCCCACCCCCCCGCCTGCAACCACTCCCTCCCTGCGCACCGAGCAACGCCCCCCAGGCCCCAGCCCCGGTGGCGCCGCGAGCCCCCCTCCCTCAGAAGAATCCCCGGCTGGTCCGAATGGCCGCCTGCGTCATCCGACTTAGCTGCGGCCCCCGCAGCGGCCCGTAGCGAGCCAACAGCGACTGACCCAACAAAGAGGCCGCCTCGCGGACCGCCTCCGGAGGGGGCGGAGGCGGCGCAGCGCCACCCTTGCCACCACCCTTGCCGCCGCCGCCGGAGCCGGAGCCGCCGCTGTAGCCGGAGTCTTGCAGGGCATCGTTGAGCAGCTTGCAGGCTTGGAAGACCTGTGCTCTCGTAAGTGGGGAGCGCGGGAGGAAAGGAGGGGACGGGGATGACGGATGAGGGCGGGCGGCGGGGGAAAGGACACCAGTCACCGAACTGAAGATACTGATATGCCCCAGCACCACCAGGCAGCAGCACCACGACCAGCACCAGCCAAACAGCACCGTACAAAATATAAAACTAATCAGTGTGATGTCCTATGAAGGCGTGTGATGCCTGACGACAGCAGCAGCAGCAGCAGCACCAGTGACCCGGAGCCAACGGCGTGTGAGGTGTGTCGTAAACCCCGTACGTACCTGCAGCTCTGAGCCCCGGCTGATGGCATCAAGTACGTGCCAGCAGGCCTGCAGCGCTCCCGCCGCCGCCGCCCGTGCTCGGCCGCCGATGGCGCCGCCGCCGCCGCCGCTGGCTGCCGCCGCCGCCGCCGTCAGCTCCGCGTGCAAGTGCAGGAGCTCCAACAACTGATAAGCTGCGGCTTGTGCGACTTGAACCCGGGTCAGAGGTTGGCGACCGGAGGATGGCGCTGTGGCCGCGGAGGTGGCAGAGGCAGTGGTGGCGGTGGAGGCGGCACCGACCCGTGGGTCATCATCTTCTGTCGCTTCGTCCTCTTCCTGGAGCTCCTGTTGGGGGTGGTTGAGGATGGGGTAAAAAATGATACCGCAGCGGATGGGATAAGGGGGGGCCGGAAGGAACAAGTGGGGCTTAGGGTTTTGGCGCTTAGGCCCTAAGTGGGGCCGGAAGGAACAGACCACGCGCAGCCGGAACAGACCACGGAACAGACCACGTGGAGCCGGCTGCCGCCGCCGCCGTGTCCGCAAAGCCCCCATGCAACGTCCAGACGCTTGTGTTTTGTTCCCGCCGTCATCCCTCTTCCACCCCTACGCTGCTTACGATCCAAATTTCAAATTTCGACCCAAATCCCTCCGACCCAACTCCCTCCGACCCAACTCCCTCCGACCCAAATCCCTCCGACCCAAATCCATCATCTGTGGCATCAGCATCAGCGCAAAGGACACGTGCTCGACATGTGCCGCAGACGCAACAACCTCGTCGTACCTGCAGCTCCGCACCGCACCAGCCAACCAACTAACCAACCAACCAACCAATCAACCAACCAATCAACCAGCCAACAAATCCTGCTCCTAACACAGCTGCATATGTATCGTGCCCGTTGAAATGACGGCATCTTTACCCCGCCTAGGTAACAATTAACATACGCGTCACACAATGCACATGTACGGTGAAGACTCCGTACCTGTACGGCGAGGTGGAGTTGTCGGGCGCACTCCTCCAGTCGGGGCTCCAGGGAGGCCAATTGGGACCCCAGAGTCGGAGGGGGGGAGGACGACGAGGAGGAGGCCTGAGGGTGGCAGGGGCAGGGGCGGTTGGCGGTGGTGGTGGGGAAGGTTGGAAGTTGGGTTAGACGATGACAGGACAGTGTAGAACACAACGTACGGCAAAAAGGGGCTGCACTCCGAACCGGTGCGTTCCGAACTTCCGTACTTCCGTGCGCTCCATCCCCCTTCTGCGTCCCCACGGCCCCAGCTGGTGCTCATCTCCCTCCCTCCAGGGGAGTGGAGTCAGTTCCTTTGGGGGAGGAGAGACTGACTCCCTTCTCATGAGGAGCGGGAGATGGGCAGCCAACCGATGACGTAACGGGTTTGCTACTCGAGTTCGAATCGTTGCGCGACCGCATGTGTCTGTCTGTCTGTCTGTCTGTCGGTCGGTCGGTCGGACAACTTCAGTTTGTCCATTCTACGGCAACTGTACGGCATTATAACCCAAGTGTCAGGTAGGCTGGCAGGCAGGCAGAAGTGAAGGCGTGACATTTTTGTACGGGTGATGACGTGTGCCGTACCTTCCGCAGCGCCCTCTTCGCCAGCTCCGCCGCCGTCAACCCCGGTGTCGTCACCTTGACGGCAACCTCTGTCGCCGCCGCCGCGGCGGCGCCGCCGCCGCCAGTGATGCTGCCGTCCACCGCCGCTGCCGCCTCGTCGTCCTCATCGTCCTCGTCGTTCTCTCCGTACAATGCGCCGGCGCCGCCGTCGAGCCCCTCCGCCGCCGCCGACGCCGCCGACGCCAGCCGCTCGAATCGTGGCGCTAGCTCGTGCCGCGACCTGTCGTACAACTGCTGCAGCAGTGACTGCAGCTCCTCCGGAAGATCCTCCTCCGTACGGCACCTGGCGCAGCCGCAACGGAAGCCGTACCGCGACTGCAGTACGGCCTGTCGTACTTGCCGCGGCGCGAGGTCGTCCCGCCCCAGGTACGATATCAGGAGCTCGGAGCCCTCGTGCACGACCTGCTGGGAGGGGCGGGTGGGGGCCGTAGAAATCCTTCGCGTCACGTTGTTCCTGCCGAGTTGTTCCACTCACCCACCCACCGTAGAATCCTTGTCCCTGTCCCTCCCAGGAGCTCCGACCCGCGCCCCGAAACCCACTTGTACGGCACGTACGACCATGGTCGAGCCCACGACGTAGTGCACGCAGTTAGGCGCGCAGGCGTGGTTGATGTTGCTGAAGTACGGCCACAACCCCACGTGACTCTGTGGCGGCGGGCCGCCGCGAAGATCCGCCGCGGGAAGATCCTCGTACTCGTCGCCGTACGCGTTGTACGACACGACTGCCCGAAAGTCCAGCCCGCTTGTGCTGTCGCCGCCGCTGCTTCCGCCCACAGCGGCGGACGAGGCAGGCGGCGACGACGCAGTCGGTTGGTCAGTTGGCCGTTGGGAGTCGCTGGCGGTTGAGGCGGTTGGGCGGCCAACGAACATCTGCCGCAGCGCCGCGCGGTGGTGGGGCGGCATGGACTGCCAGGTGGCCTCCAGCCAATCCAGGAGCGAGTCGGGGGAGGGCATGGAGTCCTGCGTGTGTGTATAATTGTACGAACCGGATGTCCCGGTGTGATGCTGTGTGATCTGAGATGTAGGGAACACGCCGCGGGGGAGCTTTGCGTGCGTGTCCACAAAACATGCTTGTGAGCCGTGTGTGCGCTAGTGCCAGTACTTGCTTGCGTGTATGTGTACATGCTTGCTTGCTTGCGTGTGTGTGCACGTGTGTGTATGTGTGTGTGTTGCGTATGTGTGTGGGGGGGCTGGCTGGCATGTTTGCGTGCGTGCACTTTGGGTTCGGAGCGGGAGGAGGGGGGCGGGAGAGGCGGGAGGGCCACGTGCGTCGGGAGCACTCAAGAGAGAATCAGTCCTCGGGCCCGCCCCGTCCAGTCCCGCCCCGCCCCCCCCGAGCAGTTGCGCAACTTAGGGCTGCTTACCTGAGGTCCGTGCAGTACGGCAATCGGCTGTACGGCCATCACCAGCTCCCCGGGCCGCAGCTCTCGCTGTGCCACCAAGCCGCGACCCTTGCCTTTGGGACCAACGGAACCAACGGAACCAACGAAACCAATGGGACCGGGGGGAAGAGGTGGTTGAAGAGGCAGGGCGGATGGTGCGAAATTGGGGGGAGAGGGAAAGGCGACAAAGGTGGCGTGTTGGAGGACAGGACAGGAGGAAAAATACCCAGGAGGCAGGTGCGCAGGCAGGAGCTAAAAGGCGCAGGCAGGGGGCAACTCCGCCGGCTGCGGATCGTCGGCTGCGAATTCGTTGGCAGAGCTCATCAGCCAAGTTAGGTATTGCATTGCACTTTTCCGGGGCGTCCCTTTATGGCCGTACAACACTGAAGTACGGCCCCCTGTCGGCCCTCCCAGAACATCCCTATCCCTATCCCGCGGAAGGTTTTTTCTGGAGGACTGACAGATAACGCCGTCTCCGTTCCTTCGCTGTGGTACCTCTTTTCTCCCCCCTGCTCTGCGGCTGCGGCCGACGACTCGTCATTGCCGACTCGATTCGCCGTAGCCAAGGCATCGGGGCACCCGGTCGGACCACCAATTACCAATCACACTCCTTTATTACGGATACAATGCTCAAATGCCGATTCCGGTGCGCACCGGGAATACTCTGAAGGCTGAACGGGCCCAGGATGTCCGTCGCGGGCGCCGTTCCGGTAAAGTACAGCGCGGCGCATGCCGACTCGTCCTGGCTTGAGGTAGACGCATCACTTGTCTGAGACGATGTGCTATTTGCCGCTGAAGTGCTAAATGCACCACAAGCCGCGGTGGATGATGTTGTGATTACTGCCGACAGCGCCCAATAACTAGATCTACCGCTGCGCAAGATTTCCGGTGTAGCTAGTGCAATTTGAGATGGTAAAAGCGCCCAGTATTTAACGACTGCGCGGCCGAGGCACTGCATTATTATTTATTCTGAGAACCACTGTGGGCAGCCAGTCTGCGCTCTCCCATACTAATACAGCTGCACCATCATTTTGGGATCTCTTCGCAAAATTCTTTTGCCAGAAAGCGTCTTCCTTGCTTGCGAAAGTCGTACTGTGGAAAAACCGTTTGTCGTTGCGCTCCACCTCCGCTTGACCGGAGCCTCCGACCCAGGGCGGCACCGACAATTCCAAGTCCGAATTCCAACCGGAGCCAACCCGACCCGGCCCGATCAGTGGAGGGCATTTTGTTGGCGGCGGAAACGGCGGACCCGGACCCGGACCCGGACGCGGGCCCGGGCAGCGGCCCGCCACGATCGATGCTGCACGCTTCACAATGCTGAGCAGGTCCTTGTGCTCTGGTGTCTGGTCTGTGCTTCAACGCCCAGAGTGGTGCATCCAACAGCGCGGAGCCCCACTCAGTATTGGCAGCAAGACAGGAGACCATGCATAGCTGCCGCGTGTGCCGTCCCGGCCTGGGCTGCTAGCCGCGGAAAGCCCGCTCTTGGGCCGGCAGGGCCGGTGTCGGGCTGCAGATAACGCCTGCAGGAGGAACGAGCTAACGAACACGCATGTACGCGTGGAGCCGTAGACCACAGAGCCCAACGACGGTCTCAGCACTCTGCTCCGGTGATCCTTTAGGGTCCACTCTCTGCGTGCGGATGCTGCACGAATGCGGTAATTGGGGGGTGGGGTGCGTGACCCAATACCCAAACGACTACCCATTCGATCGAGCCGGGGGACCAGGGTCTCGCGATTCGCCAAAAGGTCGCCGGTTGAAACGGTTTATTGATCAGCTCGTTCTCGCCGCGGACGGCGGCGGTGCACCTGCAGCCCCTTGTGGCCCGCGGCGGTGACATCAACCAGCAGGCCAGCAGCCGGCGGCCCACATATGATTTACGATGCCACCACCCTCGGGGTCGCAGACAGTATGAGCGAGGATGAAGCGCCCGTGGGAGCCGCGCTGCTGGAATCAGCCGCACAGATGCAGCTGTCGTGCGGCCGCGGTAAACCGACAGCATGCCCGGGAAGTGCGGGGGATGCCCGGTCGGTCAGCCGGGGTTCCCTCACGCACCCAGCCGGGGTTGGCTGGGCTAGGCCCACGCTGCCACGCATCCTTTCATCGACATCACGGGGCCCGCCCTTGATGTTGTGCGCGCCGTACTCATCGTATGCGCTTCTGATTGTGCATGTGATACAGTTTGAACATGTTTGGCCAGCATGTTGGTTCCATGTTTGGCGGCGGTGGGAGGGGCCGACAGCGGTGCATGCGCCCTTCGTTCGCAGTCTCCGCCATCTGTGCACTGGATAGCCGCCCCACAGCTGCCCCACACTGCGCTCTGCCCACAGCATCCCCGCACCCAGCAGCAAACGTACACTACGTGCGCAATGCAACCCCCATGGGTTCAGCACCGTACGTCGCCCGACAGCCAAGATGACCGGTGTGCCGCGACGACGTGGCCGGACGTGGCGAACCGCGGCGCGGCGTAACGTACCAGGAACGTGGCGGGGCGCGACGTAGTGCGGCATTGCAGCCCCGCCGACTGCAGTTGCCATGCCTTGCAGCACTCGGCTGCCTCCCTAGACGAGGGCCCTGCAATGCTGTCCCTAATGCCGTACAGCGAAGGCAGAACCGAACTTGTCGAGTCATGCTCTTATCGGAACTGCCAAGCGGCTGCATGAACCAAGTCCACGAGTGCGGCCGGCATGCACAACCTCAAGCCCATGCATGCCCCCGACCAAACCGAACACGTCGTATCCAAATGGGATGATTCGCCCCCGGCGGCACCCAACTTCTGCCCCCGCCCCACCATCAAACTACGGACGGCTCTAGCTCCGGAACCCTAAACACACACCGATCATACGACATGGTGGGTGGCTGTGTGGCAGCCTTACCGAACCCCGGCACCGGACAACACGGTAAGCCGCACCCAACCCACATACGCCCCGCGCTACAAGGCAAGACACCCTCTCCAAGGCGTATCTGCCGCCACTGTTCGTTGCTTCCGCGAGCTAGGCCCCTTGGGCCCCAGGAGACCGCCGCCGCCGCCGCTGCTCGCCCAGCCATGCCAGCAGCTCCGCGCCCACGTGGCGCTCCCAGGGCTCCCTTTGCGCCCGCCGGTCCTCCGCCAACTTGACCGCAGCATCCCAGTCCGGTTCGGGGCAGCCCAAGTCCAGCAGGCACTGCAGCACGGCGACGGAGACCACGCCGCGGATGCAGTCCGACAGCAGCTCCCCCGGCGGCCCCCAGGGGCAGCCCAGCCGGTGCAGGCAGCGGAGCATCGCCAGATCACCGTTACAGGCGGCCATGCGGTAGGCGCCGCCATTGAGCTGAGGCCGCCAAGGAACAAACATCATTGTCGTACATACACATCAATAAACGGACAGGTGGTTGGGCAGTCAGGCGCGGTGCAACTCGATTCAGCCTCACAGCCTAGCTCCCCGGCAGCAGAGTTTCCCGGCGCCGCGCTTTGGCAGCTTGGCAGACAGTGACTCTGTCCCGGAAGGCGCACATGCAAATCGACGCCATGAATAATGCCTCGAGCTGCTCGATGTACGTACGACACACGGTGGTCCGGCACACGCGTCAAATGGACCAGCCAAGTTACCTGGCTGGGCACCGCGCATGCAAAATGAACCACCGGTGGGCCACAACTGGTGGGCCACACGGAGCGCATCGGTCATGTGGTGGTGACAAACGAGGACGGCGACACCCACCGGGAAGGGGCAGCCCCGCTCCACCAGCCACTCCAGCGCCTCTTCGCAGCCGCTCTCGGCGCCGTTGGGGATGGTCCGGGGGCCCACGGCCCAGCCGCGGTCGTGAAGCCAGGTCATCAGCTCAAGATTGCCGCTCGCCGCCGCGCGGTCGAGCAAGCTAGCTGCGCCGTCAGCGGGTGCGACGTGCAGGACCTCCACCGCCCAGGCCACCAACGGCAGGTGACCCGCCCGGGCCGCCTCTTGCGAAACAGAACGGGTGTTGACGGGCAAGCCGTTGGCGTGCAGGTACTGCAGTACGGCCAGGTGGCCCTGGCGGGCTGCAAACGTCACGTGGAGTGGATAGCCGGTGGGCCGCACCCCCGCTTGCTCCACCAGGAAACGCAGGGCGGCAAGATTGCCGGTATCGACCGCAGTGTCCGCCACCTCCGCCTCCAAGGGGTAGCCCCGGCCGCGCAGCCACTGCAGACGCCCCGTCGCTGCATCGCCGTTGCAAGCCCGAACAGCGGACTCACACGCCCTAGCCGTGCGGGAGTAGCCCAGCCCCTCCAGCCACTCCATTTTGGCCTGCCAATCGGGCGTGGTGCTGCCGGCCGCGGCCGCCAGGATGGCACCCCGATCCATCGCATTGAGCTGCTCAAGCTGCTGCTGCAGATGGCACCGTGGCCTGAGCTGCTGCCACAGTCGCTGCAGTGCCGCCAGGCTCAAGTACTCCGCCGCAGCCATCAACAATGGCCAGCAGAGATGAAACGCACGGTCGTTGGGACGGCCCTGTAATTCCGTCAACAGCCACTGCATGAGGTCCTCCTGCCCGCTCCAGGCAGCACCGCAAACGACGTGTATGTCGAGGGGGCAGCCGCTGGCCAACATCCACTCGCACAGGTGCCGGTGGCCGGCTTTCGCCGCGGCTGACAGAGAATCACCCCAGAGGCAGCCGCGGGCACGCAGCACCTTGCACATGTCGAGCTGGCCCGCGGCTGCGGCAGCCTCGAGCAGCTCGCGCCGAACATCAAGACCCGCACTGACCAGGGCAACCTCCAGGTTGGCGACGCTACCGCTTGCCGCCGTCAGGCACAGCAGCTGCAGCCGCTGCTTGCGAGACAACGCGCGAAAAGCGCCCCGGCGGCCCCAGCGCTCCCGGAACACGTGGATGGGTGACGGAAGCGAGAGCCGCAAGGTCTTGTGAGTTGCGAACTGCTGCGATGTCCTCTTGTCTATCAGTCGTAATGTGCTTGCCACTTCGTTAGCTGGCAGATGGTGCGCAATGCACGCCACGATGCCCGGCAGCCAAATGCTCGAGCCGTCGGGTGTAAGTTGAGTGACCGACTGAGACATTGTTTTGCGCCTATTTCAGTCACATGTACGCTTAAGGATTTCTGCCTGTATGCGATAGCATAATGCCAAACTTGTGAGATGGAAGCGGCCTTCCGCAAGGCTTGGCGTGAGCAGAAGGATGGAAAAATGGCAAAATGGTTGTTTTACAAAGCTCGCTCCGTGGCAAGTTTGTTCATCAGATCCGGATTCCGTACGGCGGCCGTTGACTAGATGACCAGCTGACCACCTCCCTCCCTTCCCGCTTCCCTGGGCCATGAAAGCCACACGCCTGGATGCCCTGCCCGCGCTCCGAGACCTCTCACAGGCTTCCGTCGATGGCTGCGGTGTGGACCTAGGTTATCAGCCGGTCCAGGTGCTGTCCAGGGACCGAATCAGCACTCGCATGGGAACCCGGCTGCCGCTTAAGAGTTGCGGACTGTCGCTGCCACAGCTGCAAGGTTGACCCCTTTGCTCCACGTGCGCCGTCCAACCCCAGATTTAAAGAAAATTTATACATCTTCCAACCCAATCCACCCTCATTTGCGTCAGTTCTTGGGCCTTATTGTGGGGGGCCGGGGCCCGTTGCCCGTTGGGGAGCCTCGTGGCGAATTCCCCCAATGGTTGCGGTTTTCTCAGCCTTTTACCTCCACCCCCCCGCCCCCGCGGGCTTGCTCGTCCCTGTCTGGGTGACTCGCGCTGTCTGGTCTGGATGGGCGCCTCGGCTGCCCTGGTCGCCTTCGGTGCAGTGCACGGCCAGCTGGCCCGTTGGCTCTACGCTTCTTCAGTCTGGAGCCCACTGTAACAACCCCAGTACACCCCCACCCCCCAACGCACACACACGCACACGAACCTCTAAACAGTCAGCGCCATGGCACCCGCAATGCCGGTGTTTGGGAATCCTGCCGGTGTCTTAAACTCGCCGGCGTCACGACTCGCCAATCGCTTGCCTTCAACTCCCCTTCCCTTCCTCCATCTGCCAGCGCTCCTCCCCCTTCGCCTCTGAGGTCCCTCCCTTCCCGAATTCCGTTCCCCAAATGTCGCCTCAGTTCCTTCGCTGCGGTTTCGTACTTTTTCGTACTACTACCCCTCCCCCTCCCCTCCCCCGTCCTCATCCTCCTCGTCCAACAGCTGCAGTGTGCGTTCATCCGCAGTGTCAGGCATCGCCAGGAAGGGGGCCAGCAAGCCAGCGCCGAAACCAGCGCCGGCATAAACACCACCACCACCACCTGTCGCGACTGCCGACGGCGCCGGCCCCGCCGCTGTCTCCGGCGGTGCGGGGTTTGGCGCCGTCACTGGCCCCGCCGGCGATCTGGGGGGAGGCGCCGGCGCCGCCCCCGGCTGAACGCAGCCGTGGAGGCCGCTGCCACCGGTGCTGGCACGGGAAGCGGCGCCGCCACCGGCGCCCCCGACGAGGATCCCGCCCGGAGACGGTCCGTGGCAGAGGTGGCGCCGCCGCCGTTTGTGATTCCGGAGGCATCATCGGTCGTGATGCGGCCGCGCCGCCGCCCGGGCCGTCCGCCGCCGCGGGGTACGACACGGCGCGCAGCGTGTGTGCGGTAGACTCCGCCGTGGAAGGTGGCGGCCTGTACGGCAGAGATCTCGGAGGCCTCCTCCGCCCAGAAGATGGGCAGGATCAGAGATGCACCGATGAAGGGCTCCAGGCAGGGTGGTGCGGGCGGATGCGGTGATACGGGAGGACAGCTGCAGGGGCGGGCGGGAGGCCTCACGCCCAGATCTCGGGCTGCCTGTACGGCACTCGTGATCGCCAAAAAGTATTCAGTCCTAGTCGCGTCAACTGCCGTGTGTACCTGCGGGCCTCGAACCGCCACGCAGGCACTGCAGCACCGTACCGGGTAAGGGGCGCGGACCGCAGAGCAAGTCGCTGCTCAAGAAGTACAACCGACCGCTGCCCGGAGCACCGGCACGCAAAGCTGGCGGCGGAGGGCAAGGAGCAGAACGCCAAGCAAGGAGCTCGCGGCAAGCAAGTAAGTGTTCTGACGTTTGCCTGCGTCTAGTTACGTGGATGGCTTCGCTGGCATACATTCAGACCCTAAGCCCGGTGCCCACCATCCTCAACAGGGACCGAGCACCTGAAGGAGCAGCTCGACACGCTGTCCCCGCACTCGTCTCGCAATCAAGAAGGTTACTCAGCTGGCGCTGGATGCCTTCCGGGCGAAGCTCGACCGGCCTGTCACGGACTACGAAGCAGCACGGGAGCTGTTTGAGTTCCTCGAGGTGAGGAGGAGCAGTTACGGCCCGCACCTACCCCCGTGTGTCGTGCGTGTCCCTCGCTCCTTCAAGGGTCCTAGCAACCAGAGCGGAGCACGACATACACCTCCTCACGCACGCGTCGCAGCTAGCTGCCCAACGAACATGCCGTTGCGGCACTGGTCTGACGACTCCGCATGCATGGGGAATGCTGCTGGCCCTTGCGGAGGCTGTGTATGTGCGACGAGGTGTGCCGCAAGGTGTGCGCGGCCAACTACATACATCAGCAGCATCAGCCTGGGTGACCCAACCACCATCCGACATCAGCAACACCAGCTTCACGTGCATCCACGTGTATTACCATTCGTGGATGGCTGATCGCGCCAGGCGGTGTTCGTCCAGCTGGCGCAGATGTGCTGCTCGGCCCCGGACGACGGATGCTGGCTACCTGCCTGAGCACCCTGCTGCTGCTCAGCACGCTTCGCAGCCGGCTGCACCTTACGGCCGATGCGACCAGCTGGTGCAGAAGGTCGTTGGCATTACCGTATTGGGGCAGACGGCGCCTGCGTCATGATGGGTGAGCGCACGGGTGCCATCCGGGGGCGGCTCACGGATGGATGGGCCAACCCCTTTTGCCTTGGGCATCTGGGATTTCTTTCGTGAGAAGCCCAGGATCGAAGACGTGCGTGACGGCAGCGGTGGACCATCTGGAGCAATACTACGTACGACGCCCCAGGGCCAACTCGCTCCCAGCAGCACGGGCCAGCTAACGCCCCTCATCTATTGATATGGCGAAGCTGAGGGATGGAGCAGTGCGCGGCGTTCTTGCTAGAGGCCACGCAGGGAGCGTGCGGAGCTGCTCTCTGAGGCCGTCACGTGTCAGGTAGGTGGTGCCCGGAGGGCCTTCTCACCGGATTCTGGACGGATCTTACTCACTCGAAACCCCGTGCAGCATCAGCGAGTACGGGCGGCTCACCCAGCTGGCGGCCACGATGGTGCCCGGCTCATCAGTCGAGGTGGAGCGCACGTTTTAGGTCATGAGCTACAGGTCAAGAACAAGCAAGCAGCACAACCGCCTGCTGCAGCCGCACCTCAGCGCCTGTGTGCATCCGGCTGAAGCGGCAGGAGCGGTACGGTGCGTCCAACTTGCCGTACACAGCGGCGCTGCAGCACTGGCAGGCAGCGGCGCACCACCGGCACACGACTACCGGTACCGACGGGGAGGGCGATGCCTAATCTGTGCCAGGACGTCCAGCAGCACCAACTCCAGATGTGTCTCTGTACATAAGTCGTCGGTTATAGCCTGGTACGTGCTTCTGATTGTGCGTGTAATGATGATAAACAAACCCGCACTTTGCAGCCGTCCGCCCATCCGCCCACCCAGTTCATTAATTCATACCATCCACTCATCCGTGTATCCATCCTCGAGGCCCATCTTCGCGAGTTTGGTTCGGCGTTTGGCATTTGGCATGCTGGTTCCATGTATGGCGGCGGGGGGGGGGGAGGGTGGAAGCAGTGCATGCGCCCTTCATTCGCATTCTCCGCCATCTGTGCACTGAATAGCCGCCCCGCAGCTGCCCCGCACTGCGCTCTGCCCACAGCATCCCCGCACCCAGCAAACATACACTACATGCGCAATGCAACTCCCCCATGGGTTCAGCACCGTACGTCGCCCGACAGCCAAGATGACCGGTGTGCCGCGACGACGTGGCCGGACGTGGCGAACCGTGGCGCAGCGTAACGTACAAGCAGCAGCTTCCCTAGACGAGGGCCCTGCAATGGCGTCTCTAATGCAGTACAGCGAAGGCAGAACCGAACTTGTCGAGTCATGCTCTTATCGGAACTGCCAAGCGGCTGCATGAACCAAGTCCACGAGCGCAGCACACACGCGCGGCCGGCATGCACAACCCCATGCCCCCGACGGAGACGGCGTTAGCGAACGGACCCGGAACCCAGCAACAATTACCGAATATGCCTGGGTTGGTGGCTGTGTGGCAGCTCTACCGACCCCTGGCACCGGACAACACGGTAAGCCGCACCCAACCCACATACGCCCCGCACTACAAGGCAAGTTAGCCGCCGCTGTTCGTTGCTGCCGTGAGCTAGGCCCCTTGGGCCCCAGGCGACCGCCGCCGCCGCTGCTCCTCGCCCAGCCATGCCAGCAGCTCCGCGTGGCGCTCCTGGGGCTCCCAATGCGCCCTCCGGCCCTTTGCCAACTTGACCGCAGCATCCCAGTCCGGTTCGGGGCAACCCAAGTCCAGCAGGCACTGCAGCACGGCGACGGAGACCACGCTGCGGATGCAGCCCGCCAGCAGCTCCCCCGGCGGACCCCAGGGGCAGCCCAGCCGGTGCAGGCAGCGGAGCATCGCCACATCACCGTTGCGGGCGGCTCCGAGGTAGGCGCCGCCATTGAGCTGAGGCCGCCAAGGAACGTACATCATTGCCGTACATACACATCAATAAACGGAGAGGTGGTTGGGCAGTCAGGGGCGGTGCAACCCCCATGCAGCCTCACAGCCTAGCTTCCCGGCAGCAGAGTTTCCCCGCACCGCACTCTGGCAGCTTGGCAGACAGTGACTCTGTCCCGGAAGGTGCACATGCGAATCGACGCCATGAATAATGCCTCGAGCTGCTCGACGTCCGTACGACACACGGTGGCCCGGCACACGCGTCTAATGGACCTGCCGAGTGACCTGGCTGGGCACAGCGCATGCAAAATGAACCACCGGTGGGCCACAACTGGTGGGCTACACGGAGCGCATCGTACATGTGGTGGTGACAAACGAGGACGGCGACACCCACCGGGAAGGGACAGCCCCGCTCCACCAGCCACTCCAGCGCCTCTTCACAGCCGCTCACGGCGCCTTCGGGGATGGTCCTGGGGTCCAAGGCCCAGCCGCGGCCGTGAAGCCAGGCCATCAGCTCAAGGTTGCCGCTCGCCGCCGCACAGTCGAGTAAGCTAGCTGCGTCGTCGTCAGCGGGTGCGACACCCAGGGCCTCCACCGCCCAGGCCACCAGCGGCAGGTGACCCGCCCGGGCCGCCTCTTGTGAAACAGAACGGGTGTTGACGGGCAAGCCGTTGGCGTGCAGGTACTGCAGTACGGCCAGGTGGCCCTGGCGGGCTGCAAACGTCACATGGAGTGGATAGCCGGTGGGCCGCACCCCCGCTTGCTCCACCAGGAAATGCAGGGCGGCAAGATTGCCGTGAGAGACCGCGGTGTTCGCCGCCGCCGCATCGAGGGGGTAGCCCCGGCCGCGCAGCCACTGCAGACGCGCCACCGCTGCATCGCCGTCACCAGCCCGAAGAGCGGACTCGCACGCCCTAGCCATGCGGGGGTAGCCCAGCCCCTCCAGCCACTCCACTTTGGCCTGCCAATCGGGCGTGGTGCTGCCGGCCGCGGCCGCCAGGATGGCACCCCCGATACGCCTCACCAAACTGCTCAAGCTGCCGCTGCAGTTTGCTGCCGTGGCGCCCTGCCAAGAGCTCCTGCCACAGCCGCTGCAGCGCCGCCAGGCTCAAGCACTCCGCCGCGGCCCCCAACAATGACCGGCAGAGACCATACACGCTGCCGTTGGGACGGCCCTGTAATTCCGTCAGCAGCCACTGCATAAGGTCCTCCTGCCCGCTCCAGCAAGCACCGCAAACGATGTCCCCGTTGACGGGACAGCCGCTGGCCAACAGCCACTCGCACACGTGCCGGTGGCCGGCCTTCGCCGCGGCTGACAGAGAATCACCCCAGAGGCAGCCGCGGGCACGCAGCATCTTGCATATGTCGAGCTGGCCCGCGGCTGCGGCGGCCTCGAGCAGCTCGCACCGAAGATCAAGACCCGCACTGACCAGGGCAACCTCCAGGTTGGCGACGCTGCCGCTTGCCGCCGTCAGGCACAGCAGCTGCAGCCGCTGCTTGCGAGACAACGCGCGAAAAGCGCCCGGGCGGCCCCAGCGCTCCCGGAACACGTGGATGGGTGACGGAAGCGAGAGCCGCAAGGTCTTGTGGTGTGAGAACTGCTGCGATGTCGTCTTGTCCATTAGTCGCAACGTGCTTGCCACTTCGTTAGCTGGCAGATGGTGCGCAATGCACGCCACGATGCCCGGCAGCCAAATGCTCGAGCCGTCTGGTGCAGGCGGAGTAATAGACTGAGACATTTTTGACCGTTGTATCATTCACACGTACGCTCAAGGATTCCTGCGCCTGTATGCGATAGCGTTATGCCGGACTTGTAAAATGGAGCGGCCTTCCGCAAGGCTTGGCGTGGCAGAAGGCCCAAGAAGTTCTTTAAAGAGGTTAGCTGGTCATCTATGGAAAGAGTGTTGTTTTCCTAAGCTTCTGATGATGATGTTACAAGCTTCAGTGAGCTCGTACGGTTCAAACGAACCCGAAGGCTCATGAACCTAAGCTTGCTCCATAGCAATATTGATTCTCGGATCCGAATTCCGTACGACGGCCGTTGACTAGATGACCAGTTGACCACCTCTTCGCTCTTCCCTTCCCGCTTCCCTGGGACATGAAAGCCACACGCCTGGCTACCCTACCCGCGCTCCGAGACTCCTCACAGGCTTCCGTCGATGGCTGCGGTGTGGACCTAGATAGGTTACCAGTCGGTCCAGGCGGCCCTGGGTATCCGATGCCGTCCCTGCAAGCCCACATCCCTGCGATGACGTTTCCATACGCCCAACGCCAACTGTGGACTTCGGTCGCGACCAGAGCACCGGGTGCGATACGCTCTCTGATACGGATACACTCTCTGTAACATCCCCCCTTCGCCCCCTGGGTCCACTCTCAAAACGATTCGCTCAATGAGCAGGCAAAAGCCAGGCCAAACTACCCAAGTGAGCCAACACTCCCGGCACCGCCTCAGTTCGCACACCGCAGTCATCCTGCTCCTTGCCTCGACGACCGCTTCTTCTTGCCCTTCATGGATGGCCGCATGGGCCCCGCTTCCCTCGCAACCCGCCGCACACGCACACACAAATACCGGTACTTTCAAGGCATTTTTTTAAACAGGCGACAACAACAGCGCTGATGCATACAAAAAAAGAAGCAAAATAACCAAGGAACAGAACACAACACAACGCAAGCAGTGTGCAGCGGAGCGAAGGGCCCCACCTCGCTCTCAGCCGCGTCCAAGCTCCAAGGGCGTCCGAGGTCCCTCCCATTACAGTCACCAGGAACCCGCCCCACATTCCGCCCGCGGTATTGTGGGTTCTGCTGCGCTGTTCCCCATGCCGCCATGCGCGGCCTTTCAGACAGCTCTTGCTGCCTTACTGCCCACGAACCAAGAAGCGCTCCGTGCCGTCGCCAAAACAACCCGAAAGCTCCCCCACCCCTTGGAGATAGACAGCCGCCCCGCACCGCACCGCACCACCACCACCAAGAGGCCCCCCAGGTGCACAGCTACATTGTGCACAGCTGTGTTGTGCTGTGCTCCCGCGCTACGCTCGTGACTGCCATCCCAACCCAGCCCGCCGCCAGCTCGGCATGAAAACCGACCGCCTGTCTGTCCTCCTCCTCCCACCAGCGCCAACCAGGCTCGGCTGTGGGTGCAATGCAGCGCTGCGCCGTATGTTTAGCCCTCACACCTCACAACCAACGCGCCAACGCGCCAGCGCGCCGCCTTCCCTGCTGCATGCTGCATCTGCGCCGGCGCCGGTTGCGCAGCTACCCAGCTACCGCCAGCGGCACTCGGCTGCCTCCCTAGACGAGGGCCCTGCAGCTCTGTCTCTAATGCAGAACAGCGAAGGCAGAACCGAACCTGTCGAGTCCTGCTCTTATCGGAGCTGCGAAGCACAGCGTGAACCACGTCCACGTGCACAGCACGCGCATGGCCGGCATTCACAACCTCAAGCCCATGCATGCCCCCGACGGAGACGGCGTCAGCGAACGGACCCGGAAGCCAGCAATACTTACCGAACATACCTGGGTGGGTGGCTGTGTGGCAGCCCTACCGAACCCCGGCACCGGACAACACGGTAAGCCGCACCCAACCCACATACGCCCCGCGCTACAAGGCAAGACACCCTCTCCAAGGCGTATCTGCCGCCACTGTTCGTTGCTTCCGCGAGCTAGGCCCCTTGGGCCCCAGGCGACCGCCGCCGCCGCTGCTTATGCTCGCCCAGACATGCCAGCAGCTCCGCGCCCCTTTGAGCCCTGCCCTCCACCAACTGTACCGCAGCATCCCACTCCATTTCGGGGCAACCCAAGTCCAGCAGGCACTAAAAGACGGCGACGGAGATCCTGCTACGGACGCAGTCCGCCAGCAGCTCCCCCGGCGGGCCCCAGGGGCAGTCCAGCCGGTGCAGGCAGTGGAGCATCGCCAGATCACCGTTGTAGGCGGCGTTGAAGTAGGCGCCGCCGTCGAGCTGAGGCCGCCAAGGAACATACATGATTGCCGTACATACACACAACAATGCAGGGACGGGCGGTTGGGCAGTCAGGGACGGTGCAACCTCCATGCGGCCTCACAGCCTAACTCCCCGGCAGCGGAGTTTCCCTGCACCGCGCTTTGGCAGCTTGGCAGGCAGTGACTCTGTCCCGGAAGGCGCACATACGAATCTGAAACGGCATCGACGACATGAATAGCGTCTCGAGCAGCTCGACGGACGTACGACACACGGTGGCCCGGCACACGCGTCTAATGGACCAGCTGAGTGACCTGGCTGGGCACAGCGCATGCAAAATGAACCACCGGTGGGCCACAACTGGTGGGCCACACGGAGCGCATCGTACATGTGTTGGCGACAAATGAGGACGGTGAGACCCACCGGGAAGGGGCACTCCCGCTCCACCAGCCACTCCAGCACCTCTTTGCAGCCGCTCTTGGCGCCGTTGTTGATGGCCATGGGGCCCAAGGCCCAGCCGCGGACGTGTAGCCAGGTCATCAGCTCAAGGTTGCCGCTCGTCGCCGCGCGGTCGAGCAAGCTAGCTGTGTCGTCGTCAGCGGGTGCGACGCCCAGGCTCTCCACCGCCCAGGCCACCAGCGGCAGGTGACCCGCCCGGGCCGCCTCGTCCGCAACACGAGGGGCGTTCAAGGGCAAGCCGCTGGCGTGTAGGTATTGCAATACGGCCAGGTGGCCCCGGCGGGCTGCTTCCGTCACGGGGAACTGATTGCCGGTGGGCCGCACTCCCGCTTGCTCCACCAGAAAACGCAGGGCGGCAAGATTGCCGTGAGAGACCGCAGTGTCCGCCACCTCCGCCTCCAAGGGGTAGCCCCGGCCGCGCAGCCACTGCAGACGCGCCTCCGCTGCATCGCCGTCATCAGCCCGAGCAGCGCACTCACACGCCCTAGCCATGCGGGGGTAGCCCAGTCCCTCCAGCCACTCCACTTTGGCCTGCCAATCGGGCGTGGTGCTGCCGGCCGCGGCCGCCAGGATGTAACCCCGATCCTCCTGATCGAGCTGCTCAAGCTGCTGCTGCAGTTCGCTACCGTAACGCCCTGCCATGAGCTGCTGCCACAGCCGCTGCAGCGCCGCCAGGCTCAAGCACTCCGCCGCGGCCCCCAACAATGACCTGAAGGTTTTCTGAGTGCAACGCTAGAAAACCAAGGTTTTCTGTGAACTCAGAGGAGTTGTGCCCTCATAAGGGCGTTGGTACGGCACATGGTGCCAGTTAAGGTGTAACGCCGAGGTCATATGTGCCGTACAGTCGGCTAGCATAATGCCTAAGAAAGGCGTCGCACAGCATCTCGAGTAGCCTTTGCTCCGCCCAAGCACTACATTGGTATCGAGACCAGTACTGTCGTACAGTCTCTCAGAGGTCGTCAGTTCGATCCTTGGTACTCGCGGAAAGGCTTCCACTCCAGAAAACCTTGCAAATTAAGGCTAGAGGCATGTATGCCGCGGCATGACCTGACTTGGGAAGTTGTCCACCCCAATGCCGAAGACCTGGCTAAGACCCCAGGCATGCAAAGGTGGTGAAAGGCGGAGTGGACTGTGCACAGACACTGCGAGGACGCAGTGAGGACCGAGGACGTTCCCTTCAGAAGGGGGGGGATGTAACGCCGAGGTCATATGTGCCGTACAGTCGGCTAGCATAATGCCTAAGAAAGGCGTCGCACAGCATCTCGAGTAGCCTTTGCTCCGCCCAAGCACTACATAAGGTGTCCGCGAAGGCGTGGAGGAGTGATTTTCGGGTTTTGTAGCTACATAGGGTGGTTGCTGCGAGGCTGTGGGCATTAAGGCCTGAGCGATAGCGTTCGCGGTAGCCGGCCCTCACCATTAATTTCAACAATGGACATTGACCTTGCGTCCGACCAGCTGGGCTCTCTCGTAGAGGAAGCATCGAAGCGTCTTAACGCTCTTTTGGAACACAAAAATGTCAAAGCTGCAAAGGTGCAACTTGTGACGGATCCGGGAAAAATTTTGACCGGGCAGCTACGCGGCATGAGGCATGAGGCATTACATGTGTACGAGCCAAAATGGCTGGTAACATGCGTCCCCCCACAACGGTTATCCGTCAAGGGGCGCACTTTAAGACAACATAAGCCGTATGGTTAGCTACCAAGCAGCTCGGTACGCGCTTTCTGAATCTGGGATAAGAGACTGCCCAGTTTCGCCGGGTCAAAGGTCCCCATCACATCCACCATGCTGCTACCCATAGGGAAGCCTATTGCCTCTCGTAATGGCGTATAGCCCGGACATTCCATCAATACGTGCAACTCGTCTTCTACCGACCCGCCGTGGCACACCCGACATATCCTCTCCGCGCGCGGTTTCCGACCCGGTCCCCGTGCAAACCTTGACACATCCAAGTCCCAACGTCCCAGCCGAAAACGCATCAGGGCCGTGTGGTGCTTTCTCGGCATACACACCCTCAAGTGATCCAATGTTCGTTTGTGGTCCGAGAACGAATACGCCACACCCATCCATTTCAGGTACCGACACGCGGTAACCCCGGGTGCTCCCCGTCCCACACCCCCTTCCTCATACTCTGGGAAATTCCGCGGGTCCCTATCGAGGCTACCCGAGCTCCAATCCAACAGAAGGCGACGTCTGAACTCGGCCAGTAAATTGTCAAACGGGATCTCCAGGCCCAAGATCGCCTTTGCCTTCTCTTCATTGCTAAGACCCACGGGTACATGTTGCCTGTAGTCAAATCCGAGAGTCTCGAAAATCCGGAGCACCTTACCCGCCCAAAAATATTCGTGCGTGGCTGAATGATCTGTTTCCAACCACGATTTGATATCTTCCTCAAGCACTGCCCGTGCCAACGACGTGGATTGCCGCGCTACACGCTTCCAGAAGCCAAATACCTGTCGCGCCCAAAAGTAGTGCAATGGTAACTGCGACGTTTCCGCGAACAATTGTCGGTTAGGCGGCAGGCTAGCGCCTACCACCTTCCGCAAAAAGATCCTTTGGACCTCGACCATCGGGTCCGCCATACACCTCTCAAAGACGCCTGCCGCGCGCCCTACACTCTTCACCCATTTCCCCCACTTCTTTAGCAACACCCCATTCTCCCCTGCTGGCGCTGAGCCAGGGCTCTGTCCCCAACGGTGCCACTCTTTAATTCTTTGACGCCCCATGGTCCCCAGCGCCTCACGGATAGCGTCAGGGCCCCACACTTCAGCCCCGTACGACAGTAACGACCTGATTTGCACGTCAAAGCATCGCAACATAAGATCGGGGACCCATATTCGATTCCTATCTAGTTTCTGCATCAACGCGAACACCGCTCTTCGCCCCACATCGCACAGCTCCATACGGCACGAATCAAACGAAAAACTGGGTCCGTATCGCAAGCCGAGGTACTTCACACGTTCCTTCACTGGGACAGGTTGCCCAGCGAATTTCAGTTGGCTCGCACCAGCTACGCGAGGCTTACGCGCAGTACATGGATGCGGTGCGCGAGCACCAGCAGCTCCTCCAGTTATTGACACAGCGAATGCTGCTTGAACAGCGGGAGACAGTGGAGCCGGCCCCAAAGAGGCAACGCATGGTCCTGCCGGACTACGATTGCGACTTCGGCGCCTCAGAGGGCAAAGGGAACAAGTCGCTCATCGGACAGCGGCAGCGTCTGGTTCACTTACACGACGTGTTCGCAGACGTGCAGCTCAAGTGGCGCGCGGTCGTTGATGCTCCCGCGGCTAACCGGGCGGAGCGCGCGGAGGCGATGGAGGAGGCGGTTCGCAAGACGCAAGAAGTCTTCGAGCAGCAGGCAAAAGAGCTGGTCATCGCGCACCACCACGGGTGGGATGTCGTGGGCCAGATGCGGGGAACGCCCTACGCGGCCACGGAGGAAGAGCAGAAGGCGCTGAAGAAGGCCATCAAGGCCGCAGCTGAGAGCCGGAAGGTTGCTAAGCCCCCCGGGAAGGCGCAACCGGCGCAGGTGGCGGCCGCGGCGGGGCCGTCGGCGCCGAAGGCTCCCAAGGGGCCGTGTTACAAGTGCAACGCCATGGGCCACTGAGCCAAGGAGTGCCCGAACCCGCCGAAGTAGCGGACATCATTGGGCTTGGGTCGGTGCAAGCCCTAGCTTGCGGCCGTGGCCCTCTTAAGGGCGGTGGGGTGCAAGCCTCGGTGTGCGTGGTCGGTGCAAGCCCTAGCTTGCGGCCGTGGCCCTCTTAAGGGCGGTGGGGTGCAAGCCTCGGTGTGCGTGGTCGGCGCAAGCCCTAGCTTGCGGCCGTAGCCCTCTTAAGGGCGGTGGGGCGCAAGCCTCGGTGTGCGTGGTCGGCGCAAGCCCTAGCTTGCGGCCGTAGCCCTCTTAAGGGCGGTGGGGCACAAGCCTCGGTGTGCGTGGTCGGCGCAAGCCCTAGCTTGCGGCCGTGGCCCTCTTAAGGGCGGTGGGGTGCAAGCCTCGGTGTGCGTGGTCGGCGCAAGCCCTAGCTTGCGGCCGTAGCCCTCTTAAGGGCGGTGGGGCGCAAGCCTCGGTGTGCGTGGTCGGCGCAAGCCCTAGCTTGCGGTCGTGGCCCTCTTAAGGGCGTGGGGTACGAACGTCGGCCTGTCTGCGACAGGGGGTTGGTTGGCTTTACCCGCCTCCCTCGGATTATTAAAGTTTCGCGGTAGCCGGCCCTCACCCGGCCTACCTACCGAATAAAGACGGCTTTCATTGCTTGCAGGTACCCTTTGTGTGTAACGAACGATGATTTCTCATGAAAACCGCGGATAAGATACTCATGTTCGCTTGGAGTGCCCTGTAATTCCGTCAGCATCCACTGCATAAGGTCCTCCCGCCCGCTCCAGCAAGTAAGCGCTGCAAACGATGTGCCAGGTGAAGAAGCAGCCGCTGGCCAATAGCCACTCGCACACGTGCCGGTGGCCGGCCTTCGCCGCGGCTGACAGAGAAAAGCCCCAGGGGCAGCCGCGCGCACACAGCACCTTGCACATGTCGAGCTGGCCCGCGGCTGCGGCGGCCTCGAGCAGCTCGCACCGAAGATCAAGACCCGCACTGACCAGGGCAACCTCCAGGTTGGCAACGCTGCCGCTTGCCGCCGTCAGGCACAGCAGCTGCAGCCGCTGCTTGAAAGACATCGCTCGAAAAGCGCCCCGGCGGCCCCAGCGCTCCCGGAACACGTGGATGGGGGACGGAAGCGAGAGCCGCAAGGTCTTGTGGTGTGCGAACTGCTGCGATGTCGCCTTGTCTATCAGCCGTAATGTGCATGCCACTACGTTAGCCGGCAGATGGTGCGCAATGCACGCCACAATGCCCGGCAGCCAAATCCTCGAGGCATCTGGAACCAGAGTGACCGGCTGGAACATTTTTGTCCCTATATCATTGAAACGTATGCACAATGATTCCTGCGCCTGTATGCGACAGCATAATGGCGAGCTTGTAAGATGGACTCAGCGGCCTTCCGCAAGGCTTGGCATACGCAGAAGGCCCAAGAATTTATCCAGAGGTAAGCTGGTCATCGATCGAAAAGGCGTTGTTGGCCTAAGCTTGCTCCGTGGCAAGCTTGTAGCTTGATCCTCAGATGTGGATTCCGTACGGCAGTCGTTGAGTGGATGACCAGTTGACCACCTCTTCCCTTCCCGGAGTTCCCACTTCCCTGGGACATGAATGCCACACGCCTGGATAGCCTGACCGCGCTCCGAGACTCCCCACAGGCTTCCGTCGATGGCTGCGGTGTGGACCTAGGTTATCAGCCGGTCCAGGTGCTGTCCAAGGACCGAATCAGCACTCGCAGTTGGACGCCTCGTCCGCCGCCGTTTGTTGCACCCCGTTACTATCAAACGTCAGTTTGTGTGCGGGTGGCGCAAGCTTTGGTGCAGGATGAAGCGCGGTCTCAGGGCTGCTGGCAGCGTGGCAGTCGTGGCGACTGAGGAGGGGTGGGGCCGCAACTGTATGTCTCGGCGGTTGCCGTGGTTGGTTTCCTGGCTACAATGCGCTAAGTGTTGTTCTAGGTGGGAGAGATGGATTTCTAACTTTGGATTAAGGGCTGCATGCGTTGTTTTGGCCATCTCCTAGCTCACGAAAGGACTGCGCGCCTGTCGCCCAGCAGCGCAAACGGTGCACAGATGCGAGCTGCGGGGCAAAATGCGCTAAAGCACCCACAGAAAGGCACCATCTGGCCATGCAGCCAGGACCCGCCTGGCCTTGTGGGCAATGGATCCGGTGCAATGACCGTTGTATACGAACGAGCGCAGCACGGTTCGAAACTGGAATTCGCCTCGCCTTGGTCGCCTCCCACTTCGTACGTAAGTGGGAGCCGACTGCCTCCGACCCTGCAAGAGGGTCGGAGGCAGTCGGCTCCCACTTACGTACGAAGCCGTTGCCAGGATCCGCGGACGCTGAAACTTGGCCTGTAGAGCAAACCAATAGTGGCCACATCATTTTATTAGCTAGCTGAACCCATAGGTGCATTGGATTCTGCGCGCGGCCGACGTTGATGGCCATCGGCGAGGTGACCACCCAAAGCCTCATATCCTTACTGTAAATCCTTTTGCTTACAAACCTGACATCATTAACAAATTGCCAGCGAGTCCAGCGGCGCCTAGGGCAGGGCTTTGGAGTAGTCCGCACAAATGGGAATTTTAAGGAGCCCAGCGCGTGTAGTTTGAGCCGATTTCTCTCCTTTCAGCCCCAGCTAGTAAGCAGATTAAGTAGAGTAGCATATGAGAACATGGGCGCTGATGGATAGCAAAGAGCGGCGAGCAGAGGCGAAGATGTATTGCATGTCTGCGGATAAGCAGCAGGCGACTCTCGATAGGTTACATCAAAACGAGCAAAGAGCCTATAGTCGTCTCACGGGCACACGGGCGAAAAAAGATGTGGTTTTCATTAGAGGTCCAGGTGTCGTCAAGGCCCTTCGAATGGGTACGAGACTCTGTCTGGCGTGTCGATACATACCGACAACAAAAGTGGCCTGGCCCCCTTCACAGCTTACACAATATCGAACGTACCTGTTAGCTGTTACCACCCGCAACCGTGCGACCCGGCCAAGAAACGGCAAGCAGGCTGATGCGCAAAGGTAAATGAAACGCAGGCTCAGCGCTAACGATGCACATATCCGGGCTCTTCCTCTCAGACCAGTTACGATTTATCAACCCAATGACCGTAGGATCCAAAGAAGAGGCTCGCGAGTTCGGGCAGCCACGTTATGGGGCCCCAATCGCCGCCGCGGTAGGACGCGGGGGCGCGGCGGCGCGCCGGCCACCGACACATCCCGTGACGGCGCGGATCCCTTCATCGGCGTCCGGTGAGTATGTGACATAAATTGTTCGGTTGTACAGTCTCAACGCTACTGAGGGAGCTAAGTCGTAGAGCGTATCTGAGTAAAATTCGACCCCTGGGTCATGTTCTTGATCTTAATCATTCTCGCAGGATCACAGGGGCCATCGGGCACCAACTCGCGTCCTTACTGGCAGCCCCTTAAGCTGTAAGTTTACAGGGCAACAGCGCGGGGATGGGGTCGCGCGGCTCGGCGCGGCCGACACGTTCGGCCAGACACTTTGGCCGTCCAAGACACAACGCCCATCGGCTTGCTTGGCTTTCTCGTGTCTGGAGCTCAAAAGTTAAACGGTTTCCGACTTATTTCAACACACCACGCGGTGCATTTTTGTGTTTGCAGAGGAGGTGTCATATACGACGAGCTTTATGTCAACGGGAAGCCCAGGGCCAGACCGTCACTTCTTCCCGCGCTGCGCGGTACGCTGGCTGGAGATCACGCGGCCGCGCATGACAGCATGTACAAGCTGTGTCAGACGATGGTCCAATTGCACGGGAGGTTCCAAGATCGCGACGTGGAGGACATCGCGATGCTGCGACATCTGATCCGGCAAGGAGACAAGGGCAGGGTCGAAAATTTCATGGTCGCCAACAAGCGCAACAGGGACTGGATGCACTACATGGGGGAGATGGAGGAGTGCATCCAGGTGAGGGTGCGTCTGGGAGAATGGTTGCTGCAGCTGAGCAAGTAGTAGTCTGAGTTGTCGTACTGCAAGGATGTCGTACAGTCCGTGTACGGCCTGCATACGCGTGGCTTGCTTTCGTCCTGCGCCGCATGAAGGCGCCCGTTGTTGTCTGTAGCCTATTCCTGAGCCCCTGAACCGTTTTGATAGCGTCGCCAACAGCTCTTTATATTTACTCCTGTTCTTTGCAGTGCCCGGCCTGTGGCGAAGCCCTGGACACCAAAGTGACGACGTACACCGGGGAGCACTCGCCGCACGTCAACCTCATCTGCCCTGAGGTGGGTCCTTAACACGATTTGGTATAGTTGATACTGACAAATTACAGGGATTAAGGGAAAGGCATGCAGCGTGGTATTAGAGAGTCCCGTGAAGATTCTAGGCCACAAACCAGCACTGACTTCGTTATCAGACCACGATACTCGCGTCTTCCCGTGCTTCTTTCCCGTCAAATGTCTTGTTCCAACGCAGTGCGACTACAAGATGACGGCCTCGATGTTCACCAGGATGGCCCACGCCGCCAAGGACTTCGCGCTTGGGCAGCCCGGCCTTCTCCAGCCAGAGGTCGCTGACCTGCTGCGGGCCGCGCCGCCGCCTGCTCCCCCCAGTGGCCACCGGGGCAGTGGCGGCGCCCATGGCAACCCGCGACAGCCTCCGTCCGCTGCAGCCGGTGTCGACCGGCGAGGCAACGTCGGCGGAGGCCGCGCCCGCAGCCCGTCTGTCAGTGGCCAGAGGCGGTCGCGCTCGTCGTCACCAGCCGCTGACGACCAGGGCCCCGGAGGGGATGGCGAGATTGTCGGTGGCCGTGGCCGCGACGCGGCAGCCAGTGGCCGTCGGCGCTCGCGCTCCCGTGCGGCCGCCGAGGGCGAGCGTCTGAGCATGTCGGAACTACAGCGGAGGGTGGGCATGTACCGCGCAGAGGCAGCAAAACAGCTGAAGGTGTGCGCCGTAAAGAAAGCCGAGCTCTTCACGACGCAGCGCAACATCGTGGAGTTCCTTGCCGGGGCTGACAGTGATGAGGTTAGGGCGGAGATAGAGGCCAACGGGGAACACGCAGTGCGCAAACTCCAGAACGAGATCAGAGACGCCGAGAATGCATACGAGGTGGCGCGCAGCACGCAAGAGCTGCACGCCGACATGGTCGCGAATGAGCAGCAGAGGCAGACCTTCCGCCGCCGCTCTGTGCTCGAATACGACGACGACGACTGGCCTGGCGGCGGTGATGACGAGGACGCGCCGGACAGCAGCGGCGCTGGTGGTGCCGAGGGTGGTTCCACTCGTACTGGCGTCGCGAGCGGCTCTGTCATGGGCACGCCTGGCGGTGCCGCGGGCAGCTACACCCGTGCTGGCGCAGCTGACTTTGGCAGCGGTGCTGGCGTGCGCACGCCGGGCAGCGGAAGCGCCTTTGGCGACGTGAGCGGCTCTCCCCTTTCGGGTGACGCCGCCTCGGGTGGTACTGGCAAGGGCCAGCTGGACAGGCGCGCCAGCGACTCGGGATTAGACAGGCGGCGCCCCCCGAAGGCCAGGCGCTACTCGTCGTCGGACAAGACGTTGGCGGAATGGGAGAGCACCCTGAGGTCTGAGCTGCTCGTTTGCAAGGAGCTGATGCAGTCGGGCGAAATACCACCCAGCGTGCGGACTGCAGAGCGGATGTGCATCAGTGCACGGGTCCAGGCCGATGGTGACATGTCTGGCCCTCGCATTCCCCTACCGCCGCCCAACTATGGAATGGCGGGGGCGTCCGCGGCGTCCGCCGCGGCGGCGGCGATGCCGCTTGGCGCCGGCACCGCCATGCCCACGCCCCTGTCTGGCGCAGGCATTGGGCTCGGCCCCGCCGCCGCTGCAGCGGCGGCGACGCCGCTTGGCGCCGGCGCCGCCATGCCCGCGCCCCTGTCTGGCGCAGGCATTGGGCTCGGCCCCGCCGCCGCCGCGGCGGCGGCGACGCCGCTTGGCGCCGGCGCCGCCATGCCCACGCCCCTGTCTGGCGCAGGCATTGGGCTCGGCCCCGCCGCCGCTGCAGCGGCGGCGACGCCGCGTGGCGCCGGCGCCGCCATGCCCGCGCCCCTGTCTGGCGCAGGCATTGGGCTCGGCCCCGCCGCCGCCGCAGCGGCGGCGACGCCGCTTGGCGCCGGCGCCGCCATGCCCGCGCCCCTGTCTGGCGCAGGCATTGGGCTCGGCCCCGCCGCCGCTGCAGCGGCGGCGACGCCGCTTGGCGCCGGCGCCGCCATGCCCGCGCCCCTGTCTGGCGCAGGCATTGGGCTCGGCCCCGCCGCCGCCGCAGCGGCGGCGACGCCGCTTGGCGTCGATGTGTACGAGTTCCCCTACGATGACTTCGATCCAGACGCGTTCTTTGACGAGGGACCACACGGCTCGCCCATGCGAGAGTGACGTGTTTGCAAGGGCGGGGACAGGGCTGGCGGGTTACGGTTTTAGGGTGTGTGTCAGCAGAAGGGCACTGGCTCTTACTTAGTTGACGTTGCATCTCCCTTTCCCCGGTATTGTATTGGTCTGCGTATGACAGTGACCGCGTCGGCGGCAGAGGCAGAGGCAGAGGCGGAGGTGTCCCTTTTACAAGCGGGTTTTTACGGCGGGGCTGTTGGCGTTTGAGAGCTACGTCCGTACAGGCGATGGTACTCTGTTTCCTCTGGTTGTTTCTGTCCCGAGCGCGACGCGACTGCGGCTTTTTACCCACCCCATGGCTAGTTGGAGAGCCGCCATGAGCAGATGGTCTCAGTTGACTTGTGTAAGTGAGAGTTGAGATAGACACTACGGCTTGCCCCTTCGTCAATCCACCTCTGCCTCTGCCGCCGACGCGGTCACTGTCATACGCAGACCAATACAATACCGGGGAAAGGGAGATGCAACGTCAACTAAGTAAGAGCCAGTGCCCTTCTGCTGACACACACCCTAAAACCGTAACCCGCCAGCCCTGTCCCCGCCCTTGCAAACACGTCACTCTCGCATGGGCGAGCCGTGTGGTCCCTCGTCAAAGAACGCGTCTGGATCGAAGTCATCGTAGGGGAACTCGTACACATCGACGCCAAGCGGCGTCGCCGCCGCTGCGGCGGCGGCGGGGCCGAGCCCAATGCCTGCGCCAGACAGGGGCGCGGGCATGGCGGCGCCGGCGCCAAGCGGCGTCGCCGCCGCTGCAGCGGCGGCGGGGCCGAGCCCAATGCCTGCGCCAGACAGGGGCGCGGGCATGGCGGCGCCGGCGCCAAGCGGCGTCGCCGCCGCTGCGGTGGCGGCGGGGCCGAGCCCAATGCCTGCGCCAGACAGGGGCGCGGGCATGGCGGCGCCGGCGCCAAGCGGCGTCGCCGCCGCTGCAGCGGCGGCAAGGCCGAGCCCAATGCCTGCGCCAGACAGGGGCGTGGGCATGGCGGCGCCGGCGCCAAGCGGCGTCGCCGCCGCCGCGGCGGCGGCGGGGCCGAGCCCAATGCCTGCGCCAGACAGGGGCGCGGGCATGGCGGCGCCGGCGCCAAGCGGCGTCGCCGCCGCTGCAGCGGCGGCGGGGCCGAGCCCAATGCCTGCGCCAGACAGGGGCGTGGGCATGGCGGCGCCGGCGCCAAGCGGCGTCGCCGCCGCCGCGGCGGACGCCGCGGACGCCCCCGCCATTCCATAGTTGGGCGGCGGTAGGGGAATGCGAGGGCCAGACATGTCACCATCGGCCTGGACCCGTGCACTGATGCACATCCGCTCTGCAGTCCGCACGCTGGGTGGTATTTCGCCCGACTGCATCAGCTCCTTGCAAACGAGCAGCTCAGACCTCAGGGTGCTCTCCCATTCCGCCAACGTCTTGTCCGACGACGAGTAGCGCCTGGCCTTCGGGGGGCGCCGCCTGTCTAATCCCGAGTCGCTGGCGCGCCTGTCCAGCTGGCCCTTGCCAGTACCACCCGAGGCGGCGTCACCCGAAAGGGGAGAGCCGCTCACGTCGCCAAAGGCGCTTCCGCTGCCCGGCGTGCGCACGCCAGCGCCGCTGCCAAAGTCAGCTGCGCCAGCACGGGTGTAGCTGCCCGCGACACCGCCAGGCGTGCCCATGACAGAGCCGCTCGCGACGCCAGTACGAGTGGAACCACCCTCGGCACCACCAGCGCCGCTGCTGTCCGGCGCGTCCTCGTCATCACCGCCGCCAGGCCAGTCGTCGTCGTCGTATTCGAGCACAGAGCGGCGGCGGAAGGTCTGCCTCTGCTGCTCATTCGCGACCATGTCGGCGTGCAGCTCTTGCGTGCTGCGCGCCACCTCGTATGCATTCTCGGCGTCTCTGATCTCGTTCTGGAGTTTGCGCACTGCGTGTTCCCCGTTGGCCTCTATCTCCGCCCTAACCTCATCACTGTCAGCCCCGGCAAGGAACTCCACGATGTTGCGCTGCGTCGTGAAGAGCTCGGCTTTCTTTACGGCGCACACCTTCAGCTGTTTTGCTGCCTCTGCGCGGTACATGCCCACCCTCCGCTGTAGTTCCGACATGCTCAGACGCTCGCCCTCGGCGGCCGCACGGGAGCGCGAGCGCCGACGGCCACTGGCTGCCGCGTCGCGGCCACGGCCACCGACAATCTCGCCATCCCCTCCGGGGCCCCGGTCGTCAGCGGCTGGTGACGACGAGCGCGACCGCCTCTGGCCACTGACAGACGGGCTGCGGGCGCGGCCTCCGCCGACGTTGCCTCGCCGGTCGACACCGGCTGCAGCGGACGGAGGCTGTCGCGGGTTGCCATGGGCGCCGCCACTGCCCCGGTGGCCACTGGGGGGAGCAGGCGGCGGCGCGGCCCGCAGCAGGTCAGCGACCTCTGGCTGGAGAAGGCCGGGCTGCCCAAGCGCGAAGTCCTTGGCGGCGTGGGCCATCCTGGTGAACATCGAGGCCGTCATCTTGTAGTCGCACTGCGTTGGAACAAGACATTTGACGGGAAAGAAGCACGGGAAGACGCGAGTATCGTGGTCTGATAACGAAGTCAGTGCTGGTTTGTGGCCTAGAATCTTCACGGGACTCTCTAATACAACGCTGCATGCCTTTCCCTTAATCCCTGTAATTTGTCAGTATCAACTATACCAAATCGTGTTAAGGACCCACCTCAGGGCAGATGAGGTTGACGTGCGGCGAGTGCTCCCCGGTGTACGTCGTCACTTTGGTGTCCAGGGCTTCGCCACAGGCCGGGCACTGCAAAGAACAGGAGTAAATATAAAGAGCTGTTGGCGACGCTATCAAAACGGTTCAGGGGCTCAGGAATAGGCTACAGACAACAACGGGCGCCTTCATGCGGCGCAGGACGAAAGCAAGCCACGCGTATGCAGGCCATACACGGACTGTACGACATCCTTGCAGTACGACAACTCAGACTACTACTTGCTCAGCTGCAGCAACCATTCTCCCAGACGCACCCTCACCTGGATGCACTCCTCCATCTCCCCCATGTAGTGCATCCAGTCCCTGTTGCGCTTGTTGGCGACCATGAAATTTTCGACCCTGCCCTTGTCTCCTTGCCGGATCAGATGTCGCAGCATCGCGATGTCCTCCACGTCGCGATCTTGGAACCTCCCGTGCAATTGGACCATCGTCTGACACAGCTTGTACATGCTGTCATGCGCGGCCGCGTGATCTCCAGCCAGCGTACCGCGCAGCGCGGGAAGAAGTGACGGTCTGGCCCTGGGCTTCCCGTTGACATAAAGCTCGTCGTATATGACACCTCCTCTGCAAACACAAAAATGCACCGCGTGGTGTGTTGAAATAAGTCGGAAACCGTTTAACTTTTGAGCTCCAGACACGAGAAAGCCAAGCAAGCCGATGGGCGTTGTGTCTTGGACGGCCAAAGTGTCTGGCCGAACGTGTCGGCCGCGCCGAGCCGCGCGACCCCATCCCCGCGCTGTTGCCCTGTAAACTTACAGCTTAAGGGGCTGCCAGTAAGGACGCGAGTTGGTGCCCGATGGCCCCTGTGATCCTGCGAGAATGATTAAGATCAAGAACATGACCCAGGGGTCGAATTTTACTCAGATACGCTCTACGACTTAGCTCCCTCAGTAGCGTTGAGACTGTACAACCGAACAATTTATGTCACATACTCACCGGACGCCGATGAAGGGATCCGCGCCGTCACGGGATGTGTCGGTGGCCGGCGCGCCGCCGCGCCCCCGCGTCCTACCGCGGCGGCGATTGGGGCCCCATAACGTGGCTGCCCGAACTCGCGAGCCTCTTCTTTGGATCCTACGGTCATTGGGTTGATAAATCGTAACTGGTCTGAGAGGAAGAGCCCGGATATGTGCATCGTTAGCGCTGAGCCTGCGTTTCATTTACCTTTGCGCATCAGCCTGCTTGCCGTTTCTTGGCCGGGTCGCACGGTTGCGGGTGGTAACAGCTAACAGGTACGTTCGATATTGTGTAAGCTGTGAAGGGGGCCAGGCCACTTTTGTTGTCGGTATGTATCGACACGCCAGACAGAGTCTCGTACCCATTCGAAGGGCCTTGACGACACCTGGACCTCTAATGAAAACCACATCTTTTTTCGCCCGTGTGCCCGTGAGACGACTATAGGCTCTTTGCTCGTTTTGATGTAACCTATCGAGAGTCGCCTGCTGCTTATCCGCAGACATGCAATACATCTTCGCCTCTGCTCGCCGCTCTTTGCTATCCATCAGCGCCCATGTTCTCATATGCTACTCTACTTAATCTGCTTACTAGCTGGGGCTGAAAGGAGAGAAATCGGCTCAAACTACACGCGCTGGGCTCCTTAAAATTCCCATTTGTGCGGACTACTCCAAAGCCCTGCCCTAGGCGCCGCTGGACTCGCTGGCAATTTGTTAATGATGTCAGGTTTGTAAGCGAAAGGATTTACAGTAAGGATATGAGGCTTTGGGTGGTCACCTCGCCGATGGCCATCAACGTCGGCCGCGCGCAGAATCCAATGCACCTATGGGTTCAGCTAGCTAATAAAATGATGTGGCCACTATTGGTTTGCTCTACAGGCCAAGTTTCAGCGTCCGCGGATCCTGGCAACGGCTTCGTACGTAAGTGGGAGCCGACTGCCTCCGACCCTCTTGCGACCTTGTGGGCAATGGCCTTGTGGGCAAAGAAGTTGGCCGACAAACCACCAATTTCAAAAGCAACACTTAAGACACCAGATGGCGCCGGATGGCGCGCTCCTAAGGGTAAGAACACTATTTATAAATGCACATGTGACAAGGTTATGCATACTTAATACATTGGAATGAAATAAAGCTTGCAAGCATAATGGCGACAGTTGTCGATGGCATGATGACAGGGGAAGGGTCACTCGGGAATACTAGGGACCACAAAGGCCAGGCGCATGGCTTTCAAGGGAAGCATGTAAGCTGGATAGGGCACGAGGGCGGAAAGCCATCTCATATACAGGGAAGAGGGCTCTAAGGGGACATCGCATCTGCCGCCAAGCAGGTTGCATAAACTGCGAGCGGCGTAGATATCGGGGCATGCATATAGCAGCACGGAGGTTAATGCAGACGGGAGATGACAAAAAGAGGATGCGAAGTGCATCTGGTGCAAGGCAAATGGGGTTCGGAGCAACAGAAAGGGGGAAATGCATTCCGCTGGTGACTTTCGGCCACACATTTACCGTTTACACGTAATATCTTGATCCCTCCGGGTTCATGCGGCGCTGCCGCCCATGCCGGACAGCCAGCCAGCCAGCTCAGCCGTCGCTCCATGGGTTTGGTGTGGGGGGCAATGGCAGCTGGGTGCAGGCGGCAGCGGCGGCAGCAGCTGCCGGCGGCGGTGTTCATGCAGGTTTAGGTTGCGGCGGTGTTCATGCAGGTTTAGGTTGTAGGTAGCGGTGGTGGAGGTGCCTCGAGCCTCCGTTGGCGCTGACGTTCATGGTTAGCAAACACTACTTCGGTGATGTGAAAACGGTAGTGCGGTTGGTGATGCGGGAGGTGTGACTTGATGGCTGGCGCATACCATTTCGGTCTACTAGGACCTTGGAGTCTGCTTGCAAAGGTGGCGTCCCAAGGGTCGAAAAGGGTTTCGGCCCTTGAAGTGCTCACCGTCGACTGGGACTCACCGTGGGCTGAGGGCGGGGAGCTCCCGGAGAGGGTGCGGCGGGTCGTAACAGCCCTCGCCTACCTCCCTCCGGTGGCTGATATTGGGGAGGAACCCCTTGTTCCGGGAGCATGGTGCTGGGAGCGTGGTGCTGGAACGCCCCTTTTGGGGCAACCCACTGCTGCGTGCTGCCCCAATGCTGCGACCCGGATGCCCGCCCGGTTTAGGAGGCCCGGCAGCCGGCCCTCTAGGGCTGTCGAGCGCTGCAGACGCTTGGCAATCTGGTTCGGGCGACGTTGGAGCTATTGAGCACGATGGCGGACGGAGTGGGAGAACGGGGGCGAGGTACCGCTTTCGGCTCGTGCTGAACGCAGCCGGGCACGTGCGGCTAGGTTTTGTGGCTGAATATGCCTCTATCCATCCGGGCCGGGGGAGAGCTGGGGCGACTGGCGGAACTGGGGAATATGCCGGGATGCTCAGGCCGCCCTCCAAAGTGACATCCCCGATACCTGGCTTCGGGCAGCCCGACTAGTAGTACGTCTTACGGCGAGAGGCCGCTCGGGGGCGGTACTGGGCGAGTCATGGTGATATTGGTGCAGCGCTTGGGGTGGTGGTTGGCGGATGGGACCCGCCTGCCGCTACGCGAGTACTCGGTGCAACATGGCACCGCTCTGCAGATGGCGGCGGTAGACGCGAGCCGGGAGGCCGCGCACCGACGGTTTGTTTGTGAGGCCCTGGGGCTGACGGAGGCTGACCCGCTGGTGCAGGTTGCTTCCGGCCGCCTCAGGGGCTTGCTGCGACGGTTGTGGGGAACAGACGATGCGGTGGTTGAACGCACTTAGGGAATTCGCATATGCGGAATGCGACCCCTGCGTGCTGAGCGAGGGTGTGGGCAGTTCCCGGGCAACTTCATTTTTTGAGGGTGGCGTCCAAAGGGTCTAAAAGTCCGGCCTTAAACACCTCACGCTAGCGATACCGGCCAAATCGGACCTTGAAGTCTGCTTGCGAAACGTGGCCGCCAACATATATGCTACTAATGTATGCCAAATCCGTCGAGAAATGTCCGAACGGGCAACTTCCATTTTTTGAGGGTGGCGTCCCAAGGGTCTAAAAGTCCTGCCTTAACACCTCACGCTAGCGATACCGGCCAAATCGGACCTTGAAGTCTGCTTGCGAAACTTGGCAAACAACATAAATGCTACTAATATATGCCAAATCCGTCGAGAAATGTCCGAACGGGCAACGTCCATTTTTCCGAGGTGGCGTCCCAAGGGTTGGAAAGTCCGGCCTTAACACCTCACGCTAGCGGTACCGGCAATCAAGATGTATGCTGCACCAACCATACACACTACCGTTTTCACATCTCCGAAGTAGTGCTTGCTGCGCGTGCGTGCGTGCGTGTGTTTTCTCGCTCCGCAGTTCGTGGTCGTACGATATGCCGTACGATGCCCGCCGTACAAATGCTCGGCCCAGTGCTCTGCCCCCCACACAGCGGCCCAAGGGGCAGTCTGATGGCACGGAGCACGGGAAACCGAGGCCTGTACGGCCATCCCGCGTCGGCGAAACAGTGACAACCGGCAGTGACGGCAGCTGCCGTATAAGGATGCAGCCGCAGCGACACCAGCCGCAGCCGTAGCGGCGAGGCGGCCGTAGGAAACTCAAGAAACCGCGGCACTTCTTTTACGCTGACCAATGCTCACTTTACATCGTCGTTGACGGTCAGCTTCTTAAACAGCCAGCGCGGGTGCTCATTGACAGCGCTGCGAACGAACACAGACACGTGCAACGTGCGCTTCTTGCGCGCCTCCGAGAAACTGCTCGGCAGGCGCGCGATCCTAGAGCCCGCGGCCTGCGACACGTCGGCTGACAGCAGCGTCCCGGTCAAAGGAAAGCTGCGCGCGTCGTCTGACCTGTCCGTGCTCCAGCTCATGCTCGGAGCCAGCCCGGACCGCGCCGTGGCCCTGCAGCCGCGCGAGCGAGCTCCTCGCTCCTTTGCGTGGCACGGGAGGGTCGACAATAAGGACGGTGGCGCCAGCCTTCGGCTAAGAGAGGCATCCTCTGATGGACATGAGTTGGCATGCCGCTCAAAGTAAGGCGGTATGCGCAGCTCAAGCGTATTGTTCACACGTGCGGGCAGCCTTTGGTCCAGAGGCGTCTGCCTCGCGAGATAGCGTTATAAAGCGTTCAGACACAATAGCATCGCAATACATCAATACTGCACCTACACTTCTGCAGCTCTGCCGACATTGATACCTCTCCTCACAGATACGCCGTACACCTCGCCGCATTCTGCGCCGCGCCAGCCTCCAACCCATTATAGCATTCCTTTACACAAGGATTATAGCGTGGTAAAAACCGGTTCACCTCAAACGGTCCCAAAATGAATCGCCGCTGCTGTTGCAGCTGCGGTCGCCGCGGCTGTCGCCGCTGCTGTCGCGACCGCTGCCACCCGCGCCTGATTTTGCTCCGCGGCGATACGCGCCGCGATCCCAGCATATCTGAGACTTGCCACCCACCGGCAGCCGCTGCCGCCGCTGCTGCCGCTGCTGCCGCTGCTGCCGCTGCTGCCGCTGCCGCCTGCACCCAGCTGCCATTGCCCCCCACACCAAACCCATGGAGCGACGGCTGAGCTGGCTGGCTGGCTGTCCGGCATGGGCGGCAGCGCCGCATGAACCCGGAGGGATCAAGATATTACGTGTAAACGGTAAATGTGTGGCCGAAGGTCACCAGCGGAATGCATTTCCCCCTTTCTGTTGCTCCGAACCCCATTTGCCTTGCACCAGATGCACTTCGCATCCTCTTTTTGTCATCTCCCGTCTGCATTAACCTCCGTGCTGCTATATGCATGCCCCGATATCTACGCCGCTCGCAGTTTATGCAACCTGCTTGGCGGCAGATGCGATGTCCCCTTAGAGCCCTCTTCCCTGTATATGAGATGGCTTTCCGCCCTCGTGCCCTATCCAGCTTACATGCTTCCCTTGAAAGCCATGCGCCTGGCCTTTGTGGTCCCTAGTATTCCCGAGTGACCCTTCCCCTGTCATCATGCCATCGACAACTGTCGCCATTATGCTTGCAAGCTTTATTTCATTCCAATGTATTAAGTATGCATAACCTTGTCACATGTGCATTTATAAATAGTGTTCTTACCCTTAGGAGCGCGCCATCCGGCGCCATCTGGTGTCTTAAGTGTTGCTTTTGAAATTGGTGGTTTGTCGGCCAACTTCTTTGCCCACAAGGCCATTGCCCACAAGGCGAATTCCAGTTTCGAACCGTGCTGCGCTCGTTCGTATACAACGGTCATTGCACCGGATCCATTGCCCACAAGGCCAGGCGGGCATCCAGGACACATGCAGGCTTGCAAGTGCAAAGTGTAGGAGGCGTAGTAGAAATCCAGGCAAAACCTACTTCGAGCCGGAGCGGTTGGAGGTTAACCGGCTTTGCCCCCGTGCGAAACTTGAACTTTGCTAGCCCATTACTTGTATATACTGTTAGTTAAACGGCTGATCTTGAAGCTTGCAATACTTGCGCACTTCAAAATGCAAGGAGTGCTCACGCCATCGCGTCTGGCTCCTGGTCAGCGCCCTCTGGGCCTGCGCCAAAGCTGCCTTCACCGAAGGTTCATTTCCATCGTAGCAAACGCGGCAAAAGACCCTAATGCGCCCATTCAGGTTAGGCATCTATCCTGACACGTCAGGCTGCGCCCATCGTTGTATCCTGGGATGTTTTGTCGCTTCAAACCCAGGAGACCCTCGCTCAAGGGCCTTGTTTGCACTGCAGTCGAATCCGCTTGGGACGCTTTCTTCTCAAAGTGGGACGGTCAGCGTACTTCCAAGAAGTGAGGAAGCTCGCCGCTACTGGAGGACGGTAAGCAGCACATCTTATGCCAACAACTCGTTTTTATCATGTCAGTTTGTGCTCCTCGCAACGGCGCACTTGCACATAGCGAAGTCCCATCTTGAAGATGAACTCCTTGCTTCGTTGCCTTTGCAGGTCTACGACTTCCCCCAATGGCAAAAGCACCGCAGCCAGTACCGCTTCATGGAGCGCCTCTTCCAGCTTTCACAGTAAGTTGGACATAAGTCTGGACACGGCAAAAGTGTGTTGGTCCAGCGCCAACCTCCTCCACGTCCCCCACGGCCGCAACCCACACTTCTACCCGGGCATTTCCAACCTACCCCGCTGCTGCCCTGCTCAGGTCACACATTCTTCAAAACGCGTTGCCGGCCATCTCCTGGGTGACGTTCGTCGCCACGCTCGTCGCCGCGTACGGCACCTCGTACGACCAGCACATCCTCCCCGACGGCTTCCCCTCCTTCTCCCCCAACGCCTCCTGCTCCGCCTTCATCTCAAACACCTCTGTCGCGCTGTCGCTGCTGCTGGTCTTCCGCACCAACTCCTCCTACGGGCGGTGGGATGAAGCGCGCAAGATGTGGGGCGGCTTGCTCAACCGCAGCCGCGACATCATGCGTCAGGGCGCCACCTGCTTCCCGGACGACCAGGTCAGTTAGCACTGTACCTACCCGCCAATAGTATGTGTGTAGTCCGCAGCAACGACATTGCATCCATTAACAACCAAAGGAACGTTTCGTAACACTAAATACACAAACTTTCCTCTGAAACTTTAAGAATACCGTATAAAAATGACTTCCCGTCTTGGCCCGCGGTGACCTGTCCTGGCCCGTCGTGACCTGTCCTGAGCTCTTGGCGCGCGCACAGCCCCCCATCCCCCATCTCTCGCACCCACTCGAACCCACTCTCGAACCCACTCGAACCCACTCGAACCCCAGGTCGAGGCCAAGAAGGCGCTCGCCCGCTGGGTGGTGGCGTTTGCTCGCGCCCTGCGCATCCACTTCCAGCCCGAGGTGACGCTGGAGAGCGAGCTGAAGAACATCCTCACACCCGCGGAGCTGGAGATGTTGGCCAAGAGCCAGCACCGCCCCGTGCGGGCCATCCACGCGATCAGCCAGGTGGGTAGGAAAGGATCGGGCAGGGTGCGGGGCGGGAGGGGCGGTGCACCGGCCCTTGCGGGCCATCCACGCAATCAGCCAGGTGGGTAGGAAAGGATGATCGGGCAGGGTGCGGGACGGGGGCGGTGGGGCGGGTCGGGGCGAGGAGTGCGGACCGCGGCGGATAAGTGGGATGGATGGCTGGTGGTGCAGCTGCTGGTGGGAGGGGTCAGCTCCTGCGTGTTCTGCCACGAGCGGGACTACCCTGTAGTCTGGGCTGCCCCGCGGGTCTCCACCCCCAAGAGGGTCGCCACCCAAGAGGGTGCAGGGGGCCCGGTGTGACACCATCTTGCGTGGCCGTGCCGCGCAGCGCTCTCGGCCCCTCGATCTCTCTTCTTTCTACACCCCTCCCCCCCTTGCTGGCTTTCTGCCACGTACGCCTCCATTCCCCTCCCCCAACCCCACCTTGCACCCCACCCTCCGTCCCCAGCCCCAACCCTGCCCCAACCACATTCCACTCACCACATTCCAATTACCACATTCCACTTACCACATTCCACTTACCACATGCCACTTACCGCACTTACCGCCCCATTCCACTTTCCACATTCCACTCACCGCCCCCGGCCCCCCTCCCACCACCCACCATCGCCCCTCACTGCCCCGCCCCTCCTGCCCACCTCCACAGATCATCCAGTCCGTCCCCATGAGCTCCATCCACCAGATGCAGATGAGCACCAACCTCACCTTCTTCCACGATGTGCTGGGAGGCTGCGAGCGACTGCTGCGCGCGCCCATCCCCGTCTCCTACACCCGCCACACCGCGCGCTTCCTGTTTGCGTGGCTGACGCTGCTGCCCTTTGCGCTGTACCCCCAGCTGGGCTGGGGCGTGGTGCCGGTGTCCACCGGCATTGCGGCCGTGCTGTGCGGCATCGAGGAGATTGGCGTGCAGTGCGAGGAGCCGTTCGGGTGAGTGGGCGGAGGAGAGTGGGAGGGAGAGGGTAGAGGGAGTGCTTGAGGGTGAGGGTGACGGCGCATGGGGAGGGCGAGGAGGGAGGGCGGAGGGGCAGGCTGCCGTATCCGTGGACTATCGGGAGCTCGGTATCCGGTGTGCCGCCCTCCCTGCAGGCGCCGCCATACCGCCGCACCGCCAGCAGGCGAGCCCTCAGCACCTCGTACCTCTCCCTCTCCCTGCCCCTTACACCGACCGTGACCCCACAGACCTTTCGGCCGCGGCTGTCATATCACCTCGCCCTCTCCCTCTCCCTGTACCATCCCCTTGCTCGTACTCCCCCGACACCTCCTCCATCTTCACCTCCCTCGCGCCCCCTCCCGCCCCACATCCCCTTCTCCCGTCTCCTCCTCCTCCGCAGCATCCTGCCCCTCGACGTCATCTGCAACCGCATCCAGGCGGATGTGATGGCCACCCTCAAGGACGACGCGGACACCAAGACCATCCTGGCGGAGGCGGGACTGACCAGCCTGCTGACATCCGCTGCCGTGGCCACCGCCGCCGCCGCCGGCAACGGCAATGGCAACGGCAACATCGCCGCGCCCGCGGCGGCCGTCCCGGCAGGCGGGAACGGCAGCGGCAACGGCGAGCTGGCGTATGCGCAGGGACCGGCGGCGCGGGGCTCGTCGGGCGGATTGCAGGTGCAGGTGCAGATCAACGCGGACCGGAACTAGAGCGCCTAACTGGCACTAGACTGGTTCAGTACAGCACAGTACGTCCTTCCAGAGAGGGGGGGTGTCTCTGCCTCGGTTGGATGCGTGGGGTCGGAGCTGGGCGGAATGAACGCAGGAATGAACAGTGTGGTAGCCCCACGACGACGGCTGCGCGCGGTCCTGGACTGAAGCGTACGTGTAGAGGCAGCGGCGGTGGCGGTGGCAGCGGGGGGCGGCGGTGCGGGCCATCCGCGGCAGGGGGGGCCGATGTGGGAAGATGTCCACCACAGCGTCGGTGGGCTGTGCGTCGAGGAAGCCCGGGGAGCGGCGGTGCGGGCTTTGGCATGTTGCTGTTGCCCGGACTGGACAAGCCCCCCAGGCAGGCTGGGGCGGAGGTCGGGTGGAGCGTGTGGCCGGAGGGTTGAGGGTTTCGTCGAATCGCGAGACCTGACCTGCCCTCACCTAATCGTGATCGTGATCTTTGGCGAGAGTTGAATGGCTTTCGGAGCGCAGTGGATGATGTTCAGGGTGGAGCATCCTGCGGCTCTCGTGTGTGCACTGAGACCTCATTGTGACGTCACGGCCGCATGGGGGGTGGGCTCCCCCGTGACAGCGGCGGGGCGGGGGGCCCTAGGGCGGCCGTGAGGGTGCGCGCCCCGTCTCGTCTCGCCTCGTCTGGCGCCCTTCCGCCGCGAGTGCGCTCGAGTGGGGTTACGGCGAGTGTACTTTTTGAGCGCTGAGCATGCTTTTACCTGTGGAGGGAGAGAGAGTCGAGAGCAGTGAGTCCCCTTTGAACCCAGTGAGTGAGTCGATCAACGGTAGCTGCCGTGGGGCGTGGAGAACAGATGTGAGGGGTTCGGGACGGTGTGTATGTGAATGTGTGTGTGCGTCTTGGTTTCGAGAGGTATGTCTGTGTTGTGTGTATTCGTGTTGTCTGTGTGTGTCTGTACCTGCCACCGGTACTTGCAACCTACCTGTCGGTATGTTTTTAACTTATTATTGGCGTGGAGCGGATAGCAGGCAGCAGCGCAATGACGTCCTACTGCCCCGTGGTGGGGATTTCGCGTCGGAAGCAGGGGGTGGTGCTGGGGCAGGCAGGCAGGCGGCAGGAGCCGTCTGAATCGTCTGCTCGAAGTTTCGGAGAACCCCCCGTCGGCATTTGGATACGGTATGTCGTACCCTCTCATGTGTGTATTAGTCGTACCATTTCGCACAGCTTTTGTATCGGCACGTGATGCAGCACCGCGACGCGAAGAAATGTTCGGATGACGACGGTGAGATGATGATGGTGATGATGATGATGGCCGAACTGCTTGACATGGCGCGGTGTCGGATGGATTAACACGCCCGGGACAGGACCCATCCTGTGCGCCATCCGCGAACCGCCCGCTGTACGCTTTATCACCACTTGTACGATGATTGTTATGGGTTCCGGAGCTGCGTACCGAGCTCGGACCCCCCGGCTACCCACTCGCAGTGTCTGGTTACGTGTTCCACTCGGGGGGAACGAAGGGGAGGGAGCGAGGGTTGAGAACAGAAGGGAGGGGGCAGGGTAGAGTCTGCGGGAGCGCATGAGCGCCTGGAGGGGCTGCGGCGTATTCGGTGGATCAAACATGGGTTCACAGCTCTTGCGTGAGTAGGAACGAGAGATGGTTGTTGTGAGGTCAGTAAAGAAAAACCAAAGGCCCTAACCTGTCAGATCAGGTCAGATTGATCTTCGGCAGTCCTAAGGATTGCCAATCAACAGGGCTGATTTCACGTGCTTGTCACGTCACGTCACGATTTCAGTGCCACAGTCGTTCAGGAAAAGGTTACGTGAACCCATCGGCATCGGCGTTATCCGCTGTTCCGATATCCAAGATCGATCATCAGAGATTCGAGCTTGCGAGCCTCCCCAGTCCCCACCCACTGCAAAGTACCATCTGAGCCGAAGCATACATACCAGAGGCGTTCGCGTGCAAGCGACCAACCGCAAGCCGCCAAGCCGCCGTCGTACCACGTCGTGCGACCCCGCCTCTACACACACGCATCTGCCGCCCGAAGCATTAGAAAAGCGCCGAACTACTCTTAAGTGCCCCCCTCCACCCCCGCCCCCACCCCCTTCGCCGCCGCGGCTGCGGAACACGCAACACAACACGCAACGCCCCGGCGCGCTGCCGTGCGGCTTTGTACGACAGGCACACCACCTCGTACCGACTCATAGTATGAATGAAGTCAAGCCCCGGAATATGGTCACCGCAATGGGGGTGCAACTCGAACTGGTTGCGCTCGAAAAGCCCTGAGCCCTCTGCCACCTCGGGCTGTGTATCCTCGGGCGTCACCCGTAGTGAGGACAAACGCGGCCCGCCCTTTCCCCCCAGTTGGTCGCAGCGCTGCCCCCCTCTGCAGCCTGTACCCCGACCCCCGCCCTCCTCCCCGTCGCCAGTGCAGCCACGCCCACTCCCCGGCCTCCGCTCGCAATACGTACACGCCCCCAGTAGCTTCTCAGATCCTCACACACACTCGCACCGCAGACCTCTCCATCGATTCCCGAATCGGCCGCCAGCCAACCCGCCACCCATAACAGCTGTCATGACAGCTATCTGTCTGTCTGTTTGTCTGTCTGTCTATCTCAAAAATCTGTTTGTCTGTGCAAGGCGCTCCACCCTACCGACCCCAACCGCACGGGAGGCCCTTCCATTCGCCACAACGGCCGCCGCGGCACCTGAGCCCCTGAGCCGGGAACCCCCCCCTCATAGGTGCCGGCTCTCGTCCGACAACCCCCGGCCTGCTTGCTCAGACCCGAAGCGCTTTTTTTTGTAACCGCCCTGAATCCCCCAACACTTCGTCCCCCAACCCAACCGTTCGGCCACTGCAACAACACAGCCATCTTCCGACTCCCCCGACGCCCCCGCGGGTACATCCCTCTACCCTGCGGCATCCTTTTCCTTTCCCAACGGGTACAACCCTAGGCGCAAAATACCGTTATGCGATTCGTGACAGCCCCAGTGGCGTGTCAGGGCTCATGATGTCGGTCCTCGTTTATTTGTTTGTTTATTGCAATTCCACTGTTCATTCCAATGGCATACTTGAGGTCTTATGTCAAGAGACGGACCTCTGCCCCAGCCCCCTCCGCCGCGCCAGCGCGGCCCCGTGACCCCGCATGTCAGGGGCCGCTGCTCCAACCGACCCATGGGTCTTTTTTTCACTTGCGTGCGCGCAAACGCGTGCCACCAGCCCAAGCGGCAGCCCCCTCGTCCCCCCCGCAAAGGCACACACTCGCCCCCCCCTGCAAAGGCACACGTGTGTGCACATGAGTTTTACGTTTGTTTGTAGTACAAATGCACGATGGCCATTGGATCGACGATCTGGAGTTCTGGGCCGCCATTCGATCCAAGGCCGGCCATTAGGTAGAGATCGAATAGCGGTCCAGGGTCCAGATCGTTGTGTCAAGTGTGCGAGCCCTCGACAAGCCGCGCAGCCCAGCGCCCCCACCACCACCCACCCACCCACCCAACCCGTCAGACCCTCCCTTCCGAACTTCCCAGTGCCCACCATTCCCAACACTGCCCATCCATACCACACACCCAAACTCCCCCACCCCGACTTCCCCACTACCCTGTCTGCCCCACCCGGCGGCCCCTCCCTCCCTCCCTCCCTTCTTCCGCAACGGGCAACCACTCAATCCGAGTAACCTCCATCCGTACCATCCCATCCAATCCCATCCCATGTTCCCAGCCCAGCCAAGACGGGCTAGCCCAGCCCACAGCCCCCAGGCCGGGGCCCCTTCCCCGCCTCCACAAGGCACCAACCGACCAAAAGCGCGCTCCTTCCACCACACCACATGCCCACACACCGCCGCTGTCCGCATCACGCCTCATCGTCGTCACCGCCTCCTCCTCCTCCTCAACGCCACCACCTCCTCCTCCTCCTCCTCAGCCGGCTCCCCCGACCCCCAGCTACCCGTCATGTCCCGGGGCGCACAGCCGTGGTCAAAGTCCGCCGTCTGCTTGCCCGGCTGGATGCCGCAGCACTCGACGCTTCGCGCGCCCGCCTCCACACGCGGCAGCCAGTCGTCGTCCCAATTGACCTCCACTTGTCGAGCGTCGCCCTGCGCCATGGGCCGGAAGCGCAGCCCGGGCGCGCCCTCCGGCGCGGTCTTGTCGAAATTGTCGTACAGCGCCATCGCGACGGACCAGTCGTACGCCACCCGTACATTCGGCTCCAGAAGCACCCGGTGATAGCCCGCCGCGTGCAGGTCGTCGCAGAGCAGGCTGCACTCCGAAGCGGCGCACTCGCCGGGGCGGTGGGCGCGGAAGCGCAGCGGCAGCGGCTGCCGCGGGCCGCTGTCCGTCGCCGCCGCCGCCGCGTGCTGCTTCAGCTGCCGCCGGCCTCGCGCGTAGTCGCCGTCGCCGTCGCCGTCTTCGCCGTCTTCGCCGTCATCGCCGCTCCCGCCATCGTCCCCACCGCCGCCGCTGCCGTCATTGGCATCGCCGGCCACAATGCCATTGTCGTCGTCGGAAGAGGCGGCGTCGTCGACGGCGACGGTGGCCGCCGACCCGTGGGTCACTGCCTCCGCCGCCGCCGCCGCCGCCGCTCGTAGGAACGGCTCCGCGCGCAGGTTCACGAGGCCGTTCCAGCACGAGTACACCGGCGTGGGCAGGCCCTGCGCCAGACGGTCCGCCGTCCAGGGCTCCGACGAGTACGGCACCCGGTTTCGGATCCGAGCGCCCGAAACGTCGCGCGCGACCCACATATCGTAGAATACGGGGAAGGACCAGGGCCAGAACGCACGCGACTTGCCGTACAGCTTCTTCCAGATCCTGTACGGCAGCCAGCTGCGGCTGAGCCCCTGCGCCCAGCTCCTCGGCACGCCCAGGCCGCCCGCCAGGTGGTCCTCCATCAGCTGCTGCCGCTCCATCTGATTCAGCAGCCACAGCGCCGCCGGCACAAAGTCCATGCCGCACACCACGTCAGCGCTGTCGTACCGCAGCAGCCGCCGTACATCGGTCGCGCAGAAGAACACGTCATTGATAAAGATCACTCGGTCCATCTGCATCTGCATCTGCGGCTGCGAGCGGGCGGCATCGCTGCCGGCATCGCTGCCGGCGCCGTCGTCGGCGCCGATGCCGCCCGTCGTCGTCGCCGTCGTCGTCTTCGGCGGCGGCGGCGGCTGCACCAGCGGCTCTAGTACCTCGTTACGGAGGTCAGCTAGGAAGCGGATTCGGTCGTCACCGCCGATGACGTGGGAGTCGGGGCCCCACCACAGCCACCGGCGGCCACCGGCGCGCCGCAGCTGCTGCTGGTGCTGCTGTCTGTTGATGTCGCCGCCGGTGACGATGCGGTTGGGCACGCCCAGAAGGTCCAGGGTTTGACGGAGCACGTCGAGAAGCGTGGGGGTGGCGTCCTGGGAGCGAGGACGGGCGGTAAGGTGTGGTATTGGGAGAGGGAGTGAGAGGGAGAGGCGGAGCGGGGCGGAAGTAGAGGGCCGGGAGGTGCGGGCGCGTGGGAGGCGGGGAGGGGCGGGGCAACGGCGGGTTGTGGAGGGGGCAGAGGCGGCGCCTGGATGCCTGTTGTGCTCCAGTACGGCAACTGTGGCCAGACCGTGAACACACCGGGATTCAGCAGCACGGCATGGCGGTCCTTGTCGAGTAGACCGGCATTAAGCTGTACGACACACGATGACACATGATGGCACATGACAGCATGCACCCGCCCGCCCGCCCGCCCTTACCGTGCTCCCCGACTCATACACCGACACGAAACACCGCGGCGCATGTTGGCCGCCCCCCAGGCTCCCGAGCACTGCCAGGAGCTGCAGGATCATGTTGGGGAGAACTTCGGCGGAGTTATACAGGTTGGCTCCGAAGAAGCAGCCATTGGCGCAGCCCGTGGAGTTCTGCGGCCCTTGCACGACGGCGTGGTCCGCCGTCATGCACGGCAACGCATGTCCCAGGCTTTTGATGCTCGAGAGGAGTTCCGAGAAGACGCGAGTGGCTCGGTCGAATTGCTCCGGCTCCACGCCGGCGGCAACCCGCAGCAATCGAAGCTGCATTTGCGGAGCGTCCGCGCCGGCATCTCGAATCTGCTCGTCAAGCTCGGCCAAAAACGCATTTATATCTTCTGAACGAAAGTCGTTGCTGGGTACAGAAAAATAATGGGTTGATAGTAGGAGAGAGGTGGCCAGAAAAATTGTGCACGCCAGAAGGATGCCCAGCGAGTGTTTGCGCTGCTTCGGCGCATAATGATGAGCTCCATGCGCGCTGCGTAACCTTGCTTGGGAGTGAAGTCCTCCGTCTCTCGTCATTGGAGGACGGAACGGACTCCCTCCACGCTGCTGCCTACTTCCGGAATTCATCCATTACACAGTTGGCCACTGCTATCGTTCCTATTGGTTTGCATAACCGTAGCGCAAGGGTGCAAGTTTCCTCTTCCGCAGACAGTGTATTCAAGACACGAAGTTCAATCAGTTCATACGGCTGCTTTCATCATGTGTGAATATTTTTGAATTTTGTTGCGCAGTAATAAAACAAACTAGTTGAGCGAAGATTGGATTGTGCTCTAGTCAGCGAAAAGTACAAATTAGTACAAGCCGGTCCAAATTTCCCCCAGGAAGCCTTCCCTACGAACTCAAAATGCCGATCACCAAACTAAAGCTGCGCCGCGTTGCGTGTCGTGCCATACTTTTTTTTGTCGTCAAAGTCCGACTGGTCATCGAATTCCCTTCGGCCAGCTGTCAGACACACAGTGCCTTTGCCGTGTATCCTGACGGTTACATCGGCCGTCGAGAGAGCAGATTGCTGCCAGCCCAATGGCCATCTCGTTGGTGAAGCTATTTCGTTGAAAACACTGGCTGAGGACGTGAGAGCAAAAGAGTGGTGATTGTTGATTGACAGAGCTTCTGTAACCGCTGCACGCTGCTGCCCACGCGTCCAGTTTCGCCAACCTAGCCAACAGAATAACTCTCCATGTTTTGCCGGACAACTGGTCCTCCCGCATCGCCCCGATTCACTTACAGCACCTACGGGAAGTGCGAGCCAGTCTCTTGGTCCGCTGGGGTTGGACCTGCATGCTAAGATTGCTGACCCACGCCCAATCAGGATCGCAGCTAGTGCAAAAAACCCCATCCTTTTTCGCAGTCGGCATCGCGCCCAGTACTGCTGTTTAATCATTAAGTCTGTTCTTCTGATGATCTGCCCACGCGCGCGGCATCCCATGGTAAACGCGCAGGTCAGGAGGGGTCAGGTATCGGCTTGAGCCTGGAGCTGGGCAATGGTGGGCGAGGGGCGAAGGGACAGGCGGAGGCGAGGGACCGGGCCCAGGCACCAGGCCGCCAAACGACCTTCTCCCGCTTCCCACCGTCAACCAGGTCCTTCATCCCCCACCCACTCACTTCACCGATTTCTACAGCGGGCCCAGCGGATGGACCCACTGCCCAGCGACAAGCAGGACAGCCTTGCAGGGCAGCTCTTGTCGAGCGACCCGTCCACCTTCCCCAACAAACGGCGGATGGGCGGATCCTTGGTCGGATACCGTACGTGTCCGGCATGTACGGCATGCCGGCGGGAACAGGTCGTATGGACAGACCCCAAATTTCCAGTGAGGGCCGGCACTTGCCAGCCAATAAACTGGCGCCCAACCCCCCAACGTCTTCCCACGTCGGCTCTCCGGCGCCATCACCGCGAACCGCACCCCCATTGCCGTGCCGTGCGTGCACCCGGCCACCGCCTTCGCCGCCTTCACTCCACTCCACCGTCCACCCCCAACCCTCTCTGCATCCAGGGAGCACATGGCATTCTACCGTATGTGGTAAAATGCCCTCTGGGAAACACGTTTGTTTGGTAGCGGTTGCTCCCGGAGGCCCCGGAGCCCCCGGAGCGCCGTTCCACTGACCGCCATCGACTTGGGAGGCACCGCCGCGTCGTGCATGTACGACATGATGTACGATATGCTGTACCCTCCGAGGGACCCGTCGCAAGGGAGCGGTGATTCACTCCCCCCCAAACCCCTGTTGTAGTGTTGTAGTGGTGGCAGATCACCGGTACCCTACTCTCTCTCTCTCTCTGTTAATCGGTCCACATTCACAATCCAACCCCAACAAAGATCTTCGTGCCCATGCGCGCTCTTGGAGACACCCTCCTGGAAGAGAAAGAATGACAGCTCAGCCGCATGCACTGCACCACACTGCTGCCCTGCCCTCCTGCTGCTCGCACCGTCCTTGCAACCCACAACCCACCCACCCACCAGTTTGTGCTCCTCTGCGACCCTCCTCCCTGCTATGCGGCCCTCGTCTCTGGCCACGTCACCACCCACCCATCCACCCACCCACCCCAACGCATCTCCTCCAGGACACAACCACCCACCCACCAGCCAGCCACCCACCTGTACGCCCCCGTTGCTGCGCCCCCTCCGCTCTCACGCCCGACAGCCCCCTCCCGCGCTGCTGCCCCCCACACGCCTCCTCCTCCTCGTCCTCCTGGGTTCAGGGTCCGTTCGCTAACGCCGTCTCCCTCCCTTCGCTGCGGTACCGTATCCTTTTTTCTTCCCTCCTCCTCCTCCTCCTCCTTGCTCCCGTTGTTGTCGCTCCCCACCGCCTCCGTCCCTTCGCCGTGCTTCGGGCTGTCTCTTTTACTCCGCCTTGCTCTCGCTGTTGCACTTCAGCACTTGTCATTGTCCTCGTTGTTGCTCTCGCTGTTGTCCTCGTTGTTGCTGTTGCTCTTGTCTCCCGGACGGCTGCTGCTCTTGGCCCCCGGGGGCACCAGCTTGATGAGGAAGGAGCAGCGGTCGGGCGGGCGGCCCTGCAAGTACGGCATGACGGCGGGCTCCACCACGCCGCTGTCCCGGTAGCCCAGGCTGTGGTACAGCGCCTGTGCCGTACAGTGCCGTACAGCGTCGTGCAAGGATGCAAGAGGGGTGTCAGCTGTCAGGCGGAACGGCCGAAAGCTTTGGCTTTGGGCGAGAGCGCCCGTGACTCGCATAGCAAGGAAGCGGAGCGGAGCGGTGACGCGGACTAGGAGGGAAGGGGAGTGGACAGGGGGGGCGGCGCGGCTATCTCGTGCGATGCAATCTGAGCTCGTGAGCTGAGCAACTTAATGATATTTTGATGATAATTTTTCTTCTTGTGCAGGTGTCTGGTGGGTTCATTCCGAGGGAAGTGTGTGTCAGGAACTGGTCATGCGGAGGACGGCGAAGCGGTAAGAGACACACGGAGGTTGGATGTGACGCCCCGAGGGAGGAAATGTCGTGTTTGGGGAAGGCTCCCCTGTTGGCGTTGGTACCCCAACCCATCCCACCCTGCCCATCAGGCCACCCACCTACCCACCCCAACCCAGCCACCCACCCAGGGCTCTCGCTTCTTTGGGTTGCAGTGCAGCCCCACCGCCCGACAGCCCCACTCCGCCGCCAGCGCCTCCGCAGCCCCCATCAGCCGCCGGGCCACCCCCCGCCGCCGGGCCGAGGGGGCGACCGCCACGTTGCTCACGTAGGCATATCCTGGTGGGGGGGGTGACGATGGGCGGGGCGGGTTGGGGTGGGCATTGCAGGCGAGTTTAGGCGTTGCTTGGCTTTTTCTCTCTCCTCGGCTCCTTGCGGTGGTTTTTTGGGCTTCTTGCCAGGTTGTTGTGGCTTGCCGGTCTTGCTCGGCTTGCCCGTTGGGCTTCGCTTTCCCAGTCCTTGTAACGTCCCTCGCAGAAAAAAAAGGCGGCAGGACATCGGCAAGGGAATCATCAGCAGCAGCCCAGCCCAGCTCAGCCCAGCCCAGCCCAGCCCAGCCCAGCCCAGCCCAGCCCAGCCCAGCCCAGCCTTAGGTGCGACACATCCAACACAGCCGAGAATCCGCTGGTGTAGGCGCGCCCGCGGGACTGTCCTGTCCTGTCGTGTCCTGTCTTGTCCTGCCGTACCTTCCCTGCGGTACCAGCCCATCTGGCCGTCCGTACGCCAGTTGAGCTCCCGGGGGGGCACCAGATCTCCGAATGAGTCCACGGCCGCCACCCCAACCAGGCCCACGGACTGAAGAGGAGGAGCAGCAGGAAGGGGAGGGAGCGAAAGGGGGCGGGGGGAGGGGGAAGCGGAGGTACAATGAGAGCCGCAGCGAAGGAAGTGAGGGGGAGGGGGAGGAAAGGGCGGGGGATGCAGGGCGTGGGGGCAGGGAGAGGCCGGAGAACGGCAGCGAGGGGCCCCGGCGGGGGGTGAGGCGGACCTCACCACTGCAACTGCAGTGGCAGGGCAGTGGCAGGAAAAGTGGCAGCAGCAGGGCGGGCCGCTGCCAGGGAGGAGCACTGACTCGCGGCCCCCGACCGCACCCTTGGCAGGAACGCTGCCCCTGGCAGCAACGCACAATAACGCACACAGCACGGCAACGCGCGCGTAACAACCCACCCCAGCACACGCCAGGGCTGCCTTACCGGCCTACACACACATCCACACAGATTCCCTCCTCACCAACCAACAATCACAGACCTCGCCATTGACCGACCCCACCGCCACCCTGTCCGCCCCCCAGCCCACCCACCGCCACCCACCTGCGCCTGTACGCCCACTCCCGGCCTGACCCCGGGGCCCAGCGCCCCGCCCAGCCACCACATGGGCTGCGGGAAGGCGGCGCTGGTGGGTGACCCGCGGGTCGCTGCCGCCGCCGCAGCCTCCCGGAACGCCGCCTCCGCCGCCGCCTGCTGCTCCGGGCTGCTGGGGGCTGGGCCCTCGAAGGCCAACAGCAGAACCGAACTGTCGCCGGTGGGGGTTGGGCGGTGGGGGCGCGCGATGTGGTGGGGTGGGGTAGGGGCGCGTTTGGGGGGGCCCTACCGGTGCTGAAAAGCGCAAGTCATTGCAGAGAGAGGCGGGTGGGGAGAGAGGCGGGTGGGGACAGAGGGGGGGCGGGGAGAGAGGGGGCGGGGAGAGAGACCCGCACTCACTCACCCATCCAGAGGAGCTGCTCGGTTGCTGCAACCAATCAGTGCCAACGATGCAATGCACTCTTAACCCACCCACCCAAACCTCCCACCCAGGCCAAGCCAGACCAGGCCAGGCTCCGCCTCATATCACCGCTGGGGCCCCCAGAGCCGCCGCCCCTCTGCCCTCCCTCCCCCCACCCCCTGACCACCCACTTGCCACCGCCCTCTCCGGCCAGCCGGTCGTTGATCTGAAGCGCCGTGATGCGGTCCACACGCAGCGACAGGGACTGGGGGAGGAGTGGGGGTGGGGATGGAGGTGAGGGTGAGGGGTGGGGGTGAGGGAGGGCGAGGGGGAAGGTGGGGGAGGAAGGGGTACAGCAGGAAGGGGCACGCAGCGGGGGAACGCCAGTCGGAACCAGCCGGGTTTCATCTCTCACAACCAATCGCAACCAACGAATCACACATCGTGCGTCTGTGCGGTTGGCTTTCATCCGCGCGTTAGCAAGATAGAAACGGCCCCCTCACCCAACGAGTCGATACGCTGCGGTACCATCCTTACTAGCTCCAACACCCGGTACATCCCTCGAGTCGAGCCCCACAAAAACGCAGGCCCAGGCGCCTGACCCACATCCGGGCAGGCAGCAGGCGCCTGACCCACATCCGGGCAGGCAGCCTGGTGCCAACCGGGTTTCCCTGCTTTTCCTCACCGCCCAGGGCTGCCCCCCTCACCTTGAACACCTGATCATCCCGTACGTCGGAGTTGAACACCCGGCAGTGCAGATCGGCGGCCGGCCAATAGTCGATCAGCTCTGCGGGCCTTATGTGGATGACGCCCCCACCGCCAGGGCTGGCGGGGCTGGGGCCTGGGGCCGGCGCTGCCGCGCGGCCCGATGACGCCGAAGGCGCCGAGAGAAGGGGCCGCAGATGCAGAGTGTGTGGCTGTCTGTGCGGTGATTTTCGGGTGGTGAGAGGGCTGGGGCCGGCGTTACGGGGCCCGGTAGGCGTTGCTGATGCTGCTACTGTGGCCATCGGCGGTGCCGGTGCAACTGGCGACGGTGCAAACGAGCTCGCAGCCAGGGCTCCATGGATATGCCGACTGGTATGGAGGTGTCGCCGATGTGAGGAAGGGGCGCGGGTAGAGCACTTCATGGCGGCAAGAGTCGGGGACGATGGACGAGTCGAAGAGAACAACCAGCTCAGCGATGCCCGCGAAGATGTGCTACTCCGCTGAGAGTAAACCTATGGCTGCCCTCGCTGACACTGGCAGATATATTAAGTGTCAGGCAGGACTAGGGCAACTTCGCTGTTAGAGTTCCATCGACGTTGTCATTTGGGTTCGAACGTCCTATGGTTCATAAGGCTTATGTCTATTTAGACTACTTCGTACTTGATTTATATCACTGAATATACACAGCAAGGCACACGTATCGCCTGGAGCTCCTTGAGCTCGTGAGTTGCCGATTGAAACAAACCAGAGATGTGTGCATATTGTAAAATCCAGATCTCGAGCGTGTCCGTGGCACAGGAAAGCTGGCAACAAGGGTCCAGATGATGAAAACCGTTCCAGTGTACACCCATCCGTTGACCGGACCCAGATCCTGCTGTACAAACCGCCAAAGTGTTCGGAGGAACCGCTGTGATACCCGTGATACCAGAGCTCTGTGTAATACATTTCCCCCATCCGCACCCTTTCCGACAGGTCACCTGCAGACCAATACGCTGGGTCATTTTTCGGCCGCAGCTGCGCGCGGAGGTGGGCTTCGGTGCTGCATGCGAGCCGGTACCAGTACCTGTACACAGCAACAGCAGCAGCTTGCACGAACAACACAGCTCCCATGCGGTGTTTGCTTCAATCCAACGCAAAGGAGGCGCAAATGCGAAATAAAGATCACAGCTTCGAGCAGAGCAGAAGTCTGCTCTGACTTCGACATATGGTATATGTAACGCGGTTTTTTTCTCCAAATTATAAACACGACACGTGGTGCCACGATCCAGCAATGATCCAAGGGGAGGGGCAACCGCACCGATGCAGAAATGGCGCCCTGGGGAGTGGTTGGCCCCAACTAATTTTACGGTACAAATACGGTACGGCAGCCAATTCCGAAATTCTACACCACTCCGCTCCTTCCGACTCAGCGACCTGCGCTGCGTGCAGAAGCACGCGAGGGGCCAACGCGCTCGATCAGCGCGCACACCCTACTGGGCCAGGCGCCCAGGCCTCTTCACGGGAAAGAGAGACACCGCCATCAAAAGAGGTACAGAGGAACAGGGGAATGGACGCTCTGCAGTCGAGCACGACGGTGCGTCTCTGGAGCTTTAAACGGTATCAAACTCGTTGTCGCTCCATAACAACTTCGATTACCGATAGCACTTCACCGCCCACTCTTTGAAACATCTAAATCTAAAAATCACCTCACAACTCAACTCAACACAATTCCGAAAGCTCTCTGCGATCTGTCGCCGCGCGCGTGAACAGCCTGCGGTGCGGCGCGTTGTCGAGGACGAATTGCGAGCGCGCCGCCCGCCCGCGCGCAGTTATTGGCCTCGCGTTACCGCATTATGATAATGACCCCGGCGCGCGCGGCCCATACATACAGCATCCGCCTCCGATCCGGCCAATCGTCTGCAGTCTCATATTTCAATAAAGATATTTTTTGGTCTGAGCTCTACGAAAATGCTCGTTATTCCTTGCGCATGGGCCTCCTTCCCATCCGCGCGCATGGCCACCCAGACGTGCAGCAGCGGGCCCCCTCCCCCATACCACATCGCGCCCCAAACCCCCGGACAGGGCAAGGCCCTCCCGCCGGCAGTAAACTCAGGAGGAAACGGCACCAGTTCGGAATGAACCCCAGCAGCGCAGCGACCAACTCAGCGCACCCCAGGCAGCGTCGGAGGCCTTCAGTTATGCCGTACATACAGCAGGTACGGTAGTTGCGTCACCACGTAATGGTTTGGCGCGCATTTCCCTTCCCGGGCTTTTTAACCTTTGTCGCCCGCCCCGCAATCGCCCTTTTTGGAGCACCGCGCGATATTCCGCAATGCGCTCCACAGCAACTCATGCTGACGAAAGTATGCACGGGTGCCGTACCAAGCAGTACACACGTGTCACGTGCGCCGCTTGGGGGACGGCCGCCGCGGCCACGGCTGCGGCCGTGTGGGCCAGCAGCAGCAGCAGCCCCCTTCCTTCTCTTCCCAGACCCCTTCTCTTCCCAGCCCCCCAAAGTCAAATTATGACGCATGCCGGTACAAAGACAACACACGACATGACACGCTACGACACGACATGGCACGAGATAACGCGCTGACAAAAGTCGAAAAAAACTGGCGCCCTGGGGGGGTGTGTGTGTGTTGCCAAAACAAGCTCCTTCCCGAGGCGCACGTGGACACACATGCGCGCCAGCCCCCCAAGACACACGTACTGGTACGGGAACTCCATTGCACAATTAACTCCAAAGTAGCAGCAACAACAACAACAACACATCTACGAGATCCTGTACTCGCTCTGTATCCTGCGAGATGCTACAAGTCACGCTAAAAGTCTCCTCCGAACGACAGCTATGTCGTACTCACGCCCTCCTCACGCCCAGGCACAAGCCTCCCTCCGGCCCTCGCCCTCAATCCCTCACCCTCATCCAAACCCACACCGTTAATCACCCGCCCCGTCAGTCTTCCCGACAACATACCGCCACCCCCAGCTATCCTCAACACCCCAACACGGGCTCAAAAAGCTGGCGACATCGCCCCCGAGTGTTAGCCCCAACAACAACAACAACAACAACCCAGGCGCCGCCGATGCCCCAACCCCCCGAGTCCCGTCCCGGCCCTGCGAAAACAGCCGGTGACGTGAAAGGTTCCATTGTTCACTTCTAAAGTGCTTTGTGTTCATCCCACGTTGCTTAAGGTTCGTCTTCCCTCTTTGCTCCCCTCCCATCAGCGTGCTCGCCGCGCGCGCCCATACCGGTAGCTCGTCTTTTCGTGTCACATGCCTTTAAATGGTCATTCTCGGTAATAGAAAAAGTAAAAAGAGCAGCACGAAAAATCGACAAAGGCACCAATGGACGGCCAATGGACGCAAGTGCGGCCCCCCGCGGCGGCCATCCGCACAGACGCGGGACACCCACAGACGCAGGACACCCACAGGCAGCCCCACAGGCCCCAGCCCCATCCAATCGCCCCACCCCGACCTCTGGAGGACGACCTCCATTCGCCTTTAGCCAAATGGAAGTCGCCCCAATATTGAGACCTACATTCCTCGATGACACACGACATACGAAACGGCAACTTCAGTGCATGCATGCACCCCATGCAGCAGTTTTCCTCCCCTAAGATGTGTGCATGTGAGCACTTTGCGCGAATGTGTTCGTTGTGAGAGCACTTCCTAATGACTCGCCGAAAAAAGTTCAGTCAAGGGCCATTCAAAGTCCGACAAAGGCGACCTGTGGAATTATCTTCTGTATCGTAAGTTAAGTATGCGTCGTACCCCGTCGTACCCGTGGTGCCGGCGCACAGCGATTGGAGGCAGCGTTTTCTCAGGCCAGCAAGCTGCCGTACACACGCAGGACAGCGTGATAGTACAAAAGACTTGGCTCGTCCATCAGCATACGGCAGCTGTACGACGGGCGCCCGATGACGACGACTCCAGGGTGGGCGGCAGCAGCGGCGCGCTCTGGCTGCTGCTGTTGCCGCCCTGGGGCGAAAACGATCTCTCGATGGCGTCCATCTCCGCCTCAAACTCCGCCTGAGGATCTGGGACCGCGGCTGCCGCCGCCGCCGGCGGCGGCAGCGATACCGCTGTCGCCGTCCCCGGCAGGTCCGTTGCTGCCGGCGGCGTTGGCGGTGACGGGGCGGTCGGCGACGGCGCTGGCGCCGCCGCCGCGGCGGCGACAGGCTCGGCGGCAGCGGTGCCGCCGCTGGCCGGCGCCGCACCGGAAGCACTGCCTAGCCGAGACTCTGCGTGGGAGGTTGGCCGGCTAGATGAAACGACGGCGCTGACCCTGCCGCTGCCGGTTCCGCCGGCGCCCGTATCAGAGTTGCGCGGCGGCGGCGCCGCCGCCGCTACACCGGCAGCGCTCAGCCGCGTTGACGATTAAGCGCGTGACGCGGCGCCGCTGGCCGCCGCCGTCGACGGCGGGCCGGTGGCAGCCGCCGCCGCCGCCGCCGGCGTCGGTGTCGGCGGCGTCCGCGGCGGCGGGCTCGCCGCCGCCCCCGACGCCGAGATGGTGCCGGGCCGCGACAGTCGGCCCCCCGTGAAGGGGCACTGCTGCGGGGCACTGCTGCCGCGCGACGGCAGCCGGGTGGCGGCGCGGCTCGCACCCAACGACGCCGCCACCGCCGCCATCACCGCCGCGTCCGCCGACCACTCGCCCTCGCCCTCGCCCTCCGCCTCCGCCGCCAGCTCCGCCTCCGCCGCCCGCTGCGCCAGCGTCATCTGTTGCTGCAGCTGCCGCTCCCGCAGGCGGAGCTCCTCCTCCTGCGCCGCCGCCGCCGCCGCCTCCGCCTCCGCCTCCGCCGCCGCCGCCTCCCGCTCCTCCACCACCCACCGCCCCTCCTCCTCCGCGTCCTTGGCCGAGGGCGTGAAGAAGGCGTCCTTGAAGGGCCGCAGCCGCCGCATCACTTCTCCCATGATGCCCTGCGTGGAAAGCCGCGCGCCGCCGCCCGCATGCGTGTGTGAGTGTGCGGGGGGTTATAAACCTTCTGATACGGTAGTACGGCAGTACGGCAACTGGCATGTCTGGTAAGTACACTGCTGGGTGGGTTCTCGCTCGCCCACGGCCCTTTGCTGCGGTACCGTCTTTATCACCCAATCTCGTCTTCGCGGTGCAACGACACTACACTAAGACCCAGGCCAAAAGCCCAGGGTTTCCGTGGACCCCAGGGGAGGGGTTGCTCCCTCAAGTGAGTGTTTGGTACGACAGTCCGTACAAACACACACACACACAGACGCACACACCTCGGGAGCTCCCAATTCCGACATCGCCTGCTCAAAGTACTGCATCCCCAGATCGAAATCGTCGCCGCTGAACCCGCGCTGTTTGATGATACGGAGATGCGCTATCCGTACACTACGGCCCAGGTACGGCACGTTGGGTGGGCCGAAGAGCCTAGGGCGGGAGCAGCAGGCCAGGAGGGGGGCGGGAGGGGTGGCGTACGGGGGAAACCACCATGTGATCAAGGTAGAGCGACAAGTACCGCAACAGGAAAAGGTTGAAATACCTTATATACTTGTACAAGGCATATATATATATATGTACAAGACAGGTTGTTGTTGTTGTTGTTATTGCTGCTGCTGCCGGACAGGTGGCTCACAAGTCAAGAGGGCAGAGGGCAGACGTACATCTTCATCATGAGTTGGTCTCGGTGGTGAAATCCCATGCACCGCCCTTCCACCATCCGCATGCCCTGCCCCTGCCCCCTGGCCCACCTCCCCATCGCATGTCGTACCCCCATGTCGTACCCTCATGTCGTACCTCCATGCCGTACGTACCATGAGATGAAGGCCGACTGCTTGGCTCGCAGGTGCATCACATCCTGGTCATGCAGGAACAGGATGAGCCGCGGGTCGGCGTAGAGCTTCTTGTAGAATAGCTCCACCACCTTTTTGACCACATCCGGACCGCCCACCCGCTGGAGAAGAGGCCCGTGGTTGTTCTGTGGGGGCGCGAGTGCGCGAGTGCGTGTGTGCGTGTGTGCGGGTGCGCATGTGTAGGCGTGCGTGAGATGGGTTTGGACAGGTGAAGGTGAGGGGGACCGGGTCTGGAGGTTTGGGCCCTCCACGCCACGTTGGGGTTTTGTGGTGGTGGCTGAGGCAACGCGGCAGCCGCTGACGTCGGGGGGCAGGCGGGCGGGAGAGGTGTGGAGAAACGCCCCCGTCATCCAGTCAGCAAGTCATACGGGCATGGAACACAAACCCTGAATGCGCAGAAAGTCTTCGTTGCTTGCTGTTTTTTTATTTTATTTTCGGAAGCGGACTGAGCCTTCTCGACGGTTGCACAAGGGCATGTGGATGAAGGAAGGGTAACAACGGTAGGGGCCCACGGGTGGGGAGCACGGGGGATAGTGCAGGGCCGCTTGCAGGCATGCATGCATGTATGCGAAGAGGTAAATTTAAAGCTTGCAATAGTACTACCTGTCCAGGTCCACCGCCCTTCACTGTTGTCGCCTGCGTTCTCTGCCACTCCTCGACGCTGCGAATGGCTTTCCGTATCTCATCCTGCAAGGTCACAGCAGGACTCCGTGAACAACACCATTGCAAGAATGTGCTTATTTTGCGAGCAGATGCTGTAATCGTGTCGACGAGAGTTCCAACGGAAGGGCCATCGCAACGCAGAAAGGGCTCAAGACCCCACAGAAGAGTATATCATCAAATTACACACAGCAAATAAATGATGGTTTCATCGCAGATTGAAATAATTGTAAACAAAATTGTTCCCTGCGAGGCCGAGCGATTCGAGGAAGAGCTCACACAATCATCTGTAAAGACCAATGCATCGATCCTCGCTTCAATAATAAGAAAATTGGCCTATTTGAAGTCCCACAGCTGTCTGGGAACCCCTGACCTCTGTAACAAGATGCGCTACTGCGTCGGCGGCGTGCGTGCAGCTGTTGCCCATGTTGCCAGAAATAATGCCTATTAACAAAAAGTAAAGCTAAAGGTATAAAAACTGGAAGCCCTTATGATAAAAGCCAGGCTCCAAGCTCCGTAACGTAATCTTATTAGCAAATCTTTATGGGGTAACAACGCCCAGCGCAAGAAACGTTCCATCGCTCATGGCTACGAGGTTTGATTTATGATTTTGTTTTCTTATCGTACCGGGTGTACCGTTCGAAGTACCGGAACAGTCGAAAGAGCTTGAACATGCATACAGTTTGGAATGCAAACTTTGCCAGGAAAAATGAACAAGCAGAAGATACATCTGTGATGCAGTTTTGGGCCTGCCGTTGCACATTTTCGTAGGCACTTGGCCGTATCAACGACCAAGTTCCTTAGACTGTAGGCGCGTTGCGCTTCAGGCGGTGTTCCCAATCCACCGAGGGGGCAAACTTGACGCCCTAGTCGAAACAGTCAGAACGAGAATATGCTCAAAGCCATCATCTGCTGTTCCGTTGCGTACTGTTTGTTTGTTGCCGTCTCAAGGTCGAGCGACTCGCGTGACTTGGACGGACCGCCGAGTTCGCCCCCGCCTTGGAGGCTGCCTGTGAAGCGAAAACCCACTCTCTGCTCGGGCGCCAACCGGTTGCCACGCTTTGTCCGTCGGGCAGATGAAAGGACCAGCAGGGCGGTGTCACCTACCCATCGTACATTGCTGTCTAAACAGTGCACATATCAGCACGCACGAGGTGCCTTTCCTGCAGAGGACTCTGGCCACGAAATACAATACCTACATGCCCCGCACTGCTGCTTGAATGTGGCTGACAGACAAAGGACGCGGAGCGGGACCAGCCAGGACTCTGCCAGCTTCATTACGGGTCGAAGGCCAGTGCAAGGCCCACGCCGTGAGGCGAGACATTTCCAATGCCGAGAGGCCGAGACGCGAGACAGGCACCGCGACAGGAAGAGGGGTACCGGTAGATAGCACGCTCGATTACAATCTTCATCATGGACCAAATGCTGTGGTGGAGGAATTTGGCCCATGGTGGCGTCTAAATGTACACATGCGTGCAGCGTGCCGAGCTCAAGCGCCGCGAGTTCACAAAAACACGAGGTTCCTCGAACACGCTCTCGAATTTCCCTCCCAACACAAACACGACATAACCACACCGTCAAAACGCAAACCAAAACATGGAAAGAGATCTAGCCATACCAATGCAAAGCGCGGGGAAGGGGACTTCACAGCAGGGTATGTGTGCCAGCCGCTTGGCTTGCCGAAGGCCGGCAAACTGTCAGAGGCTGTTGACTTGGGCCGAAACTGACCATTTACCTCGTCTCACAAAAACCAACCGAGTTAATACCATCTCGCCCCCAAGAGGTATAGATTTGGGGTTGGGACGCTCCTACACCAAAACAAAACCTCTCCAACCGTTCAACCCTCTCTCTCCATGTCACCAATGAACAAACGTTACCCCAGGGCCGCGAATGAGAACTCCGCATACCATATCACACACAAAGGCGACTGCAAGGGCTTTTCCCCGTGTTAGAAAGAATCGGGCTACCGACCGACCCACCGACCGACCGACCGAACGTCTGCGGAAGGAGACCAGAATCGATCGTGCGATACGCACACAATCTTAGGGCACCACACACAGACACGCGCAATACATCACGCAGAAAGCAAAACAAAACCGAAATGCCGTCGGGGCGAGAGCGAGTCAACAAACACACATCATGCACACTGCCTCAACCGCCTCCGGCCAGCGGACACACATGCGCACATGCGCACACAACGCACATGGAGGCACTCGGCGCGCGCACCCCCGCCGCTCCCTCCGACCTTGCCTTTGGCTGCGCGTCACCGTCACCTCACCAAACCGCACGACCTCACCTCGCCCCTCTCACAAAAATGCTTGCAGAGCCAGAGCCGCGCCACAAGAGGCGGCAAGCGGCGTCCGGCGACTCAGCGGCCTTGTGTTGTCGCCTGGGTACCACCCGCAAATCATAACCGTGTAATGAGGACAAGCATCATCATCCAGCAGCAAACCACACCCCACATGCCATCATCATCATCATCATCAGCATCATCTTGTTTGCGTTAACGTACTCCCACGGGCTCCCCTCGCTCATGATATCTCTCTCGGGCTGGATAGCTGTGGCATCCAGCAGCCAAACTTTCCGCCGCCGCGCCGCCGGGCCACGACAGACACCGCGCCGCGACAGAACGAACCTCCCCTCTTGCACAAGATCAACGGCGCTCCAGGTGGCAAGTGCAGGGGCGGCGCAGCGGGCCGGCAAATGCGCGGCGCAGGAAAGCTCTCAATGCACCATCAGTTCGTCCGGGGGCGTGCGTGCGTGAGCTGGGCAGCCGCAAAACAGCGACACGACCGGGCGACGCCGCAAAGCCCCAACACAAAAAGATATCCGCCGCAGCAGCCCTGTACCATCGCTCCATATTACGATATATCATGGGCGTAAAAGGCGTAATTCGTGGGAAAGTCGTGTCATCCCAACCGTGCCCGGGCGGAGCGTCAGCAGTCACCCAGCAGCAGCACCAGCATCAAAAGCCCCGCCCTTCCCTGCACATCCAGATTGATGCCAGATGGTGGAGGACCGGACCAGCTACGGCCCGACCCAGCGCCTCCGCCACCCAGCCTGCCCACCACTGTCCGCACAAGGCAGCAACTCAAAACAACCAAAAGAAACAGCAGAAGCTGCAGCAGCACCGTCAATGTCATCACTAGCTCACGGTATCTTCGACACGGGAGCTCGCGCCCCTTCATCTCCTGGCCCCCTTCATCTTCCCCGGCCTCTTGTGACCAAATCCATTTATTGCAGTAAAGCAAGGCGAGGCCCTCCCGCAACTACGCAGTTGCTCTCGCATTGCATTGCGACGGCAAGAAGCGGCCCCGTCGTCCCTGCCTTAGATAAGGTAGTCGGCCAAAACCAACCAATCTTGCCACTCGCTCCCCAGCCAGCCGCAGTACCTCGGTAACACAACCCGCAGCACCGGCCTGGGGCCCGACAGTAGTCCACTTTCGCATCAGGCCCGAAAAGAAAAAAGCCCGAAAACAAAACGCTTGACACCATTCGCCAACCAACTGACTCCGCTCCCGTATTAAAGGCCCTTCACGAGTAGCTTTTCGGTGCGTGCATCGAGCAGCAACAGCAACAGCAGAGCATCGGCAGCGGCGACAGCGCCTGCCACCAACTCCGCCACCCGGCGCTCCATTCTCCGTCCTCTCACACCCGTCTGGCTTTGCCTGCCAGAACAAGCTCGAGCAGCTCTGTTCGTCCCGCACGCAAAAGGCTCCTTTTGCTTCAAACCAGGACTCGTAACGAAACTCGCCTTCCGTACGCACATGCACGTACTCCCAACAAACGACGTCACGCTACACCAACCCATACCGAGTCGGCACGTACAGCGGGGCACACGCTGACGCCCGACCCAGCATGCCGGCAGCAGTAAACATTAAACGAACCCCGTACCACTCCCAACACCACCACATGACACCGCGCCATTCCGCGCCGCGCGCGCCCTCACGCGCAGTCCGTCCTCTGATATATTAATCGCACCGCTGCCACCGCTCCCATGCCTCTTGGTACTACACGGCAACACTTCTCCAGTCCCGCACCAACCCACACCGCCTCTCAAATCGTCTTCGTATGTGCCTCATCATCGTCGAGGGCGAGTCCGATCAAGGGGCGCCGCCTCCTGGCCTCCTCACCATCCATCTGGAGACAGGGTCGTGTCTGGACCCCGGACCCCGGGGTCGTGTCCGGGATCCAAACCGAGGTCCAGACCGGGAGGGGGGTCCAGACCGGAGCAGCGAGTGCGCACATGGCGACCGGAACTGCCACAGACGACGCGATAAACGTGAAATAGGCAGATCCCCTCGTCCTCCTCCCTAGGGCAAGCCCGCTCCGAAGGCACCTTCACACACACACACGCCACCCACCGATGTCGTGGCATGCAGCATTCCGCAATCCTACAACACTCGATTTCCGACTTAAACGAATGTGCAAGTAGCAAGCCTTTTGCGTTGTGCTGACCCGTATTTAGAATATCAGCATCATCATCATTCAGCATCATGTGTCAACGACGACCAAAAAGGGCGTAGACAAAAAACCCCGCCCACTCACGCACCTGGAAACCACTCCGCGGCCGGTTTCTTTCACCACGCCAACAAATACGATGTGGGTGAGTTGCAACAACTAGTATGAGTAACTCGCATGACACACAGACAGATAGGCGCTAGGGCCCCGCCCGGCACTAAAGACGCACGAGCGACGCTCCGATGGTGATTTATGAGCGCATGTCTCCGATATCTCTCCAGTCCCTCCCGTGCCGTCCCACAAAATGCCTCTCCAGGTGGAGTCTACGCATCATTCCATTCAGCACCAATCGACGCCGCACTCAATACTCCACCGCGGCAAATGACTCGGCCGCGTCGGGGCGATGGGGGAATATGCGTCGCGTTCGAACCCCAGAAATGAGAACCGTCCACCGCCCACCCCGCCACCCATATATGTCCTTCACCCTTCGCGTCCAAAAATAGGCATCCGTTCAAATGATGGTCTCGATCCGTTTCTTGCCGAGGGTGGCCGCGGACAAGAAACACTCAACCCATCCTGGCGCTCTCCCTCGGCGGAATCACGCCCCGCCCCCTATCCAAAGGAAAGACTCTCCTGCTGCCAGTCCTTCCTACCAGACAAACAGACTCGCACGCGCACCACAGCACGGTCCGTGCGACAGTCACACGTTTCCCGACATCCTCACGCCAAGAGCCACCCCGTCTCTGCCCCGTCAAATGGTCCTGAAGTAATCAAGCACACACCGTAATACATGCCCCCGAAGTACAAAACACTTAAGACGCTGCAGCGCAAACAAACCGACAGACCGCCGCGCTAATCGCGCCGCCATGCAAACTCACGGCTGCGACGACCCCGATCTAAAATCCCGACCGACGGCAGGCAACAGCAGAGCTTCCTCCCGAGCAAGACAGTGCCCAGCGCTCACACAGATGACCCGGCCCGACCCCACCCATATCTCTCACTTCGAATGGTCTTCTTCTCCGGCAGTGTTGGGCGGATTGGGCGGGACAGGGCGGAAAGACGCCTGCAGAGCAGGGCCGCTCACCACCCATCAGCCGCCTCCTGCCGCAGGGCCCGCCTCGGGACGCCGCCCTTATTCACTAGCTCCAGAGGGCCCGCCCGGGCGCCTCAATTCAGAGGGCCCACCTGGGCGCAGCCCCTCACAGCTCCTCACAGCCTTACATGCGCTGCACGAGCATGTTTGGCAGGCTGCCGAAGCCCGGCAGGCTGCTGGCCGGGGAGTCCAACCCGCCGTCCAGATTCATCTCATTGTCCTCCACCTGAGGGGTATTAAGAGAAAATCGCAGCGGAGAAGGAGGGGGTGAGGGGGTGAGTGGGAGCAACGGAGGCGGCAGCGGCGGGCAAGGAGCAGTGAGGAAGAGCGGCACGTGTGTATACAGTACACCGCGAGGTATGTCTATTCACGTGCCTGCCAGGACCGTCGCAACAGGAAAAATGGCCAGCCCACGAAGGAATGGCGCGGTCCAGCAATGAATCGACAACGATGCGTTGAGAAGCGGCCGAATTAAGAGACCAGCGAGACAAGCGTCCCTTGAGCAGCGAGCTCATCGCGGCGCAAAGCGTCGTAACGCAACCACTGAAGCCGGCCGCTCTTCTCAAGCCGGCCTCTCTGATCCCGCCCACTCAACAGCCCCACATCCGCAAACCGCCAACTGCACCGGTCCCCGACCCCATGCCCCTGAGGCGGTCGCCACACACCCAGCCCAGCTCCACCCTACCCCTACCCCGCCCTACCTTGGGCATCGCAATGTCAATGGCGATGGTCGAGCCCTTGAGCCTGTGCTGGCCGTGGCTGACGACGCGTTGGATGGCCGCGTCCGTCTCAAAGGTCACGAAGCCGAATCCCCGGTGCTCCGCCTTGTTGTCCTTGGCCTTGGGCAGGTAGACGTCCATCACGTAGCCAAAGCGCATAAAGTACTCCTTGACGTCCGCCTCGCTCGTGTCCTTGGTCAGCTTGCCGATGAAGATGCGCGGACCGGCCCTGTTTGCGGACAGACATGTCCATCAACACGATCAGTACGATTATCCTCAAGATCCATTTTACGATGACCGACGGTGATTTACCAGGATGGAGCGCATGAGCACGAGCCAATGCGGAAATGAATGGAGGGCGGCGTGAGGGCGGTGCGCGCCGCTGCGGTCAGGCACATCAGCGGCGCCCTTAACACCGCCGACCCGCGGGGACTCGCTGGGCCCCTCAACCCGCTCCCCCAACCCCCCCCCCAACCACCCCACCTGGCGTTTGCAATGGCGGGGTTCTCCATGCGCTTGAGCGTAGAGTCCAGGGAGCGCCGCCCTGACGCCGCCGCCATCATCTGCTGCACCGCCGCCGCAGCGCCCAGCGAGTTGAGCTCCTGCAGCATCGTCTGGCCGGAAATGCCGCCCAGACCCGGCGACTTGCTGGCGGCGGCGGCGGCCAGGCCATTCGACAGCAGGCTCGTGGCCGCCGTCAGGTCACTGCTCGTCAGACCCACCATCGGCATGCCGCCATTGAGGGGGCTGATGCCGCTGCTGCCCAGCGCCGTCATGTGCGCATTCACGCCGCTGACGTTCTCGCTCAGTGTGGCAGTCTTGGCGAGGGTCTGCAGCGCGGCGGTGGTGGCGGCCGCGGCGGCGGCGGCGGTGGAGCTGGCTCCGTTGAGGCCGAGACCCAGGTTGAGGCCCAGCGCCTGGCTGGTGGCGCGCAGGGCGGGGTTCATGCCGGCGGCGGCGGCGCTCGCAGCGAGGCCTGCGAGGTGTGGTAAAGGAGGAGGACGAGGAGCGGGTCAAGTAACGAGGAGGACCAGGGTCGATGGTGTGTGCCGCACTTCGAAGGACGCGAAAAGAGACAAATGGCCGCCTCACAGTCCCCATTAAGGATTCGTGTGTAGTCATTCGCATCATCGCCACCATCCCCCCCAAAATAAGGGTTGGGCAGCGGCTCTCTCCTGCCATTCGCGCGTCGCCACCGCACTCACAACTGCGCTGCAACATCCTATACGCCCGGATGCCTAGAGTCCCGATATGACACTCACTCACTCAACTCACCGTTTGCATTGTTCATCAGCGATGCGCTCGTGGTGAGCGACGTGGGGTTGAGCTGGTCCATCATGTCGCTCATGCCGTTGCGGCCCATCATGCCGCTGATGTCCCGCTCCTCAGACAGCGACCGCAGGTTGTTGAACGTGGCGTCAATGGCACCCGGCGAGATCAGGTTGTTGTTCATGCTGACAATGCTGCCCAGCCCGGGTCCAATGATGCCCGAGCCTGTAAGTGACACACACGCGCATGCGCATGCACACAAGCGGAAAAGAAAGGACGATTGCCGATCCAGGTCGGGCGCCGGAGTGGGCGCGAAGAGAGAAGACAGGCGGCAGAGGGCAGGGGCGGCACGTTCGCGGCAGTTGCATTTACAGGACTGCCGCGGAGCCCTTAGCTTGACAACGTATACCGGTAGCCAAAGCGAGAGCCCACGCGTAGAGCGCGGAACCCAGCTTCCTTGAGGCGTGAACCCAACCCTTTCCCAACCCCAGTTTGAGCTCCCCTCCCGCTCCCCGGCCCTGATGGGCCCCAGAACCCAGCAACAGATACCTCCGACCTCCTCCCCCTCAACATAAGCTGCTCACCGTTATCGAATGATCGGCGCTGGCCGGGGCCCATCGGCAGCCGCGCAAAAATGTTCTTCAGCGCAGTGGGCTCCTCTTTGGGCGTGGCGCGGTCAATGGCAATCTCGTGCCCGTTCATCCAGTGCTTGACCGCCATCACCTTCTCAACAGAGTCTGGCGACGCGAACGTCACAAAGCCAATGCCGCGATACCCCTGCTTCGAGTGGTCCTTGGGCATGTATGCGTCCTGCAGCTTGCCAAACCCCTCAAAGTACTGCCGAAACTGCGACTCTGTTACGGAAGGAGGGATGCGCGCCACGAAAATGCGCGTGGTGCGCGGCGGTGACGGCTCCCCCTGCGGTATCAGGGGCACAAAGCAACACCGTGCGAAAGAGGATGACGCGGGGTGCGGCCAAGGGGGTGGCGGGAGTGGGTATAAGCATTTGCTGGGGCGCTTGTACTTTGCTGGATCCTAGAGGGATTCCAAGGACACGAAGCCGCGGTTCTCTCATCTCTTCATGGAGTTGGGTATGGTACGGAAATGCACGTACGCACACGGATGCGTGCCAGCCCCACAGATGCGTGCCTCCACACCCCTCCTAACCAACCACACCGACACACCTTTGGCAAGGCCACCTTAGCCTCACACCGGCGTCCGTCGATCGTGTGCTCAACAGCCAGGGCGCGGGTTGCCGATGCCGCGTCCATGAAGGTCACGAAGCCAAAGCCGCGGCTCTTGCCAGTGTATCGGTCCTTCATGACCTCGGCACACTCCAGCGCGCCATACTGAGAGAAATACATCTTGAGGGTCTCCTCGCTGCAAAGGGCGGACAGTAGTGTGATTGAAGGAAGTCGGCCGAGACGAGATATTAATATCTTCCGTGTCGCCGAATCTAGTTTCCCGGAACTACACGCCCAATCTTTCCATCCCATCAGAATCATGAAACAAAGAAACAAGAGCAATGCCGCTCGACGAGCTGCCGGCGGCGTTCCGGTTCCCCCCAAGCACCCGATGAACACTCACGTCGTCTCCCAAGGCAGGCCCAGCACAGCCAGCTTTCGAGGCTGCTCGCCATCGGAAATTATGGGGCTGAGTTCAAGGTTCTCCTTCTCCATGTCGATTTGGAAGCTTGCGCTGCGAGGCCGCGTTCGAACTGCTCGCCTTGTTGCTTTCTGGGATGTAACGGTGTTAGCTGCGTCTCATCAACTCCACAGCCTTGGTAATCTACGAACAAATGCGGGGCATCTAGCTCAGGGACAACAGGGCTGCGGGCAGCAATGAGGAGGAGTTCCTCTTCATCCAAGCAGCCCGAGCTCTTGACTGTGGCAGCGCAAAAGCCGCGGCCGGCAAGCACCAAAGGTACGTAAAACGCAGGCATGAAGGGGCGCTTGCCGCTAACAAGGTGGCGACAGGGCGCAGCGGTTGGCGCCGCACCTGCTTTCACTCCCGTATGCTCTGGCCGTCAATGATAGCGGTTCCTGCTCTTGCAAGAAAGGATTTCGGGCTCGCTCCGACAGGAAACGCTGCGCAACAAGAATTGTTTGGGGGCGCTGCGAGAACAAAATGATGAAAGACAGGCAACGTGCTGCTGATCGCAGCTCTCCTGAAGTGTATCTGAATAAGTTGCACGTCTCGAAAATATAGTCTGTCCGGCGCGAAGGTTGCACTTGTTATGGAAGGAGTATACGGAGCGTATCGTATCAAAAACGATCTTGGCAGATAGGGCCCTCCGGCAAAAATTATTTTCCCAATCGGCCGATTTGTAGATATTTATTTTGCTTCATAAGATGGAAGAACGCGCCCATGCAAGGACTGGTTCGACAATCTTACCCTAACCGCTTTGCCCAGGCTTGCAGGTCGCTGCGGACGCCTCGGGGCCCCCCGGCTGCCGCTCGTGCGGCCTTTCTATGTTGCATGGGCCCTATTGGGAGCACATATTTTTGATTGGTCATATTTGGAGATCGTCATGTAGCGATCGGAACGAACCGTCCATTTGAGTTCTATCACTGAAGTATCGACGAGGTCCGGCGCGGTGCTTATTTGCGTGGAGTTTGCAGAGCTCGAACTTGCCTAAGTCATAGGTCATGTTCCTCTATGCGGTGGGATCGGATCAGGTGGTGCCCCTTGACAGGACCGGGTTTACACAGGTTGCAACCTACGGGGCCGCGTAGCGCGACAGCATAGCTTGGTAGTGCCAGCGAGGCGTTAGGCTGCAATTGTTGCTGAGGGTCCCTGACGCAAAGGCGGCTTGCAGCGAATCAAAGACTGGCGGAGGAGTGCCGAAACCTACATTGCTGACGGTTAGCGCGAGAAGTGGCGAAGATGCAAGGCGCTTTGCCCCCTACGAACATCCTGACGGCCATAGCATACCCTTGAGGCTGTCCCGTGCGCACTAGCTGCACCGGTAAGAGCGCCGTCGAGTTTCCACCCCAACAGATACCTAAGATACTTACCTCCAGTCAGGTTGCATATGCCCTCTACAGGAAAAGTCCTCAGGCGTCGGCCGTGTATAGGAAAAATTCCTCAAGAATTACAAAGCACACGGCTTAAGCTTTGCGACACCTCGCGCCGCAGCCCGGTACCAGTGCCGTTCGGTGTCCACTCGTGTGCACAGCTGTGCACAACTATCAATCCCCGGCAGCGATGGAAGTCTCCAATTCGCAGTTCCGTCACAGCTTTGATAGAGCGCCGCACCTCTCTTGCCCGAAACAACAACTGCCGTCGTCGCAGCCGGTCCTCGTCCATTCGCATTCCTCCGTATCCACCCCACTCCACTGCCTGGCCGCCTCACCACCCGCCGTTCCCACACACAGGGCCCTTTCCGTCCCACAAGCTGCCCCACGCCAAGCGCGTCCCCGGCCCCCTGACGTGTCGGCACACGGCGGCAGCAAAGCCGCAGGGTCGCTGCCGCATTTCCATTCACCGAACGTTGGCTAGTTGCACATATCCTAACTTCCTCAGGCTCTTTTACTTAAGGGTTTGCATGGCCAGGACACGCAGGTGCATGGCGTAGTGGCTGCGGTCAAGTGCGCGTTGGTGCGAGATCAGCGCCTATCAGCGCATCAGCGCAACCCGCCCTGTTCGGCTGTGTCTCCCTCTCCCTAGTACACCTCGCCTCCGCCCGTTGCGCCCTTCGGCTTCCCTCGCTGCCCCGGCCTCCACGCACCGACGATCGGAGGTGACTTGCGGCAACGAGATGGGCAGCCTAGCGACCGGACGCAACACGGCAATACAAACATGGCCATGTATGGCTATAACAACCGCAAGTCATGAGAGGCGCGGCAGCAGCTCCCAGCCGCGGACGCCGAGGCGCGATCCCATCACTGCCCGTCGGCAGCATACGGTACATTGCCGGATGAGCGCGCAGCGGAACTCGCCTTGGGCTGCGGCCTCCCCTGCGGGCAGAGCGGTGAGACGTGAGGGCGTGAAACGCGGTTTCAAGGCACGGTACCGCCTGGAGTAACATCAGCAATTCAGAGATACCTATGCGCCGGTCCGCAGGATAAGGCGGCCGGGAGGGGCGTGCGGGAACAGCGGCGTGTTTTTGGTGCGGCATATGCACCCTGATGCACCGCCCTATTTGCGTGTTGCCGGGTGCTACCCGGACCTGCTGCTTTCTGCCGGGTGCGAGGAGACCCGGTGTGACCGGGTAGACAGTAAGCTTTCGCGGTGTGTCCTTGTGGCCGATGATGTGCCTCGATGCTGCGGGCTGCCGCCATTCCGACGCACAGCCCACAGCCCACAGCCCGCACAAGTGGCTAGCGGCTTGCGGGGAGTTGCCATTCCGTCGTCAGGCCCATGCCGTCTTGATTTTCGTCTGCCCTCCCCCATCCCCCCAAGCTCGGGTAGAAAATGATACCGCAGCGGAGACGGAGACGGCGTTAGCGAACGGCCCAGAACCCAGTAATACTTACCGAACATACCTGTAACCTTACCGAGCTGAAAATACGCTGCGACCGCGTCGCCGCCAGACCAACCCAGACGGACGAGTACGCGCGACAGCACAAGAACGGCACGAACGCCCGGACAAAACAACCCGACAAATTGTAGACTCACCTGCGCTCAATGGAGGAAGCGAAGCGGGAAGATTCGAAGGAAAAAGGGCGTGAGTAACGGCAATGGGCAACGGCAATGGCAGCGAAGGAAGGAGCGAGCAGGCAGGCAAGCAAGGCAAGACACACATAAACCCACGAACGAGCTGGGGCGGCGACGCGGCGCAAAAGAGGGCAGGAAGGGGCGGCGAGGCAGAGAAGAAAGGGATACGGATGGGTAAAACGTACGACGGCAAGGAGGCGAAAGGCAGAGGAGAAAGGGCAAAGGAAAAGAGAATGGCAAGGAGAACGGCAAAGGGAAGGAGAACAGCAGAAGGACGACGAGGGTGGGAGGGACGGAAGGCGGGGCGGGACGGAGCGGGGCGGGGCGAAGGGGCACGAGGGCAAGAGCAAGGACGAGGAGAAGGGAAGAACGACGGCAGGACGGGCGGAAAGGGCGGAGGCAGCGGGCCGCGGGAAGACGATGCGGGGCGCGGGAAGGTGCGAAGTGCAGGAGGGGCCGGGTGGCGGACCGTGAGGATTCGGCTCCCCACCACACCGGCCGAATGCGCAGGCCACCACGCATGAGGGGCACTGGGCGGCAAGGCAAGGGTAGTAACGGGCCGGATCCATTCAGCTGTCCACGAACCGGCCTCGACCCAGCCCAGCCCAGCCCAGCCCAGCCCGGCCCGGCCCGGCCCTCAGTGCGCAGCAGAGCGCAGATATCTGCCCACCCCCGCCCACCCCCGTCGTAGCTCCGGCCACCCACCTGGCATTACGGTAACCGTCCCACGGATCCCGGACCGTCGTCGTCGTGCGTTCGCGTGCGGAGCGCCGGGGCCCTTGCGGTGCGGTGCGGTGCGCCCTTCAGCAGACGAGGCCCGTGGACTACCCCGAGCCTCCACCCCGGCCCGCCGCTGCCCCCTCTGCTGCTGCTGCTGCCGCTGCCGCTGCTGCACCAGCGCTGCTGCCGCTGCTCCCTCTTGTTGCAACACGAGGAATGCGGGCGGCGAGCGCGCCAAGGCCCGCCCTCGGAGTGCCGTACTGGCAGACACACAATCGGCGACCGCATGCATGTTCCCGGCATCGCTGCCGTCCCTAGGACTCCGCCGCCTCCGCCGCCGCCGCCAGCCAGCCTGGCGCAGCGACGCCGCCAGCCGCAATGACGCCACCAGGCGGGCATTACCAACGTCAGTCCCCAGACACGGCCCACTCGCTGCTTGCTGCTGCTGCGGCTTGCTGCTGCTTGCTGCTCCTCTGACTGCAGCCGTCGCCGCCTCCGCCACTGCTGCTGCTTGCTGCTGCTTGCTGCTCCTCTGACTGCAGCCGTCGCCGCCTCCGCCGCTGCTGCTGCTTGCTGCTGCTTGCTGCTCCTCTGACTGCAGCCGGCGCCGCCTCCGCCGCTGCTGCGGCTTGCTGCTGCTTGCTGCTCCTCTGACTGCAGCCGTCGCCGCCTCCGCCGCTGCTGCTGCTGCTGCTGCTGCTTCGCATGCATCGCTGCCTGCTCGTTCTCTGTTGCCGTCGCTGCTGCAACCGCTTTTGCCTATCGCCTAATATGAGAGCGCCCGTCCCACCTGCCTCTGCGGGCAGCGCTCTCTCTCTCCCTCTCTCTCCCCCTCTCAAATGTGATTTATTTCCGAGGGGCGCCCGAAGCGTCAGGCCTTTGCAAACCTTCGACGTCCAACGCCGGCGGAAACAGAGGGGGTTCCTGTACTCCTGCCCGCCACAGCTCCAGGCACCCACCCGCGAGCAGGACTTCCAACCAGGCCACAGCTCGCTGGCAGCCCCACCCAGTCGCCGTGCCTTCCCGCCCTCCCGCCCTCACGCGACACAACGAGGCTCGGTGGGCAATCACCGCCAGCTTCCGGGCGGGAACGATGTCTGAGGGGATGGGGGCACGGGGCACAGGCCGGGGCACAGGGCAGAGGGCGGGGCCCGGCGGGGTCACGAAGGCGTGCTTGCATGCACTCCACCACGGGGCTAGGCGGAGGGACCGCGCTAAGGGAACGAGGACCCGAGGCAGGAGGAAAGCGGTGGTGCATGGCTCGCTCAGGTCTGCGCCAACAGTAGAATCGTGTTTGGATGGGTTCGCGCTTTTCCGCTGCTTTCTCCGCTGCTGCTGTTGCTGCTGCCGCTGCAGCTGCAGCCGCTCCCGGCTGGCGCGCGCGCAGCTGTCTGCAGGCTTTGTTGCAATCACCCACAGGCGGGTCGCCGACCGTCCGGGCCAGCAGCAGGCGGCCGCTCTCACCTGCAGCTGCGCCTGGGCTTCCCCCAGATCCATTCCGAAAAAGTTTGACTTTTCGGTCACCAGGTACGCCTGGAACTCGTCCACGTGCGCCACGGCGTCGTACTTGAGGCGGTTGAGGAACGCCGTGATCGCGTCCCGCTGCCCCGCCGCCAGCGAGCCGCCCCACACCTGACGAGGTGCATATACACACATACACATGCACATGAACATGGGCATGGGCATGGGCATGAACATGCGCAGAATCGCACGGCGTTGTTGCCGTCAGGACAGACATAAAGACAGAGGGAGCGAGGGACCGAGAATGCGCGTCCTCGCACGAGCTGTTCACATGCTACTGCGGCGGATCGGGATGGACAGCGACCAGAACCAGCGCCGTACAGCTGTACTGCGCCTGTGCGGCACTGCGCAATCCGGATGAGATCCGCCTGCCCCCAGGCAGCGGCGGCGCATCCTCCCCCTCCCCTCCCACTGTCCACTCGCGCGCAGCGCCGTCTATCGGTACTGCCGCCGCTGCGCCGCGGCTGCTGCTGCCACTTCTCTGTGTCGTACACGTCGTACCTGCATGACAGTGTCACGGTACGATGGATCCAGGTAGTACCGCGCATGGCACATCTCGTGCCGGATGGAGTGCGCGTCGCCATCCAGAGTGGCGATCACGTACTTGACCTGCGGGGGGTGGTAATTAAAACGGCCCGGGAGGGTGGGTGTGAGCGAGCGAGCTGAGGGTGATCAACAAGCACCGCCACAGAAGCACCGCCGCAGCGATGTCGCCGACTGGGCAAAGCCCCGCGGCGGTCTTTGTTTTTCGACTGGTGTGCGGGGGTGGCCTGGGGGGTGTGGGTAAGGGTGTGGGGCACACAGTCGCCTGGAGGGGAATCCTGGCGCGCGGGTGGCCCGTGATGGTTCGCGTGGCAAGGACTAAGAAGAAGGACGAACCGCGGCGTTGGCGGTATTTTTTCGGCTGCCGGTAGTGTGCGGGGCCTGGCCTGGCCTGGCCTGTGCGCGCACAGACACCCGCTGCAGCTTTGGCCGCTCTCGGACGCCTTCCGTCCGTCCCGTCCGTGGGGTTGGCGCTACCGGTACTGGGTCGGGCAACCGACCAACCGTGCCGTATATCGATTGCCACGCGCAGTGCCCCGTCCATGCATCACTACACAGAGACGCGGCATGACGGTGCATGACATGACATGGCATGACGCGCAGGCGCAGGCACAGGCGTAGGAAGCCGGCCAGCTGTCCTCAGGGGCGTTTCAGACTCCAGCCCGTGGCCAGGCGCAGGGACGGTAAGTTAGCCACAGCGCTGAAAAAAGGCAGGTTGGGTCGTCCTCTTGGCGGCCTAATGACGCCATGGTTGGGAGGGGAGGAGGTACCATACCCGGGCTCCGCATCTTGTGTCATTCCCGCGGCGCGGCATATGCCCCTGCTTCGGCATATATCACCTGCTTCGGCAGGCCGCATGTCTTCCTGAAGGCCACGTGATCGCGGGCGCTGTCCGACAGCGCAAAGTTGTGGCCCAGGCGGTTGGCGATGACCCCCTCCATGGCGTTGCTGATTGGGTCCAGCAGCGCGTTCATGGCGTCACGGCTCCGGAACCGCATCAGCGCCACGCAGCCCTCGCGGATCTCCAACGTGTAAGACCCAGCGCCGCCGCCACCGCCGCCTGCGGCAGCGCCGTTGGCTGTGGCGGCTGCGCCGCCGCCACCACCGCCCTTCTTTCCCCCGCTGCCGCTGCCCGCATCGTGTTTGGTGGCCCCGCCGCCACCACCCTTGCTGTTTTTACCCATATAACGACTTTAAGAGGAAAATTGATGTTTGAATATGCGATCTTGGTTAAACTTGGCCGTCGTCGACGTCGATTAAGTGTTCGGAGCTGTGAGGTTGTGCTGCGTCCGCTGTAAATAGCGGGCCCATCTCCTGATGTGCACCGATGGGCACAAATGATTATGGAAACGCCGAACAGGCGGAGGACTAACAAGAGTGTAGAACTCTAAACACGATGGCGGTGATGCGTGAAACAAGTGAGATGGCCTTTCGCAATTTCACGTGTTACAGCAAACTGACATGTCCAAAGCAAGCAGGTCCGTAACTTTATGCAGGCGCCACACACAAATTTGCCTGGCACCACGTCGTACAGGAGACGTACGAGACTTCAACCATGCGGAAGACCTCACAGGGTCCGCGCCCCCAATTTGGAAGCAAGCAGGTCCACCGCCAAGACCAGACTCCCAAATCTCGCTTCAATGCCACATCTGATTAATGTCACCCCGCCCCTGTGTCTGCTGCATACCAAGGTTTCCCCCCCCCCACCCCACCCCTCACCACCACCACCACCACCACCGCCGATGCTTTCCTCCCTGCACATCGTTCAAAGGCGGGGCTGCTGATGTTCTCGCGCCTGGCACTCCCCCTCACAGCACCCTTGACAGTGCAAGCGTCGATGGGAGGGCCGTGCCCAACTGACGCCGTGCGGCACTACACACCTACACGTGCCATCTCCCTCAGCATACCATCCTCCCCTCCATAAAGTGCCCGACACATCGGAGTGGGGCCAGACCGCCTCATTCGTTGCCAGAGTCCTGGGAGCGGAGCTCGTGAGCCTGGCTGTTCTTGCACCGGCATAGTGCTAAGCAGCCCAGAGCTATGTCTCGGTCAAGCTACTTCTGTTTTGCGGTCTTCGTCTCCGGGTGAAGGGGCGGCAGCCACTTCCAGGGGTGACGGTTGTAGAAGGGCCAGTCTGGTATGACAGCCAGCAGAGCCACCGCCAAGCCAACTCCATTGATGTTGACCATAACTTGGAAGTCCTTGAGTGCATAGCCCACAACGAAGCTGACGGCTGCAAAAGCCACCAAGATCACCATGAGCAAGTACTCTGAGAGTCGTTGGCCTGCGAAGTCCATCCTCTTTAAATATATTAATGTGTGACGCTATAAGTTAGACCTGTCACTGGCTATTCCGCATTAAATTCCCAGTTGTTCAACTGCGTTTCGTTCTGGCCTTTGCGTGCCAGACTGTCTCACTACCTCGTTGTAGTCTCGTCGAAGGTTTAGATGAAAGTTATGACAAGCTGGGCAATAGCAAGCGCAGCGGAACAGCCAGAAGTTGTCTGAAGCCGTACTAACCAACAATCAACTGCAACCAGCGGTTGAGCCTTGAGCCGTTAAGCAAGGCCGAACCCGGGTTGAAACATTTAAGCCCTGCCCAAAGCTCTCCAACGGACAACGATGCTCAAGTCGGGCAAACAGTGCGGCCAGTGGTCATACCGGTACCAGGGGACAGCCATACACGGCCATAGCCAAAGGCCCAGTTCGGCCCCGCGCCTTCCCAGCTGTGCCCGCACCTCCTCACGCGATTTTCACCCCGCATGCACCGCCTCCGACCTCTCTTACCAGCTGCCAGCCGCTGAGCTGCTGCCCGCGACAATCGACAAGACTGGCACACATCCGACGACTGGCGACGCCGCGTCCGCTATAGCTGGCCCATACATGGTCCCTACGCCGCTGCCATGACGGGAGAGCCTCCGGCAGCCAGTCCCACCGGCCTCTCGCCCTGTCGTACGGTATGCCTCGCAGCCTTTTGGGTGGTGGTTCCGCCGGCAGATCCAATGGCGGGCGGGGGGTGCGGAGTTTGCGAAGAATGCTCATTAGCAGTGAGTAGTACACTAGTACTACGGTACTGTTTCCGTGCCCCGGCAGTCCCCCCCCCAAGCATGCGGTGTGTCTCCTTTCTCTTAGCCGCGCAGCCCCCCTTCCGCCACAAGGAGCGGGCGCTCTGTCGGAAACGCTGCTGTGCTGGAGAGCTCAGCGCGGCCCCAACTTTGCTGCCTATTGGGGAGAGCCAGTTCGGGTGTCAGTTTGGGAGTTGGTTCGCAGCCGAGGGCAAAAGCTTGCGGCCCCCCCGTCCCTCTAGGGGTTACCCGACGCGGGGCAGGAATTTTACGAGTTTTAGGGAGTTACGAATTCGCAGGGGTGTGGCGACCCATAGGGGTCCGGGGGTGGGGTGGAGAATCTGGCCTGGAGGGACTCGACACGGGGTCCGCGGGACTGCACAGACAGCCGCAACGGCTGGGAAGGGCTGAAAGGAGCGGGAGCGGAATGGAGTGGGGTGGGAACGGATCGGCGGAGGGTCGTCGCCAACGACAGCTCTCAGGCACTGCCATGATACGGCGGCCTTGGGGGATATACCCCCCCAAGGGGGATCGGGGGTGGGGGGAAGGGGGAAGGAGAAACGACGGTCGCTGAGCGGACCGACACAGCGTCGCTGCCAGCCACCGGCTCCCTACTCTCGGATACCCCCTCCTGGGTCCTGGGCCCACTCCGGCGAACAAGCAACCATCCGCGCACTGCTGCTGCTGCTAACGCTGCTACCGCTACTGTCGTTTGCAAGCGCCCGACGGGGCTCCGCCTGCCTCCCCAGCAGCCCGCCCTCATGCTGCCCTCCTCCTCCGCCTCCACCTGCGCCTCCTTTCCCCGCCTCTTAGGATTCCTCCCACTCTTCAGCTCCCCTCCAGCTCCGGCGCCTCCCCTCCACAGCTGCGGCACCTCCTCCACGTGCCCTTCCCCCCTCCCCTCCCCTCCCCTCCCGCACCCCGCGCTCGCCAAGCGGCCCGTCCTCACCTGTCACCTGTCGCCTCCCTCCCCATCCCCCGACCCCTCCACGGGGGGCCGCTACTACCCGTAGAAGTATCGCAGCAACGCGGCCTGCCCCCCCCCAAGAAGGCGGCCTGTCCCCCGTCCCCTGCCCCCAGCAGGCCTCTGCAAGCGACCGGTCCATCTATCTACGCTCACCCACCATCGTCCTGGTTCCTGGCTATACGCATACACACATACACACATACACACACATATACACGCATACGTCTATCTGATCATCGGCAGATGATTGCCGCCACCCACCTAGCAGACAACCACCACCCCGCACACCCAACACACCGCAAACAAAAACACCCGATCCCGCGAGCATTCCGGATTTCCGGAATTCCGGTTCCCGGTCCCACCCGCTCCCCCCCCCCCCCAAAACCCCAACACGACCGAGTCATCCTGCCTCCGAAGCCCTCCGGACACGCTGCCCCCTTCCCACCGTTTCTCCCACCCTTTCTTGCCCCCTGCCCCATCTCCACCCCAGCAACACCCCACCAAAGCCCCCCGCGGCCCGCCCCCCCGCCGCCGCTACCTCCATCTCCTACCTCATAACGCCTCCACCTCCGCTTTTGCCCCCCCCCCTCCCCCCTCTCTCTCCCCCCACCCCACCAACCCTTCGGCCCTCACCGCGCCCCGTCCTTCCCAAACACCTCCCGACTCAGAAAGTAGTCGTCACGTGAGTAGTACTCCGTGAGCAGGCGGTACACGTACGACGGTGTACGACCGCCCATATCCGTGATGAAGAGCGAGATGAGGTGCGGCGGCACGTAGTCAAAGAGCGGCGTCGGCACGTGCACGTTGCCCGGCATCGGGTCCCAGAACATGGCGCCGCCCGCCGCCGTCAGGCTGCTGGTCGGGGCAGAGGGGCAGAGGGCGCTGACGGCGCCGGAGGCGCCGCCGCCGCCGAGCACGGACGACACGGACGACACCGAGTCGAGGGCGGGCGAGCCGGCGGCGGCTGCCGCCGCCGCGGCGCCGGGCCCGGAGGCGGCGTCGGCTTCGCCGCCGCCGCCGGCGGCGGCGGCTGCCGCCGCCGGCGCCATGGCGGCGATGTGCAGTTGCTGCTGCTGTACGAACGCCTCGCCGACGACGTCAAAGTCGATAACGTCCGCGGGGCCCTTGAACTCTGCGGGCGGGAGGGGAGAGGGCGGGAGTAGGAGGGAGTAGGAGGGGGCGCGGTGCAGGGAGGGGCGCGCTGGTGCCTTGTCGGGCTCAAACAGCCTCCTCACGGCCCTGGACGAGCGGATCCCCAATGACCTCCATCTCCACCTACACCTACACCACACGCTCTTCCTCTCCATCGCTGGGTCCGACTCCCAGTACGGCACCAAACACACACGTTCCTCGTCTACCCCCCCGCCTCCGCACACGTACCCAACTCCCGCAACCCCCCAGTTCTTATATCGGACCTACCCACGAGAACCCTGTCGTAGGTACATCTAACCCACGAAAACCCTCTCTCTCTCGCCTCCCCCTGCCCCCCTGTCCCCTCCCCCCCGCCCCCCGGCCCCCCCTCACCGTTGTACAGCAGGTCTGGATCCGTGGGGAAGAGCGGTGACAGTTTGTGCAGCCCCACGAGCACCACAAAGGGGATGGAGTGGCGGCGGGCCGACAGGGCCACCATGTGCAGACCCACGGGGGCAACCACACCGCCGTTGGCCAGGACCGCGTGGGCACCCACAAGCACCTGAGGGGATGGAAAAGGGGGAGGAGGGGGGGAGGGAGGATGAGAGGAGGAAGGGGGGGTTTGAAGATTGAATGTGCAAGAATGAAGCAAGAGGGAGGGGGGAGGGGGGCGTTGCGGATGTGGCAGGACAGACACGACGCGTGTCATATGACACGTCACACGGTATGATGCGGTACAGTACAGGTCGTTAGGCCCGCTGCCCCCCTCTCTCCCCCACCTTGTTCGCTCGCGCCATCATTGCGTACACGGCCGAGTCAGCGATGAGGGTGGTCTGGATGCCCGCATCCGCCAGCTTGCGAGCCATCAGGTGGCCGTCGAAGCGGGGGGCGCCCTCGGCAACAACAACCTAGGGCGGGGCACGGGGAGGGGCGGAGGAAGGGGAGGGGGCGAGGGGGAGGGGGGTTGGGGGGGAGGGGAGGGGATGAAGGGGGGGTTGTGTGCCTGTGTGTGTGTGTGTGCAATGTGTGACTGTGTGCGGCTGACCTCCCTGCTGCGGTTCGCCACTCTTACCCTCCCCCCTACCCCCCCACCCCCCCGCAGGTGAGTCTACAATTTGTCGGGTTGTTTTGTCCGGGCGTTCGTGCCGTTCTTGTGCTGTCGCGCGTAATCGTCCGTCTGGGTTGGTCTGGCGGCGACGCGGTCGCAGCGTCTTTTCAGCTCGGTAAGGTTACAGGTATGTTCGGTAAGTATCACTGGGTTCAGGGTCCGTTCGCTAACGCCGTCTCCGTCTCCGCTGCGGTATCATTTTCTACCACCCCACCTGGAACTCCCGCTTCTTGGCCGCCTCCTTCAGGAACAGCAACGTCGTGTCCGACATACCCATAGTCAGAATAACCTGGGGGGCAGAGGCAGGGGGGGAGGGAAGGGAGTGGGGGGAGGGAGGAGGGGCGTGAAAAACTGAAGAGGAACGGAGGGGGGGTATCTATCCACAGATGGACCGGAGGGGGAGGGATCCGGGCGAGGCGAGGCAAGGCGCAGCCGGGGGGGGCGGGGGGGGGGGCCCGGGCGGGGTGGGGACTGGAGGGGGTGACATGGAGGGGTCCGCAATGGAGGGTTACGATGAGAGAGGTTGGAGGAGACGGGGCCGGACGAGATGGGCGGGGGGGGGGGGCGGGGGCGCCCCGGGTGCGGCCCTCCCGCCCGTACCCCCCCCCCTTTGTGCACATACACACACATACACCCCTACGCACATCGGGCCAGCTGACTGACTGACGGGGCCCAAAGGGGGGACACCCAGGGAGGACTGGAGCTGAGCCCAGCCTCCGGAGTTCTGACGCACCCATCTCCATCTCTATCTCCATCTCCATCTCCATCTCTATCTCCATATCCATCTCTATCTCCATATCCAGCGGACAGAACAGGACGGAACGCCGCTGGTCGACGATGATCATGCCGCGCCCCCGGCCCCCCCGCCCCAAACCGAACGGAACCGGACCGGACCCACCCCGCCCTCCCCCTCCCTCCCTAGGGTGCCCCCCTCTCCCCCGCCGCCGCACCTCGTTGGCGTGGATGTGCTCCACTCCCTGCGCCGTGATGCTGCCCTGCGAGATGATGAGACGATGACACCGCAGCGGAGGGACGGGGGTGACAATGGGGTCTGGTGGGGGTCATGATTGGAAAGCGGGCGGAGGTCGGGGTGGAGGGGGGGAGGAATAGTCCGGGGCGGGGGGACGCGAGGGCGCGCTCGGGGGTGGTGGGACGGACAAGTGGTGGACAGGCAGGGCGCCGCACATGCACCAGGCGGCTTCAAACCGCACTCCGTAGTCCCCCCCCCACACACACACACCACTCAACACCCCCACATCCCCTTCGTCCCCCCCCCCCCAACCTGTATGTGGTCCAGTTCATCGATGAGTTCGTTTATGGACTCAATCACCTCGTGCTTGCCCTGAGGGGGTACCAGAGGGGAGGGCGGATGGGAGGAAAGCGGATGGGAAAGCGGACAGGCGGGTGGGTAGGAGGGCGGATAGGAGGGCGGGGGTGAGCGGGGTACGGTGGTGGGGAACCGCTGGCGGAGTGGTGGTGGCTCATTTCCGGGGGCGGTGGGCGGTGCGGGGTTTTGATCACCCGGGCAGCTCACCCACCCACCCACCCACCCCGCGCCCTCCCTGGAGGGGGTGAGGGGCAGTACAGAGTGCACTGCTAGGTTGGACTGTGCCCTTCCCTGGAGGGGTAGCGGGTGGGGGGTTGTCCGGGCAGGTGGCCATCTCGCCAAGGCTGGGCTGGGGTCAGGGAGCGGTATGCTCCTTGGGCCGGGGTGAGGTGCCGACGTGGGGCGCCGCGAGGGAGTGACGGCTCGGCCTAGCACAGCCCTACCCGGTTTCTCCTATCCCATCCCTCCCGTACCCCCGCCCGCCCTCCAGCCCGCCTGGGTGTCTGCCGCAAGTAGGGCGCCGCTGTCTAGGCCGGGGCCCTGGCTGTATGCATCACTGCGGCTCCCGCTCCGGAACCGGCCGCGCCCTGTGGCGGCTGTGCGTCAGAGCGAGAGAGTGTGACGCCCGCTACTCGCCTCAGTCCAGCCCCGTCTCGCCCCTGAACCAACCCGCCCTGCCCAACCCCAACCGGCCCCTGCCCAACCCCAGCCCACCTCTGTCTCCGCTGCGATATCTTTTTTTTCACAATCCGGCGCGGTACGGCGCAGGAGCCCGTCCATCCACCCAGCCACCCATCCGACCTGAACCGCCCCGAGGCCAAGCGCTCATACTCTTGCCCAAGCGCCCCTCCCCTCCCCCGGCCCCGCTGCAAGTGCCGCTGATCCGCCTCTCCTCTCCTCTCCTCTCCCCTCCCCTCCCCTCCCCTCCCCTCCCCTTCCCTTCCCTCCCCTCCCCTGCCCTGCCCTGCCCTTCCCTCCCCTGCCCTTCCCTCCCCTTCCCTCCCCTTCCCTCCCCTGCCCTTCCCTCCCCTCCCCTTCCCTCCCCACCCCTCCCCTCCCCTCCCCTCCCCTCCCCTCCCCTCCCCTCCCCTCCCCTTCCCTTCCCTTCCCTTCCCTTCCCCTCCCCACCCCTCCCCTCCCCTTCCCTTCCCCTCCCCTTCCCTTCCCTTCCCTTCCCTTCCCTTCCCTTCCCTTCCCTTCCCTTCCCTTCCCTTCCCTTCCCTTCCCTTCCCCTCCCCTCCCCTCCCCTCCCCACCCCTCCCCGTCCCCTGCCCTCCCCTTCCCTTCCCCTCCCTTCCCTTCCCTTCCCTTCCCTTCCCTTCCCTTCCCTTCCCTTCCCTTCCCTTCCCTTCCCTTCCCCTCCCCTCCCCTCCCCTCCCCACCCCTCCCCGTCCCCTGCCCTCCCCTTCCCTTCCCCTCCCTTCCCTTCCCTTCCCTTCCCTTCCCTTCCCTTCCCTTCCCTTCCCTTCCCCACCCCTCCCCTCCCCTCCCCTTCCCTTCCCTTCCCTTCCCTTCCCTTCCCCTCCCCTCCCCTCCCCTCCCCTCCCCACCCCTCCCCGTCCCCTGCCCTTCCCTTCCCCTCCCTTCCCTTCCCTTCCCCACCCCTCCCCTCCCCTCCCCTCCCCTCCCCTCCCCTCCCCTCCCCTCCCCTGCCCTTCCCTCCCCGCACCTTCCAGTTATGCGGCGTCTTCTTGTTCTGGCGGCTGGCGCTGCGGGACTGACCGCCCCCCTGCGACTCGGCCTCAACCGCATCCCCCACCCGCTCCCCGGCGGCGCTGGCAGCCGGGTCGGGCCGGTCGCGGTCGGCGGAGCACTCCTGGATGGTCGCCAGCGAGGAGGCAAAGGTCGCGGGATCGATCCCGACGTCCAGCAGGTTCGACAGCGAGGGGCCGCGCGGCATCTGGAGGCGGCCCTTCAGGGCCTGCGACAGGAGGCCGCCGGACTGGGTAGGCGAAAAGGGGGGAGGGAGGGTAAGGGGGAGGGGCCGGGCCGGAATGGGTCACGCGCCGGCGTGGGAGGAGAGGGGTTGAGGCGTGTGTGTATGTCGTATGTGTGTGTGTCCGGTGCAGGTCCTGATGAGACGGATTGCGTCATGTGCTGACAAGGTGCGGCTGCGGCACGGAGGCGGCGGATGCAGAATATGCGGCGGATGCGGGTGAGCAGCGCGCATGCGGTATTATTACCCGTGCTGCTGTTGTTGGCTGGGTTGGACGGCAGGCCAGGTCGGCAGCCCTCCAGGGATGGTGTGAGGGGCGGTGGTGGAGTGAGGCGCGAGAGGAAAGGGGGACCGAAAGGGCGCCGCAGGCGCCGCCTAAAGCCCCCCCTGGAACCCCTCCCTTCCTCCCGAGCCCAACTGTGTACCTGGTGTCGGGAGATCTCCTGGGTTGACGGCTGCGTCGATGAGGGTTTCACGTCGTCGAATTCCTCCTGTTTAGCCTCCTCTCGGATGATGTGCAACACACGGCGGACCATGTTGCCGATGGCCAGCTCTGCGCGCCAGGCCGAACGATCCCATCAGCAATACCCGGGCCGCGGGGTCGAATAATTTGAATCTTCCGAAAGACCCAGCGAGCTCACCCACGGGCCGCGCCGTCTGCATTTTGTAGCCCACGGTCCGCATCTCGTCGATGAGCGCTGCCGCCGTGCTGTGCTTCTTGTTCGTCACGATCAAGCGCAGGATGTCCAGGGTCTTCTTTGCGCATGGCAACGACCCCTCGATTTGCCTGCAGCGCCAACGTCGAGGTGACACCGGGCAAATCGCTTGCGGCGCGTCTACCCGCGCAGCCGGCTGGTCCTAGCTGCCCGCACCTCCGTCGGAAGACGGTGCAACATTCCTCCACAATGTCATCGATCTCCTTTTTCTCAGACATATCGCTGGCCGACTATGAACGCAGAAGATTGGGTGCGCGGTCTCTGGAGTGCTGCCGGCAGTTATATTCAACACCACAGATATTCGTCTAAAGTCCACAGGTTTGGTCCAACAGATATTGGAGCAGGCAGTCGTGTTTTGGCAGACATAAATTCAGTTAGAGTTAGTTATGTCCGAGCTTGGTTACAACCCCGATCATTGACCGCGCATACTCAGGAAGTGAAGATTGTTAGGAGCATCAAGTACATTTCCTTATGTAAACTCCTCTAAATTTGCGACGCCTTGATCTGGTATACTGCAAGAAGCTTTACGTTTCCCACCAGGCTACACATAGGGTTCTCGCGCATTGACCATCATGCGGTAGCGCCGCCCAGCGGGCTCTCGGAGAAGCGCGGAGAATCAGGGAGAGGGCGGGCCCTCGGCGATCGGAACGGCGGCCAGCCCGTCGCTGTGCCCATTCCTTCAACAAAAGTACATCTGCAGCCAGTGGGCGGTCTAGCAGCAGCACGGAGCCATGGCGGACGTGTTCGCGCTGCCGGAGGTGCGCGACAGTCCTGGGCATGCGGCCTGGTAGCCAGGATGCACTTGCCATGTAGAGCTAAGGTGCCCGTCAGGGCCATGAGGCGCCGGCCATGTTCTGGAGGTCCAGGGGGGAACCAGACCGGCCTCCGCTGCCGCTGTCACAGACACACAAATAGGGGGGGGGAGGGGGAGGAAGGGGGAGGGGGAGGGAGCGTGACGACCACTGCGGCGCACGGTCCCTGGCCGGTGTCAGCCTGTTGGGCCCAGCGTCGCCCTCCTCCCGAGCCCCTCTCAACTCTCCCCCACCCCACTCAACCCAACACACACACGCACACACACACACACGTATCCACTCCCCTGCCTGGCTGCTTTCTGGCGGCAAGGCCTCGCCTGCTTTTCCCACCACGCCGCTTCCAGTCCCTCCGGACCCCTGCAATCCACCCTCACCCCCGCGCCTTCCCCCCCCGCCCTTCCCCGCCCCCCGCGCCCCCACACAAACACACCCTTCCCTCCCCTTTCTCCCCCCCTTCTCTCCCCGCTCCCCCGACGAGACGGCCTTCCTCTGTTCCTTTACCGTTTACGGCCTCCGGCCTACACGTGGATAACCCCCCCTCCCCGCTCCCCGCTCCCCCCCGCCCTCCCCTTTCCTTCCAGACCGGCAACCGCGAGCGCGAGGCTCATGCCGCCAAGATGCGCGAGTTCGAGCTGCGTCGTAAGATCCGTCAGGTGGTGGTGCCCACGGACGATGGGAAGGTACGGCAGCTGCTGAGGCAGTTGGCGGAGCCCATCACGCTGTTCGGGGAGAGGGAGGTGAGCCACACGGGGGGGGGGGGCGGGGGGGGGCGGGGGGGATGGGGGGGAGGGAGGGAAGTGGTGGGGGTCAGTGTGTGTGTGTGTGGGAGGGAGGGTGGGTGGGTGGGTACTTCAGTCGGTTTTCACCGGTCTGAAGGTCGGGTCGGGTTGGGTCTGTGGGGGGCGGGGCGGGGTCGGAGGGGGGCGGGGGCTTTATAGATACACGTCGGGCACACACACACACACATGCACGCAGAATGGGGTGTCGCCTAATTTGCGGTTTCCCTCGAATCTTCCCCTTCCCTCCCCTTCCCCCCATCTCATCTCATCCCATCTCGTCTCATCTCATCCCCCACTTCATGCCCCCACCTTTCCTCTGCCTTCCCCGTCCTCCCCCTTCCCACCCCCCCTCCCCCCCGCCCCCCCTCCCCAGATGGAGCGTCGCGAGCGTCTGAAGCGCATTATCGCCCAGCGGGAGGGGGAGGTGGATCTGGACCTGCCCACCACTGAACAGCTGCTGGTGGAGGAGGTGGCGGTGCAGAAGGTGGGAGGGAGGGAGGGGGGGAGGGAAGGGTGACAGGGGGGGCTGTGGAGGAGGTGGGGGGAGGTGGAGGGGGGCTGTGGAGGGAGAGGTGACAGGGGGGGAGTGAAGTGCGCGGGTTGGGGCAACCAGCCGATTGGGAGGCAGGGGGGGTGAGGGGGGCCTTTGGGGTGCTTCGAGGGGGGGAAGGAGCTGCCCTCCCCTCCCCTCCCCGTGGCGGCCTCCACCGCGCCTCCCCCCCAACTGCTCCTCAGCCACAGATCCCCACTGGCACCGCTCCGAAACCTCCTCCCCCTTCCCCTTCCCCCCCTGCTCCCTTATGGCTGTTTTCGGCACCCTCCCTGTCCCCTCTCCCCCCGCTCCCCCAAACCCCCCAAACCCTAACTCAAACCCTCCCAGGAGCTATTCTACACGGAGGGCCCCGATGAGCTGCGCACCGCCCGTCTGGCTCTGGCCCGCTACTCACTGGTTCGGGCCAAGGCCAGACTGCTGGGGGCCAAGAGGAGGAGGGACGACCCGGAGGAGCTGAGGGTGAGGGGGGGAGGGGGAAGGGGGGTTGGAGGGGAGGGAGTGCAACAAGGGGAAAGGGGGTGTTTGGATGTGGGTGAGGGTCGGCGTCGCTTGCTGCACCACCCCTCCCCCTCCCGCGCACATTACGTATTGCACCCATACACCATGTTTTGCCCTCTTAACAGCCCCCCTCCCCTTCCCCTCCCCTTCCCCTCCCTCCCCTTCCCCTCCCCTCCCCTCCCCTCCCCTCCCCTCCCCTCCCCCCCTCCCCTTCCCCTCCCTCCCCTCCCCTCCCCCCCTCCCCTCCTCCCCCCCCCGCCCAGGCCGCCGCCTCCTGCCAGGCCGCCGCCGCCGCCGCCGTCCGCTCCATCGTGCAACAGAGCTCAGAGCTGGGGGACTCGCGACCCATCTCCCACTGCCAATTCGCACCGGACGGATCGGCGCTGGCGGCATGCGGTGAGGGCTGGGGAGGAGGGGGGGGGCATGTGGGGGAAGGGAGAGGGGGAGAGAAAAAAACGGGGGGGGGGGGTAGGCGCGGGGGGTAGAGAAACGCGGCGCTATGCTTCAGACGTCAAAACCCCAGAGCCCCAAATCCGGACTGATATTTTTACACAGGCGCACACACAAATCTTCGCCCTCCTGTCCCTGCCCCTTGCCCCTACCCCCTCCCCCTTTCCCCCAAAGGCTGGGGCGGTGTGTTGAGTCTGTGGTCGGTTCCCTCGTGCGCCAAGCGCTGGAGTGCGCCCATCCCCTCGGAGGCCCCCCGGCTGACGGGGGTGGCCTGGCACCCGGCAGCGACCCGCGGGTCACACAGCGAGGCGGCGGTCAACCTGGCGTCGGCGGCGTCGGACGGAGTGGCGAGGCTGTACAGCGCCAACGGTGCGTGTGTGTGTGTGTGTGTGTATTGGGGGGAGGGGCTGGGGAGGGGAGCGGGAGGGAAGGGGGGGATTCGGGGGTGGGGGAGGAGGCGCGGCGTGGGGAGGGGAGGGGGGGGAGCTCCAGCACGTTTTGCCCTGGCACTAAACACATGTGACGACACTTTGGCGCCAACTCAGCACAGCTCAGCACAGCTGCCAAGTTTCATTGGTCGCCTACGCTCCCATTCCTCCTGGACCTGACCACCCCCTCCTCCTAACACCCTAGAAACCCTAAAACCAACCACTAAAACCCTAAAGCCCTCCCCCCTTCCCCCCCAGGTGAGCTGCTGCGCTCCCTGGAGGGCCACACCGACCGCTTGGCCCGACTGGCCTTCCACCCGCTTGGGAGACACCTGGTGAGACGAACGGGGGGGAGGGAGGGGGGGGAGGGAGGAGGGGGAGGGAGGAGGGGGAGGGAGGAGGGGGAAAACGGTGTTTGGGGATCGATGTAGCGAAGCACGGAGTCACAGATACTTAGGGTTTCGGCCCGAAGTATTTCTGGGCCCCTGGGTCCCTGCGGGGTCCGCACACGTCCCCTCGTCGCCGTCCGGTCCCTCCGCTGCGGCGGTACCTTCCCCCCTTATGACTCCCCCCCCTTATGACTCCTCCCTTCACTACTCCCCCCTTCGCCCCCTGTCCCCCCCTTCTCCGCCCTGTCCCCCACTTCTCCTCATTGTTTAAAAAAGGAGCATATCACTCCTGACCCTGACCCCCCTTCTCCTCCTTCCCCGCCCAACCCCTTCTCCTCCTCCCCCGCCCAACCTCTCCCCCTCCCCCCCCCCGCCACCCCCCCCCCAGGCCACCGCCTGCTTCGACGGCACCTGGCGGCTGTGGGATGTTGAGTCGGGCAGTTGTCTGGTGGAGCAGGAGGGGCACTCCAGGGGGGTGTATGCGGTGGCCTGCCACCCGGATGGGTCGCTGGTGGGGAGTGCGGGGATGGACGCATACGGTGGGTGGGCGAGGCGGGGGGGGCTGGAGGGAGGGGCGGGAGGGAGGGGGTGGGGGTGGGGGTCAAAAGGAAGATACCGCAGCGTGGGGGGGGGGCTGGAGGGAGGTGGGCGTGAGGGGGGCTGGAGGGAGAGGGGAGAAGGAGGACAGGAAGAGGAAGAGGAAGGGTGGGGAGGGCAGGTGGTGGGTGGTTTCCTTGGCTGTGGCCCCGAGGCCCACCCAGGCAGCCACGCACCCACGCACCCAGGCAACCGCCAGCGAATTTGCCCCCCCCCCGCCCCGCCCCGCCCCGCCAGGTACCAGGGACCTGGGCTCTGGGAGTCGGGGCTCGGGACCTTCTCGGGGCCCCTGCTCACGCCCTCCCTTTCACCCTCCCCTTTGCTTCACCCTGCCTCTCCCTCTCCCTCCCTCCCCCTCTCTCCCAGTCGGCTTAGGGTCTCTTCGAACCGTCGCACTCCCCCTCCCTCTCTCCCCCTCCCTCCTCACCCTCCCTCCCTCCCGCTCCTCCCGCTCCTCCCGCGGCAGGTCGCGTGTGGGACTGTCGTACCGGTCGCAGTGTGTTGCTCCTGGAGGGCCACGTGAAGCCGCTGCTGGCGATGGACTTCTCCCCCAACGGATACCACCTGGCCACTGGCAGCGAGGACCACACAGCAAAGGTGAGGGGGGAGGGGGAGGGCGGGGGGGAGGGGGGAGGGGGAGGGGGGAGGGGTGGGGGGGGAGGGGGGCGAGGGGAGGGGGCTGGGGAAGGCATTAAAAGGAAGGTGAAACCGCAGCAGCGACGGGGGATGGAGGCGAGGGTGGGATGGGGTGGGGTGGGGTGGCTGGGGGGGAGTGTTGGCCCGGGTTTTCAGCACGGGGGTGGGGGGCATGGAGGGGAGGGGAGGGGAGGGTAAAAAATGGTACCGCAGCGGAGACGGAGACGGCGTTAGTGAACGGACCCAGAACCCAGTAATACTTACCGAACATACCTGTAACTTTACCGAGCTGACGAGACGCTGCGACCGCGTCGCCGCCAGACCAACCCAGACGGACGAGTACGCGCGACAGCACAAGAACGGCACGAACGCCCGGACAAAACAACCCGACAAATTGTAGACTCACCTGCGCTCAATGGAGGAGGGGAGGGGAGTAGAGGGACAACCTCAAGGACCCCACGGACCCCAATACCCTACTTGCAGGCCTAATCTAAAAACAACACCCCAACCCCAACCCCCCATCTACCCCCCATCTACCCCCCCCCCCCTCAACCCCCCCCCCGACCCAACCTCTCAGGTGTGGGACCTCCGCAAGCGCGGCTGCCTCTACACCATCCCCGCCCACACCTCCCTGCTCTCCACCGTGAGGTTCGAACGGACCGCCGGACACTACCTGCTCACGGCGGGGTACGACTGCGTGGCAAAGGTACGACATTGCAGTACGGCAGTACGGAAGGTCTGGCGATACGGGCGGGGGGGGGGGGCGCGATGACCCGGGCAGGGGCCGGGGTCGTCTGCTCCCGAGGGGTACGGCCCTCGAACACACTCTCCCTGCCTCCTCCTTCTCCCCATCCCCCACCTCCTGCCTCCTGCCTCCTCCTTCTCCCCATCCCCCACCTCCTGCCTCCTGCCTCCTCCTTCTCCCCATCCCCCACCTCCTTCCTCCTGCCTCCTCCTTCTCCCCATCCCCCACCTCCTCCTGCCTCCTCCTTCTCCCCCCCCCCCCACCCACACAGGTGTGGAACGGCCGGGACTTCTCGCTGCTCAAGTCGCTGGCGGGACACGAGGGCAAGGTGATGGGCGCTGACGTGTCGCCCGCCGGCAACCACCTGATCGCAACCGTGTCGTACGACCGTACGATCAAGATGTGGGCGCCCGAGGAGCTGCCCGCGCTGGAGTGAGAGATGTGATGTGCTGAGATGAGTCGAGTCGAGGCGGTTGCTGCCATCACCCTCACATCACATCACATCACATCACATCACGTCTTATGTCCTGTGTCGTGTCGTGTCCTGTGTGTGTGGGTGGGGCTGCATCAGCGACGGTGGAAGGCGGTGAAAGGCGGCGGAGACGGCGACCTCTTGGGGTTGTTGTTGGTGTTGTGGCCTCGGTGGAGGGGCGGAGGGGTGGAGGGGATATGCCGCACCTCTGCTGAGCAGCACGCGCCACAGCTCAACACGCGCCGCGACGGGTCGCGAACGTGTGTCGCTAGCCGCACACCGCTTGCCTGGCCTGTCCCGGCGACTCGGGGCGAGAGGCTGCTGGCGGTCGGTGGAAGAGCGGTGCTGGGTTGGTTTGCGGTGGAACCTTTGCTACGACAGTGTTGTACATGTGTGTACGGCGCAGGCCTGCGCGCGGGGGGAGGGGCGCGGGTTGCAGCGAACGAGCTCTCTCTGCGCTGCGGCGACTGCGCTGAGGGGGGCCGCTGTGCGCTGCGCCGCGCTGCGCAGCATGTCAGCATGTGCGTGAATGTGCGTAGGGAACTGGGGATGGTGGTGTGGATGATTCTTGTTGTGTCGTGCGGGGCGTGCGGGTTTGCGAATGGCTCCAGGGCGGGCGGGGGGCGGCTCTCGCTGCGGGCCGCACCTCACTCAAGGAGAGCGGACGGGAAGCCTTTTGTCGTACTCGTGCCGTTTTGACGGTTGAGACAGGTGCCGCATAACGAGTACAGCGACCGCCGCAGTGTGAGGACGGCGCCGGTGCCGTCCATACCGCAAAACTCGTCCGTCGCAAAATCCGTCTGCCGTACCGGTATCTGCTCCGATCTGTATGTACGGCCGCCTCGCGCTCCACACACCCCCTCCCCTCCCCTCTCCCCTGCACATGGACTAAACCGTAGACTCCCACACCGCCCCGCCTGACCCGCACCCTCACCCGCAACCGCACCCGCATCCTCGGGCTACTTTCGACCATTGCAGCCGCCAATCTCCCACCTACAGAACTGCCCCCATGACTGCCCCCATGACTTGCCACTGCCAGCCTCCCTCGACTCTGAAAACGAACGAAGCACACACGCTAACCGCTGCAACTGGCCGCAAACGCTCTGACTCTGTACGGCAGATCTTACACGTCCAGATCCCGTGTGCTGGTGTGTTTTCGCCGAGAGAACATCCCGCCGCTAAACAGCCTGCCCAACGCCCCCGCCCCGCTCCCCCCCGCGCCCCCTCCCCCTGCCCCCCCGCCCCCCCCTCCCCCTGCCCCCCATCCCCCGCCTCCCCATCCTCCGCCTCCCCCTCCACCGCGCCGCCGCCGGCCGCTATAACATATCCGAGTCAGCGCCGCCGCCGCCAGCACCACACACCACAGCACGGTCGATCCAGGGAACCCGAACAGTACGGCCATGCAGACCTCCCACAGTCGTACGGTCAGCGCCCAGCCGCGCGTGTCGTACATGCTTGTAACGGGGTGCAGCTTGGGGTAGATCTCCAGGAACAGAAAGGCCGCCCAGGCGGCCATCTCGAGAAATTGGACCCGAAGCACGAAGCGGAACAGGACTGCAGCCGCTAGGGAGGCGACCAACAGACCCGTGAAGAGCCTGTGGGTGAGAGTGTGTGGGGGGGGGGGAGGCAGGTGGGTAGCCAAGGATCGGATAAGCCGGGGGAAGGCGGTAGGAAGTATGAGACTGCAGCGATGGAACTGAGGTACATGTGTGTGTGTGGGTGGTGGTGGTGGTGGTAGTGGCGGGGAGGTAGTAAAGATGGTACCGATGGGGGTAGGAACAAAGATACCGCAGCGAAGACGGCCCAGCCCAGCCCCCAGCCCCCAGCCCCCAGCCACCCGCCTGTCGTTGTAGTCCTTGCCGAAGGCCTTCCTCGCCCGCGCCCACGCCTTGTCCAGGCGCTCCGAGTTGGGCCCCTTGGCGGGACCTAGGCAGCGCTCCAAAAAGAAATGTTCGCAACGCCGGTGGGAGGATTCGAACTTGCGCAGGGAGGGAAGCCGCATGTTCTGATGGAGGGAGGGAGGGAGAGGCACGCGGGGGGGGGGCAGAGAACGGGTGGGCAGAGATTGGGCAGAGATCGGGGGGTGGTGAGAGGGGGAAATGAGGGGGGTGGGGTGAAGTGGAGGGAGTACGAACAGGCACGCGTCGCTGACACGCAGGGAGCGTGTCCCGTTGGCCCAATGCTCGTCCCGTTGGCTGCTCGTGACGTCCAAGTGTCGTACCTGAAGCTCGTCCAGCTCGGCCTCGCACTTGTTCTCCAGCTCCGAGCAAAGCGTGTTGGAGGCGGCCAGGTTCTCTGTACGACGAACCTGTGGTGCCGTACAGTACGATGGCGAACGAATGGAGGAGCGGGGGGGGGCAATGCGGGTTTTGAAGGGGTGTGTGTGTACGTCTTGAGACACATAGCGGGCCGTCTTGCGACTCGTGGGGCCATCACCAACGACCGCCAACCGCCGCCAACCGCCAACCGACCTGGTACGCGCGCTCCAGCTCCTTCACCAGCTCCGTCTGCGGATTGGGAGGGACAGTACGATACAGTCGGGCGGTTGAGTTGGTTAATCGTTGAGACCGTTAGCAGCCGTTCATCATTATCCGTAACGGAAGGGCTGAAAACGGCGAGGCGACATTTCCCCAACATCTCGCTGAAACCCTTCGTGACACCCCAAACTGTGAACCTGACCCCCATGTATCGCCTTTTGGGTTGTTATGTTATGAGGCCCCAACTCCCTCGGCCCCAACTCCCTCCTCCATAAAAACCCAACGAGTACACGAACGAAAGGGAGCGAAAGGGAAGGGAAGGGACCGAGAGGAAGGGAAGGGAACCGCGATCCTTTCAGTCCCGGGAGAGAGGGAGCGAGGGCCGGGAAGGAGCTGTGCCGCTGTCCTGCTTGGCCTTATTCAGGGCTAGCTGCCGCACAGGGCCCACACAGCCCTTCTTCCAGCCCTGGTCCTTTCCATGTTCCCTCCCGCGCCGCCCCTCCGCCCCTCCTGCCGCCCTGCTTATGAGCTTTCCACCCCACCCCCGACCCACCCGCGTGTCAATGGCCCCGTGTCGACCGATTTGTAGCGTCTTGAGCATCTGATGGGGTGGGGAGGGTGGGGGGAGGTGGGAGGGGGTGGGGATGGCGGGTGGGGGGGTGTTTAGACAGCGATGCCTCAATGGCACAAGGGGTTGCGGATGGGGGGGAGGGGAGGAGGGAGGGGGAGGTGATGAGAAGGGAGAGGGACACACAGGTGGTGGGAAGTGTGGGTTGGCAGCGTGGGATGGGAAGGGTATCAGACTCATCCCCCAGGCAGCCCAACCCACTCCAACCCAACCCACTCCAGCTCAGTCCAGTACACGCTATCCAGGGACCCCCCAGGCGCCGCCATTCGACCCCCTCACCTTTCCTTCACGCGATCCCCCCCCTCCCCCACCCCCCCCCAAGCGACCCACCTCGAGCGCCTCCCCCCGCGCCATCACCTCCACCGCCTCCAGCTCGTCCTCCTCCACCGGAAGTCGTACGGCAGCCAGCGTTGCCGTATAGTTGGCGGCGCAACGAGCCAGTACGTCGCGATTGAAGGCAGCGAGGAGGGACGTGGCGGTGGGGATCTCCTGAAGGGGGAAGGGGGGAAGCGGGGAGCGGGGGAGAGGGGAGCGGGGAATGAGAGAGGGGAGGTTGAGGATAACAGTCCGGGAGGGGGCAGGGGGGATGATGAGCACGTCTCGTCCCATCGGCCTTCGGATCCCTCTCTTGTACCCCTTCTCATATCCATTCCCCCCTATACGTAGACAACCCCTCCTCCCCATACACTCACACACACGCATACCGGTACACACACACGCGCACAAAGGGCCGGTTGTTGCCAACAGTAATGCCGATGTCGCGCTGCACTCACCCCATTTCCCCCGACACACACGCACACACACACGCACACACACATCCATCCACACACAAACACCCGCCCCCACCTCCCCGCCCACCTCCCCTCCCGCCCCCCCACCTGTTCGTTGAGTGCTTCCACCATGCGGCTCATCAGGGAGGCCAACTGGGGACCACTCAGCGGCCGATTGTGGAGCAGTCGGGGCCGGGCCAGGGCCTGGGAGGGGGAGGGGAGGGGGAAAGGGGGGTTTGAAGGGTGTAATGCAAGAGGGAGGGAGTGGAGACACACACACAAGGGAGGGGAGGCAGAGGGGGAGCAGAGAGGGTTGGGAGTGGCAGAAGCTCCAGGGGGGGTGGGGTGGGGGCAGCGGCGGAGGAAGCGGCGGAGGGGGGTGAGGCGAAGCCCCGCGGGCAGCAGCAGCCCCGGTATTTACAAGCCCGTCCGTCCCTCTCTCCCTCCCTACCCTCCCCGAAAAAGGCGGCTTCCCTACCAGCTACCAGCCCGGGGGCAGCCGGCCTCCCCGCCGTAGTACAGGCCCTGCCGTACCTTGACCAGGCGCTTGAGCTCGTCCCGCTGCCGTACATACGTCGGATCCAGTTGCTCGTCCGGAATCTCGCAAAGTCGGGCCCGGTCGATGTGCGGCTGTCGGAGAGAGAAGCCGCTGCTGTTGCGGGCGAGGGCCGACAGGGAGGCCCGGACCTGCGTTTATACGACACCGGCAGTACAGTGTCGTACACGTACACGACAAGCAGGCGCGCGCGCAGCCGCCGTACCTGGTTCAGCGCCTCCAGCCCGGCGTCGTGTCGCGGGTTTTCCACGGGTGCCAGTACGGCTTTGACCAACTGGTCGGCAGTTTGACCTTGCAGGAAATCCCGCTGGATAAGCCATAACATGGATCCCGGTTCCACACCACCCCCACCCCCCGGGCTGCCGCCGCCACCGCCGCCGCCGCTGCTGTCGGCGTTACCGCTTCCGCCTTCAGCGCCGTCACCACCGCCACTGCTGCTGCTGCTGGTGTTGGTCTGCGGCGGCGGTTTCAAGGGTTGGCTTAGTTTCGCTTCCGGCGGTGGTGTTACTTATAACGATAAGTAAGCAGCTGCAGTACATTCAGGTAGGGGAGCGTTTGGTTTTGTCGCCTCCCTTCTTTTCTTTTTTTGTACGTCATACACCTGCCGTACACGCCTGCCGTACCTGTTCGCTCGTCCTGTCGTAGAACCCCCTCGCCAGCTCTACCGCAAACGATAGCTTGGCCACATCTGACTCGCGAATGGTCTCCGGCAGATTGTAGATTAGCAGAGATGACATCATGGCGGATAGGGCAAAGATACGGTCGTCGTACGAATTGGCCTTGCCCGTACTCTCAAAGCCCTCCGTGTCCACGAACAGCAGCTGTACGGGCGGCAGTACACGCAGTACGACACAAAAATACGGTAGCTCAGAGAGCGGGCACCGGGCAGTGCAGGGCAGGACAGAGGCGACAGTCGCTCGGCTGTTTTCCCCTGCAGACCAGGCCAGGCCAGGCCAGCCCATTTCACGAAACGCCGTATTTCTGTCTGTCTGTCTGTCTGTCTGTCCGTCTATCTATCCATCTGTCGTGACGTCATCATCATCATCATCATCACGTCAACGCCGACCAGGACCTCCTTCACAGTACCCCTCTCTCCCTCCCCCCCTCCGGTCCACATCGGCACTCACCACACTGCCATCATCGTCGCCCGCCGCCCCTTGTGCCGCCCTCGCGGGGGCCGCCCCCGGCCCCGCCCCCGCCTGTCCGTCCTTGTCCTTGTCTTTCTCGCTGACGTCGTCCTTGTCGTCCTCGTTGTCGTACCGGGGCAGTGGGTTGCCCCACAACCAGATTCCCTTGGTCTCCGTGGAGCGAGTGTGACCCACTCCGAAACCATGGTCTGGGGAGGGGGGGGGGCGGGAGGGTTCACCCCGGGGGGAGGGGGAGGGGGATGGTGGGCGGGGGGATGGGCACGGTGGGTTGGGTGGCTGCATCCCGAGGCCAGCGAATAGACACGGTACGGCAAGTACGACAGGGAAGAGGGGAGAGAACGGAGGGAGGGGCAGTGCAGAGCGGGCTGGCTCGTTTGGGGGGCCGGGCCCACCCCCTTTAACCTGTTCGAATGCCCCCCAGGGGTTATCCGGGGGGCGAGCCCTGAACGGAGGAGGGAGGGAGCCCGGGCCATCCCCCAGTTGGGCCCTGCCACTCTTCACTCTGAGACCCCCCAGTCCGACAGTCCGTCCGTCAGTCAGTGCGCCCAGACCGGTACTGCGGCACTGCGGCACTCGACCTCGGCCGGACCTCATCTGGACACGGTCCGACCCACTGACCCACCGACCCATGGGTCACCTGCCTCACCCAACCGGCTCCCCATGTCAACGCCCCGTCAACGTCCCGTACTCTCCCCCCGGCATGCCGTACTACCGTACTCACTGCACGGCACGCCCAGCAGTTGGTTGAGCGTGAAGGACTTTCCCGATCTGTACGGCCCGATAACCACCACGGGGCTAACGGGGCCGGGGATGCTGTTCAGCAGATCCAGCCCCTCCTGCTGTACGGCAAGTTGGGAGCGAGACTCCAGGGGCAGGACCAGCGGTACGCTGCGGGAGGAAGGGGGCCGGGCGGGCGGGGGGGGGGTCGGAGAGGGAGGGAGGGGAGGCTGTGCGGTGGGCGGCAGTTTCGAGGGTGTGGGGTTGGGTTGGGAGGTCCCCGGCCCCACCACCACCAGGGAGGGAGGGAGGGAGGAAAAGGGGATGCGGCGGGGGATGGCGAGATGACGAGATGGAGCACATGGTATCCATAACCACATGAGGTGCGGCGGGGGACTGCTGGGCCGCCGCCAGGAGCCAGGAGCCGTCCGCAACAGCCCCTGGCAGCCCTAGCGCACTGTGGCCGGGGGGCCGAGGCCACACGCCCCGGACTGGGGTGGGCTTCAGGGGATGCCGCGGCTGGGGGGTTCCCGCGTGCGGCAGTTTTAAGGGGTCCCTGGTTTCGGGGCGCCGTCGACGGTTGGCGTAGCCGCCTGGCGTAGGCGTCCAACCGTCGACAGCATACCAGGCGCGAACCGTCACGGACTTACGGCCGCGCTTCGAAGGCCGTCACTTGACGCCATGCCAGCAGGAGCGACAGCAGCAGGGCACCCGCCCGGGCGAGGGGCGACCGGGATGGGCCGCCCAAGCGGGCGAACATCCGAGCGCTCGACTCCGCTCGCAGCGCCAGGGCCCAGCAGCTCCGACTGGGTTAGGCTGTGCGGAGATGTCGGTAGGCCATATTAGGCTTCGTGTCTTGGAAAGTTGTCCTACGGCTTTGCTTGGCGTTGCAAGGGCCGAGGTGCGGTATCAGACCGAGTAAGCGACAGATACAGGTTATGATAAGAGTGTCGGTCAGAATCGTATTCAAGGCTAAACAGTAGTAGGAGACTGGGTCGGTTGGCGAGCGTCCAACTGCTTGTGAGCAAGAAAATTACGGCTGTTGCCCGCAACAACGCGAGCGTTTCTCTATCGATGCGACCCGCTAAAGTTTATTCATTCGCCTCGTTTTGAAGAATACTAACATGTCAATTGCGTAACCTTATGGATTGACTCTGTCTTGACTGACGGAGCTAGACAATTGTCGCCGTGTCCCGGAATAGGCAAGGCAACGTAGCAGATGGCGCGGGCGGCGCAGCTAGCTGTTCTAGGACTATTGGGCTTTGGATTGCCAGCATGGGCCTTCACGCAGATTGGAGATGCGCGTGTGCAGCAGTTGATCATTGCCTGCGCGCTGGTCAGCGTGGCCGGCTTTTTCGGCACGGTCTACTTGGTGCCAAAGGTGGCGTCTAAGACGCAGGCGCGGGGCATCTGCGGCAAGGACCTGAACAAGAAGGGCACGCCCGAAGGCGAAAGGCCGATTCCGGAAGCTGCGGGCCTGGCGCCGGGCTGCGTGTTCCTGCTCTGCGTGATCTGCTTCGAGCTGCTGCACTACTACGACATCGGCAGCCTCGCGGACTACGTGCGAAGTGGGTTGAAGAGCAGCCCGAAGACGGAGCCCATCGCGGACGCATGGCTGGTCGACTACAACGCCGCGCTGGCCACCATCGGCTTCATGCTCTTCCTGGGCTTCGCCGACGACGTGCTGGACATCCGCTGGCGCGTGAAGCTCCTCCTGCCACTTTTCGCGTCGCTGCCGCTCCTCGTCGCCTACTCGGGCGGCACCGGCATCGCGCTGCCCAAGCCGCTGCTGGGCCTGGGCCTCGGCCTGCCGCCCTACCTGGAGCTCGGGGCGCTCTACAAGCTCTTCATGGTCATGCTGACCATCTTCTGCACCAACTCCATCAACATCCTGGCGGGGGTCAACGGCCTGGAAGCCGGTCAAACCTTCATCGTCGCGTGCGCGGTGCTGCTGCACAACATCCTGGCCGTCGCCGGCTGGGCGGGCGCCAGCCCGGCCGTGCGCGACGGCCACCTCTTCTCCGCCTACCTCATGATGCCCCTCGCCGCCACCACCTTTGGCCTGCTGGTCTTCAACTGGTACCCCAGCCGCGTCTTCGTGGGCGACACCTTCACCTACTTTGCCGGCATGACCATCGCCGTGGCCGGCATCCTGGGCCACTTCAGCGAGACGCTGCTGCTGTTCCTGCTGCCCCAGGTCTTCAACTTCGTCTACTCGCTGCCGCAGCTGTTCAAGGTTGTGCCCTGCCCGCGCCACCGCCTGCCCGTGTTCGACCCCGCCACCGGCCTGCTGCGACCCAAGGACGCACCCGACTGGAACCTCGTCAACCTGACGCTGCAGCTGTTCGGACGCTGCGGCGAAAACGCGCTGTGCGTGCGCGTGCTGATGTTCCAGGTGGCGAGCTGCGGCCTGGCGTTCGCGGCGCGCTACGCGCTGCAGGGCTACTACAAATGATAATAATAATGAGCGAGTGAGCGAGCGAGGGAGGATAACGGAGCGGCGGAGCGGGAGGAGGGGGCGGGCGGGAGGTTGGGGATGTACGTGCAGGGAGGAACGAGGTTGGGGAGGGGAGGGTGTTGATGGTTGTTGTTGCTGTGAAATGGCGTAAAATGGCATAGATTTAAAATGGCGGACGCGACCGACCCGCGGGTCGGTGCGGCCACCGGCGGTGTCGGTGTAGGGCCAAGGTGAGATGCGGGATGTGCCTCGCCTGCCTTCAGGATGGAGGAGGGTTCGTTCATGTGGGTGTACCTACCGGTGTGTACAGAGCGGGGGCCGTGCAGCCCCGCGGAAGTGCTGCCCCGCGGTGGTGCCAGCCCTGCGATGAAGGTGGTGGATGGCGGATGACAGTGGCTCCCTCTCACTGGTCGGGTGCGCCAACCTCAGTGGTACCGTATCAACAACGGCGGGTAGCTACCGGGAAGGGGGGTACACGCTTACACACCGCTGTGCGCTCAACACCGCTGTGCGCACTCCCAACGAAGGTCCTGGCCAGTTGGCTCCGCGCGGCCCGACCCGGCCCGGCCCGGTACCGGCCCTTGGGACGGGTAGTGACCAGTGGAGCAGGGAGGTCTGAGGTGCTTTCCTTCCGGACCGATGACTGCTGCGCTTGCGTGGCGCAAGGGTGCGCTTCTTACGACAGCTACCGCACACTGCGGCGCGACACCACGCGGCGCTGGCGTGTGCGTGCTGCGTTTCCGTCGTATGTGGTACCGCATGTCGCGGAGGCGCATGTGATGCGCTGCATTGGGGGCTCCTGTGGGGAGCGAAGGGTTGCGATGGGGCTGACTGACTGGCGAGCATGACGCGGGAGGCTGCCGAGTGAGGCAGGTCGTTGCGTTGCGTTCATGTGGGACACTGCCTTCGTGGCGGTGGTGAATGGGTTCAAGTCATCCGCAGCACCCGTAGTTGTGCAGGCAGGATTGCGACCGGGCTGCCCTCTTATCGTCTCTGTTCGTTCCCGGTGACAAGCGCTCGTGTGTGTGTGCTGGTTGGCTCCAGTGCGGGGTTGGGGTTCGATTGGGGCTGGGGGCCTGGGGCACGATCAACGCACCCAAAAAAACCCATACGAGCCGAGTGCCCAAGGGGGTAAACATGTGTGAGAGCCAGGCGTGCATCACGTCGGCCTGGCGCAAAGCTTGATTGCGGGTTTGTTTCCTCTGGGGTGGCGATGAGGTGTCGCAGGGCGTTGCAAGAGGTGTGCGCTGCTCTGTCTGCGCTCATGTTGGCCCAATCGCCGCCGCAATGGGCAGGCAGTGGGCAATGGGCAGGCACAAGGGGGCAGGGCACAGGTGACGGTGCAGAATGCTACGGAGGCTGCGGTGTTGAGGGCCACCATTCGGAGTCCAGCCCGCACGCGCACCGCCACGTTCCGGCCCCGACCCACCCGACCACGTCCAACACACACCGAAAACACGGCTCGGCGTCAACCCTCTCAACACCAACCGACCGAGAGCACCCCCTTCCTGTCTGTACAGTGTATACCCGACGCCGGGTCGCGGCCGCATGCCCCAACCCCTACCGGTACCGGTGTGTATCACGCGGGCCTCAGTCGCTCGCTGGTCGGGCTTTCCCGCTCTCGGCGCTGTCACTGCCGCTGCGGAGCTGCGACGTGCTGTGCGTCGCAGACAACAATCCACATCCACAACCGCAGCTCCCCATGCGTCCTCTCTCTCCTCCTCTCCTTCCTGCCACTCACGCACATCAAGCCGAACGTCGCGCCCACCACATACACAGCAGCGGCAGCCGCCCGCCCTCGTCGCTCGCCATTATGCGGGCATTGCACGGTTGTGCAGCCCCTTCCCCCTCACACCGGCTGAACCCAGGGTCGGTCCGATCGGCTCAGCCACGCCGGCACGCGCTCGCTCGCTCGCATCTCTGCAGCATCCATCAAGCCAGCCATCCATCACACAGGATTCAAAACCTCGCCAGTGTCGAAAATCCCTCAACACAGCCCTCCGCGAAGACAAAACGCGCGTCTTGCATGACACGCTGCTCACCACGTATTGGCATCATCACATTAACATACGAACGACGGCGGGCCCCTTGGACTCGAGGACCCGATTCGCGCGACGACCTGTCCCCGCCCCATCTGGCACCCGCCCCATTCATTGCTGTGCAAGCCAAGTGACTACTGCACGTCTCCTCTCCACTCCTCCCCTCTCCTCCCCTCCCGCTCTGGTCCGTTCCGCCCATGAATGAAGCAATGCTGGCACCCGCACCGCGGAGGCGCCCATGGTCGGCGACACAGCCACAGCCCGGGGACACAGCCATACCCACAGCCCGGGGACAACAGCCACAGCCCGGGGACACAGCCCGGGCGGAGTGGGGGGTCAACTGCAGGCCCCCCCCCGACACACAGGAGAGCCCCCTCGCTGCTGCTGCTGCCGAGGTCCTCCTCCTCCTCCGCTGCTGTATGCTTCGCTGTGGTACTCCATCGCTGCGCTCACTCCCACTCCCACTCACAGCTCCAGCTTGCCGTCCGCGTCCCCCTTGAGGGTCAGATTCTCAATGTGCCCAGACGCCGCGGCGGCCGCCTCCTCGGGCGTCGCCTCGCGCTCCACGTCATCATCCGACGGCGGCGGCGGCGGCGGGGCGCCGTCTCCGGCGTCTGCCGCGGGCGGCGGGGGGGAGGAGGTCGGGCAGGCCGCAATGATGCCCCGGCACAGCGCCGTCTCGACGCCTGCGGGGAACCGGAACCGCGGCACGGGCGGCGGCCGACCCATGGGTCAAGAAAAAAACAAATGCGAACCGCAGTGAAGAAAACGGAGCGGAGCGACCCAGCGGTCAGAGCTGCGCAATGCTTGGCGGGGCGCAGTCCAGGGAGGCGCATTTGCGAGGGGGGGGAGCGACGATTCGCGGAGACTTACTCCACAAATTGGAGCGGCGGCACGAGGCAGACAGGGACAGCGACAGGGACAGCAGGCGTCGCGTAGCGCCAGCGTCGTCCCGCTGTTGCAGACCCAAACCCCTGCTGCATCTTGTCATTGCATCTCATCTAGCTAGCATCTCAGCGCATCCACCCCGGTAACACAGCGCCCGGTAGCACAGCGCGAGACGAGGCTCCCTCCCTCCCGCCCTGCTCCGCTGTCCGCTCTCACCCAGGGAGTCAAAGGCCCCCTTCATGATCCCCGCATACACCTCCTCCTCGTACTCCTCAAGCAGAGTCCCGCAGTAGGCCTCCAGACGCTGGGGCCAGAGAGCAGAGGGGGCGAAGACGTGGGAGGAGGAGGAAAGGGATGGATCAGGACCATTCGAACAGTGAAAACAGGTGTGAAAGGGAGAAGGCCCCCGCGCCGAGAACGTCGGAGGGGGGGGGCGGTTGACGCCGCGCCGGCGGACGACGGAAGGGGGGTTCGGCCTTCAGACACAAGGGGCACAAGGGAACAGACGGGCGAGCGGGCGAAGAAGGGTGCACACGTTGCCCGACCCTAACACTGTCTCCTCAGGGGTGTCGCGGGAAAACGCAAGCCGGAGGGGTGGGGCTTGGGGGTGTCCGGGAGCGGGAGCGGCTGGTGGCTTGTCACAGCTGGCCCCTGGCGTCCTCTCCCGATTGGTTGGTTGCTCTCCCGGTTACTTAGTTGGGTTGAAGGGGAAACGACCCGACCAGCCGTGTGCGCGAGCGACACGCACGGTCGGTCGATCCTGGCGAGATGGCCCCGGCGCCGCGCATGCGACCCCAGCATGTTCCGCGGCCATCAAAGGCCCCAAAGCCCTCCACTGGTACGGCAGAGGCCCTCAGCGGCATAGCCCATGAGAACGACCCGCCACCCCCTCCCCCTTGGCATTTCTGTGGACTTAGGGATGCCGCGCCTTACCTTGCTCTTCTCGTTCTCCTCTTCGCTTTGGGGTCGAGTCACGGCGCCGGTGTTCCCCGCCCCCTCGCCCTTCACCTTCAACCAAAACTTGGTTTTCTTTCCCAGCGGGCTAACGAGGGAGTAGTCCCGCATGTGGCTGCACAGGCCGTCCAGCAGCTCTACCGCCCTCAGCTCGCTGGACTGCAAAGTGTTGGGTGAGATCATGGCAGTCAACCAGCGATGAGGTTGCGTTCGTCCCTCCCGTGCAAGTTTTTAAGAACAGACGTCTTGATGCACAACAAATGCCCACGCGCACCACGTGCATTTGGCAGGACCGCTGTCCCTTTGAGCGCAAGAGCGATCGTTGAAAGGCTTACCCTGTACGCGATGACTTTTCCATAGCGCTGGCCGTCCTTATCCAGCCGATGACGCAAATCAAGATGATTCCTGACTGGTTCATTGTCAATGCGCCGCTGCAGCTCCGCCTGCGCCCAACGCAACCCGGCATGCGTGTTTGCGCGAGGCCGCAAGCTTTGAGAAGGCTGCAAACCCTACCGCAACAGATTTGCAAGCAGTGCAGGGAGCCTCAATTCTTTTCAGGAGGGCTGCAGCATCGCTGCCTTGCAAGAGGTAGCCCGCAGCTAGAACCACGCTAAATAGTAACTGCAACATTGTGCAGGTGGAGTGAACGAGTCTCATCAGGTAATCAGCATCGAACTTCACATGGGTCAAGCCGGGGTGTTTTGGCGAAGGTTTGTTCCGCGAATACGGCACCTTCTAGATCGTTTTTGCCCGTTCCTACTTTTTTACTCTTTTTTTGATCCCCAACGCAGCAACGCTTCCCAGCGCTTATATTTCTGTCATATTTGACCTTTCGCGACTGATTGATTTAAGTTTCTGCGATGCCCATGCGGTGCATGTGAAGCTTCCCTCTCTTTATGCCGCTCGTACAATTCGCAAGTGGACGCCCAGTGCTCAAACCAGCCACCACACAGCTTGTATGGCATGCAGCCTCCCAAACTGGAGCCCCGTAGAAGTTGTGGCGCGCAGTGGTCGTTGAAGTCGTCATACGCGAGTCGCTTCGGACGGTTGCGCGGGCACGTGCCAGTTAACGGATTACCTTACATGTGCCCTTACTTTGGTTGCACGGGGGGAGTTCGGGCAGCTCTCAAGAGCAGGCCTCCACATCTCCCCACCAGCGGTAGAGCAGATGACCGGCCGGATCGGACTCGGCCATACAGTACGACAAATGCTTGTCAGCGGCCAAAACTTGCCGGAAAGCTCTACGGAAAAGCTCCGCCTCGGATCTTCATGCATTGAGCAGAAGGTTTCGTTCCTTGATAATGCCTCCTACAACCTCGACCACTCTCCTTCCCCCCCACCTCCCCATGTGTGTGTGTGTGTGCTGCAGTCGGCTGGACACGGCGAGAGCTCAGCTCCGCAACCCACACCGCACCCACACCTATCTACGGCATATGCCAACCCCAACCCTGCCAACCTCACCGCCCCCTCCAGCACTCACAGCACCCACTCCCCACCGCCGAAGCCGCGGCGGCCGCGCTACGCCGTCGCCGCATTTCCGTCCTCCCTGCGCCGCCTGCCCCGCCAGACCCCAGATATAGACGGGGCCTGGCGCCCGGCCCCCGCCCTCCCTTCCTCCCAGACCAACGGCGCAGCCGCAACTGCTGTCTGCCGCCTGGCTGCCCGCCTAAGACCTGGCGGCTGGCCTGTCCCCACTCCCCACTCCCCAGACCCAGGCCTGGGTCGCGACGCCCCCGCGGCTGCGGCTACGGCTGCGGCTACGGCTGCAACGCCCCCCGGGGATGGCTCGCCGGCGCCGTCCCGCTCCGAAACCCCGGCTGCTGCTTCCCGGGCTGCCGCCTGCGGTGCGTTGCCTGCGGCTGCGTGCTCGCGGTCACCGCCGCCACCGCCGGCGCCGCCCCACTCGCCGCCCCGCTCGCCGACCCCGGATGCCGCCGCCCCTGTTGCTGCTGCCCCTGTTGCTGCTGCTGTCCCTGCTCCCGCCGCCCTTGCTGGTGCTGCTGCTGCTGCTGCCCCTGTCGTACACGGGTACCAGGAGGAGCTTCCCTCGAGCCGACCATCTGGGTCACCCGCCCATCCACCCGCTCTTGTGCCTGCTGCTGCTGCTGCTGTCGCCGCTGCCCCCGTGCCGACGACGCGGCACCCCGCACCGCACCCGCGGCCTGCATCCCGCCGCTCCGCTGCTGTTTCCGCTGCCGCCGCTGCCACGCCGCCCTCGCCCTCGCCCGCGCAAGCCACGCCCGCCGTGCCGCCGCCCGCCTCGCGGCCGCCGCCTCGCACCTCGCCGCCTCCCGCGCCTCGTTCCGCCGCCGCCGCAGCCGCGCCTGCAGCAGCGCCAGCCGCGATCCCATGCCCCGCCACAGCTGCCGAGACAGAATGGACGACTGGCGCCGCAGCAGCGCCTCCTCCAGCGCCGAAACCACCACCTCGCTCGGCCCATTGTACGACTTGATCCACGTCAGCGAGTGGACGAGCGCCACCAGGCCCTTCAGCCGCGTACGGCGCAGCAGACCGATGGCCCGCCGCGCCGCGGCCTCCACCCACGCCGCCCCCGGGTCGACCCGCAACCGCCCCAGCGCCCAAAGCGTCATGGCCAGCTCCGCCGGCGTCATGCCGTACAAGTTCTGCTCCAGCGCCGAAACCAAGTTGGCGACGCCGGCGGCGCCGCCGAAGAGCTGCGTCGCCGGCGGCGCCGCCGGCGGCCCCCCTCTCCCACCGGTGCCGCCGCCAACGCGAAACCTCGGCAGCGTCGTCACCCTCGCAAGTCCCCACAACAGGTTCGCCAGGCTCTGCGGGCCAAAGGAACGGAAGCCCAGCTCCCCGCCGCGCGCCGCCAGCGCGGGCCAGAATCCCGACCCGTGGGTCGGTACGCAGTCCGGCGGCAGCCGCGCCAGCGCCCAGACCGTGTTGGCCAGGTCGCGCGGCGCGGCGTAGTACGGCAGCAGCTCCGAGACCCGCCGCAGGAAGGGCGCCGCGGCGGGCGGCTCCAGGGGGAAGAAGCGCCCGCAGCGCGCGAGGCCGCACAGCGTCGCCGCCAGCAGCGGCGGCGTGAAGGCGGGCAGGCGGTCGGCTGCCTGGGCCAGCATCGCGCCCAGCCAGGAGCGCGGCGGGCGGCGGCGGATGCGGGCGGCGGCCCAGATCATCATGGACAGAGCCTGGGGGCTGGCGGCGTGGCGCTGGGACAGACAGCGCCTGTCCGGGGAAGCGAGAGGCACGACACCGGCAGCACAGCACACGGGGAAACACATACAACCGATTTTGAGGCACCAACAGCAGCATCGGAGGAGGAGGGAAGAGGCAAGTACAAGGTGAGCGCAAGCGAGGGGGTTCATCAGGCGGGGGCGCGGCAGCAGCAGCGGGGTGTGCTAGTGAGCCGGCAAAGGGTGCGTGGGATGGGGCAACGTACGTACATGGCCGCCGTCGCTCACCACTTCATTCTACATACGGTCCCGGCCAGTCACAGCCCCTCCCCCTCCCTTCCCTCCCCGGTCGGCCTGCACCTGGCCCGACTCGCACACACACACGCCCACCTCGCCCCCGCACGCACGTCCACCCGCCAAGTGAAGCAGCAGCTGCAGCTGCTCATCACTCATTAGTCATCCTGACGCACCTGAGCAGTGCCAGTGTGTAGGGGTGGGGCGCCCGGAAGCGGAGCCGAGCCAGCGAGTAGAGGATCATGGCGGACTCCTCCGCCCGAGTGTACGGCAGCTGTTGTAGTACGGTAGCGGTACGGTAACGGGTTGGGGCCGAGGGGCGGGGAGGCACGGCAATACGGTGAGGCGATGATTTGTGAGGTGAGGCGCAACGACACGGACAGCATTGCCAAGGGGGCCCGGTCCAGGTCACTTGCGACAGTCGGCGGGTCGGCGGGTCGCCGTGCTGCCCACCTGGTGCCCCCTGGGCCCTGGGCCGCCAACACCCCACACATGAACTCCGTCCATGCACGTGCCAAGCCAAGGCCGCGCCACCGGACCATGATCTCCCCATAACCTCCATGACCTCGCCCGCCCGCCCGCCCGCCCGCCAGGCTGGTCGTCGCTTCGCTTCGCTTCACTTCGTTTCGCTTCGCCTCGTTTCGCTTGCTCTACCGGCTCCCCCCACCCCTTAGCTCAGCTGACATCGCGCATCATCGCAACTCAAGCCAAGAGACCCGTCCACCCACCCACCCAGCTACCCGACCCACCAGCTGCGCGGACCTCCACAGAATGGCCAACAGGGTCTCCACCCGGGGACGAACCACCGCTCCGGAGACAGCACCGCCGGGGCCGACCTCGCCGTCCTCGCTGTCCTCCCCCTCCTCCTCCGCCTCCTCCTTTCGTGTCCCCGCGCCGTCCCCCTGGAGCGCTCCCGCACCAGGCGGCGACCGCGCGGCCGCAGCAGCAGCTGGCGGCTGCCCGGGCTGCGTCGCGCCCTGCTGCACCATTCTGGCCAGCTGTGCCAGTTTCGCCTGCTGGCCGCCCGCCCCTTGCTGCTGCGCCTGCCGCTGCCCCTGCTGCTGTTTCTGCTGCTGCCGCCCCTGTCGCTCGGGCAGCTGCCCCTGCTGCTGCCCCTGCTGCCCCTGCTGCTGCTGCTGCTGCCAGTTCCTTGCCAGTTGCGCCTGCTGCGCCAGTCTCCAGCTGTGTCGGTGCTGGTCCCCCGCCAGTCGGGCCAGGGAGGACATGGAGTTGGCCACATCCACACAGTTGAGCTGGGGGGCCTGACCGCACAGCCGGTCCTCAAGCCAGGTCAGCTGAGGGAGTGAGGGAGGGGTTGAGGGTGAGGGTGAGGGTGAGGGCGAGGGTGCTGGGGAGGGTGATGGGTAGGGGTAGGGGGAGGGCGAGGGGGAGGGGACATGTGCGCTCCCACAGTCGCTCCCACAGCTCAACCCCGCCGCCGTCGCCATCCCACCCATACCAAGATACCATTAACCCCACCCATCCCTCTGCTCGCTCGTCAGCCGGCTGCCAACTCGGGCTGTTCTACCCGCTCCCCGCCCCTCTCTCCCCGATGAGTCGGATTGACTGACTGACTGACGGACGGACTGACTGACTGACTGAGGGTATCTTCCCCCACCCGCTACTCCCTGATCCTCCCTGATATGGGCCGCAGCGCCACAGCGCCGCAGCACCTCGCTCTTTCCTATGAATCGAACCAGGCACAGGTACACCAGCACCAGCACCAGCCCCAGCCTCGCCCCACCCCCACTGCGTTGCGTCTTCTCGTCCCGGGCCGATTTAATTACCCCACCTGGTGTTGCTGCAGCTGCAGGCCCAGCTGGGTGGCGCTGTTGAGGAACACGGAGAGGGAGCGCAGACTGGGGCCGTCGTCCCAGTAGCAGGCCTGGAGGGCAGGGGGGAGGGAGGGAGGGCAGGGGGGGAAGGGGTGTGGGGGCATGCGGCGGGGCAGGGTAAAGACTAAAGAGGCAGGGCGAAATGCGCGGGGTGAGCAGGCGCACGGAGGCGAGCGCAGGCGGGCGCAGGCGGAGAGGCGCCCGATGCGATGCGGTGCGGTGCGATGCGCCGACCCTGCTTCCTCCTCTGTTCCCCAGCCACATGTGCGGGGCCCCACACAGCGTTCGATCCCCTCCGTCAACGGCCGCGCCACAACAGCAACAACAACAACAACAACAACCAGAGTCGCCAAAGCGCCCGACTGCAACCCCACGCCACCCCACCCGACCCCACCCCATCCCCGGTCAGCTTTTTTGCCATTCGGACTGCTCTTCTTCAGTCAGGGGGACTCCCTTCTCCCACCCCACCCCACCCCAGGCCCCCACCTGCAGCCTCCGGAACGCGGCCTGCAGGTCCCTCTCCTCCAGCCGCCAGCCCAGCCTCGCCGCCGCCCAAACCAGGTGCGCGCAGTCCAGCGCATTGGCCCGGTACAACACACCCCGCTGCTGCTGCTGCCCCCGCTGCTGCCCCCGCTGCGGGCCCCGCTGCTGCTCGCGCTGCCCCCGCTCCTGCGTTTGTCCGACTTGTTGCCGCAACTCCCGCCCCACTTGTTGCCGCAACTCCCGCCCCCGGCCCTCCTGTTTGTAGCCGTTGTCGTCTTCCTTGTCCTTGTCGCTGTCCTTCTCTTCCTCGCCATCTGGGTCCGCGGCTGCAAAGGCCCCAAACAGCTGCGCCGCCAGGTGGGAAGGCGGGTGGTAGTCCAGGGAGGCCAGGGAGTGCAGCACGCCGGCCACCTCACGGGGGCCCATGGAGGGAAGGTGCTGCTCGGCCTGGAGATTGGGGGTTGGGGGAGTGGGGAGGGAGGGCGGGGGGGCGGGTTCGGGGTGTCATGCGGTAGGGGAGGAGGGGGCAGGGGCACTCCCCCACTCTACTCCACTCCACTCCCTCCCTCCTACCTGGAAGCACAGGTGCTGCATCATGCTGCGGAGCGCCCGCCCGTCCGCAGCCTCCGCATCCAGCAACATCTGGGAGGGGGGAGGAAGACAAGGAGGAGGACAAGGAGGAGCGATGCGGCGGGGTCAGGGCGGGGGGCATGCGTGCGCGCGTGTCAAGAGGCGAAACGCAGCAAAGTATTGGGTAGATGGGTGGGTGGGTGGGTCCGCGGACGAGGCACTGCGCCCCCCCAAGCGCTGCGCCATGCTGCGGTTCTCCTTTCTCCCCCGACCTTCTCCCCCGAAGCGGGGGAGAAAGGAGAGAGCAAGCGACGTTTCGGCGTTTCCCTGGCTGCACTCGCCTCCTTCTCTGGGCGCCCCCATGCCCTCCCCCCCTTCCCGCCTTTGCCGGCCCCCCCCTCCACCTCTTCCCCCCTCCCCCCCACCTCCGGGTGGCAGCACCGCGCCAGCGCCTTGAACGCCGCACACAGGCTGATCCCGTTGAGCATGTGCGGCCAGCGGTGCACCAGCCGGGCAACATGCACCCACGAGGGCGCAGCGAACAGCGCACAGGTCAGGTCGCGGGCGCTCACAAAGTCGCCGCGCGAGTCCACGCGGACCGAGCGGAGCTCGGGGCGGCTGGTGCCGCCGGCAGCGGCGGAGGCGGCGCCGGCGGCGCCGGGGCGGCCCTGGAGCGGCTGTGGCGGCGGCGGCGGCCGGGGCTGCGTGGGAAGCGGCAGCGGACACGGCAGCGGCCGCGCCGCCGGCGCGGCCGTCGGAGCGGCGATTTCCGTTGGGGGCGGTGTGGATGTGGGGCAAGGCGCCGCTGCGGCTGGCCTGCTGGCCGTGGCTGGGCTGGTCTCCGGCGGCACGACACGGGTCACGGGCGTGAGCGTGACGTGGCGGATGGGCGATGCTGCTGCTGCGCTGGCGGAAGTGGAAACGGAGGTCTGAGCCCCGCTGGCCGCGGCGGGTTGCGCGTCGGGCTGCTGCGACACCGACGAGCCGGGAGGAGCACCGGAGGAAGATGCTGTACATGCCGCCGCGGTCGTCGCCGTCGTCGTCGTAGGCTGCAGCGGCGTCACAGCATCGGCGGTGGCAGCGGCGGTCGCCGCCGCCGGTGCAGCCGCGGCGACGTTGCCATCGACGGGGACAGTGCTGGCAGCGGCGGCACGAGGCGGGCGGGGCTGCAACATGACTGGCGGCTTTGGCCGAGCGGCATCGACGGCCTGAGGGGGGGATGGCGGCGGCGGGGCGCCCTCCTCGTCCCCCGACAGCAAGCGGCTCCACCAATCCTCCGCCCGGGGCCCTGGCCCGTCCCGCTGCCGGTGCCGCTGCTGCTGATGCTGCGGAGGCGGAAATGAGCTCGTACTGGGCTCGTCCGCAGCGTTCGCCGCGGACGTCGCCCGGCCAACGTCAGCATGCGCCACTGCAGCAGCAGCAGCAGCAGCCAGCGCTTCACCGACTGAGATCGCCTCCGCCGGCGCCGGCGCCAGAAGCGACGCGGCTACCGCCGGCGGCGGCGGCGGCGGCTCCGCCGCGGCGTCCGTCGGCGGGTCTGCCGCAGTTGCTGGGGTTGGCTCCGCCGCCTCGGCCCTCGCCGCTTCCGCCGCTGCCCGGACCGCCCCCGTCGCCGCCGCCGTCACGGCGGTGCCAGCGGACCGCCCATCTGCAGTGCGCACGTGCTCGGCGGGTGCGGCTGGTGCCGCTGCCGCTGCTGCGGCCGCCGCCGGCTCTGCCGCTATGGCCGAGGCCGCTGGGCTGGACGCCACAGCTGCACTAGTTGCCGCCGCCACCGCCGCCGCCTCAGTGTCGCGCGCGGGCGCGGGCGCGGGCGCCGTCGCCGGCACACGCACCGCCTTCCCGCCGGAAGGGACCACTGACGGCGGCGACGCCGACGCGGATGACCCCGATGCCGCCGTTGCCAACGTAGTAGCCAACCACGGCGATGCATCCGACGCGTCTTCCAACCCCAACGCACCAGCCTCTGCCACCGCAACCGGGACCGCAGCAACGGCTGGGTCTGCTATGCTCGCTCCTGCGCGCACCGCCACGGCACCGCCGCCTGCGGCTGCAGCCGCAGCCGTACCCGCCGCCGCCGCCGCCGCAGCTGCTGTGGAGCCAGCCTCTGCGGGGCAGGGCTCCACTGCGGCCCGGGCCCGGGTTCGCCGCGCCTTGCCTGGGGCTGCTGCTGCTGCTGCTGGGGCCGCAGGCGCGGCTGCAGCCGAGGGCCCTGCTGCGACTGCGGCTGCGGGAGATTCATCTGCGGCGGTGGCTGCGACTGGCCGCGGCGCCGGGGTTGTAGGCAGCGCGTCCGCGGCCGCCTCAACTTGCGATGGGGCGGCCGGGGGGGAACCCGCTGCGATCGAGACGACGTCTGGCGCGGCGCTTGCCGCCGGACGCGGCCCCGCCGCCGGCCTCTCTGTCGCAGCCCGCAAGGGTGGGGCTTCTCCGTGCCCCCCCGCCGGCGGCTCACAACGGTGCTGTAGCCGGGCGGAGCGCGCTCGGGCCACGGCGGCCAAGTGCAGACTGGCGGGTCCAGTCCATGGCCCCGCTGGTGCCGTCGCTGGTGCCGTCGCTGGTGCCGCCGCTGGTGCCGTCGCTGGTGCCATCGCTGGCGCCGTCGCTGGTGCCGCCGCTGGCGTCGTCGCTTCATGGGGCTCTGGTGGGCCATCGGCGGCACCACCTGCGGAAATTCGCTGCCGCTGTTGTTGTTGTTGCTGCTGTTTACGCGGATGTTGGTGCTGTTGCGGGTCCAGCATGTGCTGTTGTGACCGCCGCCACAGGACGCCGGGGAGTTTGGAGCGGGATGAGGAGGGAGAGGTGGAGGAAGCGGATGAGGATGATGATGAGGCCAGGGCGGGGCTGCGGATGATGCTGGGCTGGCGACACCCTGGCCCCGGGCGCCCTGGGGTTGGGGACGGCCGCCGGCCCAGGCGCGCTGGGAGGTCGTTGCTGGCGTTGCCGCCCACGGTGCCGGCGGCGCCGCTCCGTGTCGCCGCGGACGGCAGGCCGTACTGGTCCAGTACGGACAGGCTCATGACGCCTCGGAGCAGTCGCTCCAACCGCTCGATCTTTCGGCGTTTGATCAAGCTGGATGAGACGAGGTGGTCCGCTGAGACAACCACCGTTGTGGGGTCGGCGGCGGCCATGGCGGTGGTGGCGTTGCCGCCGACGGCGATACACGGCATGTTAGGTTTGGCGCCATCGGCGGCCTTGCCGGGGCGTTTTGTCGGGGTTTGCACGGCGGTTGCGACGACGGTGGAGCGCGGCGGCGTGAGGGCCCGCGCGGCGGCTGGTGGAGCCGCGGCGATGGGGCGTATGGGGGCAGGCGGGCAGTCTGCGGCCGCGGCGCGGATGTGGGTCGCGCTGTTTGTCCGCCTCAAGCAACGCGCGGCGTGCGGGCTTGCGGGCTTGCGGGCGTGTGGGCTTGCTGCCGCAAGGGCGGCGAGCGCGTTCGGCGGCGGCGGCACCGGGAGGGACGATGGCGTGGGAGCCGTCGCCAGCGGAAGGCCCGCCGTGCTCTTCATCATATTGCTGCTTTCAACTGCTGCGTTCAACAAATGCGTCCGGCAATGCGAAGGGCCACGTGATGCCCTCAACTGCTGTTGTAACTGCGCCTACCGCACCAAATTGCGTGGCTTGCAACGCGCCGCCAGAAGCTGCGCCGACATCACACCCAGTCACGCAAATGGCGCTGCACAATGTTTATGTTGCACCTAGCGCCTCTGAACTTTGAAGCAAGGAAGGCCGGGCATGGCGGCCAAAGCCCTGGTACCGGCACGTGAGAGTTCCTATGATACAATGCTATCAATTAATGGAGAAGAAGTGAAGTAAACTTTTGCATTACGAGTTGTGTAGGGAAACTGTAGAGTGCGGCACAACTTGCATGATTCGAAATCACCCCGTGAAATCACCCGGAAAAAAACCCATATGTAGCCTAGGTGATAGGTGAAAATTCTGGGTGCGGATTAATTTGCGTGCAATTGCTGCTTATGCTGTTTTACGATATGTCGTGAAGCATGCTTGAGGCGCGCTCGTCCGCTGTACGACAGACCGTACTTATTCACAAATTTATAAACTCCCGCCGAGTGCTCTTGTGGGCATCATACACATGCAAAGGGCGTTGGCAACGATTTCCCAGACGCTGTCTACGCCCCTTCGGGTGTAGACTCCATGGACCCCAGCGCGGCCCCTCATTTACTATCTTATACAAGAATGCCTAAACTCTTGACAACAGCCCGTTGGCTTTGCCTAGTCCATGCCCTATCGTTGGGCTACACGAGAACTTCTTGAGCTCGGGCTTGAGGGCCCAGCTTCCACCATCTTCAATATCACCTTCGAGGCAACCATGGACCCAGTTTCGATATTATCATCCTTTGGAGGTAAGTATATGCGCTCAGTCATGTGTTTTTGTGGAGCGGGGGGCTGTTTCTTGGGTGCTTTGGCCCGGGAGGGTCTTGTTGAAAGTCCACGACTCTGGCCTTGTTGCTTGGTTGTCCAGCAGCGCCATGATTGATTGAGCTGTGCGGTACGAATATGATATGACTCTCCTCGATATTGGTGATCCGCTGCAGGTTGCCTTTCCCGACGCGTCCCTGTAAGACTTGCGGCAGCACGGTTACAAGGTGGGCACAGTGGGCGAATAGGAGCGCACTTCTTCATTAGCCACGTGCTCGTTGATATCAGGTTGCTGAAGAAAACTGGCGTTGAGCTGGTGCTAGTTGTATTTTTTCGTTCGTCGGCCCAGACGTCATAGAAATTCGTTGACATTATTGCTACTATGGTGTTCTCGTTTTGTAACCGATACTGTGGTATTGCCGTCTTGTAACCTCAAATTGCCATTGCGCCCCTTCCCGAACCTTCAGTCGATTGCAAGTCTTCCTCATCTTCTGGACGGCAACCTGGCCGACTGATCAGACGTAGTCGAGTGCCATTATCCGCAATAGGTAAGTGGGAGGTGTGGACGGTTATCAGTCCAGTCCGTTTTTCCGGTTGGTTTCGCAAGCGGCGGTTCAGTTTCTTTGGGGTGCAGCGCACTTCGGCGGTTCATTCTTTATGTTGCAGCGCAATTTGGGTTGCATCGCACCGACCCAGGCGCTCCAAAACAGACTCCAGACCCCCCGACGGGCGCTTACTAGGGGTCCCCTTGACTGGTTTGTCGTGGGGCCCGGCGCAGCGCCGGGGCTCGTCGGGGGGCGCGGGGATCCTAGTTCCCTGCATGCTGCTTTCTCCTTGCACGGAGAGCAGCGTCAAGGTCCAAGTTCCCAGCCAATCCGTACCAAAGCAGTCATAAGCCAGCAGCAGGCGTCTTCAGTACGAAACCCGAAGCGCGCGGTGGTCTTCTACTCAGCATGAACTCCAGTCGTCTAAGGGCGCCATGAAGACCTTTGTGCGGTTGACGCGCTGCATACACGAGAACCTTCAGTACAGTGGACAGGCATAATGGCATGCCGCGCCGATTCGTCGGGGATCAAGGCGTCGCCCTCGAGTACTGAGGCGAACTGGCTTTATGGTATGACGCGTCTTGTTCTCGAAATGTGTACCCATTTGCAGTGTCAAACAGCAGTTCCTTCATGACGGTTCAGTTACCAAAGCTTTATACAATTCTCCCAGTTTTCATTGGCGTACTTGAAAGTAATATCGGCGTAAGAGGTATGTTACCGTACGTATGCAGACATTTCAGCAGGTCGAGGCCTGCGCAACGGGCGGTTTCTTCCGCACTCTTGAGGGACCGTGCAGATACTGTAGGCTTCCTCCATCCGACCATTGCAGTAAAGGGTGGGCCAGACGGGCGTGCTGGGCAAGTGGCCGGCCAAGGCTTCTCCTGGGCCGACAGCTTGATGTGGCATGTTAAACCAACCTGCGCTGGGACGCGACATGATGAGCGGCATTCCATGAAACCATGACGGATGTCAGCAGGACACGCCTTCGCATCGGAATTGAAGTAAGGCGAGTGCTTGAGATTGTGCAGACAGCTCCTTGACGGTGTGTACTGTTGTCATTTCCCAACGCCCGGTCCTCCCATCGTTGCAACGCCCACTAGGTCTGCATTCAGTTGGCATCATCTGACTTTCAATATGTGCGCGCCATTTGACTTGACATGTGCCCGCCCTGAAATATTCTGTCCTGCAAACTCCCATACGTCGTGAAGCTAACGTTAAGCGACCATTTGCCTTCACGTGGTGGTTTGACATCTCATAACCGTCTTGCTGCTTCATAAGCTGAGAGCCCTTGTCCTTGTAGCGCGAACACTTGCACCTGGAAAGCTGACCCTAGCTACATGGCGCAGAAGACAAGACCTTCCCCACACCTTCCTCGGGAATAGAGCCATGTTTCAATGGGCCCTGCGGCACCACCTGCGGGTGACCAGTAGAGGTATATTATCCATGCTCTTCCAGACACAGTTATGGAGACGTGTTGAGATCTTCACAACGCCATGATGATACCTGTACCTTGTACCTCGCCGAAGTCGAGGCAAGGAAATTTTAATGACCTCACCAGAGGTTTTAAACCCTGGTACTGCTTACGTAAGGCGGACAGAAGGCGGGCGCGCGCCTTGAAAGCAATTGTGGTGGAGATGGAGGCACATAATTGGCAGCAACGCGTTTGAGAGGCGATTACGTCGCCAAATCACTGATCGACCGCAATGTGAGGGGGTATAACGCCCAGCAAGGAGTTCTACGCGCAAATGCGAGCCCCACCAACTCAATTACCTGGCCCATCGCGGACATGTGTGCACCCTTCCTATGTATACCCACATTTGCCAAAAATGTAAGTGTCTCTCGTCAGGATGAATTTCTGTTGCACAGCAGCAGTATGCTGTGTGAATTTTTTTTACTTAAAACCATTGTTTGGTTTGAATCAGTGTGCGGACGCAAGTGGAGACCCGTATCGGTTGGGCTGTTGTTTATATATTTGGCCCGTGCTATCAATTAATAAGGGAATGCTGTCCTCGACGAATAAAGCTTCCACACCCACCATTGTGGCGTTTTTGGGGGAGCAAATTCCTTCATTTATTAGGGCAGTGCGGTGGGGAAATGAAACACGTCGGCATCCAGGAGCTTTGCCTTCAGAGCGAGCGTGAAGTAATTCGTAATATTCACTTCACAATTGAAATGTGTGACATCTTGTGACGATCTTTTCTGTCCTTTCATCATCCGCTACATTGGAATTAAATGGGTTTTCAGAATCTATGATGTAATTTCCCGTGAATGAAGAGTACCAATCCTACCGAAGGCTTGAGAATGCAGTAAACCGGATTTTTTTTACATAATTTTGTTTACCACCAAGTAATTTTGCGTTTAATGGATCCATGCCTAGCTATTTATGAACAACACTTCAGGAAAGAATTGTATCCTGATTTCCTTGCCTCAGCTTGCCTGAAAGATGCCCAGGCGTTAACCAATCAAGATACATGTCCTGTGTCGAATGCATGCGATACATGTCCTGTGTCGAATGCATGCAAGTACCCTAAAATCATCATGTTGTCCATAGCACACCCTTTGGAGTACGACCCATACCCTACATGTACCAAACCGCACCAACTCTTCGGCTGAGCAGAAGGACGATCACCCTGCCCAGTCCAGAACGCACATACATCCCATTCCCAGTCCGGAAATACACTCTTCGGAACACGACCCCTACCTTCGCCAAACCGCACCACCTCTTCGGCTGAGACATGCCCACGCTAACACCCACAATCGAGATACGCAGTCCGCTTTGAGAATGCACCCTCGGTCCCTGGAATCGAATTGCAGAAGCACGATCACCCTACCCAGTCCAGCGCGCACAGACATCCCATCCCCAGTCCGGAAATACACCCTTCGGAACACGACCCCTCCCTTCGCCAAACCGCACCACCTCTTCGGCTGAGACATGCCCACGCTAACACCCACAATCGAGATACGCAGTCCGCTTTGAGAATGCACCCTCGGTCCCTGGAATCGAAATGAAGAAGCACGATCACCCTGCCCAGTCCAGAACGCACATACATCCCATCCCCAGTCCGGAAATACACCCTTCGGAACACGACCCCTACCTTCGCCAAACCGCACCACTTCTTCGGCTGAGACATGCCCACGCTAACACCCACAATCGAGATACGCAGTCCGCTTTGAGAATGCACCCTCGGTCCCTGGAATCGAATTGCAGAAGCACGATCACCCTACCCAGTCCTGCGCGCACAGACATCCCATCCCCAGTCCGGAAATACACCCTTCGGAACACGACCCCTACCTTCGCCAAACCGCACCACTTCTTCGGCTGAGACATGCCCACGCTAACACCCACAATCGAGATACGCAGTCCGCTATGAGAATGCACACTCGGTCCCTGGAATCGAAATGAAGAAGCACGATCACCCTGCCCAGTCCAGAACGCACATACATCCCATCCCCAGTCCGGAAATACACCCTTCGGAACACGACCCCTACCTTCGCCAAACCGCACCACTTCTTCGGCTGAGACATGCCCACGCTAACACCCACAATCGAGATACGCAGTCCGCTATGAGAATGCACACTCGGTCCCTGGAATCGAAATGAAGAAGCACGATCACCCTGCCCAGTCCAGAACGCACATACATCCCATCCCCAGTCCGGAAATACACCCTTCGGAACACGACCCCTACCTTCGCCAAACCGCACCACTTCTTCGGCTGAGACATGCCCACGCTAACACCCACAATCGAGATACGCAGTCCGCTATGAGAATGCACACTCGGTCCCTGGAATCGAAATGAAGAAGCACGATCACCCTGCCCAGTCCAGAACGCACAGACATCCCATCCCCAGTCCGGAAATACACCCTTCGGAACACGACCCCTACCTTCGCCAAACCGCACCACTTCTTCGGCTAGAGACATGCCCACACTAACACCCACAATCGAGATACGCAGTCCGCTTTGAGAATGCACCCTCGGTCCCTGGAATCGAATTGCAGAAGCACGATCACCCTACCCAGTCCAGCGCGCACAGACATCCCATCCCCAGTCCGGAAATACACCCTTCGGAACACGACCCCTACCTTCGCCAAACCGCACCACTTCTTCGGCTGAGACATGCCCACGCTAACACCCACAATCGAGATACGCAGTCCGCTATGAGAATGCACACTCGGTCCCTGGAATCGAAATGAAGAAGCACGATCACCCTGCCCAGTCCAGAACGCACAGACATCCCATCCCCAGTCCGGAAATACACCCTTCGGAACACGACCCCTACCTTCGCCAAACCGCACCACTTCTTCGGCTGAGACATGCCCACGCTAACACCCACAATCGAGATACGCAGTCCGCTATGAGAATGCACACTCGGTCCCTGGAATCGAAATGAAGAAGCACGATCACCCTGCCCAGTCCAGAACGCACAGACATCCCATCCCCAGTCCGGAAATACACCCTTCGGAACACGACCCCTACCTTCGCCAAACCGCACCACTTCTTCGGCTAGAGACATGCCCACGCTAACACCCACAATCGACATACGCAGTCCGCTATGAGAATGCACACTCGGTCCCTGGAATCGAAATGAAGAAGCACGATCGCCCTGCCCAGTCCAGAACGCACAGACATCCCATCCCCAGTCCGGAAATACACCCTTCGGAACACGACCCCTACCTTCGCCAAACCGCACCACTTCTTCGGCTGAGACATGCCCACGCTAACACCCACAATCGAGATACGCAGTCCGCTATGAGAATGCACACTCGGTCCCTGGAATCGAAATGAAGAAGCACGATCACCCTGCCCAGTCCAGAACGCACAGACATCCCATCCCCAGTCCGGAAATACACCCTTCGGAACACGACCCCTACCTTCGCCAAACCGCACCACTTCTTCGGCTGAGACATGCCCACGCTAACACCCACAATCGAGATACGCAGTCCGCTATGAGAATGCACACTCGGTCCCTGGAATCGAAATGAAGAAGCACGATCACCCTGCCCAGTCCAGAACGCACATACATCCCATCCCCAGTCCGGAAATACACCCTTCGGAACGCGACCCTTCCCTTCGCCAAACCGCACCACCTCTTCGGCTGAGACATGCCCACGCTAACACCCACAATCGAGATACGCAGTCCGCTTTGAGAATGCACCCTCGGTCCCTGGAATCGAAATGAAGAAGCACGATCACCCTGCCCAGTCCAGAACGCACATACATCCCATCCCCAGTCCGGAAATACACCCTTCGGAACACGACCCCTACCTTCGCCAAACCGCACCACTTCTTCGGCTGAGACATGCCCACACTAACACCCACAATCGAGATACGCAGTCCGCTATGAGAATGCACACTCGGTCCCTGGAATCGAAATGAAGAAGCACGATCACCCTGCCCAGTCCAGAACGCACAGACATCCCATCCCCAGTCCGGAAATACACCCTTCGGAACGCGACCCTTCCCTTCGCCAAACCGCACCACCTCTTGGGCTGAGACATGCCCACGCTAACACCCACAATCGAGATACGCAGTCCGCTATGAGAATACACCCTCGGTCCCTGGAATCGAAATGAAGAAGCACGATCACCCTGCCCAGTCCAGAACGCACAGACATCCCATCCCCAGTCCGGAAATACACCCTTCGGAACACGACCCCTACCTTCGCCAAACCGCACCACCTCTTCGGCTGAGACATGCCCACACTAACACCCACAATCGAGATACGCAGTCCGCTATGAGAATGCACACTCGGTCCCTGGAATCGAAATGAAGAAGCACGATCACCCTGCCCAGTCCAGAACGCACAGACATCCCATCCCCAGTCCGGAAATACACCCTTCGGAACGCGACCCTTCCCTTCGCCAAACCGCACCACCTCTTGGGCTGAGACATGCCCACGCTAACACCCACAATCGAGATACGCAGTCCGCTATGAGAATACACCCTCGGTCCCTGGAATCGAAATGAAGAAGCACGATCACCCTGCCCAGTCCAGAACGCACAGACATCCCATCCCCAGTCCGGAAATACACCCTTCGGAACACGACCCCTACCTTCGCCAAACCGCACCACTTCTTCGGCTGAGACATGCCCACGCTAACACCCACAATCGAGATACGCAGTCCGCTATGAGAATGCACACTCGGTCCCTGGAATCGAAATGAAGAAGCACGATCACCCTGCCCAGTCCAGAACGCACATACATCCCATCCCCAGTCCGGAAATACACCCTTCGGAACACGACCCCTACCTTCGCCAAACCGCACCACTTCTTCGGCTGAGACATGCCCACGCTAACACCCACAATCGAGATACGCAGTCCGCTATGAGAATGCACACTCGGTCCCTGGAATCGAAATGAAGAAGCACGATCACCCTGCCCAGTCCAGAACGCACAGACATCCCATCCCCAGTCCGGAAATACACCCTTCGGAACACGACCCCTACCTTCGCCAAACCGCACCACTTCTTCGGCTAGAGACATGCCCACACTAACACCCACAATCGAGATACGCAGTCCGCTTTGAGAATGCACCCTCGGTCCCTGGAATCGAATTGCAGAAGCACGATCACCCTACCCAGTCCAGCGCGCACAGACATCCCATCCCCAGTCCGGAAATACACCCTTCGGAACACGACCCCTACCTTCGCCAAACCGCACCACTTCTTCGGCTGAGACATGCCCACGCTAACACCCACAATCGAGATACGCAGTCCGCTATGAGAATGCACACTCGGTCCCTGGAATCGAAATGAAGAAGCACGATCACCCTGCCCAGTCCAGAACGCACATACATCCCATCCCCAGTCCGGAAATACACCCTTCGGAACACGACCCCTACCTTCGCCAAACCGCACCACTTCTTCGGCTGAGACATGCCCACGCTAACACCCACAATCGAGATACGCAGTCCGCTATGAGAATGCACACTCGGTCCCTGGAATCGAAATGAAGAAGCACGATCACCCTGCCCAGTCCAGAACGCACAGACATCCCATCCCCAGTCCGGAAATACACCCTTCGGAACACGACCCCTACCTTCGCCAAACCGCACCACTTCTTCGGCTAGAGACATGCCCACACTAACACCCACAATCGAGATACGCAGTCCGCTTTGAGAATGCACCCTCGGTCCCTGGAATCGAATTGCAGAAGCACGATCACCCTACCCAGTCCAGCGCGCACAGACATCCCATCCCCAGTCCGGAAATACACCCTTCGGAACACGACCCCTACCTTCGCCAAACCGCACCACTTCTTCGGCTGAGACATGCCCACGCTAACACCCACAATCGAGATACGCAGTCCGCTATGAGAATGCACACTCGGTCCCTGGAATCGAAATGAAGAAGCACGATCACCCTGCCCAGTCCAGAACGCACAGACATCCCATCCCCAGTCCGGAAATACACCCTTCGGAACACGACCCCTACCTTCGCCAAACCGCACCACTTCTTCGGCTGAGACATGCCCACGCTAACACCCACAATCGAGATACGCAGTCCGCTATGAGAATGCACACTCGGTCCCTGGAATCGAAATGAAGAAGCACGATCACCCTGCCCAGTCCAGAACGCACATACATCCCATCCCCAGTCCGGAAATACACCCTTCGGAACACGACCCCTACCTTCGCCAAACCGCACCACTTCTTCGGCTGAGACATGCCCACGCTAACACCCACAATCGACATACGCAGTCCGCTATGAGAATGCACACTCGGTCCCTGGAATCGAAATGAAGAAGCACGATCGCCCTGCCCAGTCCAGAACGCACAGACATCCCATCCCCAGTCCGGAAATACACCCTTCGGAACACGACCCCTACCTTCGCCAAACCGCACCACCTCTTGGGCTGAGACATGCCCACGCTAACACCCACAATCGAGATACGCAGTCCGCTTTGAGAATGCACCCTCGGTCCCTGGAATCGAAATGCAGAAGCACGATCACCCTGCCCAGTCCAGAACACACAGACATCCCATCCCCAGTCCGGAAATACACCCTTCGGAACACGACCCTTCCCTTCGCCAAACCGCACCACCTCTTCGGCTGAGACATGCCCACGCTAACACCCACAATCGAGATACGCAGTCCGCTTTGAGAATGCACCCTCGGTCCCTGGAATCGAAATGAAGAAGCACGATCACCCTGCCCAGTCCAGAACGCACATACATCCCATCCCCAGTCCGGAAATACACCCTTCGGAACACGACCCCTACCTTCGCCAAACCGCACCACTTCTTCGGCTAGAGACATGCCCACACTAACACCCACAATCGAGATACGCAGTCCGCTTTGAGAATGCACCCTCGGTCCCTGGAATCGAATTGCAGAAGCACGATCACCCTACCCAGTCCAGCGCGCACAGACATCCCATCCCCAGTCCGGAAATACACCCTTCGGAACACGACCCCTACCTTCGCCAAACCGCACCACTTCTTCGGCTGAGACATGCCCACGCTAACACCCACAATCGAGATACGCAGTCCGCTATGAGAATGCACCCTCGGTCCCTGGAATCGAAATGAAGAAGCACGATCACCCTGCCCAGTCCAGAACGCACAGACATCCCATCCCCAGTCCGGAAATACACCCTTCGGAACACGACCCCTACCTTCGCCAAACCGCACCACTTCTTCGGCTGAGACATGCCCACGCTAACACCCACAATCGAGATACGCAGTCCGCTATGAGAATGCACACTCGGTCCCTGGAATCGAAATGAAGAAGCACGATCACCCTGCCCAGTCCAGAACGCACATACATCCCATCCCCAGTCCGGAAATACACCCTTCGGAACACGACCCCTACCTTCGCCAAACCGCACCACTTCTTCGGCTGAGACATGCCCACGCTAACACCCACAATCGAGATACGCAGTCCGCTATGAGAATGCACACTCGGTCCCTGGAATCGAAATGAAGAAGCACGATCACCCTGCCCAGTCCAGAACGCACATACATCCCATCCCCAGTCCGGAAATACACCCTTCGGAACACGACCCCTACCTTCGCCAAACCGCACCACTTCTTCGGCTGAGACATGCCCACGCTAACACCCACAATCGACATACGCAGTCCGCTATGAGAATGCACACTCGGTCCCTGGAATCGAAATGAAGAAGCACGATCGCCCTGCCCAGTCCAGAACGCACAGACATCCCATCCCCAGTCCGGAAATACACCCTTCGGAACACGACCCCTACCTTCGCCAAACCGCACCACCTCTTGGGCTGAGACATGCCCACGCTAACACCCACAATCGAGATACGCAGTCCGCTTTGAGAATGCACCCTCGGTCCCTGGAATCGAAATGCAGAAGCACGATCACCCTGCCCAGTCCAGAACACACAGACATCCCATCCCCAGTCCGGAAATACACCCTTCGGAACACGACCCTTCCCTTCGCCAAACCGCACCACCTCTTCGGCTGAGACATGCCCACGCTAACACCCACAATCGAGATACGCAGTCCGCTTTGAGAATGCACCCTCGGTCCCTGGAATCGAAATGAAGAAGCACGATCACCCTGCCCAGTCCAGAACGCACATACATCCCATCCCCAGTCCGGAAATACACCCTTCGGAACACGACCCCTACCTTCGCCAAACCGCACCACTTCTTCGGCTGAGACATGCCCACACTAACACCCACAATCGAGATACGCAGTCCGCTATGAGAATGCACACTCGGTCCCTGGAATCGAAATGAAGAAGCACGATCACCTTGCCCAGTCCAGAACGCACAGACATCCCATCCCCAGTCCGGAAATACACTCTTCGGAACACGACCCCTACCTTCGCCAAACCGCACCACCTCTTGGGCTGAGACATGCCCACGCTAACACCCACAATCGAGATACGCAGTCCGCTTTGAGAATGCACCCTCGGTCCCTGGAATCGAAATGAAGAAGCACGATCACCCTGCCCAGTCCAGAACGCACAGACATCCCATCCCCAGTCCGGAAATACACCCTTCGGAACGCGACCCTTCCCTTCGCCAAACCGCACCACCTCTGGCTGAGACATGCCCACGCTAACACCCACAATCGAGATACGCAGTCCGCTTTGAGAATGCACCCTCGGTCCCTGGAATCGAAATGAAGAAGCACGATCACCCTGCCCAGTCCAGAACGCACATACATCCCATCCCCAGTCCGGAAATACACCCTTCGGAACACGACCCCTACCTTCGCCAAACCGCACCACTTCTTCGGCTGAGACATGCCCACACTAACACCCACAATCGAGATACGCAGTCCGCTTTGAGAATGCACCCTCGGTCCCTGGAATCGAATTGCAGAAGCACGATCACCCTACCCAGTCCTGCGCGCACAGACATCCCATCCCCAGTCCGGAAATACACCCTTCGGAACACGACCCCTCCCTTCGCCAAACCGCACCACCTCTTCGGCTGAGACATGCCCACGCTAACACCCACAATCGAGATACGCAGTCCGCTATGAGAATACACCCTCGGTCCCTGGAATCGAAATGAAGAAGCACGATCACCCTGCCCAGTCCAGAACGCACAGACATCCCATCCCCAGTCCGGAAATACACCCTTCGGAACACGACCCCTACCTTCGCCAAACCGCACCACCTCTTCGGCTGAGACATGCCCACACTAACACCCACAATCGAGATACGCAGTCCGCTATGAGAATGCACACTCGGTCCCTGGAATCGAAATGAAGAAGCACGATCACCCTGCCCAGTCCAGAACGCACAGACATCCCATCCCCAGTCCGGAAATACACCCTTCGGAACGCGACCCTTCCCTTCGCCAAACCGCACCACCTCTTGGGCTGAGACATGCCCACGCTAACACCCACAATCGAGATACGCAGTCCGCTATGAGAATACACCCTCGGTCCCTGGAATCGAAATGAAGAAGCACGATCACCCTGCCCAGTCCAGAACGCACAGACATCCCATCCCCAGTCCGGAAATACACCCTTCGGAACACGACCCCTACCTTCGCCAAACCGCACCACCTCTTCGGCTGAGACATGCCCACACTAACACCCACAATCGAGATACGCAGTCCGCTATGAGAATGCACACTCGGTCCCTGGAATCGAAATGAAGAAGCACGATCACCCTGCCCAGTCCAGAACGCACAGACATCCCATCCCCAGTCCGGAAATACACCCTTCGGAACACGACCCCTACCTTCGCCAAACCGCACCACCTCTTGGGCTGAGACATGCCCACGCTAACACCCACAATCGAGATACGCAGTCCGCTTTGAGAATGCACCCTCGGTCCCTGGAATCGAAATGAAGAAGCACGATCACCCTGCCCAGTCCAGAACGCAGAGACATCCCATCCCCAGTCCGGAAATACACCCTTCGGTACACGACCCCTCCCTTCGCCAAACCGCACCACCTCTTCGGCTGAGACATGCCCACGCTAACACCCACAATCGAGATACGCAGTCCGCTTTGAGAATGCACCCTCGGTCCCTGGAATCGAAATGAAGAAGCACGATCACCCTGCCCAGTCCAGAACGCACAGACATCCCATCCCCAGTCCGGAAATACACCCTTCGGAACACGACCCCTACCTTCGCCAAACCGCACCACTTCTTCGGCTAGAGACATGCCCACACTAACACCCACAATCGAGATACGCAGTCCGCTTTGAGAATGCACCCTCGGTCCCTGGAATCGAATTGCAGAAGCACGATCACCCTACCCAGTCCAGCGCGCACAGACATCCCATCCCCAGTCCGGAAATACACCCTTCGGAACGCGACCCTTCCCTTCGCCAAACCGCACCACCTCTGGCTGAGACATGCCCACGCTAACACCCACAATCGAGATACGCAGTCCGCTTTGAGAATGCACCCTCGGTCCCTGGAATCGAATTGCAGAAGCACGATCACCCTGCCCAGTCCAGAACGCACAGACATCCCATCCCCAGTCCGGAAATACACCCTTCGGAACGCGACCCTTCCCTTCGCCAAACCGCACCACCTCTTCGGCTGAGACATGCCCACGCTAACACCCACAATCGAGATACGCAGTCCGCTTTGAGAATGCACCCTCGGTCCCTGGAATCGAAATGAAGAAGCACGATCACCCTGCCCAGTCCAGAACGCACATACATCCCATTCCCAGTCCGGAAATACACTCTTCGGAACACGACCCCTACCTTCGCCAAACCGCACCACCTCTTGGGCTGAGACATGCCCACGCTAACACCCACAATCGAGATACGCAGTCCGCTTTGAGAATGCACCCTCGGTCCCTGGAATCGAAATGAAGAAGCACGATCACCCTGCCCAGTCCAGAACGCACAGACATTCCATCCCCAGTCCGGAAATACACCCTTCGGAACGCGACCCTTCCCTTCGCCAAACCGCACCACCTCTTCGGCTGAGACATGCCCACGCTAACACCCACAATCGAGATACGCAGTTCGCTTTGAGAATGCACCCTCGGTCCCTGGAATCGAAATGAAGCACGATCACCCTGCCCAGTCCAGAACGCACAGACATCCCATCCCCAGTCCGGAAATACACCCTTCGGAACACGACCCCTACCTTCGCCAAACCGCACCACTTCTTCGTCTAGAGACATGCCCACACTAACACCCACAATCGAGATACGCAGTCCGCTTTGAGAATGCACCCTCGGTCCCTGGAATCGAATTGCAGAAGCACGATCACCCTACCCAGTCCAGCGCGCACAGACATCCCATCCCCAGTCCGGAAATACACCCTTCGGAACGCGACCCTTCCCTTCGCCAAACCGCACCACCTCTTGGGCTGAGACATGCCCACGCTAACACCCACAATCGAGATACGCAGTCCGCTATGAGAATACACCCTCGGTCCCTGGAATCGAAATGAAGAAGCACGATCACCCTGCCCAGTCCAGAACGCACAGACATCCCATCCCCAGTCCGGAAATACACCCTTCGGAACACGACCCCTACCTTCGCCAAACCGCACCACCTCTTCGGCTGAGACATGCCCACACTAACACCCACAATCGAGATACGCAGTCCGCTATGAGAATGCACACTCGGTCCCTGGAATCGAATTGCAGAAGCACGATCACCCTGCCCAGTCCAGAACGCACAGACATCCCATCCCCAGTCCGGAAATACACCCTTCGGAACACGACCCCTACCTTCGCCAAACCGCACCACCTCTTGGGCTGAGACATGCCCACGCTAACACCCACAATCGAGATACGCAGTCCGCTTTGAGAATGCACACTCGGTCCCTGAAATCGAAATGAAGAAGCACGATCACCCTGCCCAGTCCAGAACGCACAGACATCCCATCCCCAGTCCGGAAATACACCCTTCGGAACGCGACCCTTCCCTTCGCCAAACCGCACCACCTCTGGCTGAGACATGCCCACGCTAACACCCACAATCGAGATACGCAGTCCGCTTTGAGAATGCACCCTCGGTCCCTGGAATCGAAATGAAGAAGCACGATCACCCTGTCCAGTCCAGAACGCACAGACATCCCATCCCCAGTCCGGAAATACACCCTTCGGAACGCGACCCTTCCCTTCGCCAAACCGCACCACCTCTTCGGCTGAGACATGCCCACGCTAACACCCACAATCGAGATACGCAGTCCGCTTTGAGAATGCACCCTCGGTCCCTGGAATCGAAATGAAGAAGCACGATCACCCTGCCCAGTCCAGAACGCACATACATCCCATCCCCAGTCCGGAAATACACCCTTCGGAACACGACCCCTACCTTCGCCAAACCGCACCACTTCTTCGGCTGAGACATGCCCACACTAACACCCACAATCGAGATACGCAGTCCGCTATGAGAATGCACACTCGGTCCCTGGAATCGAAATGAAGAAGCACGATCACCCTGCCCAGTCCAGAACGCACAGACATCCCATCCCCAGTCCGGAAATACACCCTTCGGTACACGACCCTTCCCTTCGCCAAACCGCACCACTTCTTCGGCTGAGACATGCCCACACTAACACCCACAATCGAGATACGCAGTCCGCTATGAGAATGCACACTCGGTCCCTGGAATCGAAATGAAGAAGCACGATCACCTTGCCCAGTCCAGAACGCACAGACATCCCATCCCCAGTCCGGAAATACACTCTTCGGAACACGACCCCTACCTTCGCCAAACCGCACCACCTCTTGGGCTGAGACATGCCCACGCTAACACCCACAATCGAGATACGCAGTCCGCTTTGAGAATGCACCCTCGGTCCCTGGAATCGAAATGAAGAAGCACGATCACCCTGCCCAGTCCAGAACGCACAGACATCCCATCCCCAGTCCGGAAATACACCCTTCGGAACGCGACCCTTCCCTTCGCCAAACCGCACCACCTCTGGCTGAGACATGCCCACGCTAACACCCACAATCGAGATACGCAGTCCGCTTTGAGAATGCACCCTCGGTCCCTGGAATCGAAATGAAGAAGCACGATCACCCTGCCCAGTCCAGAACGCACATACATCCCATCCCCAGTCCGGAAATACACCCTTCGGAACACGACCCCTACCTTCGCCAAACCGCACCACTTCTTCGGCTGAGACATGCCCACACTAACACCCACAATCGAGATACGCAGTCCGCTTTGAGAATGCACCCTCGGTCCCTGGAATCGAATTGCAGAAGCACGATCACCCTACCCAGTCCTGCGCGCACAGACATCCCATCCCCAGTCCGGAAATACACCCTTCGGAACACGACCCCTCCCTTCGCCAAACCGCACCACCTCTTCGGCTGAGACATGCCCACGCTAACACCCACAATCGAGATACGCAGTCCGCTATGAGAATACACCCTCGGTCCCTGGAATCGAAATGAAGAAGCACGATCACCCTGCCCAGTCCAGAACGCACAGACATCCCATCCCCAGTCCGGAAATACACCCTTCGGAACACGACCCCTACCTTCGCCAAACCGCACCACCTCTTCGGCTGAGACATGCCCACACTAACACCCACAATCGAGATACGCAGTCCGCTATGAGAATGCACACTCGGTCCCTGGAATCGAAATGAAGAAGCACGATCACCCTGCCCAGTCCAGAACGCACAGACATCCCATCCCCAGTCCGGAAATACACCCTTCGGAACGCGACCCTTCCCTTCGCCAAACCGCACCACCTCTTGGGCTGAGACATGCCCACGCTAACACCCACAATCGAGATACGCAGTCCGCTATGAGAATACACCCTCGGTCCCTGGAATCGAAATGAAGAAGCACGATCACCCTGCCCAGTCCAGAACGCACAGACATCCCATCCCCAGTCCGGAAATACACCCTTCGGAACACGACCCCTACCTTCGCCAAACCGCACCACCTCTTCGGCTGAGACATGCCCACACTAACACCCACAATCGAGATACGCAGTCCGCTATGAGAATGCACACTCGGTCCCTGGAATCGAAATGAAGAAGCACGATCACCCTGCCCAGTCCAGAACGCACAGACATCCCATCCCCAGTCCGGAAATACACCCTTCGGAACACGACCCCTACCTTCGCCAAACCGCACCACCTCTTGGGCTGAGACATGCCCACGCTAACACCCACAATCGAGATACGCAGTCCGCTTTGAGAATGCACCCTCGGTCCCTGGAATCGAAATGAAGAAGCACGATCACCCTGCCCAGTCCAGAACGCAGAGACATCCCATCCCCAGTCCGGAAATACACCCTTCGGTACACGACCCCTCCCTTCGCCAAACCGCACCACCTCTTCGGCTGAGACATGCCCACGCTAACACCCACAATCGAGATACGCAGTCCGCTTTGAGAATGCACCCTCGGTCCCTGGAATCGAAATGAAGAAGCACGATCACCCTGCCCAGTCCAGAACGCACAGACATCCCATCCCCAGTCCGGAAATACACCCTTCGGAACACGACCCCTACCTTCGCCAAACCGCACCACTTCTTCGGCTAGAGACATGCCCACACTAACACCCACAATCGAGATACGCAGTCCGCTTTGAGAATGCACCCTCGGTCCCTGGAATCGAATTGCAGAAGCACGATCACCCTACCCAGTCCAGCGCGCACAGACATCCCATCCCCAGTCCGGAAATACACCCTTCGGAACGCGACCCTTCCCTTCGCCAAACCGCACCACCTCTGGCTGAGACATGCCCACGCTAACACCCACAATCGAGATACGCAGTCCGCTTTGAGAATGCACCCTCGGTCCCTGGAATCGAATTGCAGAAGCACGATCACCCTGCCCAGTCCAGAACGCACAGACATCCCATCCCCAGTCCGGAAATACACCCTTCGGAACGCGACCCTTCCCTTCGCCAAACCGCACCACCTCTTCGGCTGAGACATGCCCACGCTAACACCCACAATCGAGATACGCAGTCCGCTTTGAGAATGCACCCTCGGTCCCTGGAATCGAAATGAAGAAGCACGATCACCCTGCCCAGTCCAGAACGCACATACATCCCATTCCCAGTCCGGAAATACACTCTTCGGAACACGACCCCTACCTTCGCCAAACCGCACCACCTCTTGGGCTGAGACATGCCCACGCTAACACCCACAATCGAGATACGCAGTCCGCTTTGAGAATGCACCCTCGGTCCCTGGAATCGAAATGAAGAAGCACGATCACCCTGCCCAGTCCAGAACGCACAGACATTCCATCCCCAGTCCGGAAATACACCCTTCGGAACGCGACCCTTCCCTTCGCCAAACCGCACCACCTCTTCGGCTGAGACATGCCCACGCTAACACCCACAATCGAGATACGCAGTTCGCTTTGAGAATGCACCCTCGGTCCCTGGAATCGAAATGAAGCACGATCACCCTGCCCAGTCCAGAACGCACAGACATCCCATCCCCAGTCCGGAAATACACCCTTCGGAACACGACCCCTACCTTCGCCAAACCGCACCACTTCTTCGTCTAGAGACATGCCCACACTAACACCCACAATCGAGATACGCAGTCCGCTTTGAGAATGCACCCTCGGTCCCTGGAATCGAATTGCAGAAGCACGATCACCCTACCCAGTCCAGCGCGCACAGACATCCCATCCCCAGTCCGGAAATACACCCTTCGGAACGCGACCCTTCCCTTCGCCAAACCGCACCACCTCTTGGGCTGAGACATGCCCACGCTAACACCCACAATCGAGATACGCAGTCCGCTATGAGAATACACCCTCGGTCCCTGGAATCGAAATGAAGAAGCACGATCACCCTGCCCAGTCCAGAACGCACAGACATCCCATCCCCAGTCCGGAAATACACCCTTCGGAACACGACCCCTACCTTCGCCAAACCGCACCACCTCTTCGGCTGAGACATGCCCACACTAACACCCACAATCGAGATACGCAGTCCGCTATGAGAATGCACACTCGGTCCCTGGAATCGAAATGAAGAAGCACGATCACCCTGCCCAGTCCAGAACGCACAGACATCCCATCCCCAGTCCGGAAATACACCCTTCGGAACACGACCCCTACCTTCGCCAAACCGCACCACCTCTTGGGCTGAGACATGCCCACGCTAACACCCACAATCGAGATACGCAGTCCGCTTTGAGAATGCACACTCGGTCCCTGAAATCGAAATGAAGAAGCACGATCACCCTGCCCAGTCCAGAACGCACAGACATCCCATCCCCAGTCCGGAAATACACCCTTCGGAACGCGACCCTTCCCTTCGCCAAACCGCACCACCTCTGGCTGAGACATGCCCACGCTAACACCCACAATCGAGATACGCAGTCCGCTTTGAGAATGCACCCTCGGTCCCTGGAATCGAAATGAAGAAGCACGATCACCCTGTCCAGTCCAGAACGCACAGACATCCCATCCCCAGTCCGGAAATACACCCTTCGGAACGCGACCCTTCCCTTCGCCAAACCGCACCACCTCTTCGGCTGAGACATGCCCACGCTAACACCCACAATCGAGATACGCAGTCCGCTTTGAGAATGCACCCTCGGTCCCTGGAATCGAAATGAAGAAGCACGATCACCCTGCCCAGTCCAGAACGCACATACATCCCATCCCCAGTCCGGAAATACACCCTTCGGAACACGACCCCTACCTTCGCCAAACCGCACCACTTCTTCGGCTGAGACATGCCCACACTAACACCCACAATCGAGATACGCAGTCCGCTATGAGAATGCACACTCGGTCCCTGGAATCGAAATGAAGAAGCACGATCACCCTGCCCAGTCCAGAACGCACAGACATCCCATCCCCAGTCCGGAAATACACCCTTCGGTACACGACCCTTCCCTTCGCCAAACCGCACCACTTCTTCGGCTAGAGACATGCCCACACTAACACCCACAATCGAGATACGCAGTCCGCTTTGAGAATGCACCCTCGGTCCCTGGAATCGAATTGCAGAAGCACGATCACCCTACCCAGTCCAGCGCGCACAGACATCCCATCCCCAGTCCGGAAATACACCCTTCGGAACACGACCCCTACCTTCGCCAAACCGCACCACTTCTTCGGCTGAGACATGCCCACGCTAACACCCACAATCGAGATACGCAGTCCGCTATGAGAATGCACACTCGGTCCCTGGAATCGAAATGAAGAAGCACGATCACCCTGCCCAGTCCAGAACGCACAGACATCCCATCCCCAGTCCGGAAATACACCCTTCGGAACACGACCCCTACCTTCGCCAAACCGCACCACTTCTTCGGCTAGAGACATGCCCACACTAACACCCACAATCGAGATACGCAGTCCGCTCTGAGAATGCACCCTCGGTCCCTGGAATCGAATTGCAGAAGCACGATCACCCTACCCAGTCCAGCGCGCACAGACATCCCATCCCCAGTCCGGAAATACACCCTTCGGAACACGACCCCTACCTTCGCCAAACCGCACCACTTCTTCGGCTGAGACATGCCCACGCTAACACCCACAATCGAGATACGCAGTCCGCTATGAGAATGCACACTCGGTCCCTGGAATCGAAATGAAGAAGCACGATCACCCTGCCCAGTCCAGAACGCACAGACATCCCATCCCCAGTCCGGAAATACACCCTTCGGAACACGACCCCTACCTTCGCCAAACCGCACCACTTCTTCGGCTAGAGACATGCCCACACTAACACCCACAATCGAGATACGCAGTCCGCTTTGAGAATGCACCCTCGGTCCCTGGAATCGAATTGCAGAAGCACGATCACCCTACCCAGTCCAGCGCGCACAGACATCCCATCCCCAGTCCGGAAATACACCCTTCGGAACACGACCCCTACCTTCGCCAAACCGCACCACTTCTTCGGCTGAGACATGCCCACGCTAACACCCACAATCGAGATACGCAGTCCGCTATGAGAATGCACACTCGGTCCCTGGAATCGAAATGAAGAAGCACGATCACCCTGCCCAGTCCAGAACGCACAGACATCCCATCCCCAGTCCGGAAATACACCCTTCGGAACACGACCCCTACCTTCGCCAAACCGCACCACTTCTTCGGCTGAGACATGCCCACGCTAACACCCACAATCGAGATACGCAGTCCGCTATGAGAATGCACACTCGGTCCCTGGAATCGAAATGAAGAAGCACGATCACCCTGCCCAGTCCAGAACGCACATACATCCCATCCCCAGTCCGGAAATACACCCTTCGGAACACGACCCCTACCTTCGCCAAACCGCACCACTTCTTCGGCTGAGACATGCCCACGCTAACACCCACAATCGACATACGCAGTCCGCTATGAGAATGCACACTCGGTCCCTGGAATCGAAATGAAGAAGCACGATCGCCCTGCCCAGTCCAGAACGCACAGACATCCCATCCCCAGTCCG